>CADEHL010000995.1:1925374-2525374 GCA_902827135.1 Harpagifer antarcticus
TATCTCTCTCTCTATCTCTCTATTTATCTGTCTATCTATCTATCTCTCTATCTGTCTATTATCTATGTATATCTCTCTATATATATCTAATCTCTATCTCTATCTCTCTCTCTATCTCTCTATTTATCTGTCTATATATCTATCTCTCTCTGTCTCTATCCATCTCTCTCTCTCTCCATCTATCTCTCTATTTATCTGTCTATCCATCCGTCTGTCAGTCCGTCCATCTTTCTATCGATAATCTATGGAGCTCATTTCCTGCCATAACTCCACAAACAAACTAAACAGGTTTTACAAATGCCTCATGATTCACTAACAAACACAATGTGGTTTGCAAATACAAAACACCATCTACAAACTAATGCATTTAGTTTTGCAAAGAAAAAACGTATCTATCAAACAAACACATACCATTGTTCTAATAAATCATGTTTCAGAGACACATTCAGCTTAGGTTTTACAAGTATATTACTGCCAAAAGTCACGTGACTTTTGGCAGTAATATTCCGCTGTGGCTGGCACATGCTCCACGGCAGCAGGGGGCGCTACTGAGTCCATTGGGGAAGGCGGGAGGCTCACGCCGGGAGGTTGAGCAGAGCATGGAACAGCCCTTGCCAGCCTGATGACAGCGGTGTTTCTAGCGACCCAGCTGGGTCAGTGTTTGAACAAGGTGAGCGATCACAACGAAAACAGCCGAGACACATATTGAGCCCAGAACACTAATGTTATTATGGCTGTAAATATAATAAGCCTTTGTCTAAAATGGACACCATTGTAACTAAGGAGATTTAAACCATACAGCGATTCCGCACTCTTCATTTTCTTTCCTGCTATATTCAATGAGTGATACAAATATTTTTGACCACAAGTTCTTAATAAAACTGACACTGTTGGACTATAGGCTACTAGTTGACTGCTCCCAGAAATAAAATGAAGTACTTTACTGTGTACTTTGTAAGTAATCCTCTGTCAGAGTCCCCTCCATAGTACATAATGCATGTTTTCTGCTATCTTTGATGAATGATAAAAATAAAATGTAACCATTAGTTCTTAATGAAATTGATACTGTTGACTGTTGAAGTTGCCACGTGTTTTCAAATTCAAGTTAAGCCACTATCTGTGCAGAACATTACAAATATTCTTCATTTGCAGTATTTTAAAAGTGTTCAGAAAGACTGCATCAATGATATGCTATATATCTATATAATATCAATATTGTTATTAACTTCAACCAAAGTCAATTTAAATAGCGGGCAAAAGTGGGTTAATTGCCATGGATGTGGTGTTTGATATAGTTTACGTTCAATTTTAACTATTTTAGGCAGAAAAACGTATATTGACCTTTTTTAATAATTTACTATAATTTAGAAAGGTTTTTATGAGAAATCATTTCAAAAGTAAACTTATTTGTCTTTATATTTATATTTTTTCGCTGTTTGCACACAACATTATTAATTTATACATTTTTATAAAAAATGTAAATGATGAATCCATTTATTGTATTTCCATGAGGCTGGGGAAGATATCCAGCTTGTGGTTCAACATGTAATACAAGTAAGTATATGTACAACATGGACAAGTAAATAACATAAGTTTAATAGGATGTGGATTTATTTTCTCTCACCTTGTAATTACACAATCAAACAATCTATCATTTAGCTCTGACCTTCCCAAAAACATTTTGTTGAATTGGAAACATTTTTCGAAGCTCTATTGAATGACAATAAAATGACTGGGACTGATGGAAGAATCTGAGAGGAATGAACTGGAGCAGAGAAATAATCATATTTAAAGACAGCATTGTCATAAGAGGCCAACAAGAGTCACATGGGTGTGTCACTTTGCTGAAGGATATGTGTGAGCAGCTATCCAGGCCAGACTCTAAAGACTTTCCAAGGTGCTGCTGCTGGAGTACTGACTGGAAGTATTGCTGATATCATGTCTACCATCCTCTTAAAGTACTCTGTCCAACAATATCAGTCTCATAAGAAAGGAGTTTTAACGCTTATTCAAAATAGCAGAGAAACATGCATTATTGTACTCGGGAGGAGACATTGACAGAGGATTACTCAAAAAGTACACGGTAAAAGTACTTCATAGTACTTGTGGGACTAGTACTGAGTCCAACAGTGTCAATCTCACGAAGAACTAACGGCAAAACACATTTGATTTCCCTCATCAAACTGAGCAGAAGGTTGATTAGGTTCTCAGGAGGGGATTTTGAAAGAGGATTTAAAAACACACACACACTAGAAGTACTTCAATGTATTGTGATAGGTGTAAGAATACTGAGTCCAGCAGTCTCAATATCATTAAGAACTTGTGGTACAATTGTCTTTTTATCACTCATCAAAGATAGCAGAAAACATGCATTATACAGAGGGGACTCTGACAGAGGATTACTCACAAAGTACACAGTAAAGTACTTCATTTTATTTCTGGTAGCAGTCAGTACCGAGTCCAACAGTATCAGTTTTATTCAGAACCTATGGTAACAAATATTTGTATCACTCATTGAATATAGCAGGAAAGAAAATGAAGAGCAGCTGATTGACCGAGTGCAGAATCGCTGTACAGTTTAAATCTCCTTACAATGTTGTCCATTTTAGACAAAGGCTTATTATATTTACAGCCCTAATAACATTAGTGTTCTGGGCTCAATGTGTGTCTTGGCTGTTTTCGTTGTGATCGCTAAATTCACCTTGTTTATTATCACTATAACACTGACCCAGATCGCTGTCATCAGGCTGGCAAGGGCTGTTCCATGCTCTGCTCAACCTCCCTTCCCCAATTGGACTCAGTAGCGCCCCCTGCTGCCGTGGAGCATGTGCCAGCCACGGCGGAATATTACTGCCAAAAGTCACGTGACTTTTGGCAGTAATATTCCGCCGTGAGAAGAACAAGTTTTGTACTTGTAAAAACAAGTGTTGTAGTTGTAAAATAAATGTGTGTACTTGTAAAACCTAAGCTGAATCTGTCTCTGAAACATGATTTATTAGAAAAATGGTATGTGTTTCTTTGATAGATACGTTTTTTCTTTGCAAAACTAAATGCATTAGTTTGTGGATGGTGTTTTGTATTTGCAAACCACATTGTGTTTGTTAGTGAATCATGAGGCATTAGTAAAAGCTGTTTAGTTTGTTAGTGGAGTTATGGCAGGAAATGAGCTCCATAATAATGTCTTTAGTGACTGCATGTTGAAAGAGATGAAGGCAGTTCTCCTTGAGGTCCTGGTGGAATGAAACATGAAGTGAATGCATCGCAGTGTGAACGAGCAACAAGTTCCATGTGTATTAATGATGCACACAGTGAGGAGTGCAGTTTGCTTACCGCTACACTTTCACCTCCCAATCTCCCCCCCCCCTGCCTTCCTCTGGGCATGCTTTTGGGATTAAATGTAGTTTGCCACCTGTGCAGACGTGATAAGGGGAGAATATATGGTATGTAAAATATGTATCCTTCTCCAGCGAGCTGCTTTGTGGGGATTAAGCTGTTGAGGCATGTCGTTTTTCATAACAATAACAACCTACGTCAAACCAGCCAGTTTTGTTTCGATAAAGTTCTAAAATGATATAAATTCAATAGAATCTTTACAATTAGCTGCTTAATTAACATTTTGACTTACGTAACCCCAGTCAGTTTAAGTTTAGTGCGGCATAAATAAAGATGTGTTTGATCATTTCTGCACATAAATGTAAAGAACATGATAATGGAGTACACGCATTATGTCAACACATTTCACATAACTCTATTAGGTTATTTGAAAGCAGTAGTATTACGTTTAATTAAGTTTAACTTAATATTATTGCTTTCAACTAACCTAATACAGTTATGTGAAATCTGTTGACATAATGCATTTCATTAAATTCAACATTTCAGCTTCTACTGTATTGCAAAACCCCCCCCAGGAGGCTCTGGAGCTGCTCTTCCTCTGTTCCTCTTCCTCATCTGAAGCCTCTCCTTGGATCAGGAGCTGCAGTCTCATCAGAGGACTGCAGCTCCTGAGGAGGACATTGGACAGCATAGCACACACTGTGCCAGAGCGGCAGCTGACTCACTGACCCTCTTAGTGAAATGTGAACCACTGAAGATGTGTTTCCGCAGGAGGAACTGACCACTGCCTGACCTTGAGGAGCGTTAAGTAAACAGGATGAGGGAATTCTTTAAAAGTGACACCATCAGGATTCTTTGTTGTGATGCACTGACAGTCGTTCTCTCACACTAAAGCCTGTGTCTTCACCTATCTCAGTGGAGGATAATAACCTTTACTTCAGGATGCATTTGAACCCCTCACACACTCATTCAAATGGGACTTCTGCTGTTTGCATGGCAACACAAGAAAACGTATTCACGCCGAACACTGGGGAAGTCAAATTGGCGGTTAACTGTGGTAAGAAAATAGGCACATATAAGAAAGAATAATAATATAATAATAATAATAATAATAAGAACAATATAGTCTTAAAGGCACCTTCAAAATATGTTCAGTCTCAACTTTTGTACAAACACGTTAAGTCGGCTTACAACACTTGCCTATCCAGGAGAGACGTTTCTTTCTGAAAGCTGCTGTCAGGAAATCGATTTAGCAAGAGACTAGTTACTCGATTTAGCAAGAGACTAGTTACTCGATTTAGCAAGAGACTAGTTACCAACATACATCAAGGTAAATGCATATAATGAAGCTGAAAATATATTCAGGAGAATTACATCCTGCCTTATAATTGTATTCCTTCTCTGTGTTTTTTTATCCTACTCACAAACGTATCGCCTTAACAATGTTCAGCCGTTTTTAAAATGTTTTAGTATAATCACACAAATTCTGTGTTTTGTATTTAATAGTTCTGTGTTGTATTGTTCAATACCTGACTAGTTTTTCAAATCAGTGGGCAGAGCCTCCAGAATGTAGTCCCTGTACTCAGGAGGTTATCTTTGTGGGGACTTCCCCCTTCATATTGTGTCCCTCACTACTGACTCGTGGGATTGTTGTCAACGCAGACACCGCTTACCGACACCAGTTACACTGAATTCAATGTGTTCCTTTTGTTTTGCTCAGAGGTGAGCTCAGTTGGGCTGTACCAAGTAGGACTTAAAGCTTTTATACAAAACGTTGACATTCAATTTGAAATCAACATTTAAATATTGTGCAGCTTTACTTCTCTCTTTTTATTATTACATTTCATTTAGCTGACGCTTTTATCCAAAGCGACTTACAATTACAGGGACATTCTCCCTGGAGTTACTCAAGGGCACACTAGTTGTGGTGTTCCTGGCGGGATTTGAACTCACAACCTTCCGATCTTCAGCCCACCTCACTATCCATTAGACCACCACTATCCCCTACACACACACACACACACACACACACACACACACACACACACACACACACACACACACACACACACAACACACACACACACACACACACACACACACACACACACACACACACACACACACACACACACACACACACACACACACACACACACACACACACACACACACACACACACACACACACACACACAAAGATTCTCTTTGACATGGCTTTTCATTTTCTTTAAAAGCTGGTGTTTTTCCCCAACCCTGTCTCCTACAGATTACGTTCCCACAGAACTAAACTGCATTCTCAATTAAATTTAGCCAGAAACGTATTTTCTCCCACGTTACTTATCTCAAATACGTTTATTTTCTACATATCTTTACCATTTATTGTCTTGCTTATAATAATGATAATAGTCATTTATAAATATCATTTTAGAGCACACATGTGAAATCAATAGGCAAGGCTGTAATTTCTCCAGCTGTTCCTCTCATGAGCGAGGCAGAAAATAATAGTTTTAACATGCCAAAAAGCTGCTGTGTCGTTTATTGCACCTCAAACATTAAAACAAATCCAGAGTTACGTGTTTCTGTACTTCCTCTAAGAAGAAAGGACAGTAACAGAAGATCTCTGTGACGCCAGATGTGGTGTTCGTAATGCTATATGATATCCGAAAAAAAATTCAGACACGAAGACACTACACTACCCATAATCCCCAGCTATCGTTTGGGACTACAATCCCGTTGACAAACCCCGTGATTAATCTTCAAACTCTGGGATTGGATGTTGGAGTGGCAGTGCGCCAAGGTTACGCCGAGCGTCAAGCTCTTTGAAATGGAACGAAACCACGGCAGACTATTCAAAACTGGACTCGAACGCCCCCCCCAGAACTACACATGCTGGCTATTGTGTTTCGCAACATGTTCTCTATGGCACGTCTCTACTGGGACTTGTAGTTTTAAAAGACGTTTTCGTTTTTCCCCAAATTAGAAGTTGACAGTATTAAACTGTGTACAGCCCTGGAGGTTTAGGGGATAGTAAACACATTGGTGTGTACAAATTTAAAACATGTAATTACTAAATGGGTGAAAATCGCTTGTATCCATAATGCGCAGCATTAATATATAACCACATGACAGCACATTGTTACTTTGTAATTCTACACTACAATTCAGAGGTTAACCTGGTATTTTTACTCCACTACATTTATTTGAGTTACTCTGCAGATTGTGATTAATGATGTGAAATATAATCAACCCTTAAATCAGACTTTAGTTACACCTGAGTAAAATTCAGGGAAGGTGATTGTCAAGTGCCAACAATCAGGAGAGATATTTGATAGTTGGTGCTTGAGAAGACTAAACATTTATCTGCAGATCCCTATAAAGTATATTAATTACTCGTTATTCTCTACTAATAGTTCATTCAAAACTGTATATAATTGCTATTTTTGCACATCCCTTTCAAGATTTCAAGATGTTCTAAGGTTTATTGACATATCATATACACAACTAGTGTACTTATGCAATGAATGCAAAACTTGGGTCGCAGGTTCCTCAACAGTGCATTACAAGACATCTATCAATATGTGTGTATACCTCCACCATTAAACTGTCATATTCTGCACATGTCTTATTCTATCTACATACATAAGAGTATAATTAATGTGTATAATATCAGTTAAAATAAGTGCTTCATAGTTAACATTGCAGGAAAGCAATATATTAGACGTTAAGTACTTTGTCAGGCTTAATATTTATCTGTAGATAGATACCCCCAAAGCTTTTTTCTTATTTGAAAGAAGACCTTAACCTAAAGTATTCTTTAATGTGTTAATAAAGGTTAATTAGTTTGTCTGTTTTGCACATCCTCATATTAATATCTTTGTACATCCTGCACTAAACTGTTTTATTGTAGAGATCACTTACAGTATCTTGTACTCTTAATATTGTTTTCATCAAATAACATTATTCAACAAAAATAATCCAATAACGTGCTTTAACCACTAGGCGGGGCACACAAGGTGCACACAGCATACTAATAATAACTTTGTATTATTAGTGTAGGACACTTATGTATGTATGTATAACATCTGAAGATGTGTAGTTTTATTCATGTTTTTACATAATTTTACAGGATATTGTTATACTATTTCTCATGTTTTACTTCTACACATTAATATCTGATTTGTAAAACATCACAGACAGAAAGGCATATCCGTCATTTAATGGTCAGCTATTGAAATTGTGATTCCATAGATGTGTCTCCCATCACCCAAATCCCCTGACTATTCTCTCAACTCAGTATTTACATTCTTATATTCAAAGAAAATCAGTAATATCTTTAAAAACTACAAGTCCTTTTCTATCAGCTGTGCACCGTTATGGTGTAAATATAACCTATCTACCAATTGGATCAAATATAAAAGTCAGCCGAATTACTATTGATACTGCAAGGAGACGTATTGTGTGAAAACAAATGCAAGATGCATCTCTTCCTGTTTGTCCAGAAGTCTTCTCATCAGGGCTCTATAAATAAAGAACTACGGCAGATCTGTAATATGTAATGCAGCCGAACCGTGTATTACAATGCCGTTATGTGATGACTTCCAAAGAGAAAAGCAAGAACACTCGGAATAAAGTATTATTATTAGGGCTGTCAGTCGATTCAAATATTTAATCGCGATTAATCGCATGATTGTCCATATTTAATCGCGATTAATCGCAAATTAATCGCACATTTTTTATCTGTTCTAAATGTACCTTAGAGGAATATTTTTCAAGTTTTTAATACTCTTACCAACATATGAGTGGACAAATATGCTTTATGCTAATGTTTATTATAATTTGAACAATGACAAATATTCTCATGAATATTAAACACAACAACCTCTGAACATTACAAATATTCGCCTCAATTCAACCTGGAACCTCTCTCATTCAATAATACAATACTGTGTGTGTGTGTGTGTGTGTGTGTGTGTGTGTGTGTGTGTGTGTGTGTGTGTGTGTGTGTGTGTGTGTGTGTGTGTGTGTGTGTGTGTGTGTGTGTGTGTGTGTGCGCGCGTTGGAGCTATGTGCAACTCAAGGCATTTGCTCGAACGGGAGCTGTCTGGACGCTGCAATCATGTTGCGCCCTATCCGTGCTGAGTGTGCTGACTGTTCGTACAATGTCCTGCTGTCTGGCTTCCTGCATCAAGTCAAGTGCTCGGCGCAGTTGTAGCGAAATGTCGCTCCTCTGTTTTCATTTAAACAGCTCCTTATATCCGTTAGCGCAGCTAGCTAGCACCAGATGCTAACAACAACAATGCACGTAAGGTCTCTCTCTCGCTCGCTCGGGCCACACATACACACACCCTCCCGGTCCTCCCGATGGCCAGTCGGTGCCTGCCGGTGAGCGTGGAAGTGTGGTCTGCTGCAAGCGGGCGGCAGGAGCGGGGCTGTTAGCATCAGCTTGTAGATGGTATTTTAAACTCGATGCTCTGAAACTACGGGGCGGCCGAGGACAAAAATACACATGCGTTAATCGTGTTAAAATAATTAGTGGCGTTAATTTTTTTTTGCGTTAACGCGTTATTAACGCGTTAACTTGACAGCCCTAATTATTATATATTTTTGTAATGTTTTCGCATATCATATCGCATTAACATCATATCCCAACATGCATTGCGGCTAAAACATCCAATCAACGAGCTTCAAGCTGAGGATCTTGGGTAATCTGTTCAGTGGGTTTGTGGTGTGTATCGCTCGAAATGTCCCTTATAGGCCTACGTCTGTTTCTGGTGACTTTATTTACGGCTAAAAAGCCCAAGATTATAGAATTAAACGAATAAATAAAAACAAGGATAATTGTGTGTTATTGTTGAGTAAATAACAGTGTGTTATTTAGAAAAGAATAACAAATTAGAAGGAACAAAAGATTTCAGTATTTTGAGGCTCTGAGCCACATTTATTTTCCTCCCAGACGGAAAAAAAAGTCCGACATTATACGATTTAAAATAAAAACAAATAAAAAGATAAAACACTGGCATGTAATTTACGTTAGAATAAATAGAATGGTTTTGAATAATAGATGAGAGTAAAATCTACGTCACTTTACAGCCCCGTCCACTTTTGGGGAAACCAACGCTGTCATTTGAACGGCGATCAAGCCTGAAGCCACAGAGATCTTCTGTTACTGTCCTTTCTTCTTAGAGGAAGTACAGAAACACGTAACTCTGGATTTCTTTTAATGTTTGAGGTGCAATAAACGACACAGCAGCTTTTTGGCATGTTAAAACTTTCTAGCTAAACGTAATTGAGAATGCAGTTTAGTTCTGTGGGAACGTAATTTTTAGGAGACAGGGTTGTTTTTCCCATACAGGTGCAGATAAAGATAAAGCTACACTTATATTATTAATGTTAATATACAATTAGAATTGTTTGCCAGAACTTGTTGTAAAGTCTAACATTTTAAATTATTATTATTTTTATCTGAACTAATAAAAGGCAGTCTATAGTTTTGCTTTCAAAACATATTTTCACTGCGGTCAACAAACCATTTGCTAACAACAAATCTATTTGTCCATTTGTCATGGTGATGAGGTTTTATATTGTTTTTACAGACCTTAGTTTAAGCTTTAAAAACAGAAAGAAAGACATTTGGAAAAGCCGTGTTAAACTGTGATATCACAGGACATGCAGATGTGTGTGCATTCCAATACCTATACTACCATACAGTGCTAAGTAGGTTCCAACACATTATGAAATGTCAAATGCAGTAATCCAAAATACCAGGAAGTACTGCTGCATTCATTATGCAATCATGATCCCAGCATGCTTTTTGCACTTCCGACATACAATCCTTAACACAGCGGACATACAGTATGAGGAAGAGGGTCAAAGTTCAAGGTGCAATGTTAGTATATCACAATGGATGCAAGTAGTAGGCAACAGTGCATGTGCTGTAAGGGAAGCTGCAGTACATAATAAGAGAGTATGCTCTCATTGCAGCAAGCTGAACTACTAAAGGTAAGCAACAACAAGCTTCCAGCTGGTGTTAGATCACTCTTTAAATGACCATATCATTATTTCATCTCCTTTGAATTTATTACACACAAACATGCAAATACACACACACACAACTTTCCCCGCCATAGCTCCACAATGCCCGCAGGATACCATTGACCATACTGCCGCCACTGAGGTGGAAGTGACTGATGCTGGAACAAAAGCTGTGACAGCGTAAATGGAGCTCAGAGTCTTGCAGCTGCAAAGCGAGAAGCTGTTGTTTCATTGTCACAATTTCATACTGTTAATGCTCAAATGCCCTGCTCCTCTGCACATCAGAAAATCAGGCTGCAGAAATGTAAATAAAGCCAAAGTAATATGTCGTTTGGCAGACAAAAGCACAGTTTGTTAAGTATGAATTCCTTGTTCCTTCGGTACAGAAGTGAGACCTTTTCTCTCTTGCTTTTGCAGAGTTTTCTCAGTGGGATCCCAGGATGTGTCATGAAATCACAGCAGATGTGTTGTTCTGTAGAAAACTGTCGAAGTTCAGTGACCCTGCTCCTGAATCAAAGCAGCATTTTGTGACTGCTGGTTCCAATCTGTTGTGATTGAAAGGGAGCGTGGTAGCACGGTGTTCAGCTCATTGTCTCAATCACTCCTGAATGCCACAAAGCAAGTGTGAGGGCAGATCAACACAAGAAACCTGATGAGTGCTGCAGAGCTGCATTTGCATATGTACAATGTGACTTGATAGCTTATTGAAAGATTGTCACAATTCCACGCAAGCTGTTAACACGCATGCTTCCAACTCAGATGCTACTAATATTTGTATTATATTAAACTGCGATGATATTGCCAATATTATATTCAGGAATGCAAACACACGTATGGTGAAAAAAGAGAGAACTATTCGAAGCAGCGTACTATACCATCGGCCTGTGCTTTATGCTTCAATGAACTGGCTATTCTTTATAACATACTCAGATCAATAGCAGACAGAGATGTTAAGTTATAAATCAAGGGTTTTTATTATTATTGACAGCAGGGGTGGGGAACCTTTTTCCTCTCAAGGGCCATTTCAATTTTTACTACATCCTCCGAGGACCGTACAAATGATTGAACTCAACCTCTGCTTAAAAAAACAAAAATCACAGCCCATTCATTTGGCTTTTCTTTCATGCTGTGCAAAGAAAAAGCAACCTCTTAATCCAGATACTAGGGCTGCACGATATTGAAAAAAACTGACATTGTGATTTTTTCCCCCCCCTGCGATATATATTGCGATATGAAAACATACAGGAATTGAAGAAAAGACCGATCATTTTTCCGCAAACCATCCTTTCTTCAACTGTAATGCTATAAAATTGGTATTTTTATTACTATATTTAACCGGATGAAGGATTTTAGTCACGGACGTGTGGATCTTAAGTTCAGAGCAACAAGCTGAGCTAGCTCAGTTAGCAGAGCCGAACTGCTCTGGAGAAACACATCAAACGACTTAATTCAGTGTTTCTACCTTTAATCACCGGGTCCGTTTGCTTTGGAGATTTGATTGTGATTGGTGGTTTGCTGTGCATGCAGAGCCTGCATGTCACTCACTCAAGTACCCCTGACATGAGAGCCGCGCAACTTTTCCTTTTGTAGCAAGCAGCAAAATAATTGTAACATGACGTGTTTGAGTTCATTTGCCTACTTAATATCGCAAGTCCTACATTTTTTTTTTTTTTTAATATGCACGATGTGAATATCGCGCATATCGCGATTATCGAAATATATATATCGTGCAGCCCTACCAGATACCTTACCATGACTCGCGCATGCATGCACGTGCACGGTTGTGGCATGACCACCACAACAGAAAGATATGGACCCAAGGTGTGTGCAAATGTACTTAGTATCCTATCCATGCGGACATCATTTAAGTGTGGGGCGGGGGGGGGACCTCACATCCTCTAGGGGGGTCCGATGGCATGCTCCCCCGGGAAGATTTGTTTTTACATATTGAAGTTAGATGCATCAATCTGGTGCACTTTGAGAGCAAAGTGAAGAGATCTATGCATATGTCACACGATAGTGTGAGGTTCCATTTTATATACCAGCAACTAATTTCCACTGTTAAAGAATAGAGGACCACAGGACAGATTTTAGATAATTTATTATAATCAATAATTTACAGTTTAAATACTAAGATAGATCTATTTATAAAAATAGTTAAAAACAACAAGGTAATAATAAAAGCTAATACAATACTAGTTAAAATAGCTAGTATAACACTCCCAGGTAAAACTGGTTGGAATCAAGACCAAGCAGAATTATTGTCTTTAGAAAACTGACAATAGAGAACCGCAGTGACGCGTCCTAAAACCCGGAAGTAAACTCCTTCCGGTTCCTTCGACAAAAACGCAATGCAATTTCTCTATAGCATTTTGGAAAATAGCTGGAAATACGGTCTGTGGTTGAAACACATTTAAGAGACGGATCACGTTTTGTTCAGCCGGATAATATCCACATGTCTATCCTACTTTTATAATGTTCGAATCATAAATCTAGTCGCCAGAAGCAAAATGCTAACGTTATGCTATAAAGGAACTACAGCAGGGTCGCTGCTTCAACGTCACGCCAACTTAAGATCCATATTAAAAAATACAGATTCAAAATTGTACAAGTTGAAGCTTTTGTTTGAACAGTTTGCAGGAGGCAGGTACTTGCTTTCAAGCAGAACAAGGCAAACTTAGCAGGAGTGTTTACGTGTTCGGTGTGATGACGTAAAACGGCCTGGACAACTTCTGTAGTCCTATTCAGCCACTTGTTAACAACCATCGTTTTTCAGACACGTCAACTCTTCAAAAATCACCAGCGGGGTCACTGCTGATGTATTTAATGTCGTAGAACAAAACGTGATCTGTCTCTTCAATTTGTGTCAAACACAGACCTTATTTGGAGCTATTTTCCAAAATCCTATGGAGAAATCCCATTGCTTTTTGTCGAAGGAGCCGGAAGTGGTAAACATGCAAACTTACTTACTTCCGGAGAGAGAGAAAGAGAGAGAGAGAGAGAGAGATGTAGAGAGAGAGAAGAGAGAGAGAGAGAGAGAGAGAGAGAGAGAGAGAGAGAGAGAGAGAGAGAGAGAGAGAGAGAGAGAGAGAGAGAGAGAGAGAGAGAGAGACCGGTGCTAGCGGGGACCGTGATGTTAGCATCTGGTTAGCTAGCTGCACTAACGGACATAAGGAGCTGTTTCCACAACAAGCTGGAGGAGAGTCCTCCCCTGTCAGATTGAGAACACACCGCGGATTGTTGTTGGATTGAGGCTGATAACTACAGCTCAGTGAGGTAAAGGACTCTTGAGTGTTTAGATAGTTCACTTTAGTCTAAGTTATCTCAGTGGGTCTCAAACGTTTTGATAACAATTTATGTAAACACATATTTCCAAGGTACACCTTTATAATTATTAGGATAAATAACAACAGGTTTGAAATCATTCCAATGTATACTATAGGACAGTAACCAAAAATATCGTTTAAAACTGGAGATATTAAAAAAAATGCATGAATAAATAAATGTTAACTAGGTAAAATAAGATATGAATGAACAACAAAAAATTAAATACATGTATATAACCAACATGTCAATACGTTTCTGTTTTTGTAGTGTATTGGTCTTTTGTAGAGATTTTTCATTTATTCTTTATATATTCTATTGTGTATTGCTTGGAGGGGCACCAAATCATAATCTCGACTTGGGCACCAAAATGTATAGGACCGGCCCTGCAGCCACGCAAAAACTGCTCCTTATGGGTACTGCAATATTTGAAGTGCTGGAGCGGTGTTCTGGTGCTCTCTGTCAGCACTACACCACGTGATGACACGTTACGCTCGCGTTGTGTTCAAGGAACCTGTCCTTGGCCAGGAAAAACAGGCACTCGTTTAATTATTTTGCGGTCTAGATTTGTTAAAACATTTTTGAAGTGAGAAGTTGTCCGTCAGTCCGTGAGTCGGACACGCAAAGTGCTTTACCCACGTCCCCACTGACATATACTTGTGCCACCTGGCCACAATAAGTCAATATCTCATTATTTATTTGTTTTCCCAACAAATGTTTCCAAAGGTTGCTTTTATATCTATCTATTATATGAGTATTCCAGGTAATCTTAGTCCCCTTTGGTATGAGCCCCAGTTTCACGGGTGCTGTTTCTATGTCTTCACAGGTGTGGACAGGGGGACGTGGTCACACACACAGCCTGGCTGAACCGCTCCAGCATACTGTACGCAGGAGAAGACAAATGGTCGGTGGATTCCAGAGTGAGTCTGGTGACCCTTAATCAAGAGGAGTTTACCATCAAGATTGAAAACGTGGACATGACGGATGAGGGCCAGTATGTGTGTGCGGTGCAGACCAGCAGCCGGCCCAGAACCACCTCTGTGCACATCCTCGTGCAAGGTAAGTGTGATACTGCTCCTGTTGCATCCACTGCTACTACTGCTATACTGCTAAATAATAACATTAAGATAAGACGGACCGTTATTGATCCCAGCAGGGAAATGCAGGTGTTGTAGCAGCAACGGAATAAGAAAGAAACACAGAGTACACCTGAGAATACACACAAGGATAATAATAATCCATTAGAAAATAGGAAACGAAAGAAAGAATAAACACGTAGTAACGATATGAATATAATATAATAGAAAGCTTTTATTGTCATTATACAAAAATATACAGTGAGATGTTGTAGTGCAACCCTGTCACAGTGTGCACATGAAGAGAGATAACATTAAAAAAGAGTCTGTGGCTGAATACATATGTAGTGTAATGTATGCACGGACTGTGTAAAACATACCTATTTTATTAAATCTGTATGCACTGATGGATATGTGTGTTGTGGCTCTGACCACCAGCATACGAGGACATTAGTGATAAAGCAGAGAGTAGAACAGACATGTGCTCTCTCACTTGGATCTCATTTCCTCATTCACTGGAGGGGGGGGTTGTGTTCCTTACAGCCTTTGATTGATTGATTGATTGATTGAAAAGTTTATTAACAGCTTGTATATTGGGTACAGTACAGTACAGCTCAAAACATACAATTGTTAAGGGGATGCAGACCAGAGAAAGACTTTCGTCTTGTTTACATCAGGGTCCCCCATTTCCAATTCATCATATCATTTAAGACATGTAAGACATATTTGACATACAGATGGGTTATTTACAATTTACATACAGGTGGTTTTTTACATACAGATTTCTTATTTACAATTTTCATTTTAGATTTCGTTCTAATACATCCTAACCGGACATTTACCGGACATTTAAGACCAACCAAGTCTACAGATATACAGTTATACAGATACACAGTTAGATATACAGTTAGTAACAGAGTCTAAAATGCGTTTTAGACTTCAGAGAGGTTAATAGGGAATGCCAGATGCTAAGATCCTTTGTCTTAAATGATGTGTGGAGTTGTGATGGTGTCCTGATGGAGAGGTGCTTTACAAGTATTGACTGACTGCTTTAATGCTCCCAATGTGACTAGATTCCAAACTTCATAAGAGGGGAAGGTAATGATGGCCAAGAAAAGATTTTAAACATGATGCTAAACAACAAAGATGCAACAATAAGGACAAAATAAATCTGCATTTTAAAAACACATCACTGTTCAATTATTTATAACTTGAAAAAGGAACCCTTGGCGATTCAAGCAAATACACTTTTATTGAATTAGTGGTAAGAATAGTAACTCTGACCCGCTGTATTTCTCTTCAAAGTACAGCACTCATTTTAGCTATTAACATCTTATACTGAAAAAGTAATGCTCATCACCAGTCACAGCCGTATGCTACTGTCAGCAACCCTGGAGCATGTGAGTGTTTTCATTTATTTGACAACCATTAAAATAGAAGGATCTTAAAGCTATCACCTTTAATTGAGAAGGAACTCTGCTAGCTAAACTAAACTTGTGTCATGGTTTCAAACGCAGTGTTCACCTACACTTATGATTCAAAGCTAATATATTATAAACCTTACAAAGTTGAAACACCTTCTCATGGGAATACAATACAGCTGACAGGAACAAAGTTATTCTAAAGATGGTGTCTGCACCAAGCCCCCAAGAAGTGCGCCGGACTCTGAGGAAAATATTAGTTGTGTCCAAACATCGGTACAACATTAGCTCCGGAATCCGGTCCGTTTCAAGCACCAAAAAATTGTCCGGCTAGAGGAAAAGCACCGCTTACGTCACGCTTACGTCGAGGCAGGGGCAGGGGCGGGATCAACTCCTGAACAACAACAACAAGCCCGCGTTTTATCCAGTTTGTACACAACGATGGAGAAACGTAACAAGCAGCAGTGGTCCACTGAAGAGACCAGCTACCTGCTGGGAATCTGGTCTTCCGAAGAGGTACAGAGGAAGCTGGAGCACAATCGGCCATTGTTGTTGTTGTCGGTGTCAGCTGTGAGGGGTTTCCGTGCGGTTTGGCTTTATGAAGCAGGCACGCAAACAGTCACGTCATGACGCAAACGATGCATACCTGCCAACCCTACCGATTTGGGCGGTAGTCTACCGCTTTTGACATGTTTCTACCGCCTACCGACTTAGCTGGCTTTCCCTACCGATTTTCAATCTTCCCAAACTAGAACAAATAAAAATGACACTCCATAGACACTGGACTCGACTTTTGGCGGACACCGTTTGCAGCGTGTCTGTGATCGCATCATACAAACAGTCCTCTGTGTTTCTGAAAGAGAAACAACGTGCAGACCGGGGGTAACGCTGCGGGAAAGACAGCGTTACCCCCGGGGCTGATGGGTAATCACTGCCAAATGAGTTTAAGGGAACAGAGACGAGGCATTTGAGTCCTGCAGGATTTCCCCATTAATATCAGTGTCTCGAAAACACATGTTGGCGACTGAAAGACATCCAGTGTTTGGTCTTTTCCTGAAGCATCCTTCACCTACAGTGTCTCAACTGAAAGAGGACCACAAACACAAACAAAATATAATAACATTTTGAGATTTGGGGATATTTATCTTCCATTCTTTCACTTTTTCTGACATTTTCAACACCAAACATGTCGTCAATGTCTCTGCCACAGTTTAGTGGCAATCTGAAAGCCTGTACATTATTTATATCACACTATCAGTAGAAACATGCAGGAAATGACTTTTTTAATGCAGTATTTTCTGATTTACGGCGCAACACAAAGATATTTCGCTCTGTGCAAACCTTTGACTCTAATATGTCAACAACATGAAACAAGAATATGAACCTGGCTTTATCCAATGTTCACACAGGAGTTCTACATCCTGACACATCCTTGATGTGTCATCCACTGTCTCAACTGAAGGAGGACCAGACACACATTACAAATATCATAAAATGTGGAGACTTTAGGATATTTATCTCCCATTCTTTTACTTTTCGGGCATTTTACAGACCAGACATGTCGTTGATGTCACTGTTTACCAAACTACCACTTTTTCTGAAGAATGCATAAAATGATGCAATATATGTTAAATACATGGTTTATACATGGAATTACTGGGGTTCCATTTCTTCTGATTACCTAATTTGGGCGTACACATTTGCAGCGCGCAAACCTACCTCTTTTGGATTTGGAAAGGTTGGCATGTATGACGATGACGCAATGACGCAGCACCAGTCGGACTCTGGGCAGTGTGAAAAGAGCGTCTAGCACGGAGCTTGAACCGGAGTTGCGTTGGTGTGAATGAGGTATATGTGCCATTAGTGAGTTTTCGCCGTAAAACACGATATTGCTTTAACTCCTATGAAAATGGTCAAACAGTGCTCAAACTTCACATGAGTGCTAACAGTCCAGCTGTGAAGACATCTACGTGACAGTTTTTGAGAATTTTTCAAATACTGTTGCCTTGAAACACTATGAAACACGGTTTTCTCATAACTTCAGTGAAAATGCTCCAAACGGCCCAACACTTTACAGGATTGGTAATGATGCAGCCATCAACACATCTAATCGTATTATGGAGTGTCATCAAATACCGTTACCATGGCAACAGATAATTCACCATCAAGTTAGTTCAAAAGTTTGCAGTTCAAATATTCTGCTGCTTTTCAAAGCGTTTCTACTACTTACATTTAATATCATATATCAATAAAAGCTTCTTCACTATTTGTCCTACTCTTCCAGTTTAACATTTCACTTTCAAGAGAGAGCTCAAAAACACCCCACTTTGACCCCATACAGATTCCGCATACTTTAACGTAGATACAAAATTACAAGTTTAAACGGTTCTCGAGACTATGAACTTTATTAGACTAATTGGATATGTTTTGATAGCTAGTACGGTTCTTTTCACGTTTTGTGAAAATGTCACACTGTTTCACATTTTATAATGGGTGTTTTATGGGAGAGCTCCTTAAGACAGAGTGGGTGACATCACGGCTAGAAGGAGAGGAGCTGTCACATCTGAAGAGTTTTTTTTCCAACTATTGCTCGGCTGGCCACAATTTTCACTCTTCATACATCATTTGGTGATCATAATGTAGGGAAATTTGTCACGGCCGCACTGATATGCTCATTTAATCAAACGGACTGACACATATAGCAAACACGAGAGTCATCAGGTGTGTTCATCTGGTATCCTAAATACTCTGGGTAGGATATTTAGCTGATTGGAGTCACAGTTTTTTACTTAGAAGCAATAATGCAGCACAATATTGTCAATGCTCCCTATTGGGTCCATACTTAGAAATCACAGCATCACATTCCACTCTATGCTGATGACAGATGTGTGTCCCACTAAAAAAGAAGGAGGGTTACTCAATGAGCCCACTGTTAAAGTGTCTAGAAGACATAAAGGCCTGGATGGCGTGCGACTTCCTAAAACTAAATGAATGAAAAACAGAAGTGATGGTTTTTGGTGGCAACACTGGCATCACTGCTGTAGGTTCTAGGGATGCCAGTGATTATTCGGTCGAATAATCAACAGGGCTGCCGAATAATCGATTTTGATCATGGTTAGTTTCTGGCAACCCTAGTAGGTTCCTTGGCTCAGTACACCAAGCCCTCTTTTACGAACCTTTGAATTAAAATGGACCCTGAACTTGAACTTGAGTCAGATCAAAGCTCTGGTAAAAACAAGCTATTATCACCTTAGGCAGTTAGCCAACATAAAGACTTCTCCCCAGACAGCAGTTTGAGATAGTAATCCTAGCCTTGGCTGGATTACTGTAACTCTCTTTACATAAGGGTTTAGTGGGTCCTCCCTTGCTTGTCTGCAATTGGTGCAAAATGCAGCAGCAAGGCTTTTAACTGACACACGTAAAAATGAGAACATTTCCCCCATTTTGGCTTCGCTCCATTGGCTGCCGACACATTTTAGGATTAATTTTAAAATTATTTTATTTGCTTTAAATTCCTTAATGGCATGGCCCCAGCATTTCTTTCTAAACTGCTACACACCTACACGGCCAACCGCCCTCTCAGATCAGCGCATCATCTGCTCCTGAATGTGCCCAGAAGGTCAAAGCTCAGGGGGGACCGTTCTTTCTCTGTAGCGGTTCCCACACTGTGGAATGATGCCCCTGCACATCAGACAGGCTGCCACACTGTCTGCTTTGACATCGCTTCTTAAAACCCACCTCTTCTCCTTAGCATATTGAAATATTTTAGATTGTTGCTTTTAAATTGTCTATTGTTTTTACTTGTACTTGTTGTATGGTGTGTGAGCTGTGCTGTGTGATTTCTTTTTAAATATTGAAGTTGAAAGCATCAATCTGGTGCACTTTGAGAGCAACATGAAGAGATCTATGGATACCTCTCTCAGCACCCAGATGAAAAAGAACTGTAAACAGATTTACTTTTTCTTTATGGATATTTTACAAATCACTCCCCTTTTAAACTGTATTCTTGTTTTACTGCCATATAGTATTTCATGCCTGTTTTTCATTTATTCTCTTATTGTTTGTATAACTATAATGATCATATGAAGGTGTGCCGCGGAAATAATCTTTTGAATAATTTGTGACAAAACCGTTCTAAACACTCAGAGAGTCCTTTAGCTCACCTGAGTCTCTCAGTCTGACAGGGGAGGACTCTCCTCCAGCTTGTTGTGGAAACCGCTCCTTATGTCACGTTTAGTGCAGCGAGCTAACCAGAGGCATAACAACACGGGCTCAGACGAGAGAGTAGAGAGAGAGCTAGAGCGGAGAGAGTAGAGAGACTTCTCTCTCTATCTCTCTCTCTCTCTCTCTCTCCTTCTCTCTCTCTCTCTCTCTCATCTCTCTCTCTCTCTCTCTCTCTACACTCAATGAAGACTTATTGCCAGGGTGCGAACTGTGAGGGGCAGCAGAGGGTGACATTGCACTCCCCTGGGAACATGGTTTGTAAAATTTCGGGGTGGAGTCTCTAAACTACTGTATGATGACCAAATAAATCCTTTGGGCATGTTTTTTTTTCAAAGGTGTAAAATAAGTGAAATAAAATTATATTTAGAGTTTATGATTCATGAAAAAAGTGTCGCCTGCTTGCACTCTGCGCGCAGCTCCACCCACTACCCACTCACTCACAAGCTCGTTTAGTTGGCACTGCATGTTTACCAGGCATTGTTGCTGCTGCTGACATGTCGAAAAGAAAAAAACTCATCACTACTTTTTGTGGACCTTAATGGACCTCCACTGGAGAGATTCGATCCAACGCTTTTCATCACATCTTGGCTTAAATCGGGCCATCGTCTGTCCACATCATGTACTTGCCAACCCTCCCGATTTTCGCGGGACACTCCCGCATTTCTCCCGATTTCTGACAAATTCAGATTTACTCAGGACTGTTTCCACTCGGACTTTAATACAGCTACACCATTGTTTGGTTTCCATGGTAGCGCGTCTTTTTAGCAGCGCGCGCAACTCAAAGTCTGAGAGGGTGAGGAAGATAGTCACAGAAAACTGAACAAGAATCGACAACACGACCTTCTGCTCACTCCTTTCCCGCGGTGGTTTTGAAATGCTTTCTGAGGTCTCAAGGTTGGCAAGTATGAGCAAAAGCAGCTTAGCCCAGGCCGCTGTGGTCGCTTTTGTGTTAGGTAAGGCCCGCTTTTACCTTTAGGCCTATGGATTGCTGTGATAAGCCTACTTATGAGAGAAGGGCTATGTGCATCGTTGTGTTGTGTGTGTGGCAGTGAGAGGGTTGTGTTGTGCTATAGCTGTATTATTAATATTAATATTGTTCATGGTTGGTGCCGCTGGCTGCACCAACTGTGTTCGGCTCTCTGTAGGCTACAGCCATAATAGGCTATAGCCCATGTGAAACAATGTAGCCTGTTTTTGAGTCATTTTAAGTTGATTTAATTAAACAGTCAAACGTTACATTGGTGGTCCGTGGATTATTTATTATCAAGTTGATTGAAGTTTGTGTAGCCCATACATGCTCGGGAAATCTGTTGACATGAACATGATCCATCGGGACGTTTCATGTAAATGTAGACCTGTGGCACTACTCCGTGTGCAACAGATTTTCTCTTTATAGGCTAAGAGGCCTATGTCTGTGCTGTTGCTATTAATGCACGGATCAGCATTTACCCCCCCCGCAAAAAAAAAAAAAAATCCCAGCTCCCCCGGAGACCGTGGTATAGTTCGCACACTGGAGCCTGTTGCCACACACACACAGAGCCGAGCTTGAATGACACAAGGGCCCTTTCTCATTTCTCTAACTCCCCTCCTCGACTCCTATCCTCGATACTTAGTCCCGCCCATAGGAGATGCGAGCCGAGGAGCCGAGGAACCGAGGAGAGAGGAGGGGAAGCAGCAGGCGGTTAGAGAAATGAGAACTCCTCTCCTCTGAGGGGTCATTTTAAAGAGACGTCCATTAATGATGACAGGAGGCACAGCAGCACTCTGTCTGATGGACAGCTGTGTTCATTACGACTTACGGTACGTCCACACAGCAGCTTTAAACAAATCTTCCAACGCTTCCAACGCTTCTCTGCCCATTGACTTTGAATGGGGATGACGTCACTTTGCCTCGCTTTTCGCCGAACTGCATTATGGGGGAGCGAAGCGAAGATTTCCAGGATTTTCAGGATTCAAAAGTTGAGCAATGTTCAACTTTTGAAGCTGAGCTGGAAGCGTCAGCCAATCAAATCCCGTTTATGCAAACCTGACAGTAGAAGCGCTAGCCAATCAAACCGTGTGTAAGCAGGGAGAACCAGACCGCAGTTCATTTCCTCATATTCCAAACGAGAAATTACGGTAGCAAATCAACCGGTTCTTTACGACCAGAACTATTAACGGGATACAAACCGGAGGAACCAGGCATGGAGGGAGGTGGCAGAGACAGTGGGTGAAGCTGGTAGGTTTTCGCCTGTTTGGGGAGTTTATATATATATATTAGGGCTGTCAAGTTAACGCGTTAATAACGCGTTAATAACGCGTTAACGCAAAAAAAAAATTAACGCCACTAATTATTTTAACGAGATTAACGCATGTGTATTTTTTTTCCTCGGCCGCCCCGTAGTTTCAGAGCATCGAGTTTAAAATACCATCTACAAGCTGATGCTGACAGCCCCGCTCCTGCCGCCCGCTTGCAGCAGACCACACTTCCACGCTCACCGGCAGGCACCGACTGGCTATCGGGAGGACCGGGAGGGTGTATGTGTGTGTGGCCCGAGCGAGCGAGAGAGAGACCTTACGTGCATTGTTGTTGTTAGCATCTGGTGCTAGCTAGCTGCGCTAACGGATATAAGGAGCTGTTTAAATGAAAACAGAGGAGCGACATTTCGCCGACAACTGCGCCGAGCACTTGACTTTATGCAGGAAGCCAGACAGTGGGACATTGTACGATAAGTCAGCACACTCAGCACGGATAGGGCGCAACATGATTGCAGCGTCCAGGCAGCTCCCGTTCGAGCATATGCCTTGAGTTGCACATAGCTCCAACGCACACACACACGCGCACACACACACACACACACACACACACACACACACACACACACACTTTGTATTGTATTATTGTATGAGAGAGGTTCCAGGTTGAATTGAGGCGAATATTTGTAATGTTCAGAGGTTGTTGTGTTTAATATTCATGAGAATATTTGTCATTGTTCAAATGATAATAAACATTAGCATAAAGCATATTTGTCCACTCATATGTTGATAAGAGTATTAAAAACTTGAAAAATATTCCTCTAAGGTAAATTTAGAACAGATAAAAAATGTGCGATTAATTTGCGATTAATCGCGATTAACTATTTTAATCGACTGACAGCCCTAATATATATATATATATATTGCTCGCATAAAATCCCCGGGGTTTTTTGCTTTGTATGTCGGGGGCGGGAGATTCATGTGATTGGTTGTTGGTCGCGTTGCTCGCAAAAACTCCCCAAGCTTTCAGACACGCCCAGCTCCAAGATTTTCAAGATTTTTGAAAAGCTGCTGTGTGGACGTACCATTATATATTTACTTTGATTCATTCACAGTGCGGTATAATGAGACAATAACAGGCCACAGATGTGGACACACACACACACACACACACACACACACACACACATAATAACGTAACACTATCAGAGATTGGATATATCCCCCCCCCCTCTCTCTGGTCGTATTAAAAGTAAGCAGAGGACACCAAACCAACTGAGACCTGTCTGTCCACTGCATCTACACACTGTACCACACACACACACCTACACACTGTACCACACACACCTACACCACACATACAGCTCCTAAAACAGGCTACAGCCGTTGTGTATTTTATTATGTGAAGCACTAAATGGTTTTAGAAAAATATCGACTCATCTACTAAACTAAAGCAAATAAAAAGAGTAGGCCTGTTATACTGAGTGATATTATACACACTGCTCTGCTTTCTGCACGGACCTCACAGCTGTTCTCTCTGTAAACATCGCGACGCAATGAAAGCAGTTAATAAATATATCCAGGGATGCATGCAGAGCTGTGATTGGCTGAGATAAGTCCGGCCGTGCGTCACGACTCTTTGAAACATCTCTGTTCCCGGAAATGCATCCACGAAGGAGCCGTGGAGGACCGTGGAGGACCCATCAGTGTCTCCTCGGTTATAGCTCCTCCAGAGAGCCTCCTCCACGCTCGATGCTCGGTCCTCGGTGTGCTTTTAGAGAAATGAGATGTCCTTCAACATGGCGCGCTGAAATTCATTTCCAGGTCACTACCGGAGGACCGAGGAGTCGAGGAGGGGGATTTGATGAAATGAGAAAGGGCCAAGCACACGTGTATTTCCATGCAACTCTCTGATTGGTCTGGTGACTTGCCTCTGTTGCATTCTTTGAACACGGGAAATTGCAGTCCTGCCGTCCTCTCTTGTCATGATGAGGTTCACGTAGCACGGTTAATGTATTATATTATATATATATTTACATCTAAAAACGTATTTTTCAAACATTATTATTTTATTTTATTTTTATTTATTTTATTTTATTTTTAACGGTCCGCGATCTACCCGCACCACAGTCGACTGGTTGGCGACCACTGTCTTACACAGAGGGGACACATATTTATGTATAAAATACATGGAAAAGTGGACTTTGCATATACTGTATAGGGGACCTTTACATTTTAATTTTATTATGTCAACTGATTTCACATAACTGTACGAGGTTAGTTGAAAGCAAAAATATTAAGTTGAACCTATTGAAACGTAATATTAATGTTTTCAACTAACCTCATACAGTGATATGAAATCTGTTGACATAATACATTTAATTTCAGTCAATGCTTCAGTTTCTTTCTTGTACTTCCACATTTGTAGCACACAAGTAGGACCTGCTATAAAGAATGCAATATTTTTGAAATTTCTTAATATAAACTTTCTCGACAGCTTCATTAAAATAAAAAGTGACATGACTTTCATTCCTGTGTTGTTGAAGAGCCAGCCTTTGTTGAGATTGACACAGCACAATACATGTTCCTGTGTCCCTTTAAAGAGTCAGCACTGACTGTCCTGTGGAATAATGAGAAAGAGTTTTCCACTGTATTGATGAACCCTCCTTTCATCACACTTTACTCATGAATTCTGCTGCCAACACATGACGGTCCTGTCCTCACTGTGCTGTTGGATATACTCGGCTCCATGTGGACTGTATAGGATTCATTCATGTTATTAAGTGATACTTAATCAATTACTAGGAACACTTTTAGCTACCCCCTGCATGTGAGTTCAATGTAGTATAGAGAGAGCTGATAGAGATCTGTGTGAGGTCAGAGGGGATTAGAACTCTGGTTATTGAATGGAAAGATGAGTGAGCACAACACAAGCGATAAGACTCTGTAACCTCTGCTCACCTCAGAACTCCTAGTGTGAGGGAGCTCCCAAAGTAAATGTTCGGTATAATGTCAAATATACGTATACCAAGAGACACAACACCTCCTTGCACAAGGTAAAAGAGGCAGGTGCATGCTGGGGGATTAGTCCTTTTAGTTAAGTTTGACCAGCTGCACCATTCACCAACATCGTCCACAGCTTCTGATGGGGACTATTTGTTGATGAAATTAGAGCTACAGTTCCGTAACTTATGTCAACATGTGTACACCTCTCTCAGTCCAAGCTAAAGTCTGAGTCCTGGTTTCACTTCATTATACCACTTTTCTCTTTTTTTAAAATGAAAGGTATCTAGTTTATTTTCCTCCGCTTAGTAATATGCTTAAATTCAGCGCGATATGAATCTTTGTTTTAGTGACCATTTTACAATGGTTTTCTGAAAGATGTTGCTCTCTTCTTTTATAACATGTTTTTTAAAGAACTATAAAGCGTGAAGGATGCAAAATAAATCCTAACAGCAGTATGCAAACATAAGATGTGTGTTCACATGTGTTATATGTCTCCAAAGGTGAAACAATGGAATATGATGGAGAAAATGTTGTCCATCAATTAAGTGTAATTAAGTGTAATACTGCTTTAATCACTGCGATACTCAGAGATGATACTCACACCTTATTACAATGCTGTTAACAATGACAAACAGAAAACACAAAGCCAACACAGTAATAGAGCGAGTGAAAAGTTCACTTTCTAAGATTGTATTATCAGCATGACATATGGCACATTTGCTTTTTAAATAGATTCATTTGACAAACAATCTTAACACTGTCAGAGAAAACGGATTGATGATGATTTTTACTTTATTCAGTGTATTATATTTAGCATTATCCACCCCTAACACGTTCAAGAATGTCAAACCTGACAGCTGATATTGAATAAATCTGTAACTGTACCTTTTGTTTTTTATTTTTAAACAGTGGCTCAGCACGGCCTTTTGCACCACAGCTAAACAAAAGCACGCTGACACGAGCGCTGTATGCTTTTGTCATTCATGAAGGGTAAATGGGGATTAAGCTGACATCCAATAAATGATTCATAGAGATTCTGTCTTACAAACAGGTCTGATGTGACTGGAACAAGCTGAAGCACTGGGGATGCTCTATTCGGAGGACTTTACTTGATGAACCTTGAATGTCAAAACACAGAGGTGTCTTGGTTACTTTGACATGTAAATGAAAAAGATAGCTTTGGCAGATCTGTCAGGAATTTTAGAAATATTATTTATTCAGGAAAAACTGTAAAGCGTGGAGGATGCAAAATAAATCCTAACAGCAGTATGCAAACATCAAATGTGTGTTCACATGTGTTATATGTCTCGAGAATTCAGACACATTTTCAGATGCGTTTTTATGAAATGAGTCGTGTCTAAACGTGAGTTTAAAAAAAACACACACATCATTTAAATTCACCCATGGAGAATGCTAAAGGCTAGGGGAAACAGCAAAGTCAATTAGGCCATTGTGGATACAATCATTAAGGTTTGAGATGTTATAAGTTTGCAATGGCTTGGCTTAAAATATTTCAAAAACACCCTATTACAATACTCCTCCCATAATCCTCCTCTATATTCATTGAATAAGTCATTAGTTGTTACTACAGTATCCATTACACTGACCAGGAGATGAACCCTTTCTAAGGCAGCCCAGCACTGCTCTGTGAGTTCAGATAGGACACATGTCATGTCTGTGTGTTTGAATCTCATTCAAACACATACAGAGAGAAACAAAGTGGAGAGATACTTAAGAGAATTGAGGAGGTGTGCTGAGTTGTGAAATGAGTCAGAGGCGAGAACACACAGGAAGACTAACGCTAACGCTAACACCTCTGCCGTCAGAGTATCAGGCTGGTAAACAAACAGTCCAGCAGTGAAATATGCACATACTGAAGGATCCTACATCTGATCCAGTGCTTACACTCAGTGCTAGTGTATGTCCTTAAGAAAAAGGTGGGTCATTTGTTCAGTGTGCTGAATAGATCCTGCCCTGCATTCAACATCAGACTGTTTGTCCCTCACTCTGCCCAGGTAGTTATGTTTAACCTTAACCATACTTGATTTGCCTTGTGAGCTTACCTTAACCATACATTACATTACATTACATTACATTGCATTTAGCTGACGCTTTTATCCAAAGCGACTTACAATGAGTACATTCGACCAGGAAGACACAACCTTGAAGAAAACAGAATCATAAAGTACATCAGGTATCATAGAGCCAAACATTTCAAGTGCTACTCAACTGGCTTTAGGTAAGCCAGTCCTTTATTAGTATATAAGTGCTCTGTTAGTAATTCTATCGCTCGAAGTGGAGTCGAAAGAGTTGAGTTTTCAGTCTGGAAGATGTGCAGGCTTTCTGCCGTCCTGATGTCAATGGGGAGCTCATTCCACCATCTTGGAGCCAGGATAGCAAACCCACGTGTTTTTGCTGATGGGAACTTGGGTCCCCCTCGCAGCGAGGGTGCAGTGAGTCATTTGGCTGATGCAGAGCGGAGTGCACGTGCTGGGGTGTACAGTTTAACCATGTCCTGGATGTAGGAAGGGCCAGATCCATTCGCAGCATGGTATGCAAGTACCAGTGTCTTGAAGTGGATTCTAGCAGTTACCGGGAGCCAGTGAAGGGAGCGGAGGAGCGGAGTGGTGTGGGAACATTTTGGAAGGTTGAAGACCAGATGAGCCGCTGCATTCTGGATGAGCTGCAGAGGTCGGATGGCACATGCAGGTAGACCAGCCAGGAGGGAGTTGCAGTAGTCTAGGCGTGAGGTGACGAGAGCCTGGACCAGAACCTGGGTGGCTTTCTGGGTCAGCTGGGGACGAATCTTCCTGATGTTGTACAGCGTATATCTGCAATATAAATATATATATACCATACCATAGCTGCACATATATTATAGTGAACAAAACTTACAAATGTTAGCATTTGACAGAAAAGAAAACAAGATTGAAAAACACATTGTGATTAAATGTAAGCTATAGGGCTTTGCAATATAGCCTTTTATTAAGATACAGTACTGTGATGCGACTGCAGTGGGAGTTAAAAAAAGTGTATTTTCCAAAGATACATTTGGAAAAATAAATATATATATTCCTTAGCAAATGAATTGTATTATTGTTTTTCATATAATTCGGGTTTATTTCTCCCTCAAAATGCAGAAGAGAATATGATCGATGTATTATTCAGTCAACTCAATAGTCTTTGGTCTCAGCCAATCGATGATTTGAGAAAGGCTTTCGATGTCACAGTCTGCTCCATCATTCACCAGTAGTTTTCCATTCACCTGTCTCACCTGTTAACCACACCCACGTTTTTGCTCACTCTCTTTCTTCTCTGCACCCATTAGTTTTACTGCCAGTATTTAAACCCTCACCAGACACACACAAGTTGCCAGATTGTACTTTGCCTTCATGCTAGTTACCACATTACCAATACTCCTTGGTTTCTCGAGTGCTGCATTTGGGTCCTTCATAAGATTGTGACATTCGATGTTGATGCCCTTGGAGGTTAAATGTTCCAAGTTGTCATTTTCATAATCACAAAAAGGACAAGTTGTCTTTACTATATAATTGTAGACTGCACACACTGTGTAACTTGAAAATAAGAATAGAGTGTTTATCACTGTTATATAAAATAAACAATGTAACTACCTGTATGACAATGATGTTTGAAAATATTAACTATTCTTTTTTAATGCTTTTTTTGTGAAACTGTTTGTTCGAGGACCTCTGGTGAGAACATGAATCTCATCTGTTTTTACTTTTTGTGTTTTCTATATTTTTTTTCACCGTTGGTTGTCTTGCCAACGATGTGCCATCTCTGTGGAGATGATTTTATTTAAAAGTAATAGTTCTGTTGGCTCGTTATCAGAACATTTTATTTGATATTCTTGGACAATCTATAACAATTGGAGAGCATAACAAAGGCTGTGGTCCACATGCTAGTTGACTCTCTGATTGTTATCATCAGTCTCTACCTGCAGCAGCTCTCCATGGATTTGTTAATATTGTTCCCGAACAGAGTGCTCTGTATTATAGATCGATCTTTTGCTTGGAGAAGCAATTTGTTCTGTACCCCTTTCAAATGGATGATGACATTTTAGCACTGGAGTAGATTTTTTTCAAAGCACTTTGTTTGACGTCATCTATAAACTTATCGTCTTCCTAAAGCTGGCTATAATGTATGTGAAAACGTTCTGGACATTTGTATTTTGTGAACATCATGAACCTTGAAATCAAACTTTTGTTCTAGAGATATATTTAACAGACTTTGGTTAAGGACTGCAAAGTTCTACACATCCCTCTCATGTACAGTGGATGTGAAGATGGAGCCTGAGAAGCAGCGAGCCCTGTCAAATCAATACATGTATGCCGCTGCTCCACTTTGCAAGGCAGACAGTCCAAACTCAATATATCAGAACATACTTTAAGAATTTATTTTCAATCAATTGTGTCTCCATCAGTAATCCCGAGGAGGTCCTAACTAGAAAAACTGCTTTAGAAACAGGTCATCCAGAGATTCAGTGTATTTGAAGGAAACAGCATTGTTGTGAACTTAATGAATCATGCTTTGCCGTGAAAATGTGTTCACAGTTTCTGAACATGTTTCCATTGGCGACAGTTCTCTGAGCCTAATTTTAGCCGTGTGCAGAGTGACATCACAGCTGAGTGCAGAACAGAGCTTCATTGAGCCAGATATCACACTCATATCAAAATTCAAATGTTCAGGCTACATTCACCTCACTCAGCTAACATACAGTTACCTGCAGATTGCATTTGTTAAAGGATGTATTGTTATATGCATCTTTAGTATAGTTGTTTGCATGGAAATGCCAAGTCCCAGGCCACTTGTAGTAAACTAATACATCATTAATTGAGATAAAAAGAATGTAAAATGAAATAATGTACAGTGGAATACTAATGCATTTTATAATAACATTGTTACACCAACAATCCAAAACGTTGACTTTAATAAATGTATTATGTCTACAGATTTCACATTTAAAAAAGTGTGTGTACTACATTGCTGTCCTACCACACCATCAGAACATTAATAAAAAAACAGTTTTGGACCGTGAAAAATATAAAACAGATATTTAACCACATTAGGGGCTTTAAACAGAGTATGAACACAAATCATCCCTTTCAAATATTAGGCCATTTTGCCACATATAGAGCAACATGTATGCATCTGTCATGCTTTTGTCCACCAGGCCAACATACAGTATGTCTGATGTTTACTCCCCTTTATCAGACTCCGCAGGGAAATATCTGATCTTTAGCCGCCAGATGCTCCACTGTGTTCACCAGCTAGTCTCTAACGCTCTATATTTATATCAACCCACTCTCTTCAGTCTGCGTACAAATGACACCACTTTACACATTGGAAATGCGTGCAATAGATACGTAGAAGTCCGATTTTGCGTGCATATGATACGCTAACCATTCCCATTGAGTTCTGAGGCAGAGTTTTGCGTGCATATGATACACCACGTTTTGTCCGTTCGGGTCGTGGAAGACCGGAAGCTGTGGGGTTCATAAAAACATGTTCTTACTCAATATCAAGCCACGATTATTGTTTTTATTTTAAATCGTATAATGTCGGACCTTTTTTGCCGCATGTGAGGAAAAGAAATGGCTCAGAGCCTCAGGATACTGACATCTGTATCTTTTTAAATATGTGTTTCCTTTTAAGTTGTTATTCTTTTCTAAATAACACACTGTTATTTACTCACCAATAACACACAATTATCCTTGTTTTTATTTATTTGTTTAATTCCATAATCTCTGGCTTTTTTGGCGTCCGTCAGGAACTGAATTTCAAAATAAAAATAACCGGAAACAGACGTAGGCCTGTAAGGGACATTTCGAGTATCATTGCGATACACAGCACACACCCACTGAACTGATTACCCAAGATCCTCAGCTTGAAGCTCGGTGATTGGATGTTGTAGCCGCAATGCACGTTGGGATATGGTGTTAATGCGATATGAACTCGGCCTCAGAACTCAATGGGAACGGTTAGCGTATCATATGCACGCAAAATCGGACTTCTGCGTATCTATTGCACGCATTTCCAATGTGTACATTTGTGTCATTTGTACGCAGACTGATGAGAGTGGGTTGATTTATATATATAGCTTGGTCGTGGCGTGTGCTCTGCTCAGGATACAATAAACCTTAACCTACATAACTTTATATGTGGCAGAGACGCTTGACTCAGGATCCAGGACACAGGACCGCAGCAACAGGATCAGCGTATATAGACACCAAAAAGAAAGACATTTGGGGAAGCTGGGTTATTGGGAACATGAGAGTACACAGGTACAGACAGAGAGAAGGAAGAAGTAAGGTGTCCCCCGACAGTCTAAGCCTATAGCAGCAAAACTAACGGGTCTACGTACATGCACTCCCTTAGGATAGGGTGAGGGAAAAGAGTAGGAACTAAGATGTATGCGCCACATCTATACCATGAGCGCATTGCTCCTAAAAGGTTGTTCTGGCACTGACACCAATCAACAGTTGTGCGTCGACTCGGCAGGGATTCATTAGAGACTGTTTTACATTGTCAGTGGAATAAAGGAATGGGCATTGCCTCATAAAGTAATGTGACTGACACTTTCTCCTCATGCCAAATGATAAATGCTTTAAGAAAATGTGAAGCATTCAACCTTTACCCATGCACTCATCGATGATTATTCACATTCAGACAACCTGAACATTTCAGGATGTAAAGCCAATGGACAAAGTTGATGTGCTGCAAATCCTTTCCCAAATAACTTAGTTGTGAGTGGTTTGTTTGACCATCAGAAATTGACAATACAGGGTGTTTTTACTCACTCACAACATATGTGAAAGAACAGGAAAAGACCATAACTGTAATTGGTTGACTTGTTGATCAAGGATTTACTTTGACCAATCGTTATCATTTTGTCATTCAAGGACGACAACTAGGTAGCCACGTCCAGTTTATGGTTTCTTCTAGTTCAGTGTAATCCACAGACGTTTGGCATGAAACGATGTAGCCAGCACTTAACATCGGTACATAATAGGGATGTAACGATACACTCAATTCACGATTCGATACGATTTTAAGTTCACGATACGATTTTGTCACAATTTCTTTTTAACAGAATGAGCTGCAATGAAAAAATATTCCTGTAAAAATCCCTTCAGATAAATAAAAATAAAGTGCAGCTTGAAATATATGCTTTGCTTTGCGTTGTAAAGTGCAGATTGTGTCAGTGTTGACAGAGCTGATTTTCCACTAACCATGTTTTTAAGTGAGATTTGAATAAACTGCAGGTGTTTTGTTCTCTAATCTTTACTGGGATTGAGTTCCACTGTTGTGCAGCTTTAAAAGAAAAATGAAAATTGGCTGAATGAGCTCTTCCTTAATGGAACAACGCAGTCTCCTCTTGTTGTAGCTCTTGTTGACCTGGTTACAGGTGTGCGTATGGTGATCACATGTCTGAGCGGAGGTGAGGTAATTCCGTGTATTATTTTGTACATGAGGCAAGCATTTGCATATCTCATTACATTTTCCCAGCTCATCAAGTTGTATTTTGTGAGTATTTGGCAATGATGAGAATAAACTGATTTCTTATCTACTATTTTAAGTGTTTGTTTGTATAATGATTCCAGGGGTTTAAGAGTGGTTGTACGGCATGTGAGCAGGTTGTTAAGCAGTATGTGATGTGAGATAAAACCATAGGGTGCATGTACATGTCTCTGTTGTCATGCAGTCTCTGGTAAACCTCAAATTTGACAGACTGAATTTGACCCTGTTGCTGACCTTTTTCACCTGAGTCTTGAATCAATGAAGACCCCCAGGTATTTGTACTGTAAGACCACCTGTAGCCTCTCCCCGGACACAAACACATCTGGCTCAACGCAGGAGGACTTGGTTTTGGTGAAGAACATACATACAGTTTTACTGACATTTAGTTGCAGACAGCATTGCTCCAAGCAAGCTGTTACATGAACCATCTTGTTCATCAGTTCATTAGCTACTTGTGTCAGACTGCCTCCGTGAACATAAATGACAGTATCATCAGCATACATTTGGATGTTTGTGTCAGGACATATCGATGGTAAGTCGTTTATATACAATTAAAATAACAATAGACCCAGAATTGACCCTTGTGGAACACCTGTGGAACACCTGTGGACAGCTGGAGATTAGATGATTGATTATTCTGTACTCTGACATACTGAGAACGGTTGAACAAATATGATTCTATCCATTTAAGTGTTTGTGTGGAGAAGTTAATGCTGGATAGCTTAGATATGAGTTTGTTGTGATTAACAGTGTCAAAAGCCTTCTTTAAGTCTAGAAACACTGCTCCTACAACAACACCTTTATCCATTTTGGATTTGATTTGTTCTGTGAAAAAACAGTTGGCTGTTTCTGTAGAGTATTTGGCCCTAAAGCCAAATTGCATTGGATGCAGAGAAAAAGCACTGTTATTCAGATGATTAATAATTTGTTCAGCTACAAGTTTTTCAACGACTGTTGATACTGTAGGAAGGATACTAATTGGCCTGTAGTTGTTGGTAGACATTGGGTCTCCACCTTTAAAGATTGGGATAACTACAGCGGGCTTCCAAACAACATTTGGAAAACATTCGGAAAACATTCCTTGACAGAAAGAGAGGTTGACGATATTGGCAATAGGATAAGAAAGAGTTGTACTGAGGTCTTTGAGCATAACTGCATCCATACCAAATATATCCTTTGCTTTAGATGGTTTTAGGGATTTAATTACTCTTTTAACTTCTGCTTCAGTTGTGTTTCTTAAGCTGAAAGCTAGCTCCATTGTATTCATTTTACTTGTGCAGTCTGGAGAAAAACACTGTGCAATGTTAGCAACAGAATCAATAAAATTGTGATTTAAAACTTCAGCTACATCGCCTGGAGTGTTTATAAGCTTCCCATTTACTTTAAGTTCAAACTGTTTTCTTTCCCTGCCTATGTTGATTACCAGTTAATGTTGATTACCAGTTAACCTCCTGCCTTGTATATTATAGGTAAAAACAAATCTGCCTTAGCTTTCTTTAATTTCTGTAAAACTTTATTCCTAAGCATAGTAAAATTACTTCTGTCATGGCTTAATTTAGTTTTGATTGCAGTTTTTAAGACTAGATCACGTTCTTTCATTAGTCTGAAAATATCCTCATTTATCCAAGGGACAGTGTGTTTGTTATTTCTATGCTTGATTTTGCTGTTGAAGTTGTTAATTGTCCTCTCTAACTATTTGAGAACATTTGACTGTCTTCTTCATGGTCTATTCCAGGCAAAATATCTTCCCATGTAATCTGTTCAACAGCATTTGTAAAGGTCTCATATTTGTTTTTGGGGATTCCACAGGATTCATATTTCCTGACGGAAGGGCTAAAACGCTTATTGGTTAGTTTCCTGGCTACTAAAGTCATATTGTGGTCAGAAAAACCAATTAACATTTTAAAAGATTTAAAAATGATTTGAGTCCTACTTCTGGTGACGTACAAATTAAAACTATAAATTGCGTCACTCGCTACTCTCCTTATAACATGTAAAATCACATTACAACGTTCCCCAGTCCATCTGCCTAGCCTTTAGCAAGATAGCTGCCAGAAGTTATCGTTTGGCTCAGGGGACGCAGATCAGTGAAACTTCCTGCAGACTCGTGCGGACTCAGAGCCGTAACCGTAGCAGATCCAGAGATCCAGAGATCCAGGCAGACTCAACATGCACGAGTCAACAGCAGACTCAGATTCGCAAGTCCTGACTCACTGAATCAAGGGAACTTCCTTCACTTCCTGCAGACTCGTGGGGACTCAGAAGAGGCTTCTCAATACTCAAATGTCCCCTCCTCGACTCCTCGACTCCTCGGTCCTCTGGTAGTGACCCGGAAATGAATTTCAGCGCGCCATTTTGAAGGACATCTCATCACAGCTGTAGCCTGATTATGCTTTAGGAGCTGTAGGTATGTGTGGTACAGTGTGTGTGTGTGTGTGTGTGTGTGTGTGTGTGTGTGTGTGTGTGTGTGTGTGTGTGTGTGTGTGTGTGTGTGTGTGTGTGTGTGTAGGTGTGTGTGGTACAGTGTGTAGGTGTGTGTGTGTTGTACAGTGCGTAGGTGTGTGTGTTGTAGAGTGTGTAGGTGCGTGTTGCACTCGATTCACACACGCTGTCTGCCATCTGCCCTGAACAGTGAAAACCGGGATTCACCCATGAAGAGAACACCTCTCCAACGTGCCAGACGCCATCGAATGTGAGCATTTGTCCACTCAAGTCGGTTACGACGACGAACCGGAGTCAGGTCGAGACCCCGATGAGGATGACGAGCATGCAGATGAGCTTCCCTGAGACGGTTTCTGACAGTTTGTGCAGAAATTCTTTGGTTATGCAAACCGATTGTTGCAGCAGCTGTCCGAGTGGCTGGTCTCAGACGATCTTGGAGGTGAACATGCTGGATATGGAGGTCCTGGGCTGGTGTGGTTACACGTGGTCTGCGGTTGTGAGGCCACCATCGACCTGAAAGACGCATAGTTTCATGTGGAAATTGCTCCGGAGCACAGAAAGTGTCTGCGTTTTTCCTTCCAGGGGATAGCCTATGAGTACAACAGATTACCATTCGGCTACTCCCTATCCCCACGCACGTTCAGTAAATGTGTGGCCACTGCGCTTCAACCGCTGCGCGCCCACGGCATGAGAGTTTTTCTTTTACCCAGACGACCTCATAGTCATGGCCGGGTCCAGGGAACAGGCAATGCTTTGCACAGCACAATTGATCACACACCTAACCAAATTAGCCTTTGCGATCAATTGAAAAAAGAGCAGCCCCATACCTCACCAACAGGCGTTGTAGTTGGGAGTGGTGCTCGATGCAGGCGCGCTACGCGCCACCCTGTCAGAGAGCAGAAGTGCGTCCCTTCTCTGGGCGGTTCACAGGCTGCGACAGGGGGCGACAGTGACAGCTTTAACTGTCATGCAGACTTTGAGTCTCATGACGGCTGCTCACATTGTGGTCCCGCAGGGGTTACTGCATATGCGCCGCCTGCAGAGGTGGTTCTCCAGCCTGCGTTTGGATCCCAAGAGGCACAAACGGCGGCTGGTGACCATCCCCCCCTCAGTGGAGGGCAACCTCCGGTTCTGGGGTCTCCCGGGCGCCCCCGGAGAGTGTCTCCAATGGGATGGGTAACCTCCTACATCACAGTGTTCACGGGAACAGGATGGGGAGGCACCTGCCTGAAGAGGGCTAACACGACACAGCAACCTCCTAGAGCAGGGGTCGGCAACTGGCGGACCGCGGTCCGGATCCGGCGCCTCCCGCTTTTTTAACGCTGATTTGGGTGACTTGTGTAATTCGTGGAGAATCGACGAGTTTTCGTTTTGGGGGTGGGGGTGGGGAGTCCGTCCGTCAAAAAAGAAGAAGAAATCTAGACCGCAAAAATAATTAAAATTAATTAATTAATTAAACAAGCGAGTACCTGTTTTTCCTGGCCAAGGACAGGTTCCTTGAACACAACACGAGTGTAACGTGTCTTCACGTGGTATGTCTCGTCTGAAAGGAGTGCTGACAGAGAGCACCGGAATGCAGCTCCAGCTCTTCAAATATTGCAGTATCCATAAGGAGCTGTACACATGCCGCAGTGTTTGCGTGGCTGTATCTTTAGTTGTAAGCACAGTGGCGATCTGTTGTTATTAGCATCTGGTTAGCTAGCTATGCTAACGAATTTAAAGAGCTTTTCTACAACCAGGTGGAAGAGAGCTCTCTCCTGAGAGGCTCAAATAACCTCAGCTCAGTGAGGAGGTTAAGGCACACCTTGATATGATCATTATAGTTATTAATGAGACTAAATGAAAAACAGGTATAAAATACTTTATGACAGTAACAAAAAAGTTGTTAAAAATAACAAGAATAGAGTTTAAAAGGGGAGTGATTTGTAAAATATCCAAAAAGAAAAATCTGCTTACAGTTCTGTTTCATATGGGCTGAATGGGCTGTGATTTTAGTTTTTTTAAGCAGAGGTTGAGTTCAATCATTTGTACGACCCTCGGAGGATGTTGTAAAAATTGAAAGGAAAAAGGTTCCCCACCCCTGCTGTAAATAATAATAAAAACCCTTGATTTATAACTTAACATCTCTGTCTCCTATTGATCTGAGTATATTATAAAGAATAGCAGTTAATTGAAGCATTATAGCGCAGGCCTTTGTCAGGTGGTATTACGCTGTTATTTTTCTGCTTTGAATAGTTTTTTCAAGTTCTCTTTCTTCACCATACCTGTGTTTGCATCCCTGTAACCAATGAGCACCTGCATGTGTATGAGAATGGCCCTGACACCATTTCAGCCCAGATTTACAAACTCCTGGCAGGACAAGCTCCAGCTCAATTTGCACACTGAATTAAACAAAGTGAGTGAGGGACTGCAATATAAGAGGGAAAGGAAGAGAAACTTTAAAACTGTTCAATTGTTATGATGTGTAAAGATTGATCTCATTGTTCTATAATCGTCTGAAACTGTTAAGTCATGATGTGAAACGGTTAACAAAGAAAAAGGGAAACTCAAGCTGCTGCTACACTTTATTTTATTTATCTAAAATTAAGCACTTTTAAGATGCACACATTTTCAAAAGCTATTTTATTTATTTTCTCTATTTTATTTTTAAATGCAGCCCGAGAGGAACATTACACATATCCACAGTATTTACTGTATATCTGTGTAGTTCAATGTTAATAGACAATAAATATTGTTGTTTATGAATTGTACTTTCTTTATTTGATTGGCAGTCAGTTGTTGATTACATGCAGACGTTGATAAAGCTACAGCTACTTCAATATATATCACACTAATTCATAAAGTTAGACATTTTGAAGTTCCGGACCTTTGCATGGGGAGATCTTCTCTAACTGGACCTCGTTGAATTTTAGTTGAATACCCCTGTCCTAGAGCTACGGGCGTTAATGTTAGTCCTCCAGCATTTCATGGCCCTAATTCAAGGGAGACATGTATTGGTCAGGAGCGACAACAGCACCACAGTGGCATATATCAACAGGCAAGGCAGATACCGCTCCACCACCTTGTTGGCCCCCTGCCAAGCGAATGGACGCTTCACCCAGAGGTGGTGAAGCAGATCTGGGCCCAGTTCGGGAGAGCGGAAGTGGATCTGTTTGCCAGCCGGCGCAACAGCCACTGTGCCCTGTAGTTCTCCATGGCCCTGAGCGACGACCCGCCTTTAGGGGAAGCTGCTATACGCCTTTCCACCGCTGCGTCTCATTCTCCCTCTCCTGGGGAAAGTGAGGCGTGAACGTCTGTCTGTCATTCTGGTAGCGCCGGATCGCGTCAGGGCTCTGTGGTACTCAGGGATGACACAGAAGAAGGTGGGCCAGCCCCGGGCAATTACCCAGTTCTGGGTGGCGATGTCTCAAGAGGCAGGTGCAATCGGGGTGTTACCCACTATGGGTCGTCCTCTCCAGGCTTGGCTCCTGAGAGGGACAGGCTGAGACAGGGTGGATTGTCTGACAGTGTTATTCAGTCTATCCAGGCAGCTAGAGCTGGATCCACCACAGCCTGTTACAGGCTGAAGTGGCTGGGATTCCAGCGATGGTGTGAGGAGCGGAAAATAGAGCCCCTATATTGTGAGTTGGGCTCTATTTTGTCCTTTTCACAGTTATTGACAGAGGACTTGCTCATTCTACTATAAAGGTGTATGCAGCAGCCATCTCGTCCTGTCATGAGGGATTCAATGACAGGTCAGCCTTTTCTCATCCACTGATGTTGCGGTTTTTACAGGGGGTCAGGAGGCTGCGCCCAGTAGTGCGCGCCTCCGCCCCGCAGTGGGACCTGCCGCTGGTGCTCGAGGCTCTGGTCACAGAGCCATTTGAGCCTCTAGAACAGTGGTTCTCAACTGGTCAGGCCTCGGGACCCACTTTTTCCTTAGTCAATACATCGCGACCCGAAATTTTGAACCACTCAAATCTATTCAACAAAAAATCGTGCAGTAAAATATACTCTTTTCAGCATACATTATTAATTAAAGTGAAGTACAGTGCATATATGCCTTATATCCCTTCACAGAACCAGAGTATGCTTTTAAATAAGGTTTAATGAGATGATGGAATCAAAGCTGAATTGCATAACATAAAAAGACCCACATGCTGAAAACCCAACCCCAGAAGGGGGGTCGGGGGGATTCTCCCCCAGGAGATTTTTAGAAATACTAACATATAAACTACCCATTCTGGTACACTCTGAGAAGAAAATAAATAAATCTATTACTACCCGACATATTAATAATATTTTATGCCATTGTTTGTTTTTCACTTTGTTTTGACAGCTTGCTGCTCCTCACAGAGAGAAGAGCAAAGAGGAGAGAGTCTGTGTGACTTACTTTAAATTGTGGGTAAGGGTAGATAGCAGCGACGTGCAGTCAGGGGAGGCAGGGGAGGCAGAGCTGTCATACTCCAATGTAACGGAAAAACAACTAAACAACTAAATAGTAATAATAATAAAATGTCTCCACTGATCTGTGTTGTAAATGTGATTTCTGTATGATTCCAATCGCTTCTTATAGTCAAAATCAGCAAATTTGCCGAGCTCCGCTACAACTACGGGTAGCGATGAGAAGTGAGGCAGGGACGAGCTCTGCCTCTCGTAAGCCCACAGTAACTGGCTGGAGCGCGGGCACTAATTTAGCGCGGGCACTTATTTTGTGAGCGCGCTCAAGCCAGTTACGGCTCCTACACACGGCGGCATGCGTTGTCGCCTGCCGGCGGGAGGGGGGCTGAAACACGACCAACAACCAATCACATTATTACATTTTTATTACATTTCATTTAGCTGACGCTTTTTATCCAAAGCGACTTACAATGACCAATGACAGGGACATTCTCCCTGGAGTAACTAAGGACTAAGTGCCTTACTCAAGGGCACACTAGTGGTGGTGTTCCTGGCGGGATTTGAACTCACAACCTTCCGATCTTCAGCCCACCTCACTATCCATTAGACCACCACATGAATCTCCCGCCCCAGACGATTGGCTGACGTCGAGGCGGCAAAAGTATAACATTGCTCTACTTTTGCAGCGAGCACCGCGAGAGAAGCTACGCTTTGCTCCCACAATGCAGTTCGGCAAATCGTGACGTCACCCCATTCAAAGTGAATGGGCAGAAGCGTTGAAGCGGCAACGCACGCCGCCGTGTGTAGGAGCTGTTACTGTAGGGTGAGTTGAGGCACAGATGAGCTCTGCCTCACCTCAGAATGCGTCACCCCACAGAAACTGGCTGGAAAGCGGGCCCTAAGCGCATGCCTGCACCATCTCACTGTATGTCACCAATGTAATGTTTGTAGATCCTTTTATTACATTTATCCTCGCCATCCAATATTTAATGTGTGGGTAGGCCTATCCTTTTGTTGAACGGTCTGTTTAAAATGAATTGAAGCATCAGACTAAAAAAGCTTTTGAAAATAACCGAATATTTTGATTAAGGTCAAAATATAATATTTGTAAATCTGACTCTGAAATAGTCAGTGCCTCACCAGCCATGAACCTCACCGCACGTCACTGGTGCATAGTGAAACCAAACAGCTGCGGACTTTCCCTGTCTGCCTATAAGGAGCCCTCAGCACTGTTTTCGAGCACACTTTTTTGCGAGGCAAGCGCGTCAGGCCGCAGCCTGGACTTCTCCACGGTTACAACCGAGGGAGAGGTGAGTGAGGCGCAGCGGCTGCTAAAGCCGGTCAGGGACAGTGAGGTGGAACGGTGTGCTGGACGACAGTGCGTGCATACATCGGGGCTCCGCCCACTGTACCCATAGAGTCCAGTAGAAGGCGGAGCCTGTGAGATGCGCACGCATTCAGGTAGGCCCGTCCCGGGGCGGGCTACGTCTATAGAAATCTCAGTAGGTGAATGCTTGCATGATAAGGTAGTACCCATAGGATCCAGTAGAGGGCTCCGCCTGTGCTAATATAACAAGGGTTACAAGCATAGACTGTATAGATTGTTTTCCCGGGTCGCCGAGGGTGCTGGCGTTGTTTGTTCGCCGCCCCCAAATATAGTTATTTAGTCCAGATCAGAACCTCTCCTGTCTGGCTCTCTACTTTTTAAACGTCAGTCATTAGCAAATAATAGCAGCATCTCTATCTCAAATCGACACAGATAAATGTGTTGTCATCTCCTACCTGCTGGCTTTTTCCTGCTCACCGGTCCCTAGCCCGCTAGCCCGCTAGCATTATCGGACCTAGCAGGCTCCTCGGCTCCCTGAAGTCTGCTGAGCTAACATTTCTGTCTCCACCCCAACTCCACCCTAACTCCGCGACTCGTGTGGGTCTTCCCATCCCGCTGCGATAAGCCGGCTTCCCCGCTGACATCGTCTCTCCCTGCCGCCTACAGCCGGCGGCTATCAAGCTAGCTATCAAGCTAGCTAACCAGCTAGTAGGCTAGTCACCCGGCTCCCACTCTGCACCAGGCTGTCAGCACCTCCTACGATTCTCCTCTGGAAACCACTGGAATTATTCTCCTGATATGCTGTGGATTATAATTCTCATTTTATCTGGACTCACACCGCTCCTTCTTCCACGGTCATCCGGCTCCTGGTCTCTGCTGCCCGGGTCCCCAGCATTAGCTAGCTCCGTGCTAGCGCCACTTCACCGGATCATGCCGCCGCTCTACTCCCTGTCAGATCTCCGCTCCTTCAATAACCGCCTGCGTCCGGACTGCATGGACATCCTCGCGGATTATGAAATACTCCGCAAACGCCGTCCTTCACACAGAGGCTCTGGCCGTAAGTTTTTATTTCATTCCACGTCTCCACACTCCATCCCGTCCATTCGGTCCTGTCACACGCCCATACTACGCCATCACAACAAACAACACGTGAATCTGACCAATCTCCTTCCACTCCCCCGGTCCACACAACCCCCCCCCAATGCAACGCCACCTCAGAGCAGCCCTGCTCAACACACGCTCCATCCACAATAAAAGCCACATTCTGAATGAATTCATTAAAGACAATAACCTGGACTTTCTGTATCTGACCGAAACATGGCAAAAACCCCTGGACTATTTTTCTTTAAATCAAATCACCCCAGCAGGATTCACATACATTGACAAACCTCGCCCACAAGGGCGGGGTGGTGGTATAGCTGCTATTATCAGAAAGGAAATAAAAGCTACCATAATCCCCATCCCTGATGTTTTCTTCATTTGAACACCTGATCTTTAAACTCTCTGGTCCCACTCCCCTGGTCACAGCCATCATCTACCGTCCCCCGAAGCCAAACCCCTCCTTTCTCTCCGATCTCTCTGACATTCTCACTCAGCTTTCTGCCATATCCCCATCTGTTCTCCTCTTAGGTGATTTTAACATTCATGTTGACGACCCGACCTGCAAATATGCCTCTGAATTTAAGGAAACCCTTCACTGCTGCAACTTCTCTCAACACATCAACTTCCCAACACACAGCCGTGGTCACATCCTGGACTTGGTCTGCTCCACTGGTCTCACCATCCACCATCTGTCCAGCCTCAATCTTCACATCTCTGATCACCTGGCCATCATCATGGACATCAACATCCCCATCCCCGCCCAAAAGCAAAAACGCACAATAACCTACAGAAATCTCAAATCCATCTCACCTTCAGCAATCACTGCCTCCATTACCTGCAAGATGTCTGTCTCCCCCTCCCCACTTTCGGAAAACCCATCTGAACTTGTGGACTATTATAACAGCACCCTCTCCTTCTGTCTCAATGAACTGGCCCCCCCCAAAAACAAAACATGTCTCTTTCATACACTCCGCCCCCTGGTATACCCCTGAACTCCGCCAAATGAAATCAAGGAAACGTCAACTTGAACGCCAACACAAGAAAACCACACTAACAGTCCATCTTCAAATCTACAAAGACTATCTCCAGCAGTACAGTAACGCACTCAAAGCAGCCCGGTCTAATTACTACTCACAACTCATTCAGTCTGGCTCCAGCAACCCCAAGCGTCTGTTCTCCACCATCAGCAAACTTCTCAAACCCTGTGACAACGCCACCTCATCCTTCACCACCGAACAGTGCAACTCCTTCCTCTCGTTTTTCCAAACCAAAATCAGCAACATTTACAGCAATCTGACACCCTCATCAGCACCCCCCACCTTCCCTCCTGGCTCCCCCCCCTTCACCTCACAGCCCCTGTCCCACTTCTCCCCTGTGACCCCCATGCAACTGTCCGACCTCATGACTGGAATTAACTCCACCTGCACACTTGACCCAATGCCCTCCAAATTTGTTAAAGAGAGCCTCCCTGCCATCTCCCAACTCATCGCCACCATCATTAACTCCTCCCTCAGATCTGGATCAGTTCCCCCCTCTCTCAAACTGGCTGCTGTCACACCCATTCTCAAAAGACCTGGACTCACACCTGACATCATGTCCAACTTCCGGCCCATCTCAAATCTCCCCTTTCTGTCCAAAATACTTGAACGTGTCGTTGCCTCACAACTTAAAGCCCACCTCAGCTCCAATGATCTCTTTGAGCCATTTCAATCCGGTTTCCGATCAAAACACAGCACCGAAACAGCTCTTCTCAAAATCACAAACGACCTCCTCCTCTCCTCTGACTCTGGCAACCTTAACATCCTCATCCTCCTCGACCTCACCGCAGCATTCGACACCATCAACCACGCCATCCTGCTGTCCCTCCTCGAATCATCACTGAACATCACCGACACTGCACTCTCCTGGCTGAAATCCTACCTCACTGACAGACATCAGTTTATCAACATCAACAACTGCACCTCCTCCACTGCTCCTCTGTCCCAAGGTGTCCCCCAGGGTTCGGTGCTTGGCCCCCTCCTCTTCATCCTCTATATGCTCCCCCTTGGCAAAATAATTCGTCGCCACAACCTTCAATTTCACTGCTACGCCGATGACATCCAACTTTATATCTCAACAAAAACCATCACCCCCACAACACACTCCACTCTCACCAACTGTCTCTCAGAAATAAAAGCATGGATGCAAACAAACTATCTCCAACTGAACAGTGCCAAATCAGACATCATCATCATCGGCCCCCCATCCCGTATCAAAGACATCCAGAATTTCAACTTCACCATTGACAGCCACACTCTATCTCCCCCCCCTCACATCCGCAACCTCGGAGTCATCTTCGACAGTCAGCTCAAATTCAACCACCACATAAATCACATCACCAGGACCGCCTTTTTCCACCTCAAAAACATTGCCCGTCTCCGCCCATCACTCTCCTCCTCTGCTGCTGAAACCCTGATTCATGCATTCATCACTTCACGACTCGACTACTGCAATAGCATCCTCTACGGCATACCATCCAACCTCCTCAATAAACTCCAACATATCCAGAACTCTGCTGCCCGCCTCCTCACCCACACCCGCTCCCGAGACCACATCACTCCCGTCCTCCAGAACCTCCACTGGCTCCCCGTCCGTCAAAGAATCATCTTCAAAGTCCTCCTCATTACCCACAAAGCCCTCAACAATCAGGCCCCCCCCTACCTCACAGACTTGCTGCACCACCACGCCCCTTCCCGCTGCCTCCGCTCATCAGATGCCAACCTCCTATCCATCCCCACCCGCACCAATCACCGGACCTGGGGGGACAGAGCCTTCTCCGTCGCTGCCCCCTCCCTCTGGAACTCACTCCCCCAACCCATCAGAGACTGCACTGACCTCACCACCTTCAAAAAACTCACAAAAACTCACCTCTTCAATCTGGCTTTTAATGTGTGATTGTTTACTATATATTTATTTGTTGTTCCTTCCTTTTCCCTTCACTATATCTGTAAAGCGTCTTTGAGCACCTGTAAAAGCGCTAACAAATTAAATCTATTATTATTATTTATTATTATTATATAAATGGACGTAGGGTCCGTGACGTCACCCATAGGATTCTGCAGAGTTGCCGTGAAGCCCTAAGTAGGCGGAGTCGGCTACTAACGGCTCGACAGTGACGTCAGAGTCTAACTCCCGCCTGCTCCAGCCTGCTCCAAATAAGGGCAAAGAGGCGGAGCCGAGGCGGGACAGGACAGGACCTGCTGCCAACGAGCGTGACGTTCCAGACCTAGCTCAGGCTAAGAAGCTAAGCTAACATGCTCTCAGTATTAAGCTAAATAATAATGTAATACATGCATACCAAGTCACTGCGTGGCACTTTGGTTTTTGATAAAACAGTGTAGTTCCACTATATAAACGTTACAATCATAATCAAACGAGACAATCTGCAAGATAATTAGCTATTTGGTATTATTCTTAATGCTTGTCATTCACACGTTAATAAAATAAGTACCGATACATAGCAGAATAATTGTGGCGGTGTTCAGCTTAATAAAACTTGCTCAACATCATTTATTTAGCTAATACTACAGCGGCCTACAGGCGAACCAAGTCCGCGTTTCGATGCATTCCTTGATCTCCAGTTATAACGCCGGACTCCGCCGCTGGCCGAAGCTAACGGAGCCCCAGGGGGCTAGCTACGGCCGCCGGGACCTATGGCCGGGACGCGCTAGCGAGCTAGCCCCCTGTAGCCCCGTTAGCTTCGGCGGCGTGGACTCCGGCGGCCCCACTGGGATAATTGGGTCCCCTTTTCACATTTGCTCCCGTTTAGCATTATGGGCGTCATAGCCATATAGTATAAAAGTCTTACCCAAGGCTGAATCATAAACTAAACTGTATATATGTATAAAGGGTTACGTCCTTAGCTGACTAATAAGCTACATAACAAGCTAAGCTAACAAGCACACACACACCTGCTAACGGGGTTAACATGTATAATATTATCATTTTACTCACCGAAAAAAGCTGAAAGTAGACTTCTTGGAAGTTCTGTTAGTACATTCAAGCGCACAGCACGACATTTTAATGATCTGGTATTTGTAACAATATTCCCTAACAGGCACGATCACCACGAACACATCTAAAGGGTCAAGTACAGTAACTACAACTAACTAACGTTGTAGCCTCTATGGTTGTAGCCTAGCAGAGTGGACAAGTTGCTGTTAGCTGACAGTGAGGCATGTATCTGTCAATCAACGTGACCACGCCCTAATGTGTGCACAAACTTTAAGACCTAATATAAATAAAAGGGTCGTGTTATAAAACAATTCACTCACAGATCCATAATCATGAAGGTGGAATCTAACTATATCCATAATAAAAATGTATGGAGCCAGGGGTAGAAACATGTTTTTTTCTGCTGTAAAGTTGGGCATTTTAACATGGGGGTCTATGGAGAGTGCTCCTTTCTGCAGCCATCGCCTATCGGCCAATATATGAACCGCAGTGTGTGGCACTTCCGTATTGGCTTCACGGCTCTACCCCACAGTTTACCGCTTGGTTACAATGCGTAACCCGCCGTTTTTCAATTGTACACCATTCGCAGCCCCGCCTCCAGCACCCCTACTTCCCGGCTATTGTGCAAGAGTCAACAGCAGACTCAGCGATTCGCAAATCCTGACTCACTGTGCAAAACATAGCAGACTCGCCAAATCGCAAAATAATCATTTTTTTTAAATGATATGCAAAGCTGAGAATGTGTTTAGAGTTTTGGAGATTTGAGCTGAGGTTTTGCTCTTTGAGTGTCTGTTTAGAACGTTAGATAATGATGCTTTATGTGTCATTTTAGTGTGTCAGCAACTGAAAAAAACTGTAGATCAGTTGTCAATTTGTTTTTTGTTATATTGTTTACAGTTGTTGAAAATAGATTCATGAATTCAATCAATTTCCTTTACCTGTGCTGTATGTGCAAACTATATCAAAGCATTGTTATTTATAAGCCACCTTTTAGGGTGACATGGACATTATATTGAAATATTAACATTGCATTTACATGTCCCACATTGTCCCACACAAACATACTCTCTGTCCCACTTGTGGCTTGTTGGCACCCTAGTTGCGATTGGTTAACCACATAAAGATGTCCCGCCCCTTATCACTTACAATGTGTTGGAGTGCTAGCCAATAGATGAAACTATAGAACACACTACAGGAGAGAGGGAAATGGGCTCTTTAACTTCACCAGGACATTGCTATGGAGGTTTTCTGGAAGACAGTTGACACCAGCTGTCTGGCCACTTCCTGCTCAGCAGCCAGGACTCTGGAGCTCCTCTTCACCGTCACACTATCGAATATGTTGCATATTAGATACACAGAAGTCATTTGCCTTACATTTAAAGGTGCTTGAAATCTGTCCAAAGGGAGGGGGAACACACAGATCAATATAACTTGAGCTCTTACATTCATCCTGTTCCCACTCAACCTGAAATACACTCTACTCTGTTGTGAAAATGGTGATAAATGATACAAATTATAAATACATTATTACAATCTAAAAGCAATCTTTAAAAAGTAATTCACATGGCTTTTGTCAGTCTCCACCTTAACTGTATATCATGATTTAAAACTGTTTCTGTGTTACATGACACAATATAAAAACAGTAAAGCTCTTTAGGAACTTTTTTTAGACCCATTTCCACTTACCTTCATAACTTGAAAGCAGCATTTCAGTCAGCCTGCAGACTTTCAAATGTTACCTCAGCAACCTCCTTACATTAGGATTAAACAAAACACAATTAAATAAATGTTATTGCCCATGACCATTTATTAAATGTTAACATATGTTATCTGTTTTCACAGTACCACCAAAAATCATCAACCTGTCAAAAGATATAGTAGTAAATGAAGGCTCCAACGTCACCCTGATGTGCCAAGCCAGCGGGAAACCAGAGCCCTCCATCAGCTGGAAGCTCATCTCGTCCTCAGGTAACTTCTTATATGCCTCAGAACCCTTTCTGCTGCATACACATGTTCCTCTCCGTCCTTCCTGCTGCCTCTCTCTCCCTCCCTCACCCCTCTGTGTTTATCGCTCCATCTTTGACTTTGTTTGACCCCTGGTAGATGTCTCGCTTCACTGATTACCCATCATTACCTGTTTCCAAATCATCATTACAACCTAATTGTTCGCAGGAAAGTAAACTGACCCTGTTGTTGTTGGACTAATTCATTAGGATAATAGGATGAATGTAAATGTTCTGGAGGCTCTTTGAATGACGGGATTAAAGCAGAGAACGGTGTGGAGCATAATGCATTTCCAAGCATCATTGGTCATTGTGTCCAAAATTGAGATAATAGAATTGTTCATGCTCAATGGCATTTATGCCATTATTCCTTACTGAAGAATAAAGGACACAAAGTATCCGCTGCTATCTTTGTATCCCATTGCTTCACTTAATCAGATGCAAGATGTTTGCATTCACAAGGAGTTACATTTAAAATGCAGAGCTTTGTGTTTCCATCTGTGCGGTCCTTCGTGTTGAAGCGGGAATCTGGGAATTGAAATGTTAATATGACACAAGTGTGACTGACCTGTCTGTAAGGAGATAAGCAGGGAGAGAGGACATTGACTGGCTCCTATTAATGAAATGCTACATGCTTGTGCATACATTACTGAGCATGCTGGGTAGCAGTGACTGTTGTTGGACACCATTGTTCTTTTGTTTTAAACAGAGAAAGCTGTTTCTTATACCTGACACATTATTTGGGATAATAATTGTATTGTAGGTTAGATGAAAGCAATCATATTAAGTAGATTTGTATTTAAACCTAATATTATTGCTTTCAAATATCCTGATTCAATCATGTGTAATTTCTTGACATTATACATTTCATTAAAGTCAACGTTTCAGTTTTTTCAGTGTGGAGACTTTGACATCAGCTTTGAACGTTGTTTAGTTTGGATTATCGTCTTGTTGAGTTGTGTTGATATATTTAGATGTGGAGCCCATGTGCTCTTCATCTGTGCAGCATGTAGCAGAATGTCCCAGCCTCCAGAGGAAGGGAAGGTCTTTTGAGTGGGGGTGCTGAGGTGCTGGACTCCAGTGAACACTATTACGGGCACTATAGAGCACGCACTATAGAGCACGCACAAAAGCACCAGGGGGCGCTACAGTGGAATGTTCTACTGCAACACTCCCCACACACAAACACCTTTAGCTCACCTGAGCCTCTCAGTCTGAGAGGAGCGGACCCTCCTCCAGCTGGTTGTGGAACAAACAGCTCCTTATGTGTTAGTGCAGCTAGCTAACCAGATGCTAACAACACGGTGTCTCTCTCTCTCTCTCTCTCTCTCTCTCTCTCTCTCTCTCTCTCTCTCTTCTCTCTCTCTCTCTCTCTCTCTCTCTCTCTCTCTCTCTCTCTCTCTCTCTCTCTCTCTCTCTCTCTCTCTCTCTCTCTCTCTCTCTCTCTCTCAAGGACTGCTACTCTTAAAAGTGTTATGAATAATCTTGAACTAAAGCTAAATGATATAGTGACACTTGTTTTAAAGAAACAATATAGTGACTCTGTAATGTGATGAGAGCATTGCAAAATGTAATAGTTTTTTTAGAAAGAGTTCTTGGTAGATGACAGAGCTAAAGATTCTTGCACAGCATTAATGATCCTTTTAAACCCCCAGTAGAACCAAGACATAATTGCATGTATTGCCATCACAAAAGGTGACTTTTCAGCAGCACTTAAAACGGTAGCTTCTTCTTGCCTAATTAGGAACAGTTTCCTGTTAAATCAGAAGATGTCTATCCCATTTCAATATGATCATGATGTGAATGAGACTGGTCTCGCAGTCTCCTTACCCTTTAGTAATTGTTACTCCTAATTAGCCAATTGGTGAGCTCGTGAGTAGCAGAGGGGGGGTGATCTGACAGGATTGACTGCTGGGCCAGAGGGGGATGACATGTTTCCGAGGCGTGGGACTGAAGCACTCAGCTATCTCTGGGAACTATTGCTGTGAAATCTCATTAACCTGATCCAACAGCTCGTCTCACTGCTGCTTTAACTTCCTGACTCCGGTGAGAACAACAGAGTTGTTTCCTTTTCAGACCCCCTAAAGGTGCCATCTATTATAATTGGCTGTAAATACATTTTGACGTGGGAGGAGAATGAGGAAGCATTGAGATGATCTCTTGTATGTATGTTCTTTATATATTTTTGTTGGAGTTTGCCAGTTCTCCAAAGACATGCATGTTAGGCGAATTGGTGACTTTAAACTGCCAGATGTGAGAATGTGAGTCAGACCCGGCGCCAGAACAAATCTACAGAGAGGGCATATGGTTTTCATGGGAGGGCACACAAAACCGTCATGTACCGCGGTGAGTGTCGACGCCAGAGATTTTCTTTTGGGGGTGCTGTGGGGTAGCTTGACGTTTCATAGAGGCTGCTCAAACATGTAGGGTTTTGTAAGGTGGAGTTTTTTTTGCTAAACGTCTCTAAAAAGGTCAAATGTCACTTGTTTTGCATCAATCTGCAATCAATGAGAAGTGAGGCAGGGACGAGCTCTGCCTCTCGTAAACCCACAGTAACTGGCTGGAGCGCGGGCACTAATTTAACGCGGGCACTTATTTTGTGAGTGCGCTCAAGCCAGTTACTGTGGGGTGAGGTGAGGCACAGATGAGCTCTGCCTCACCTCAGAATGCGTCACCCCACAGAAACTGGCTGGAAAGTGGGCCCTAAGCGCCTGCCTGCACCATCTCACTGTATGTCACTGTAATGTTTGTAGATCCTTTTATTACATTTATCCTCGCCATCCATCGTCTCTAAATAACTTATTTCACGTATATGATATTTGGCTCGCTGGTTTCATCATACAACGGCAATGAAAAAAGCACCAGGAGAGGCAGCCATAACCTCTGCCGCACTGAAGGGGGCGCACATGAGCCCACAGGTTCTTGTTGCTACTGTTATTCTACGCAGAGACGGTAGACGGAAATAACAAACTAGACTTTTGAAACTAGAGAGATAAGGAGGACTTTTACAAAAAGGTAATAGAGATTGTTGTCCAGAAGGAGAGCATGGACTTCATCTTCAAGTCAAGGTAAGACCACAATTGTAATGAAAATGGGATCTTACTAAGAAAGAACAATCCAATATTTAGATGTTGGGTATCCTTTTGTTGAACAGTCTGTTTAAAATGAATCGAAGCATCAGACTAAAAAAGCTTTTGAAAATAACCGAATATTTCGATTAAGGTCAAAATATAATATTTGTAAATCTGACTCTGAAAGAGTCAGTGCCTCACCAGCCATGAACCTCTCCGCACGTCACTGATACTAACCCATCATCCAAGGGTAGTTTTCACTATAAGTAAACAAGAGTTTTTGGACGGACACTATAACTTACAGTTTTTTACCTTATTCAATCGGAATTTTCTTTAAAACAAACATCTATATTGATTCTGACTTTTCTACATCCAACTCACAGGTTTATCATTACTTTGAGAGAAAACATTATTAATGTAACCCTTTTAGAAGATATGGTCATTTGTTCTGGGAATGTCATTTTGGAGCCTGAGACCTGAAAAACAGGCTCGGTGCTAAACAGGTTAAGGTACCGGCGCTACAGTGGAATATTCTACTGCAACACTCCCCACATACACAGTACACCCGCGACTGTTACAATGAATGCCTGGCCCTCCCACGGCGCCGGGTCTGATGTGAGTGTTCGTCTCCCTGCATCATTCAGGGAGTACAGATATAAACTGCAGAACAGAAGAGGCAACATAACACGTGTAATACAGGAAGACTCCATCTTCATGGGGAGGTTTCCTAAGCAGCAAAGGGGTTACAATGAAGGGACAGTAATGGCCTCTACTCTGATCTGTGTGTGTGTGTGTGTGTGTGTGTGTGTGTGTGTGTGTGTGTGTGTGTGTGTGTGTGTGTGTGTGTGTGTGTGTGTGTGTGTGTGTGTGTGTGTGTGTGTGTGTGTGTGTGTGTGTGTGTGTGTGTGTGTGTGTGTGTGTGTGTGTGTGTGTTGCTGGGATTGTGCAACAACCTGATTGAGAATCATTATGTTAAACGGAGCATTCTCAGAGCAGTCGGCCCAATCAGAGACATTCTTTATTCTATGCTCATCTCAGCACTCTTCATGATCCAAATGTATGCAGTGACTGTTTGCTTATGTCTATTGTTTATCTGTTGAAAGTCCATATCTGAGAAAGTGCATTGAAATTCAGAGTGAGGATGCTTTTTGCAGGCACCAACAAAACTAGAATTCAGGGATGTCCATAGGCTTTCAGTTTAGTGTGGAATTAAATGTAAATAGCCTAGTGTAGCTTGAGAAGCTGTCATTTTGATTCTCCTCATGCAAGATAAAAGACAACAGTGATTCACTGTTTTTCCAATGTGTGTTTTTTTGGTTGTTTTTCTCTCAGATTGTTAACTGTCAATGTGCTGAGCTCTAGCTGTTATATGTTGTGTTGCCACTTTTCTATCACTTTAATCTCCAGTATTCAACTGAGGGCCAACTAAACGAGAATACACAGAGTGCCAGTGCATTGTTGTCCCCCTGCCTCAGAGAGAGCAGCAGAGCAGGAAATGTCCTTCTTCCTGCTGCAGTCCAAACTTCTGCTCCAGTATCTCCCTGCTGCAGAGCAACTCTCAGCCCGGGGCCATTCCGTGTGAGCCCACATATTTCAAGTACTCTGGGGTGTTCAAACGAGTGAGTTAAATAAATAAAGGTCCTGTGTGTGTCTCAGTGTATGTGCGTGTGTGTGAGCGTGTGTGGGTGTGTGTGTGTGTGAGCGTGTGTGTGAGCGTGTGTGAGCATGTGTGTGTGTGTGTGTGTGTGAGCATGTGTGTGTGTGTGTGTGTGTGTGTGTGTGTGTGTGTGTGTGTGTGTGCATAAAGATTGATGATTTCAGGTTGGGTGTCGCGGCTCTCACACAGCCGTGACCCGGCTCCCCCTCACCTTTGATAGATAGATGGCTTTAGGGGCTTGAGGCGGATCAGAAGTGATCCTCGGTATCTCCCACAGACACACACCCTGACTGCAGAGTTTGTCGGCCAGGCGGCTAGACGACGCCCTGTTGCAATAAGGCGGCCGAAATGCACATGATTGAATTTGGCCTTGGAGCAATGAAAGTTTTCCAGATTTGCAGACGCCTGGATGCCTGGAAAGATTCATTTGAAGTTGGAGTTAATGGAATTGGTAGTCATAGTAGATTGGCCAATCTTCGACCCCTTTGAAGGTGAAATACTGTTATATCAGGACAATATCAATGCATTTCAGATGTTAGATGCATTTTGGCAGCGGCTTAGCTTTAGAAATATTCTTGTTGGAAAGTTATTTTATTCATTTGTTTTTTTGTTTTAGTGACCTTCATCATGAATGATTCACTTCTATCTTCTAAACATGTTGAGGCTCCAGCTGCCTCCATCGTTGATGTTGTTCAGCTTCTATCGGAGTATTAACACAGAATTCACTGTTCAGTGGCGTTTTTATATGTACAGAAGTGGTGGGGCACAAAACACTTAGATGATAAGCTTCTGCAGTGACGTGCAGTGAGCTTCATGGCTGGTGAGGCACTGACTCTTCAGGTTTACAAATATTATATTTTGACCTAAATCAAAATATAATATTTGTAAACCTGAAGAGTCAGAAGCTTTTTTTGTCTGATGCTTCGATTAATTTTAAACAGACAGTTCAACAGAAGGATACCCAAACAATGTAATTTTATCATTTAAATATTGAATTGTTCTCTCTTAGTAAGATCTCATTTTCAATAAAATGGCGGTCTTACCTTGACTTGAACATGAAGTCCATTTGCCTATCCTTCTGGACAAAAATCTCTTTTTGTGAAAGTCCTCCTTATCTTCTTGTAGTTTCAAAAGTCTATCATGAATCTAATCGATAGATTTATGATTTGAAAATGATAAAAGTAGGGTAGATATGTGGATATTATCCAGCTGAACAAAACGTGCATTTATCTAACAGCTTCGTTTCCCACAGACCTTATTTTGAGCTATTTTCTAAAATCCATATGGAGATTTTAGAAATGTTCCCTCGACTTTTTTGTGGAGGGAAGCCATGCGCAGCTTACTTCCTGGTTTTAGGACGCACCTCTCGTCTCCTCTTCACACACCACACTTTTCGCGGCACACGTACTTACAGCCAATCAGCTCTGAATGATGTGAGATGACGTATGGTGGGGATGGCAGCTCTATGCCCCTATGGTCATTATTTTTTTGCCACACACATTAAATAGGAAAATACTCTGAGCATGCGACAGAGAGAGGGAGGGGCATGATGGGGCTTTGTCCCACATGGCTCTAAACAGCTCAATAGGCACACACTGTAAACACTAATTAGAAGAACACAGACTAAACATCAATGTACAGACGAATCAGATGATTAAACATGATCTTAAAATATTTTTTTTTATATTTTATTTATCACAAAACAAATCCCATATTTTATTTGATTACCGTTCTGAAAATGTGCATTTTATTTCTATAAATAGGATTAAGCAAAATAAGGGAGCAGTGATGAGAAACATCCTTTAACACGGTTACACATCTTAAACATCCTTTTACAGCGCTAACACTGACTACCACATCAAGCGTGCTCATTAGTTGTAATTCCTTTTTTACACATTGTTCACTTTTCATTTTCACCTGCTCACCTGTAGCAGCTGAAACATATATCATCACATTATCATGGTCATTTTCCTTTGTGACCATTTTAGAGTCATTGAGTTCCCTTTTCCTTCCATGAACTGTAACATTGATCTGACCCACGTAACATCAGAGCTTCTCCCTATATCTACTGCAGCCTATTGTTAGACAGGGCAATGGGGGCATCTCTATAATGCATCATATCTCATCAGAATGACTGTGAGCTCATGAGTATATAGACCACAACTTCATTATAAAGTTAAAATAGTTATTGTATTTTTATCTGGTATAGTGGAGATAAGATTATTAAATACTAAACAAAATGAAGGAAAGAGGATTATTTGATTTGCTCTATTTATTTATTTGTCATATTCCTTGGGTGAATCATTATCATTTAAAATACTTTTTTTCCAATAGAAACCTTTAAGATGAACTCGTGCTGACAGTGCTTTGCAATGAAAAGGTTCAACACTCAAGAGGAGTGTATTCTTTCTCTGTATGTGTGCGATTCATCCTTTCACATTCACTTATATACTGTATATTCTTCAAAGCTTTAACTAACATACTGCATGGTTTATCTGTGCAGCTGCTTCTGCTGAAGTCTAACGGAGATACAAAAGGACTCGTGGTCTCAGAGATTAGCAGCAGCCATGCTTTTCTCTGTACTGTGTATGCTGAGATATATGACGGGTCAGATCTAAAGCGTGCTGTCACAACAGATCATTTTAGCTGCTAACCTCTTTAATAGAAGGAAAGCTGCTTTATTCTTCGCTCACAAAGACCAGCTACTTTATTTCTGATTCTTTTTTTACGCTCACCCCTTTTATGTTTGTTTCGTTCACAGAGGATGATGCATCAAAGGCACATTAAGAAATTCCATATGCCAAAGGCTGATAATCAGTGGAAAAATAACCATTTATTTACCTCTTTTTCAGACTGAGCTGCAGCCGCTCGCTCCCCCTCATTGTCTTCGCAGACATCTTTTAAATAAGTGTTCGTTCTCAGTGTTTGTCTGAGTAACAAAAGCTTTTGTTGCCTCTTCTTGAACACATTTCACTTCAACTTCCTTTCCCTCAAGACAACGCTGGTAACAGCATCTCCACTCCCACTCGCTCCCTGGTTCTGTGTGCTTTCTGTCTGTAAACAGCTCCTCTCTGCCATTCTGCTTCGATTTCCTTCTCTCCCCTTGCTTGGATTCATCAATTTAAATCCTGCCTCACCATATCCCCTCGCTCTCTCTTTTTAAATGCCGATATCCCTCAAGCATCTGCTCTCTTTTTTTTGGTACCTCCTCCTCCGAATTTGCTCCCCTCGCCCTCCACACAAATATCTTTCTCTCTGTCCGTTTTCTACTCCATTTTCCTCTGTGCCCTTGAGTGTGAGGATGGCATTTCAGGGACAAAGAAAGGGTACATTATCTTCTGCAGGCGTCTCCCGGGACTTCTTGGCCCTTTTTGCTTTCTTCTCCCCCCCACCTTCTCCTGGCTGTCCCTAATGTGCTGCCATGTCCTGTCACCTTGATGGCAGAGCACAGAACTCCTCACTAATGACTCCTTAACACAGACTGACAATCAGAAGAGTAAAGTTAAGGAGGAAACTTCACTGAAAACACTGAAACATTGACTTTAATTAAATGTATTATGTCAACATATTTCACATAACTTTATTAGGTTAGTTGAAAGTAATAATATTAATCTTAACCTATTTAAACTTAATATCATTGCTTTTAACTGTCCGTCTCGCCCGGCACAACCGGCTTTCGTCTCGCCCCCGATGCCAGATATCCAGCAGTGTGTGGAGGCGTCGTGGCAACAGACACTGAAAGCAAGAGCTCCGGTGGCAGGAAATGTAGGGTTAGGGTTGGGGCTGGGCGGAGAACCTCTGCCCCGCTGCCGTGTGACAGGGTGGCTGCAAATACAACGGGTGTGTTGGGCGTCTCGCTGATTGCTCTTTCTCAAGATGCCCCCACCTCACCGGATCAGAGCGATTATTTGGGCGCATCATTGTCCACGGTGCGGCCGCCGCTGCTTGCTGTGTGATGTCCCTGGCTACGGAAAGGGCTCTTTGGATCGATTTCCTCGGTCACGTGGATGAGGAGAAGTCGCAGCTTAGCCGTATGCTGCTTCTTGCTCATCCTCAGAGGAGAGAACACTGTCCCACACTCGCGGCCCCCGCTGTAACTCCAGTTACTCCGCAGAAAGTGCTGTCAAAGCACTGTGCGGGTTCAGGGACGCTATAGCCGGCGTGTTGTTGTCAGAAAACACGCCTCGTCTGGTATAATAGCTCCGATTAATGCATTTCACCGAATTCCTCCACTGTGAAACATAGGTTAATACGAAGGCACACGGCCCCGCAAGAGTGGCCGCGGTGTGTTCAAGGACCTACGTGGAGGCTCGGCCCTTTTCATGTCGGTTCCCCATGAGCCAATCTTCCTTTCATGGAAGGTTTGGCGTCGGAGAGGGCCACCAGAGAGAACCACAGCTTCTTAGCTGTGGCTCCACAGCTGCTTCCTCAGCTGTGTACTGACAGAATGGGTGGACAGGACACTGGGACTGGGTCACTCACTCCAGTTCTGCAGCGTCCCTCCTCCATTCAGGGCTGTAAGAGAGGCAAATCTATCAACCCAGCAGGAAATAGGTTTCCTTTCAACAGAAATTCTCGCCCTGTTGCAAAAATGGTGGGTCACGTATTGTAACCCTAGTTCTATAGGCACAGGCGGAGCCCTCTTTTGGACTCTATGCTCTCAGAAAGAGTGAGAGAAAAAATAGAGGGCCACCAGAGAGTACCACAGCTTCTTAGCTGCGGCTCCACAGCTGCTGGCATGTCCCCTTTTATGGGGAATGGAAGCTCAGCTGTGTACTGACAGAATGGGTGGACAGGACACTGGGACCGAGTTACTCACTCCAGTTCTGCAACGTCCCCCCTCCATTCAGGGCTGCAAAAAGTTCCACATGTTAAATAGTTACTGGAACTGGAGTAGCCGGGCGATTGGTTCACAACCATCGACCTGAAGGACGCTTACTTTCATGGCAAAATTGCTTCAAAACACCTTCCAGGGGATAGCCTACGAGTACAACAGACTACCGTTTGGCTACTCCCTGTCCCCACGCACGTTCAGTGTATGCCCCCGTCGAGAGCGAGGTGTACGCCCCCATCGAAGGAGAGGTGTACACCCCCATCGAGAAAGAGGGCAGGCTATGTGCCACTCTGTCAGAGAACAGACGGACGTCCATGCTTCAGGCAGTTTTCAGACTGTGACAGGGGGCAACGGTGACAGCCCTGACCATCATGCAGACCTTGGGGTTCATGGCGGCTGCTCACCACATGGTACCACTGGGGCTACTGCACATGCGTCACCTAAAGAGGTGGTTTGCCAGCCTTCGTTTAGATCCCAAGAGGCATAAACGACGTCTGGTGACCATCCCCCCCTTCAGTAGAGGGTAACCTCCGATACTGGGGGTCCCCAAAGCATCTGCTGAAGGGGAGGGATCTGCCTAGAGACAGCTATAGGTGATGGCTGGCCTCTGACAGAGACCCGGCACATCAACCTTCTCGAGCTACATGCAGTTGTTCTGGACCTACAGCACTTCAACACCTTACTACAGGGAAAACATATGCTGGTGAGGATCGACAACCGCAGTGGCTTACATCAACAGGCAGGATGGAATCAGCTCCGTCGCCTTGTTGAGCGCAGCGGAGAACCTGTGGTCGTGGGCCTCAGATAATGTTTTTGTCTCTAAAGGCCCCCCACATTCCGGGACTGGAGAACAGTGGGGCCGGCCTCATGTCAAGAGGCGGGCCCCTGCCAGACGAATGGTGGTTCTCCCTGGCTCGGCAGAACAATCCACCCTTGGGGGTGGACACGTTTGCACACGAGCCGTGGCCAAGATAGCTGCTCTACACCTTTTCAGTGCTGCGTCTCATTCCCCCACTCCTGGAGGGGGTGAGACGAGAACAGTTGTCCATGATTCTGGTAGCCCCAGTTCGCCGCTCGGCGCCGTGGTACACAGAAGTGACACAAATGATGGTGGGCTAGCCCTGGACAGTTCCTCAGTTCTGGGTGCGCTGTCTCAGGAGGTGGGTGCAATAGGGGCGTTACCCACTCTGGGTCAACCTCTCCACGCTTGGCTCCTGAAAGGGACAGCCTGAGAAGGGGTGGACTGTCTGACAAGGTTATTCAGACTATCCAGGCAGCAAGAGCGGGATCCACCACAGCCTGTTACAGGACGAAGGTGTTGGGATTCCTGCAGTTACTGGAACTGGTGCAGCCGGGTGATTGGTTCACACCCATTGACCTGAAGGATGCTTACTTTCATGTAGACATTTCTAGAAAGACAAAACAGGAAGTATTTGCGTTTTGCAAGAGCAGTCCCATACCTCACCAGAAGGTGGGGTATCTGGGGATTTTGCTCGATGCAGCCCCCATCGAGAGCGAGGTGTACGCCCCATCGAGAAGGAGGGCTGGCTGCGTGCCACTCTGTCAGAGAACAGACAGACATCCCTGCTTCAGGCAGACTGAACGTTGGTGGGAGGAAAGGAGTCTAGAGCCTCTGTCCTGTACATTGGGCTCTATTCTATCCTATCTACAGCTAATGGTGGACAAGGGGCTTGCTCATGCCACAGTCAAGATGTATGCAGCAGCCATCTCGTCCTGTCATGAGGGATTTGGTGGCAGACCAGTTTTTAGCCAACCGCTTATGAAGCGTTTTTTGCAGGGGATCAGGAGACAGCGCCCAGTGGTGCATGTCTCCACCCCGCAATAAGAACTGCCATTGAGTGCCGTGCACACTCTTCACGTGGTGTGGCTGTGTCGACAGCCTTGTTCAACGGTGTGAGTGTGGAGGACATATGTACGGACATATGTACGGCGGCGTCTTGGTCAACGCCAAGCCCGTTCATAAGGTTCTATCTCTTGGACATGTCTTGCTCTTTCTCATTGTCTGTGCTTGCTGGGGCAACACAGGACTGGTGAAAAGAGGGGGGCTGTGGGTCGGTAAGCTGTATCCGACCCCCTGGGACATAGTACACTTACGTTTTCCCATGCTCCTTAGGGACCTGGGAAACGTTGTGTGCAGTGTGTAGTCACTTGCGCTGGCACCTGCAGGGTGGAGCTTTGGGCTTATTCATACCAATGGGTGGGTCGATGTTGAGGGATGACAGGGCATTTATCCATCGGGGTTACACCCACTGTACCCATAGATTCCAGTAGAGAGCGGAGCCTGTGTGAGATACAACGGGGGGTTACGTATTGTAACCGTTTTTACCTTTGCTATCTAATGTAGCTGCTTTCCTATAAGCTGTACATCAATTGGATAAAGGAGAAACACATTATTTTGTTAGCATATGCTAACTGTGAGGTATAGGGTGCTTTTATTGCAATTAACTGTAGGAAACCCCGCTATGGTATAAAACAAAGCTTTAATAGCTCTGTTACAGCTGGTATTGTCAAGTGTCTTAGGACACATAGAGAAAGATTGATTATTGAAAAGTGTCAGTGTAAAGGATAGCTGCTCATGATGCTGATGTGAAGTTCTCTGCTGCCTGATGTGAGGACGTGGAGAATGTTCTGCAGCTGGCAGCTTGACTTATTACCTCTCCTCAGAGGAAGGCAGGGTGTATTTAAGTGACATTGTGGTCTCTATTGGCGAAATGTAGTTCCCTCTTTAGAGAGAAAGCCAAGCAGAAAAAGGAACAAAGTGGAACCTTCAAACCTACATGAGTCCTCCTGATACTCCTCGTCAGCTGATCATTGAGCCAGTGAGAACTTGTCTCATAACAACCTTCCCAGGTGCAATTCAGCAGAGTGCCTAAACCCAGCAAAGTGAAACCGTGTGAAATGTATTAGCGTCACCTACGGACATCTTGGGAGGAGGCTTGAAGTCAATTACGCCTTTTGTTCTTTATGTTGAGTGCTGTATTAAGTGCCTCTGTCAAGCGTGTCAAATTGAAACAGGAAATAAAAGCAGGGCTGGCGTTCTCCTCCGTTCACATTGACACATCTTTGTAGCCGCCCTGCTGCGCTCACAGGCGTATGAGACTCCAAAAAGGAGCAGAATATGAATGTTCTGACAGACAATTGATAATGAGCAGCGGCTGAAAAAAGCACTAATCACCAAGTGTTGTAAGATCTTCAGAAAAATGTCAGTCAGCTCAAGAACTGGGGTTGAAAGAAACAATATCAGAGAGAGAATGGGGCACATGTCGTGTACGTTTTAACATACATGTAGCTGTGTGAGTGTGGATCAGGTGGTGAGAGAATGAACCTGTCGCTGCTCCTGCTCCTCAACATCTGGGTTTTTACACCAACATAGATTCTCTTCTTTCCAGAACATTTCTTAATGCACTGCATCACATTATAAATTGACACGATATTTTGGATGTTAAACCAATTTGTTGACAACTAATCACTCTGTGCTATATACAGTAGCATAGATTAGGGATTGGTTAAAGTTCAACTAATATACTCTAAGAAAGTAGGTATGTATGTTCAAGAATTGTTACGTATACTAAAAAGATAGTATATTAAATGTTCACAGAACACAAGAATACAACTGTTGAATTGTTGAATCATAACATTTCAACTGTTTAACATGTGGAAATATTCTAAAAGCTATATGTAGGCTTACTATCCAAGAGATCTAAGTAATACTGTATAATACATCTAAATATAATATAATAAATGACTTAGAGTTGTAATAGTTATCTTCACCATTCTCCTGCACCAGGCGATGTACCTTCTTGAGTCAGGACGATGGAGCTGTTGACTTCTCACATTTACATTGCATTTCTAACGTTCTTTCGCTCTGTGTGTGACCTTCTGTAGGGGACCTGGGATCAGACGATGATTACCTGGAAATCCCATCCATCTCCAGACAGAGGGCGGGGATGTATGAATGCACAGCCGTCAACGAAATCGACACGGACGTCCAGACTGTGGACATAACTGTCAACTGTAAGTCAGTGATTTCACCGAAGAAAATGTAACATGTTCTCTTTCAATGAACTGTGCTGAAATGATAAGTCGATTACCATTGAGTCATGAGATGATGGAAAACATGACAACACATGTCATTATCATATAATAATTGTAACTATTTGTCAAGAACAAGTGACACATATTTAAAGTTCCCAGCTTCACACATTCTGTTCTCTATCATCAACTGAGATGTTGGACTGAAACAAATAAAAGGTGATTTCAGGAGGCTGTTGGGACATACCAGTATCTACCATTTCAGAGTAATACATAACAATACACAAATCAAGATGTTAATGAAACATGAAACAAATAATAAGCAAAGTTTTAGTTTTGGACATTTACTTAAACTTAAAAGTCACCTATTGCAACAGTATATTGTAGGTCTCAGATATACAGAACATGTCTCTGATTGGCTGAAACACCAAACAGATCATTGCAGCATCCCATAATCCCCTCTGTTTCAGCCCTATTCCAAAAGTGCTGATTCTGTGTTTGTAGCTTTAAATGCTAATGAGCTGCTGCTGAGAAGATTGTTTTAAAAAACACAATGGTGGAGATTCAGGTGATAAGGTGAGGGGGGGGGGGGTGTTGTTGTTGCTTGTAGATGTTCCAGCTGTGTCAGAGGGCAGAGACGTGGGGGTGACTCTGGGCCAGCGGGGGGTTCTGGAGTGTGAGGCGGACGCTGTGCCCGAGCCAGAGTTTGAGTGGTACAAAGAGGACAGAAGGTAACTATTTCCCACATTTTAAGCAGTCAAAGAATCGAGCACTAAAAACAATGAAGCGTTGACTTTAATTCATTATCTCAACACATTTCACATAACTGTGTTAGGTTAGTTGAAAGCAATAATATATAATATATTTTATTTAAATATATTATTATTGCTTTCAACTAACCTAATACGGTTATGTGAAATCTGTTGACATAATACATTCAATATGTGAAAATGTCTCACGTTCATCTGGCAGAGACTTTGACAAAAGAGACACAGGTGACATGTTGCATTTGTCCCATCTTCCTCACATTCAGGATCCACACTGGCGTTGACGGCATGGAGATCTCGAACACTGGATCGTTGTCCAAGCTGACTTTTTTTAACGTGTCTGATGCAGATTACGGAAACTACACTTGTGTCGCCACCAACAAACTGGGGAGCTCAAACACAAGCTTCCTTATGTATGGTGAGGACAACAATCTAAAACAGGATGCTACTACACAAAGGTCAATATGACTAAAGAGCTGGAGTGTACTTTGCAATACAAGTAATAATGATAATTATAATAATATTCTGCAAAATACTCTCAATTTCGCTAACTTTTATCCGTGTTATTCAAACTTGATCCATTTGGTGAAAGTTATATCTGTTTTTCAAACATAGAAATATCTCTTTTTATGACTCAATATCTTGATATAGTTGTGCATTCATGTTTAGGCGAACACAGCTTGTGCTGAGTTAATATACTAAGTTAAAACATAAGAAGTCACTATCTTTTTTCATGTGATTTGATTCATACACCTACAGTTAGTTCTGTTTATACTTCTGTGATGTTCAGCCGGTTCAGAACGAGCATTAGAGTCCGTAAACTGACTTATTGCTCTTACTTAATGAATTCATGGTTTTAATATCACTTTAATTCCATTGAGGGTGAACTCAATTAAATACTGTAGTGTTCCAGCATTTGCCTTTTGACTGTTGGCTCTGTTCTCTGTTGGAGCACTTGGTATGTAACAATGCAAGTGTTGTCAATGGTGTGTTGCTGTGCTGTTTCCAATATGTTGCTCTGTTCCATGTGTTTCCCTGGTGTAGTGGTAATTGAACCCACTAGCTCAACGCTATTGCAAGGTTAGTATTCTGCTCCAGCATGCACTTCAACTGCTGTCGATAGAAAGTATTAACTGCATGCTGGCACATGCCAAATAACCATTTTCACAAAGTAGAACGTGTGCTGCGGTGTCACTGCAGTTCTAAGCAGTGTGACAAGAAGAGACAAATCACGGCTGGGCTCTTTGATCCTGTCCAAACTCGACCTTCTTTGATATCGCGTCGGTCTCTTCTTGAATTGACACGTTAAAGCTGTTGCATGGCAGCAGCTTGGAAGAAGACTGGTCCTGAGAATCTTTGTGAAAATGGTCGTGACAGCTTCTTTCACTAACCATGTTGTTGTATCTTCTCTCTTGCAACCCTAACTGCATCACTGTGACGTGGCTTTGTTTTGATTTCTGCATGCTCTTTTTCCCAATGTAAGTATCTGTCATCTTTTATCATTATCATGTGTAGAGATCACAGAGTAGATTACTGCTGAATGAGCCGGTGTGTTTCAAGAGCAGAGAGAAACCCTCACACATCGTGTCCTTTCATGAGTGCTTGTGACTGGTGGTTGCAGCATCTTGTAAGCAAACCCACCCCATTACCACAATATAATTGTATTAATGGCTTTGATTTTGACTGCGACTGAACGCCATTATTCTAATCAGCCATATTCAGGATTAGGGATAATCCACTGTTGCAGGGTAATTGGATAGATGCCCCAAAGGAAGCTGTTGTGTACTCATCCAAGGGAAATGAGAAGTCATTGTGTTACGAGCTTCAAAGTAGTTCAAATGTGTCCTCATACAATGCATTCACTTCAAAGGAACTTCCCTCATCAGTGGAAATGGCCTGATCAAAGTATTAAGTGTTTTAGCAACATACCATTGTGTTGTATCTTAGCTGTGCAAACGGTGTTACACTGGAATACTTAAGGTGCAGACATTTAAGTATTTCTCTAAGAATATGGTTGCATTTTTACGAAACCTGAGGACCAACATGTGTCTGCTCCATGTTTTCTAGGTTACCAAGGTTGTAGCCTGATGTATCGTAGCAGATGATACAGTTTTAGGAGAAACTAAATGTTTTCCACAGAATCACTTTTCTGGCTCCTTGTTCATAAAACACTTTCTGCAGCGATGCTCAATTGTTAATGGCAACATGCTGAACAATATCCTTACAAGTGTAATGTCTCACTATGCACTCCACATAGTTTACACTAAGGCCTTACGTTTAGACCAAACATTTACACCAAAGAAACATTAACATAGCTAAAAGTGTCCCGGTTGCACACCTGAACATCGTAACATCATTTTAACAAAATGCTTTTGCTTTGAGTGCACTTCTCAGAACTCACAATGTTCTTGTAATAGATAGAAAGGCTCTTTTACAAAAGAGTAGAAGGTTATTCCTTCAAACTGCATCTGACGCTGTCGGCCACGGCCTTGTGATGGTCACACTGAAATAGATGATGCAACACTAACGTAGCTCACCTCCTGCTACGCTAATGGAAGCCTCACTGGATACTGTCTTGTTATTTTACACATGTGCTGTTTATTTATACTTTACAACACATAGTGGTTTCTGCCTCTGGTGTCCTGCTGTAACCTGGGACTACGATCTAAAGAAGGACACATGAGCAGCCTTGAGAAAACAATACTCACTCCAGGATGCTTGTTTTTAGCATAAATGAAACCAATAAGAATAAATCAGACTAACATTGATTCACTCATATCTTCTGTATCTGAATTACAATCAGACAGATTTAGCAGCATATGCTAAGTATTGCAAGATAATAACGTATGTTAGGGACACAGAATGAACACAAATGTAAAGTTGAATTACTGTGTTGTTAGTCGGCTGCTCTCTTCATCCAAACATTTGTAATGATTTGGATTCATTATGTTTAGTGGGAACACATACATGTTTGCTCAGCTGTTTCTTCTTGTGAAGGAAAAGCCCTTTTGTTGTCAGTTCCGCATGTGGGCATTACAACGTTTGGATGTTTGATCCAGAGAGTGGTCGACATCAAGAGCCCCTCGAGTAGTTTGGATTAGGAAACACAAACGATAGTTTGGTTTAAATGTTGAAGTCAGATCAGCCATTGACTTTCTCAGTATTTAATGCAACAACATAAGTTGCTTTAATTGCAATGAGCATATTAAGATGTTTTAGTAACAAAAACATGATTTACAAAACAGCCCTGTATACATCACAGTCATTCTCTTTAGGATCCTGAATTGCCATCAGCTGATTGGCTGTTCATTTCAAAACAAAGGGCAAGTAGTGATGACACACTGGAAAAAGACAATTCCACAGTGAAATGTATCTTGGTGTCCCTCTCTCCTGTCAGAACCGAGAGCAGTGCAGGACGGCAGCGGGGGTGCGGCAGGACTCCACCTACACGCCTGCCTGCTGGGCCTGGTGTTCCTGCCCTTCCTGCTCAGATTTTGAAGAGGAATGGAATTGAACACAAGTATTTTGTTATGTGTGTGTGTTTTTCTTTCATTTTTCAAACGGAACCATGAACTGATGCACATGCAATATCCTGCTAATGTTGACCCAGTTACAAAAGTTTCAGTTTTTTTCAAGGATGTAACAAATGTTTGAGATTTTAATTGAACAGTGTTGGAAATGTTCTCTAAACTTTATTATTCTGGATTATTTTTACATATATGTTTTAATTGTGTTGTTTCTTGTTCAAATGGATTTGTCTTAATTTCCACTGCATTGCATATTAACTCCAGGAACAGGCACATTTACAGCAGGAATGAGAGGTGAATGCTAAATCCCTCAAAGTCAAAGTGAGACAGTGAAGCAGAAGGAATCGAGGTCACCCTGAGGCGGAACGCCGGCTATTCTTATATTTTAATGTATAATAATTAACATTCAGTCTGGTTGTTGAAACATAATTGTTTTTGTTCTCAGCATTATAGTGATATACTTGCAGTTGTGTTATTCTAATCTTTTAATTTAATTCAATGATGTTGAGTTTTAAATATTTTTGAGAAGGGAAAATATGAAGTTGTAATTATTTAGGAGAAATATCCTAGTTATATGTCTGTTTTCTTTTCCAGTACACAAATGGTGATGAATAATGATGTGATAATGATGTAGTTAAAAATGGAGAAAGACTTCACTCCACTTGTGTGGAGTCCACGTCTTATTTACACGATGCTAATGTTAATGATGTTGCTACTTGTTTGAACATAATGTCATTTCCACACTACACAGTTATTTAAAAATGTGTTCCTGTTTCTGATCCGAACCAGCACTGTAGGGTCTGTGAGATCATGTTATAGAAAATAAAACACTTTCTGCATGTACTTAGACACCAATAACCCAAAGACTTTAGCGGTTCACACAGCACCATACTTCCTAGGAGTTTTATATTCACAACATCAAACAAAACACACAGACACGTATCCCATATTTGTCTTTTCACAAACAAGAGGGTAAACACGTTGTGATTTAATATCGTTTCAACATGGGGTCATTTTGGAAATCTCAAATGATAGATAAATATAAACCAACATCTACAGCGTGTGGTTTATGATTGAAAGTTATTTGCATCTGCACTTGGCATTTCAAGTTGTTTTTAAGAAGAAAAATAGAATAATTGCGGGCCTGCTGTGCCGTAGTGAGCAACCTGTTAGAACCAAGATTGATCTGAGTGAAAACTGTAACTGAGAAAACAGGTGATAAAACGAGAAACATATCTCATAGTATAATGTGTTATGATGGAGGGTCAGCGCACAGCGGACAGCGGACAGACCTCCTGACACGGTTTTGTTGTGAGCATGAGGATTTTATGCAACAATCAAGAGCCTCTCACGACACAGCAGCAAGAAGTCCAGTCAGTGATTGATCTTTTCCTCTTCTCTTCTGTTTGCTAACAATACAATTGAGACGCACTCATGTTCCTCCAGCAGAGGAAAGGAGCCTGACAGCAACATCAAAGCAATCTGTTGGTGCAAGGCCACTGGTTTCTTGCAGCTGCCGCTTGTGCTTTCTGTAAGAGCTGCACTCCATGTCATTGAACCGTGTGCAGGAGTAAATGATTGGTAAGATTCCATTATCACAACATCCAACACGATGGCAACTGATGCGCTTATTAACAATCCACAGCTCTCACCGAGTTTCTCACATTTCTTTTTTGAAATCAATGCAAGACACTGAGCAGACTCAGAAGGAGAGAGGGATTGAAACATTTCCCTTTCCCTCCGGGTTCCCCTGGATTCCCTCAGCTCCGGTGCGCTCCTCTGATGTCCTGTAAATGGACCGCTGGGGACGGCACCTTTGCTTGTTTCCAAACAAAGCCAACATCCAAGTGAAAAAGGCACGAAGCAGGTCCTTACTGAATCTGACAGGTTCATCACGTTTGTTTCCACACCACAGTAACAGGGAGACAGAAACAGTGCGTGTCTCCAGCAGAGAGATGTTTGGAAATGATATGCTTATCATTCCATCTGGGCATCGCTGATGTCAGCTTTATGTTCCCCAATATGAACCACATTTAAGACAAACTTAAACATTGACAAATGACACATAACTGTATTAGGTTAGTTGAAAGCAATAATATGAAGTTGAACCTAACATTTTGTATTTAAACTTAATATTATTGCTTTTACACAACCCAATACAATGATGTGTCATTTGTTGACATAATGCATTTCATTAAAGTCGTGGTTTCAGTCTTTTCAGTCAGACCGCCTCACAAGGACGTGTGTCGCGATGCCTTCAGGAACAGTTCGCATGGAATTCATGACTCACAGCATCATCACTTTTAATTCACGTTTAAAGTTGAAAAGGAGCCAAATGTGCTGAGAATATAATAATGTGCTCAATAACTTAAAACACACACACAATGACTCGTACTCCATCACACACCCAGGCCACAGATTCTGGTGTCTGTTTAGTACAGCCCAGCATACGTCTTACAAACTGCTCATTTTAATTTATGAACTACCTCTTAGCAGTTAAATAACAACACTGCAATTCACCTTAATGAGATCTGGTCATGGTGGTGTGTGTGTGTGTGTGTGTGTGAGAGAGAGGACATGACACAGACACAATGTTTGCAGCTTATTGCTTTGTCCTTAATATGTGTGATATATACTTTACATTTTAATTGCAGTAACATGTTTGGGTCAAGCACACTATTTCTGAGGACAAACCGAAGTAAGAGAAACATTTAGAACATAAACAGATCTGTGCAAACTATCAGGGCTGCTGTCAAAATATAACATGTTTCTCTAGAAGAGATGAATGTGCACCTAACCAGAAGGAAGGTGGTGTCTGTACGGCTGACTTCACCTTATACTCCACCTAATAATAGCAGAGCCATATGGTTTCTGTGGCGGGGGTCCAGAGCCCAGGCTGTAATGAGCATCACTGACTGCAAACCAAAACTGTGCACATTAATATTCTGACTTCACACGATCATTAGAGGAACCCTGCTAATCCGTAATATCGAACAAGCGTAATGTTTATTAGCTCTGATGAGATCTATAGTCACGGATAAAGTGTTGTACACTGTGAAGCCGTGAGCTGAAGAAGCAACATGGAGGCAGAGAGCAGGCTCTGTGATCTGAGGACGACATATCTTTCACGTTTTCAGAGGAGATGGAAGAAAGTCAGCAGCTGTCAGATCACTGCTGGAAATCCTGTCAGATCACATTCCTAATGTTTTGGCCTTGGTCTGAGCCGCGTGCTGCTACCAGAAAAGTATCATCTTTATTTGGCTGCTCTCAAATCCCTGCTGTTCCAAACGTGTAACAAGAGAAGGCATGTGGAGGAAACCTATGCAGGCCTCCTTTAAAGGCTTCATTTGGATCCTTTCTGACCTGAGGCGTTTGTTTTACTTAGCGCCAGTGTTGTTTACGCATTATACTGGTAGCCTCAAGGTTAGACAAGCTGGCTTGAAGAGCAGTTAAATAAACAATCACATTACATTTAATGAACAGACAGTGATGTTGTGTGCACAACTTGGCTATTTGTCATGTTATGGCTCATTTAGTTGTAAAAACTCTAATAAGCTCTCGGTTGGCCTTCAAATGGTCCTGTTGTTAACTGAGCTCCTCCTCCAGTGTAAAGTCCACACTCTCAGAGTCATCACATCCCTGTTCTGCTAACTACAACTTTCTTTAGTGTAATCAAAAGTCTTAAAGTCGCCGTGGATTGAGTGACCGGCGACAGAGTCGGGGTTAGAAGATCACTCCCTGATGATACAGGCGGTCTCACCACCTTGGTTTTTCTCATTTCCTGTGCTCTAGTTGGCCACCAGCCCCAAATGACTCCCTGACAAGTCCATATATTAAGCCTGCAAATGATTTTAAAGGTGTTCTTGTGGATTTGTGATCCAACGACCGTTTACCTGGAACATCAGGATAAAGTCCTTGACGACAAATCCCCTAACTTCCACCAAGCATGACTTTAAAAAAAGGATAGACAAGACAGAATGCAAGTGTCATTTCAAGAGAGGATCTTGTAAGAACCCTAGTAATATTTCTGATCCACCTCTACAGATTAGCTCTGGACTGAAAAGACCTGATTACACACACCTTTCACTTGTTCTGAATCCCATCAGGCTGCTCTTAATCACGTCCCATGAAGATGAAGGCTTATCATTTTGCAGTAGCACCAAACATGTAAGGTGGTATGACCTATGTATGATGTCTGTTTGAAGTCTGCATAAGGTGGTGTAGGACTCTCCCTCCCAGCAAGCGGACATGAACCCAATTGAGACAAGGAAGTTGGGTAAAAAAGCTGTTGGTATTATATTTTTCTTTGTCTCCATATGTGCAAAGCAAGACAATAGTTTGAAAAGCAAGACACTGAACAACACTTTATAACATTCAAGAGAAAGAACTGAGCTTGTTCTGCACTCACCAGATACAACTAAGTCTTCTTCATTTGAGATGTGTTGTGACATGTGCGTGATTTGCATTGGAGTCTAGAAGAGATAGTTTTTGGATGTGGACTTTGGTGAGACTTGAGGGATCAGAGGATTATCATAGACGTATGAAGGAGTCTCATGATCTTCTGAATAAGGAGTCTCATGATCTTCTGAATAAGGAGTCTCATGATCTTCTGAATAAGGAGTCTCATGATCTTCTGAATAAGGAGTCTCATGATCTTCTGAATAAGGAGTCTCATGATCTTCTGAATAAGGAGTCACATGATCTTCTGAATAATTCACAAAAATACAATTCTGCCCTTTGACTGGTTACAGGTTCACAGGGCTGTCCTCACATGTGATGTTCCGGAGTGGAGGAGGACCTCTTGCACTCTGACTTCCTGCATTGTAAAGGATTGTTGGTTCATATGTATTTTCTTGATGAAAAGTCTGTGCTCATATTTAAGACTGACAATAATAAAATGTTGTATCTTAAGATTTTGTGTTTTGCGTAAATGGATGTTTTTTGTTTTTTTCATGGTGAATATAGATGTATACAAATTATATATTTGACTCTACTGCCAACAGAGCTTTGTGAGGTTCACAAACAGCTGAGTTGCAAGCAGTGGCACATATCCAGAAACCAGATGTGTTTGATTCCCTCTGAAGTTGTGACCTTGGAGTGAGCTCATTGTGGTCTGTCCGCTACATCACCAACAACTGCTAACTGCACCTCTCTAAAGGACATCAGTGTGTCTTTGAGACTGAACACAGTGGATTTGAAGGATTCCGGTACATTCATTATCTGCCATAACTCTCTGAATGTGTTTCTCACTGCAACTGAATACAAAAGCAGTTAACTATTCTCATTGAATCGCCCTAAAGATAGTAAATATAGTTACATTCATTTGGAGGTTTTAATCATGTCCGTGTTCTTTTGACCTGCAGCAATGATGAACTGAGCAATAATACTGTAAAGCATGTCCATGTTGTGACACCTTTATTTAACCAGGTAGTCCTATTGAGGTCATCAATCTCTTTTTCAAGGGAGACAGTGGCCGTTTCTCAATCTCGAGGATACTGGCTTCCAAGCCAATATTTCATGGATGCTACGTCATCGAGTGCCGCCGAAGGACTGTTCCAATCTCCAGCATACTTGGAATTCCACCGATTTAAATGTAAGTATGTAGTGGCGTTGAACATGTAAATAATATGTTACTTTGATACATTTGTTATCACCAACAATGTGTTCCGTGAAAGTAAAGCAAGTTCATAATTAGATAGACATCGTGTGGTATTTATTTTCGGTACAGTTTATGTTGAAACCGTTAGAGAGAGTGGCACACTTGTTAGCCTGTTCCATTCTTCTTCGTTTTCCGAAGCCGTGGAAGTATACTTGCTTAGTTTCTGAAGGAAGTGACTTGACGCGACTCCCAAGCCAGCATCCTCGAGATTGAGAAACGGCCGGTATCTCATGTGTGTGCTTTGTTTGCATGTCTTAATCACATGATGCCCCTCTTTGCACATAAAGCAGAACACAACCTGAACTTACTTTTTGAGTTTGCTAACATTAACTACAGTTTGATAAATATGCTATTGTCGTTAGCAAACTAAAGTTAACACTAAAATATAAATGTACCTTAGGCTTTTGCAGTTTATTTGCTTTTGTTTCTAACATTACAATTACGCAGAGTGAATGCTGAGTTACAAGTAAAAAAGATTGTCTCATGTTAAAGGCCAGTGTCCCTTAAACTCAAACATATCACAGACAATGGACCATTTGAAGACATGCAATTACCTGCATTGTTGATTTTGTATTCTTCTATGTCATATGTTGTCATTGGAACTTAATGAAACATAGCATTGAAGGCAGACAGCTGAGGGCAAAAGGCTGAAACCACCACAACCTGCTGAGTACTGCAGCAAGCGATAGTGTGTTCACACGTTTGGATGCTGCACACTTTGTACCTAATAAACACAAACTAGTTAGGGGCTTTCACATTGAAATGCATTGTTTACAATGCATAATCTGATATGACAGAGCATTGACCCTGTTTATTTGTTGAGATTAGATCATTTGAACACCTGTCAACAGATAAGTACCGCAAGAGTCCTGGGACCATATTCATAAAACTACAAAGAGTGGCTCCTAAGAAAAGTCTTAGAGAAGGACTTTAATGAGGCGTAACATTTGCTCATACAGGAGGAGAGTATGGCAAAAGACAAAAATAAGTAGGACAAATATTTCCTCTGAAGACAGTGAGCTGCTGATGAAACACCACAGACGATAGGAGAGACTAATGTTAAACGGTTGTGGTTGATTTCATTAGATGCACTCACAGCTCCCACCCAACACTATATAAGCTATAATGCCAGAAGTGAAAGTAATCACAGCACTGAGATGTCTGGCAGCAGTTTATCTGACTTTCTGGTGTTTATCTGCATGTTGATTGGCTACTTCACAAGCAGGCCCAAGTGTTCAAGCATTTCAGGCTAATCTTAATATGGTTTACATTCATTCAAATATGTTCATTATATAAAGGATATTCACTCTCATTAGGGAATGAGTCCTAACCCCATGTGAAGGAGATCAAGTATCTCGGGTTCTCGAGTGAGGGGACGATGATTATTTTAGGCTAGTTTAGCAGCTCTCTGAGCATGTTCTCAGAATATCTCTGAGTACTGCCCCTGTTCATCTGAGCGTTTCTCCAGGTGGAGTCAGTATATACCTGACAGTGCCTCTCTGATAAATCAACATGCTAACATGCTTACAATGTTGCTAACAAGCCAATGTTTTGCAAGCATGATCACATTTGCGTGTTAAAGTTTTCTAATTACCAGTGAGCACTAGTGGGAATTTTGTCTCAAGCTATTTTCATTCTTTTGTTAAATGTCACTTATTTTTCTTTCTTAATCAACCTCATACAAGTGGTGGTTGAATTAAAGTTATAATAATACAAAATTGAATAAAATGTAATTTAAAATGTTAGTGATATTTTAGCCAATGCAAGTTTTGACATTTAGTGTTTTTAGTTATCACATTATATTGATCATGCATATAATCTTATCCAGCCAAAACCAAGAATTTTTTTTCATTTTTGCATGAATTTAGCATTTCTATATGAACACCTCATTTATGAACAGCACATGTACTTCTGTATGACTCTAAGAGCTTGGAACCTTTGTTTGATCACACTCTTGTAGGGAAACAATACCTTAACAGGGAGAGAGCAGTCAATTGAACTCATGAACTCTTTTTAATCCACTCGTTTCAATTTTCATTCTCCTTAGGACATACATCGTAAGAAATTCAGAAATCTATACTTATAGCTATTTAAAGCTTAAGGGGACACAGCCAGGCAAGGACAGACCAGCCTATCCTCCTCACAAAACGACCCAATAGGTCGATTGTTTAAGCACCTTAGATTACGACCCATAGCCACGTTTTAAAGTGTAGCACCTCTAGTGGTCGTGTAAGAAACAACATGCTCCCGTTTATTCGTTTATTCACAAATAACCCTTGTAACTACTCTGGTCTTGAAAGAACATGACGCATCGAACTGATGTCCACAATCACGTTTATTCTCTTCTTTGTACAATTATGAAACACCGTGAAAACATGTTCGCCTAGTAGACCAGGAGTAGAATTATGTTATTACATCGTTGACACTTTTAGCGCCCTTTTACTCTCTCACAAACACAACATCTGGGGCTAAAGGTCACATGACTTCCGGAAAGACAACTCTTATCATTTTTACAAAATAAAACAAAGTTCAAGCATACATTAAACACTCTTCAAAAAAGACAAAACAATAATAAGGGACCTTTGAGCGTCAGCTACACTCCCACCAAAATGACCTTCAAACACATATGCAGATGTCAATACATATACAATATGATCTTCATCACATAAATCCATGGTCATTTTCAACTCTTTTCACTTGTTTGTCTTTCCCTTAACTCAAATATGAACAGTGAAAGTTCACAATATTATTTACATATTTGAGCAATCCATTGCCATTTACATAACTAAGGCTACATCAACTTTATTAGGCCCTTAGCCTAACGAGGAAATATATAAGTTTCTAGCAACTGCTTGCTTCCTAACTGCTCTCCATTAGGACAACTAACTTCTGAATAGGTCTTTCAACAACGGATGGCTTGTTGAGGCATTCACCCTTTTCCCCCGACTGCTGCATCAGAGAAGTGATGAAGTCCACACTCGGTAGCTCACCAAAGTTTGTAGGTGTGAAGCATCTTGGGATCTGAATCTTCTTACGATTTTCCAGATCATTCATCTAACTCTCCCACCTTAGCTTCACCGCGCTTGGCAGTGGATCATCCTATCCGATTCCCTTCTTACACATCTCTCGCAGAACCCTCTTTCCTTCAAGGATGAATGGAGCTAGAAGGCCATTTGCGAGATCCGGTCCTGGTTCTGGCTGTGTTTCTGCTTTCTCTGCGTCGCCATCTTTGAAGACCCCATCCATAAACTTCACATAGTCGGCCTTGAATTTCGGATCTCTTTCCAGTTTCCTTTTAAGGTGCTTTGGTCGAATCAAAGCCAGCCTTTTGTTGTCTGGGAGAAGGGGTCGTGCTTTGAATGGAAGAGGCATTTCTAGATGACCCAGCTTGTTTTGCTGGATTCCTTCCTTTAAGATCTGCAGAAAGCGAATATCATCTTGTGATATACTTTTGTCCCCTGGCCTGGTGTCCGCGAAATCGGACTCCAGCACCTTGATAACGGCTGATGGCGTTACAGGTGGCACCTCTCTGACAGATACCTGACGACAAAGTCCAGTCACATCTTGAGAATTCACATGCTGTGATGCACTTCCTACGATGCTCCATCCAAGGTCGGTCTTAATTGCATAGGGCTCGTAATCGCCACCAGTGATGATTTTCCTTGGGGCCAGTGCTCTGGAGCAGTCATAGCCAATCAGTAATCCAACACCGCAATCTATAAGTGGAGGCATCTCTTGAGCTATATCTGCAAGGTGTTTCCATTTGATGGCTGTCTTGCAAGTAGGAATGTGCGCACGCTCAAGTGGAATGGAATCCCTTGTCTAAGCTGGAGGCAGATCAATGGATGTATTTGAGGTGAACCCTCAGACTCTGAGTTCACAAACTCTCTGACTCTTTACAATTGAGTCTTTTCCCATCATAGTCGATCATTTTAGTTTTACCGGCTCCATCTCTGCTTGCAGCTTCTCACAAACCTCCTGTTCTACAAAGGTGTGACTGCTTTGGGTGTCCAATAGAGCATACACCAGAGTTTCAGAATTAGGAGTGTTAGATGATGAAATCCACACTGGCACGATCATTGATGTACTCCCACCTTCACCTCCATTCACACAACATGATAGTGAAGATGTATTTCCTTCAAACTTGCTGTAAGGCAAGGCAAGGCATGTTTATTTATATAGCACCTTTCAACACAAGGCAATTCAAGGTGCTTTACACAAATGAAAGACATTCAGACAAAGGTATTTCAAAACAGTAAAATATAATAAAAGAAACATTAAAAGAAAAAATACATTCATTTTTTCTTTTAATGTTCATATGAACTTTATATTCACTGTACATGAATAAAAAGTTACAGTGCAGTTTAAGATATGAATAGTTCACACAGAAGTTCCACTTTACTGATGAACACAACGGCTCAGTTTCAATTAAAAGCAGCGACAAAAAGAAAAGTCTTCAGCCTGGATTTAAAAGTAGTCAGAGTTGCAGCGGACCTGCAGGTTTCTGGGAGTTTGTTCCAGATGGAGCATAATAACTGAACGCTGCTTTACCATGTTTAGTTCTGACTCTGGGGACAGAAAGCTGACCAGTCCCTGAAGACCTGAGAGATCTGGATGGTTCATAATAGGGCTGAACGATATATCGTGTCATGGCGATAACCGCGATATGCGCATGCGCGATATTCACACGCAGGGACGTGCGGTTTTATTCATTTTTTTTTTTTAATTCTAACGCACTTTAGCACAGAATTCAAAATAAAGATACCCTTATTACTTCTCGAAACTGCACATACAATATATCCGATTAAAGCTGAGACTCCACAGATGATTTAAATATAGTATCATCACTAAGCGATCCGATCTCGCGACAGGGGAAGCAAACACAGACATCACAACACGTACCTTTACGGAGCTTTTACGGTATATCGTCTCACCGTAGCTGTCAATCTAATCGAAAGACGTGTTCAATGGCATTAAAATGAGAAAAAACGCGGCTGAATCGGTTTATCCATAGGTTAATAATGTTTCTGTGGCTTTGAAGCAATTGTTTATAATCCATAATTCCATTTTTATGTAAAAATCGGAGCACAAAAGTTAGCTGCTAATGGTAGCCACCAGAGTGTATGCAGCTTCCGGTTTTGGCTACGCGTCACTCTCACTCCTTATTTGTTCATGTGTTGGTGTGTGTAGAACTTCCCCTCGATTCCATTGGCTCTAGCGGTTATAAAGAGATTTCAATCAGCAAAACCGACCAAGGGGGGCCAGAGATATGGAAAATCCACCCAAATGACCCCAGAAGTGTTTTTTTTTGCTAAATCTCTCTAAAAAGGTCAAATGTCACTTGTTTTGCATCAATCTTGATACAGGGTACTTATTATATGTTGTACTTTTGGATTCCTAAAGCTTTTAGTCTACTAACCCATCATCCAAGGGTAGTTTTCACTATAAGTAAAAAAGAATTTTTGGACGGACACTATAATTTACAGTTTTTTTACTATGTTCAATCTGAATTTTCTTTCAAATAAAAACCTTCTATATCGATTCTGACTTTTCTACATCCAACTCACAGGTTTATCATTACTTTGAGAGAAAAGATTATTAATTTAACCCTTTTAGAAGGGAAGATATGGTCATTTGTTCTGGGAATGTCATTTTCGAGCCTGAGACCTGAAAAACAGGCTCAGTGCTTAAGTAGGTGAATTAACTCAAACACGTCATGTTACAATTATTTTTTTGCTACAAAAGGAAAAGTTGCGCGGCTCTCATGTCAGAGGTACTTGAGTGAGTGACATGCAGGCTCTGCATGCACAGCAAACCACCAATCACAATCATTTAGCGAGGCACAGGAGGACAATACCTTAATCCGGTTAAATATAGTTAAAAAAAAACGCAATATACAGTTGCAAAAAACTCTTTGGATTATCCACACATAGCGTTGTGTGTTCCTTCCAAACAACTCAACTTTGGTTTCATCTGTCAGTGTCCACAGAATATTTTGCCAGTAGTGCTGTGGAACATCCAGGTGCTCTTTTGCAAACTTCAAACGTGCATCAATGTTTGTTCTGGACAGCAGTGGCTTCCTCCGTGGTGTCCTCCCATGAACTCCATTCTTGTTCAGTGTTTTACGTATCGTAGATTCGTCAACAGAGATGTTAGCATGTGCCAGAGATTTCTTTAAGTCTCTAGCTGACACTCTAGGATTCTTCTTCACCTCATTGAGCATTCTGTGCTGTGCTCTTGCAGTCATCTTTACAGGACGGCCACTCCTAGGGAGAGTAGCAACAGTGCTGAACTTTCTCCATTTATAGACAACTTGTCTTACTGTGGACTGATGACCATCAAGGCTTTTAGAGATACTTCTGGAACCCTTTCCAGCTTTATGCAAGTCAACAATTCTTAATCGTAGGTCTTCTGAGAGCTCTTTTGTGCGAGGCATGGTTCACATCTGGCAATGCTTCTTAAGAATAGCATGCGGCTCTTCAGTTCATATCAAATTGTATATGTGTGAGTTTGGGGGAGAGACACTGACTCCTGACTAGTGTTGCACGGTGTACCGATACTTGAAAGGTACCACGATACCCTGCCGTTAAAACGTTACTATTCCTCCGTTTCATTAGTATCGGTACTTTAAGAATGACGGGGAAAGTACTCCGGTGAGAAAGCGCCGTTTAATAAGAGCCGTGTGCGCTCTGCTTCCTCTCCCTGCACTGCAGCCGTGCCTGCAGTCCCGCCCCTCTCAAGCACGCTCAAGTGCCTCCCCTCTCTCGTGCATGCGCTAGCTGCCAGAGCATGTGAGAAAACGAGAAGCATGGCTGCAAGTGGGAGTGCAACTGCCGCTGCGCCTCGGCTTGTTGACAAAAAAGACGCCAAAAGAGAAATTTGGAAGTATTTGAGCTCTATCTCTGACGGTGAGGGCAAGCCTACGGACACCACGAGGCCTGTCTGTGAGACATGTATTAATTTGATTTAATACGAATTCTTGTCATTTATTGTATTTATTTTTCTCATTGTTTAAAAGTTTGTGTTATGGTTCTGGTGTGAAATAAAGCACAATAATTACATTTAAGACTGTTTCCCTTTTTTTAAGAAAAGTATCGAAAAAGAATCAGAATCGCAATTCTTGACTTGGTATCGAAACTAAAATGTTGGTATCGTGACAACACTAGCTACTCCTGACAGTTAAACCTGATATTTAGTAGGTCTGTTAAGTATTGAATGCTGATCATTCTGACATCATTTGGCCGGTCAAAGTTGTTTGGGCTCGGATAAAATCGCTCCGTTACTTTCGTCCCGTGTTACTTTCGTCCCAGCTCTCCCTACGTGTGTATGTGTGGTGTCAAGTGTCAGTATGAGAGGATGACAGCGCGTCTAATTTTGGCCCAAGAGCCAATCACAATAATACCTCTGATGCAGTGAACCAATCACCTTTGGGGGGGGGGGGGAAACCTATCGTTGATTAAACACTATCCAGTGTTTCCCCTACCATTGTCTTGGAGGGGCGCTATATATATATATATATATAGCACCAAATTGAAAATAATCTATAACTACTGTCACTTTTCACATTGAACATGTGCTCTTTTATTAAATAAACTAAACTTTCATTTTAAGTTGTGAGTTTAGTGTTTTTGACCCTAAGAAACACTGATGCATTAATCAATAACAATAATCCACAGCTCCTCTCTCTGCTCCAGAGGATTTAAAATATATATCCCAATGCCACAAAAATGCATCAATGTCGTGGTTGAAATCTTGTCTCCAGAAAACAAAAAAATGGAAACAAGCGGTATCAGTGGCTGTGTGTTTGATGTGGCTCTTTGCAGTAACATAGAAAAAATGTGGCTCTTAACCTCTGACTGGTTGGCCACCCCTGGCCTAGGGGTTCTTTTTTCCACCCTGCACTGTGAATGTTTACATGGTGTGTTCAATAAAAACATGAAAACATATAATTGTTTGTGTGGTATTAGTTTAACCAGACTGTGTTTGTCTATTGTTGTGACTTAGATGAAGATCAGAACACATTTTATGACCAACTTATGCAGAAATCAAGGTAATTCCAAAGGGTTCACATACTTTTTCTTGCAACTGTATATCGCAGCGGGAAAAAAATCAATATCGTGCAGCCCTAGTTCATAATTTAGCAGAAGATCAGCAATGTATTTTGGGCCTAAACCATTCAGTGCTTTATAAACCAGCAGCAGTATTTTGTAGGGTTTGTCCGCTGAGGAACGCTCTTCATGCAAAGGAGTCGGATGACCCCTTTTGCATATGCCACACATGGCTCTGTTCTTGCAGTCTCTGGAGACATGTCCCTTTCTCAGGCATGCAAAACACAGCCTATATTCTTGTATGCATTTTCTCTTTTCCTCCAGTCAATTCTAGTAGCTTTTGGCATTTGAACATGGAATGATTTTCTCCACAGCAAAAACACTCAGTTGTGTTTTGTGTTAGCATGCTCCTTTTCTTCACTTCCTCTGCATCTTCTGACTTGGTTTCTTCTACGTTGGTTTCAGCTACAATGCAAGGTGTGTCTGAATCCCCCACGTCGGGGACACATGTGTTTGACACTGGGTTGCATGCTATGCGGGCCTCCTTTGATATGAAACTGGCAAACTCTGCGAAGCTTGGATAATCATTGCCTAAATCCAGCTGTTCTGTGACATAACGGTTCCACCTTGATGTGAACCAATCAGGAAGTTTGGTTAGCATCTTCTGTTTCTCTTCACAGTCGTTAAGAACTTGTAGGCCCTTAACGTGAGGCATAGCGTTGCTGCAGGTTTGAGGGAAATCACTAAATTCTCTCAACTTGAGATACTCCTTTCCACGAATCTTTGGTCATCCGTTGAGTTTCTCTCTGAAGGCTCGCTGCACAACAAAGGAATGACCGTATCTGGCATTCAGCCTATCCCATGCTTGTTCATAGGCCTCCTCACCTTTTCTGTAGAAGTTACCTTCAAGGGCAGATTTTGACCCCCCTGCTACGTACCTTTGCAGCCTATCTGCGGGGTTAGAGCATCGCCTCTCTATTAGAGCTTTAAAGCTTGCACTCCACTCAGTGAATCACCAAAGAATACAGTGGGTTCTGGGACTGGAAGTCGGGTGAGAGCCATTGCTTCTTGCAACGCCTGTACTAAAATGTGCCTCATTTGTTGTCATTTCTTGACTTCCAGAGTGAGGAGAAGATGGGCTAGCATCATTCAATTGACTGTGTACAGGACTACACCTCTCACTCCTTTCCTTTCTCTCTTCTTCGGTATATACATTTAACTTTGCCTGAATGACATCAAGGTCTCTTTGATTTTCAAGTTTCTTCAGTTGTTACCGTTGAGCTTCAATAGCAGCTTCCATATCAATTTCAGCTCTCTTTGCAGCTAACTGTGCAACTGTCTCTGCTCTCCTGGCTGAAATACTAGGTGACTGAGAGATATGGTCTGAACGGTAGCTAGGTGCAGTGGCTCTAGATGCTGTAGATCTATATATGGACCGAGCATACTGATTGTTAAGCAGCATGCGTAATTTTGATTTCTTTGCTTCAGCGTCAAGGTCGCCTGCATCTTCAGTTAACCTTACTCTCAATAACTGTAGTAGATCTGCAGTTACAGCTGAGCATGCATCTATTTTCCTGCGAATTTTCTGTGCTGTATGAAGTCGAATGTTGTCATACAAGTCTTTTAATTCGGATTCAAGCCCCTCAACTTCATCCATCATGCTATACATGTCACACTCAGGGCATTCTCCTTTAAGTCTAGTACGAATGTCTCTTACCTCATTTTTCCTTTTTTCATACACCGTTTTGAACTTATTTTCTTTTAGAGTTAACTCTTGCTCTTTAAGTTCTTGCATGTTTGGTGTTAGCCGTCTCTCTCGAGAGGATTTCCTTACTCTTGTCTCTGATTTTTTAGACGCAGCACTTCTTCTCTCATCTTTCTCTTCTGCTTCAAAGTCTGAGCTTTGCTCTTTTTCATGTAGCGACATTAAATCAGACTGACAGACTAAGTTACAGTCATATGAATGGCAACTCTTGGAATACCTTTAACACTTAGCCAATACAATTCTTAACAGTAATAACCCTTAACAATAACAGTTACTTTTCAGGAGCTTTAAATATATTTTCTTTACTTTATTCTAATAAATCTTTATTACTTTTACCTTATTTGTGGGACTATCCATCAATTATTTGAGGTTTACATTTAAAAGAGACCAGGAGGCGGAGTGACACGCTTCTCTGCGCTCTCTCCTAGGCAGTCATCCATAGGAATCCCGAACCCAATAAAATACCCAATATTAACGGTGTGTGTGTCTGCCCAAGGACAATTTAAGGTAAAACCTAATAGAAGTGTCATACATAATAACCTAATACAAGTAAATGTAACAACTACTACAGTGCAACAAAACAGGAAGATTAAATGTGGTCCCTTAAACATAAGATCTCTAGCATCTAAAGCAATATTGGTAAATGATTTAATATATATTAAATATATTAATTAGTAAGCACTTTGAATTGCCTTGTGTTGAAAAGTGCTCTATAAATAAACTTGCCTTGCCTTGCCTTGCCTAATATCAGATTATAATATTGATATATGCTTTCTCACTGAAACTTGGTTGAGACATGAAGAATATGTCAGCATAAATGAGGCCACTCCACCCAGCCATATCAATACCCATATTGCCCGAGGCCCGAGGCACACTCTCAACCTTGTTCTGACTTATGGTATTGAAATTGAGCAACTATTAGTCGAACCGCATAATCCTGCTTTATCCGACCATTTCTTAGTAACTTTTGAAGTACTGTTACTAGACTACAAAGCATTAGTCAAAAGCTCCTGCAGCAGAAACCTATCTGTTAGTGCTATAGCCAAATTTAAGGAAGAGATTCCACCAATACTTAACTCGATAGCATGTCTGCATGTAGGGGAGGAAACGTATACAAAATGTACACCACTCCAAATTGATCATGTTGTTGATAGTGCTACAGATGCTCTGCGAATAAAATTAGACACTGTTGCTCCTTTGAAAAAGAAGAAAATAAAACAACATAGATTAGCTCCATGGCATAATGCCGAAACCCGCAAAATAAAGCAAAAGTCGAGACAACTTGAAAGGATATGGCGTTCCACTAAACTTGAAGAATCTCGTTTAATTTGGCATATTACTCTCAATGAATATAAGAAAGCACTGCGTAAAGCGAGAGCAGCCTACTACTCTTCATTAATAGATGAGAATAAGAATAATGCAAGATTTCTTTTCAGCACTGTAGCCAGGCTGACAGAGAGCCATAGCTCGATTGAGCCTTCTATTCCCATAGCACTCAGTAGTAATGATTTGATGTGCTTTTTTAACGATACAATTGTTACTCTTAGAAACAAAATTAATGACCTCTTGCCTTTGACCAGTATAGTGTTATCAACAGCTCCCGGAAACGTAAGTTCTAATATTACACTAGATAGTAAACTAGAATGCTTTTCAGCCATAAACCTTGAACAATTAAATTCAATGATTCTCTCTTCTAAACCAACATGTTAGACCCAATTCCAACTAAGCTGTTGAAGGAAGTTTTTCCATTAATTAGCACTTCTTTATTAAATATTATGAATATATCTTTATTATCAGGCTATGTTCCACAATCATTCAAAGTAGCAGTGATAAAACCGCTTCTTAAAAAGCACAACCTCGATCCAGAGGTTTTAGCCAACTATAGACCTATTTCTAATCTTCCGTTCCTCTCAAAAAGTCTTGAGAAAGCAGTCGCAAAACAGTTGTGTGATTACTTAAAAACAATGATTTATTTGAAGATTTTCAGTCTGGCTTTAGAACACATCATAGCACAGAGACAGCTCTGGTATAGCCTCTGACAAGGGACTTGTCTCTATTCTTGTTTTGCTCGATCTCAGTGCTGCATTTGATACTATCGATCATGATATCTTATTGCAAAGATTAGAGCACTTAGTTGGCATAAAGGGAACTGCTTTAGGCTGGTTTAGGTCCTATCTATCTGAACGCTCTTAGTTTGTCAATGATGAATCTTCCACGCAAACCAAAGTTAGCCATGGAGTGCCACAGGGCTCAGTGCTCGGACCTATTTTGTTCACATTATATATGCTTCCGTTAGGCAATATTATAAGGAATCATTCTATATTTATCAATCAAGCCTGATTAAATTAATCATCTAAATAAAATTCAAGACTGCCTCAAGGACTTAAAAACGTGGAGGACCTTAAACTTTTTGATGTTAAACACGACCAAAACTGAAGTTATTTTATAATAAATAATGTGTATGCAGCTTCTATGTAAAGTTAGCGTGGGTGAAAACAATTGGACGGGTCCAGCCCCCGGGTCCAGCCCATACATCCATGGTCCAGCCCCCCCCACCAGAACCACACATGCTGGCTATTGTGTGTTTCGCAACATGTTCTATGGCACGTCTCTTTATAAGATGTTTTCGTATTTCCCACAATTAGAAGTTGCCAGTATTAAACTGTGTACACCCTGGAGGTTTAGGGGATACAAAACACAGTGGTGTTATCAAATTTAAAACATATAATTAATAAATGGGTGAATTAATATACCCACATGCCAGCTAAGGTCAGAGGAGCTTTATTTAACAGCTGGTCTTATGTCTGTGACCCCTCCTGTTGTTCATTGATAAGCCTGAAACATGCACTTGTCAAGGTTCAGAGGCACATTTTGCAAATATGGCAGTAGCCATCGATCATCTTAAGATAAGATAAGATACTTTATTGATCCCAAGTTGGGAAATGTTTTTGTTACAGCAGCATGTACTACTTTGTTCTACTCCACTACAATTCAGAGGTTAACCTGGTATTTTTACTCCACTACATTTATTTTAGTTACTTTGCAGATTCTGATTAATGATGTGAAATATAAACAACCCTTAAATCAGACTTTAGTTACACCTGAGTCAAATTCAGGGAAGGTGATTGTCAAGTGCCAAAATAAACTATGCAATATATTGGACGTTAAGTACTTTGTCAGACTTCATATTTATCTGTGGATAACCCCAACGTTTTTTTTCTTATTCAAAAGAAGACCTTAACTTAAAGTATTCTTTAATGTTTAAATAAAGCCTTATTAGTTGGTCTGTTTTGCAGATCCTCCTGTTAATATCTTTGGACGTCCTGCACTAAACTGTTTTATTGTAGAGATGACTACAGTATCTTCTTGATATTTTCAATTTTGTATGTAGGCTACTCTTAATGTTTAAATATTTTTATCAAATAAAATGTATTCAACAACAACATTCAATAACGTGCTTTAACCACTAGGCGGCGCGGGTTAAAAAACCAGTGGTCTAGTCAATAAAACATGATAATATCAAACATAATATGACTATTAACTTTATTGTGAAATTAAAACAGAACGGTAAAGGAAAATACAGTTTCAGTCTCACGATTTGAAGCTTATGCATTGTACCATGAACCTGTATAGACCTGTAACAGTCAACTGCATGAGGAGTTGGAAAGGTAGTAAATAATATCTTTTAAAACTACAACACAAATCCCTTTCTATCAGCTGTGCACCGTTATGGTGTAAATATAACCTATATACCAATTGGATCAAATATAAAAGTCAGCCGAATTAGTGTTGATACTGCAAGGAGACGTATTGTTTGAAAAGAAATGGAAGATGTTCTTTAATTGCTAATATATTTATGATCCACGTCACGTATTCAGTTTTGGCGACATTTCTTACAGTTTGTCAAAAGGTCTTCTGATCAGGGCTCTATAAATAAATATCTACGGCAGATATGTAATAATGCAGCCGAACCGTGTATTACAATGCCGTTATGTGATGACTTTCAAAGAGAAAAGCAAGAACACTCGGAATAAAGTATTATTTTATTTTTAGAAAATGTTTTTACGATTTCATATCCCATAAACACCATATCAAAACCTCTGAAAAAAGAAAGGTGTCTCAGAAAGAGAAAAACCTATGGGAAAAACACAAAAGCATTGTACACAATTTAAACCAATAAATGTCGTATAATTAACAAGGATAAAGTGATGTTTTTTAGTTGAGTTCTGCAGATATCACTGTTAAATAATTTGATCATTGGTTTTATTATGAAAATGTTGAGACCGGAAATACTGTTTTCAACCCATAACTTTACATGGAGGCTGCCGCATACCTCAAATCATCTTCGTAATATCTATCAAACTATAGATCCTACATATCGACTGGACGTGGATTCTAAAAGTACAATATACACTTCCCTCTAGAAATCTAATCAAAAAGCGTTTTAATGGCCAAACTATCCTACAATTTAGGATTTTACAGAGAGGGTTATTTGTGAATAAACGACCATCTGTAACATTTGCATTCAACGGGAGCACTAGAGGGCGAAATCTTTAAAACGTGATTATAGGACGTATTAAGCGCTTGAACAAACGAAATATTTGGTCGTAATAATTGGGCCTGAACAATCGGCCCATTTGGTCGTATGAGTTGGAGGACTTGTTGGGACAGACATGTACTGAGCTCAGCAGTGTGCTTGTCAGTGTATTTGAGAAAGAGAGAGCATCAGAGAAAGGAAAATAATGTGGAAGTTAAAGTTGCACTTTTATTTCGCCACCAATATTTTATGTTATCGACACAGTAAGTGCTTACTTATGTTGTGTTGCATCCTCATCGTCTTGTCTTGATGGTGTTACCTGATGAAGTTCCATTAGTCTACCACCAGGAGAAGAAGTCATCAGGTGTAACTAAACCTTCAATATGGATCAGCCCTTATCCATGACCCTCACATGGTGGACCTCTGTTCCTGGCATCCTCCTTTCACCAACTCCAAAACCAGCAAGAGGTCTGTCCTGCTTCCTGTCCCATTTTACAAGCTGCTTCTTTCTGCTCCTTTGGTCTAGGCTATAATCTGACAGCAAACACCATCTTGATTCAGCTGAAGAATCAAGAGAGCAACCATGCCTGCCATCCTTTGTATTTGCATTTTTGAACTAAGGAATGCTTGTGCAGGGCCTTCCTCTGATTGGCATCTTCACATCCTTCCTCCCAATGCATCACCACCAGAATGTCTTTTTTTTCTTTTGGTTGATCACAGTACGATGTCAGAGGGTTGTTCCTTTTCTGAGAATGACAGCCTTCTTCCCAGATCAACCCTCATCTCCCAGGACCTGTCAGTTTGCAGCAGATTATAGTGTGGTATCATGTTTTAGAATGGTGTTGTACATGGATTCACAAGAGGAGGGATCTTGAGCTTTGGTATTACCTATTCTGTTCAAGTGCCCATTGGTTTTGACATCGGGTAGTGTGCAAAGACGAGGTATTGCAGCCTGACTGAGCGGTTTGCCAATGATTTATGGATCACCGCCTGCTTTATGGCTGTGTTGGCTATATTTGCCTCTAGATCTGATTATTGCACCTGCTTGCTCCACCAGGACACCACTAAAGTTTATTAGACTTAATAATAATCTATTATCTTATCCACTGGAGGAGAGGTCACCAAAATGACTAGAATAAAAAGACTGACAAAGATTACATGGCTGTCCAGCAGATCTCAAACACTATCACCTTTCTAATATTTATATTCAAATGTCATTAAAGACTGACAAAGATTACAATTCTGAAGTTATTTAAAGGAAATGTTTATTTAACAAAGCCCCTTCTTCCAAAGCCATGGTTAAGGTTAAGGAAAATCTCTTCCGACAAGTGTTTTAATCACCTTAAGATCAACCTAGCCAACAGCAGGATGTAGGAGTTCTACTCTAAATATCAGAATAATCCTCACGACTTCTCACACATTCTGGATTGACAATTGACAGTGTGGTCCAAACCGGCAGCAATTATGCTTTCAAAGATGTGTAGTATAAATGTGTTTTGTTGGATATGGACATTAATTACAGAGCATAGAAGCGTCAGTGATAGAACAGCTGTACTGTATCTGCTAATTGTCATACATTAGTTACAGTATCTTTGTTGCAGAGCGCCCACTTAGAGGCCCATGATGGACATTAAAGCACTGGAGAAAAGTTGCTGTCTACTTTCTAACTCCCAGTTGGATCTCCTCCCTCACACAATTCCCATTATATTTCATCCTAATTCATGTCAAACTGGAGTAAAAACAATTAAGGATCCGTCTCCAAAAGTTGTTGATTTCTCTTTCCACTCTCCTCATGTTCCCTCTCATTGAGGCGAACAGAAACTCTTAATGGCTGGTAAACATCTTTTGATTGGCCTGATTGTCTCACAGGACTGTGAGTGTACTGTAGCTGAGCGGAGAGAACAAGAACTAAGGAGGAATCGCGCAGCACTTATCAAAACCAAAGACAATAACATCTGTGCTGAAAGGAACCCGACAGCAGCTCCTTACCCCACATTCAGATGGAACAGCATTCTCCTGATTACCATGAGATGCTGTTACTCCTTCACATGTCCCGAACAATCTCCAGCCAAAATATACACTAAAGTCAAAAGACTCAGCTCACTTTTTTAAAGCTTCACTTTATCTTTGTTTAAAAAGCATAGTTTCACACATCCCTCTTTTTTTTATATAATATCAGTATTTAGCCTGCGATAAGGTGTAAAGTTTCTGAAGTAATATATATTAATCATATCTTTTAACAGTGGAAAGTTCTTGTTTTGAAAATCATCTGCCTCCTTCAAGTCTGTGAAAGTATGATATGACAGGTCTTCAAGAGAATCCGCGGGTGGCTAATTAGGACGTTTTAATTAATGTCACTGATTAGGCCAAATGCCACTTCCCACGGAAATTTAAATCTTTCTGAAAACGAGTGGATATTATAACTCATAATGTGATATAATGATTGAAGCCATAATAGATGCCGTGTGTAAATCGAAGAGATGATACATTTACAACATAGGTAGACCAAATGTTTGGAAATGCATGTCTCTGTAAGAAGAAGATGAATCCACGAAGATGTCAACAATCCTGTGGGAGCCATCAGGGAAGCAGGAAGATGAGAGTGATTGTAAGAGAGTAACTGCTGCCTGAGAGCATCTTCATGATGTATTGAAGGACATCACGCTGCTGTGTTGGTGTCAGGGAACAGAAGAGGCTGCAGTGAACAACGGATCCATGGAGGTTCTTATGGATGTTGACATACACATTACTGTGGATCTTAATGCATTTGATTTATTTTACTGTAACTTGGTTTTGATAACCAATTACATATTGAATGCTGTGTATCCTTTATTGTAATCCAACATGCTAACGCTTAATGTTGTGTAGGCCCTTATTGGATTTATTAATATCTTTATTTACCAAATATCTGTTTTTTTGTTTTATCATTGTCCTAGAAGGTGTTTGTGTAGCCGCGATGGCACTGAGACATTGATGACTGTCCTTGCAAGTCTAGACAAGTCAATAATAACAGAACTCATGAGGTGTTTAATAAAGAGCAGGTCAAGAGTCTTTCCATTAAAGCTGCATTCACCTGATACGCAATTTGCTCTTGTGAAAACAGCCAGTTCAGTTTTGTTTACATGGTTACCTGCCCTGCTAGATTGCGGCGCTAAACACTGCTGTTATCTGATTGGCTGCCTGTTGAAAGGTCAGTGCTCAACAAGGTCAAAGTTGAAATAATTTGAATTTAGAGCGCAACGACAATCCCGAGCGGTGTGCAACGCTGAGGGTAGCGCTTCCGACTCATCCGCTCTCTCCAAAGAAACACAACAGCAACTTCAGCACAGAGCAGTTATATCGTGAATCATGTGAACAGCTTGAACGTACAGGGAACCTTGTCTCTCTGCCTCCTTCGATGATTCTCTTTGACCGTAACCTACTAATCAAATAATAAGCATATGGTTTACAAACACAGCTTAAATGAATGGTTGAAATACTGTCCTGCTGAGGCAGTGGGAGAAATGGAGACATGCCAGAGCAGTGGAACATCTTCCAAAGAACAACCACCCACCCCCCCCCCCTAAACATGATTAATGAGCTGACAGCCACCAACCTTCACAGTCCTCACTGCTTTCATCCAAGGCCAATATGTGTGCTTTGAGCAACACGATTCATAGTCTTAGAAACGTTGACACATCCTATTGTAAATCAGAAAAGAAATTCCAACAGCTGTCTTTTGTGTGTGCATGTGTTTTTATAATATCAAAGGAAAATACCCTCTGGGCCAGAAATGCTGCATTGAGAATACACACATGCTTAGAAGGCTGCTTGGGTTTAAATTACATATAGGGCTGAGATTAGTTTGAAAGAGATTTACGGTTTTAACCCTTGTGTGGTGTTCATATTTGTGTTACTCAGCCAGTGTTCGTGGGTCTGGTGGGCCCACTGCCTTTTTGGGCTTCAATTCAACACAATCAAACTATTTTATGTTAAAATACTCAACAGATGTTTACTTCATCTCAATTACAAGCAATATAAACAGCAGCATATATGGTTCATATTTGCATCACATTAATGAATTAAAGTGCTTCTTGTTTTTGTGCCCGCTGACCGGCTGGTCCTGTGGCTCGTCTTTTTAGTAACTAGCTGATGCTCATCCTCATCCTCTTCTTCAAAGTCACTGTCAGACTCAGATCCTCACATTCTGAAACCTCTTCCTCTTCCTCTACATCATCATCAAATGGTCCTTCTGGAAGGGAGAGAACCATTTGCAAGGCCCTCTGAGCAGAGAATCGTTTGGCCATCTTGATCAGCTGTGATAAGGACCCAAACTAGCGAAGCTTTATTTATTGTGTCCCGCCCCAAATTTGCAGCTGGGATAGAGTGGGAAAAAAATAAAGTGCGGAACACGCAAGACATAATGCGGGAATGTGAGAGCAGACAGGTGTCCGTGCTTGAATTTATCAACAATGTTGCAACCTTGTGCGGGAATGGCAGCGGCAGAAACACAAAAGTGTCACACATACACACACACATATACACACACACACACACACACACACACACACACACACACACACACACACACACACACACACACACACACACACACACACACACACACACACACACACACACACACACACACACACACACACACACACAGAAGGCCCAGACAGGTGCACAGGACCTACAATTTCCACAGTTGTGTTAGCCCCGGGTCGAACACCCTGTATGTAATGTAAATGTGTAGGGGGGAGGTAGAGTGGGTGGTCATTGAAAATGTGTTCTGATATATGTTCTTCACAGAAAATGAGCCAAGGCCATTGAGTGTGAAAAAATAATTTGTCATATCATTTTTCTTTAGCTAAATAATGAAAACGGGTCCCACAGACCCAAATACCATACGAGGGTTACAACAAATTAATGCAGCTGAAATCAAGAGCTGCTCCATTGGTTATTTATTATCCAATGAGCTGTTAAAGAAAATTGCATTGTATTTATTGTATCCATCCTTCTCTGGCTGTTTCCATGGAGTCAGATTTGTGTCAATATTCTAGCACGTAAAACAAGCTACTCACGAGCGGAAAATGTGCTTTTACACGCACATAAAATGACCCTCGCGCGCAGATTAAACCCCTCTTGCTCGCTCGCGGGAGTGTCAGCCTCACTCGCGGAGTCTGTCTGCGGGCACGTGAAAGGTTTCTGACACTTTGGGGCGGAGCCACTGGACTTTGATTGACAGCTGCCAGGAAACCTGGAGTTGCCAGGTTTGATAAATGCCTGAACTACCAAGAGCCGAGGAGTGACAGCAGCAAGATCAGTTGGACGAGATTGAATGGTAAAGTTGTCCAAAAAACGATTATATTCGTAAAGTATACAGCTAATTTTATGCGCGTGTAAAAGCACATTTTCCGCTCGTGAGTAGCTTGTTTTGCGCGCTAGAATATTGACCCAAATCTCACTCCATAGTTTAGTTCTAAGACAGGCGCTAAATGATTTATATTCAGCTCTTAAAATGGGCTGGTCAATTGAGAAATCAACTAAAAAGTAAATTCAGACATTGCGAAGGAGGCAGGACATCCTCCACATCACAGAGACATGATGAAGACTCAGGCTCATGGTGAAGACTTGATGAAGATTCAGGGTCATGAGCATAGGCGGCGCGTGAGGCTCAGGTTTGGGAAGGCTAAATAACTTTTACCTGACGCTGCCTGCCTCCGGCGTCTATAGAAAAGAGATCAACTCAGTGAAAGCACGGGCACCGCCTGATCAGAGCTCAGTGTGCGGAGTTTAAATCTATTAAGTATAAAGGAAATACAGTTTAAACTGCCGTATGCAGAGAAGACGCCGACGTGTCGCACTCATCATTCATATCACATCATCAATCAGATCATCGATCATATAATATCATAATCTATCAGATATTTCCTTATCTGAGTCAGCTTCTTGAGCCGTATCTGGCCGTGCAACACTTACAGTGTCACATACTGTATGCAGAAGTATTATTTTAAGCAATACATTAAGTTTGACGAAACACTCAACTCAAATGTAATTAAAGTCAGATCGTGTCTTAGACGGGGCAGTGATATCATAAACCTGTTAATGTGCGCATTCGGACACTTTTTCTTTTACCAGCTGTATTCACCTTGCAGGTGCAGCTCTGTGGCTTTGATCCTGGATAAAGTGTTTAAGTCATGGATGTTTAAAGTTCATATTGGTCTAATATTAGTTAACTTTTCATTAATGAAGTATGACGCTGCTAAATGTTGCTATCCAGGGTATGTTGAACTGGCTTCATAGTACAGGGCACAGGTTGCTGCATAGCAGCGCTAATGTCAAAGACACACATATTATACATTATATTTTTCTTGCATGCAGTGACAAAAATATTTGGGAAGGCTTAGCCTTCCCTAGCCTGCAGTACCCGCCGCCCCTGCTCATGAGGAAGACTCAGGCTCATGTTGAAGACACGAAGACACGGTGCAATCCCTGTGTTCCTAAAAAGTCCTTAAACCATCAAAGGAAACTGTTGTTTTGGCCAAAACAATTCTGATACAAGAGGCCTTCAGTAAGAACATGTAATAATATTGTCTTTGGTGCCACTTACCTTCTGAATTCAGCTCACACTGCATGGGAACCCGTCCACCTTCCTCCTCCTGTAGGATCTATTAGCATCACCCCTGCCTTTTGTGTATGTGTTGTGTAGGGACTACACATGATGACATGGCTCTTGCTGCTCTTTCCTGTCCAAGCCATTTGTGTCCACTGCCAGAACCCCCCCCCCCAGCAGATCTTTGCCTTTGGCAGTGTCCATTCCCTGTAATCTCTCACACCAAGCCTTGATGTCAGCTCTCGTCCAGCCACACAATCATACCGACATGCGCACGCACGCGCACACACACACACACACACACACACACACACACACACACACACACACATACCCCCCTCTACGCCACAGAAGGCTCTCCGATGCCTTTTTGGATCTTTCCCTCCTCCTCCTCCTCCTCTGTCTGTTCTTCACAAACTGTTTATTCAAGCGGCTCCTTGGCAACACATTCACAGCTTCACAGATTCTCCCAGCATTCTCAGTTGGTCGAGCAGCTCATCCCTGCTGCCCGCCACTGCACGAGTCAAGTCTCTGTTGCCACTTTCTTATGCTCTCTCCAGCATCACATCTCTGCACACTGAATCTCTGTTTATTTGGATATAAGTATGTTTGCCTGTGTATGGAAACCCAAGTACCAAAGATTCCTATGTAGGTTGCTAACGATACTTGATCAGTATAGACCAGTGGTGGCTGGTGCATTTTTCTACAGGGGGGGCTCTAACAAAATGTAAGAAGACGTATGCCCCTTTCACACCAACGTGGTTGAGGGCCGGTTCAGAGCTGGAGCTTGAAAAGCACCGTTCTTTCCTGTTCACACCGCAGCGGAGCTGCCACTAAGCTCCGGAATCCGGTTTGTTTCAAGCACCAAAAAGTTGTCGGCCTAGAAAGCAAGCACTGCATACGTCACGCTTACGTCGGAAGATCTGGGCTGTGTCCAAATAACACGCAACATCCGCCTTTCCGCCAGCTTCAACATGATCTGTGGAAATAACATTGAGAATCAGTTTTAATGTTAGACCATAGTAATCAATGCTGCAAAGCTGGGTATTTTGAGCTTGGCGCATGCAGAGGCTAACAACAGCTAGCTCTAACGGCATTGAATAGGACGTATATTTACCTTCTTTCTCCTACGGAATCGTCGTTGAAGTTGATGATGATGATTGTAAAGAACTTTTGAATGTAGCATGTAACGACTGTAAAGTTGGTAGTAAAGTCGTCCCATTTCTTCCATTTAGTTTCGACAGAGCAAAACCAAAACGAGTAGCGCTTCAATATAATCGGCCATTGTTGTTGTTGTCGAAGCGAGGGGGTTCCGCGCGGTTTGGCTTTATGAAGCAGGCACGCAAAACGGTTACGTCATGCAAACGATGATGCAATGACGCAGCACCAGCCGGACTCTGAGCGGTGTGAACAGAGCGGGAGCTGAACCGAAGAACCGGTTCCGAACCAGAAAAGCTCTAGCACGGAGCTAGAACGGGAAAAGCCTTGGTGTGAAAGGGGCATCATACACAAACTCAACACATATGTCATATTACAACGCAGGGCTAGCTCAAAGGCACACAGCACTTGATAACCTAACGTCTATTATTTTAGTGCCTGTTTTTATCAACCTCCTTATTATGCTTACTGATCCCTATCCTGTAGCCCTGATTGGACAGCTGTGTTTACTTTCCTAAACATGGCTAGACTGTAGTTTGTTCATGCCTTTTAGTTCTTTCTGATATGTGCTTTAAGTCACTCACATCTGTCTGGATCCATGCTGGATCTGTGACTCTGGTCCATAGACTGGTCTGATCCTGACGTTTGAAAAAGGAGGCAGGGGAAGAAAAACATAGCACTGGTGTTGCGACAGGTAGTTAGCAAAGCCTTCTTGCTAAAGCAGCTCCTTGAAAAATACTACATATACTGCCTTCCTCTGTCCTGGACCTATCATGCTATATTTGAATAATATATTGTAGGGCCATAGAGTGGCGAAGTCACGCCCATCTACTTCCGGTCCATGGGACCTTATTTCGGAAAAATTATGCATTGAAGTCAATGGAGAGAGAAAACGTATCTTTCGATCCCGTTTGAATTGTGCCATGAATTACACATGTTTGTCAATCTTAAAAAATTATTTCCATGTCAAAAAAGTCACAGTTTGTCGTAAAACTGTTGAAATATAAGACTATGAAAAATACGCAACTAGAAAGACTACAAATCCCAGAGTCGCGTAAGTGATGTCACTCATAACTGATGTCACAATTGTTTTCCTCCACTAAAATAGAGATAGCTAAGATAAGATAACTTTAACAAGATGCCTGTGTGCTTAGTACCAGGTTGTTATCATACCAGCAATGGGTCTCGTTCTTTCGCTTCCCGTCTGATGAAAGAACCAGGAGTGGCTAGATGAAGTTAGCTACCTAGCTAGTAGCTAGCACGTTAGTTAGCATTACAGCCGGCTTAGCCGTGTCATTTTTATTAGCCTTAACATGAAGTAACATTAAGTAACCCACAATGTTAAACAGTAAGAGTAGCCATATTTCGTGAACCCTTTGAAGAGTACTGTCACACCGGGGTGTGATCATTCTATAATACACCGTTTAAGCCCGGGGGAGAAATGCTAACTCTAACGCTACATTAGCATCAGCGATCTTTTCTACTTCATGCTATCTGCACAAATGGTTGACATTAAACATTAAAAAGACCAGGCAGTTCAGAGAGAATCAAAGGAAGGCAGGCAGGCAGCTTTGCATGACATTCTCCTGGACGTGTTTCATTGTGGTGATAGTGAGGATAGTCAATCCCTTGTTTGGCAAGACAGTAGTGACGGCCATCTTGGTGACGTGTGTTGTTGTGCAAGACCAGAGATGTAGTTCATTCAGCGTTTCACACAAAAAAATGTGTTACTTCACAGTTTTACGACACATTTTTTTTATTTTGACTTGCAAAATTATCTTTTAAATTGACAAACATCATTATGTGTAATTCGTGGCACAATTCAAACGGGATCGAAAGATAATCTTTCTCTCTCCATTGACTTCAATACATATTTTTTCTGAAATAAGGTCCCATGGAGGTCCACCGGAAGGGGAGGGACTTCACCACTCTATACCTATGGAACTCTTCTTCGCTGCTTTTGTGGCATACTACAGCGCCACTTACAGGCCTGGCATATGTACTACAGTGTCTCCAGCGCTTTCGAGCGGTAATGGCCGGCCGTGGCCCAACCTCACATTCCCCAGATAGGTGAAGAGTTGGCCATATAGGTGGAGCTCCTCGTTCCTGACGTCTGTGAATTTTCAAATCTGGATCAGTCTGTATCAGATCCGTTGCAGCCCCGTTTTTAGAGATTTGGGTATGGAGGAAAAGAGAGAGGGTTGTGTTTTCTGACACTTGGTGATTTCCCTGACACACCGGGGATACATATTCATGAATAGCCTATAAGACGTACAAAAGTGCATTTTGCATGATAGGTCCACTTTAAAATATGAATAGGTACCAACATAATATAACTCAAAACACACACTCACGCCACTGTAATACATTACATTACATTACATTTAGCTGACACTTTTATCCAAAGCGACTTACAATAAGTACATACGACCAGGAAGACACAACCCTGAAGAAAACAGAATCATATAAGTACATCAGGTATCATAGAGCCAAACATTTCAAGTGCTACTCAACTGGCTATAGATAAGCCAGTCCTTTATTAGTATATAAGTGCCTTGTTAGTAATTCTATCGCTCGAAGTGGAGTCGAAAGAGATGAGTTTTCAGTCTGCGCCGGAAGATGTGCAGGCTTTCTGCTGTCCTGATGTCAATGGGGAGCTCATTCCACCATTTTGGAGCCAGGATAGCAAACCCACGTGTTTTTGCTGATGGGAACTTGGGTCCCCCTCACAGCGAGGGTGCAGCGAGTCGTTTGGCTGATGCAGAGCGGAGTGCACGCGCTGGGGTGTACAGTTTAACCATGTCCTGGATGTAGGAAGGACCAGATCCATTCGCAGCATGGTATGCAAGTACCAGTGTCTTGAAGTGGATTCTAGCAGTTAATACCAACAGTTACTCCTATTTAACACATATAGTCCTGCTAACACTCATTCAACACACACACACATATGCACACACACACACACACACACACACACACACACACACACACACACACACACACACACACACTTGCACTTAAGCCATTCAAATCCGCACATGTCACTGAATAGAAATGATAATACATATATATATATATATATATATATATAAATATTAGGGCTGTCAGTCGATTAAAATAAAAATAAAAATATTTAATCGCGATTAATCGCATGATCGTCCATAGTTAATCGCGATTAATCGCAAATTAATCGCACATTTTTTATCTGTTCTAAATGTACTTTAGAGGAATATTTTTCAAGTTTTTAATACTCTTACCAACATATGAGTGGACACATATGCTTTATGCTAATGTTTATTATCATTTGAACAATGACAAATATTCTCATGAATATTAAACACAACAACCTCTGAACATTACAAACATTCGCCTCAATTCAATCTGGAACCTCTCTCATTCCACAAGCGGGCGGCAGGAGCGGGGCTGTCAGCATCAGCTTGTAGATGGTATTTTAAACTCGATGCGCTCTGAAACTACGGGGCGGCCGAGGAAAAAAAATACACATGCGTTAATCGCGTTAAAATAATTAGTGGCGTTAATTTATTTATGCGTTAACGCGTTAACTTGACAGCCCTAATAAATATATATATATATATATATATATATTGATATTGATTGATATTTAATTCAATATATCCATTTCAAAACATTAATAGGGTAAATAATAGATCACTAATAGAATAAACTGCATGAATTGGCAGCAACAAATTGAAATTGATACAGTTAGTTTGAATTTCCTTTCAGTGAATTATTTGTTATATATATCATGTTTTATATCATGCACATACAATGGTCCAGCCAAAATGACATTGCTGTCTATAATATGACATATACTGTATAAGTATATAAGTAAAATTCCCATCTCACTCGTTAATTTCACCTGTTTAAGTGAGAATGATAAACAAACAACTCAAAATGTACAAATATAATTTTTGGATATTAAATTAAGAAAAAAGGAAAAAAAACACTAGCCAATATATCAATATTGCCACCGTTCTTTTCAATCATAGTCACAAGCCTTCTATTCATGGAGTCTGTTAGTTTCTTGATCTGTTGACGATCAACTTTTTTTGCAGCAGCCTCCCAGACACTGTTCAGAGAGGTGTCATGTCTTCCTTTAACGTAAATCTACCATTTAAGAAGGGCCCACGAGTTCTCAATAAGGTTTAGGTCATTATTCTTTCAATCTTTAAGGCCTTTACTGGTTAACTATGGAGAGGAGTACTTCGATGCATGTGATGAAACTTTGTCCTGCAGAAAAATCTTGGTCTTCTTGAAAGATGCAGACTTTTTCCTGTACCACTGCTTGAAGAAGTGTCTTTTAAAAACCGGCAGTAGGTCTGGCAGTTGATTTTGAGTCCATCTTTGACTCGAAAAGGTCCAACTATCTCATCTTTAATAATACCAGCCCATACCAGAACCCCACCTCAACCTTTTTGGTGTCTGAGCCAAAGTAAAGCTGTTACCCTTACTGATCCAGCCACAGGCCCATCCATCTGGTCCGTTAAGAGTCACCCTCATCTCATCAGTACATAAAACCTTTGAAAAATCTCTCTTCAGATATTTCTAGGCCTAGTCTTGACGTATCACCTCATGTGTCTTGTTCAGTGGTGGTCAGGTTTCAGTCTTCCTTGCCTTGCCTTTGCCTTTGCCTTGAACAACTGGTACTTCTGGGCCCTCTAGGTAGGTCACAGTTCTGGAATATGACAGCACTGCAGAATAATGGCTTCCTGTTGGCTTCACGTTAGATTCTTCTCAGATCTTTTGCAGTTAATTTGAGTTAATTTTTTTCTCAACATGTTTCTTGCCACCCTGTTTTCGATTTGCAGACAAACGTTTGATGGTTCTGTGGTCACGCCTAGGGTTGGGCACTGAGAACCGGTTCCGGTTCGGAGCGGCAATAACTCCCTATGAGTTAGATGCTGAGAGGCTAAAAAATGCTCTTTGATGTGACGCGTTCCATGTAAGAGTCCGTAGTCATTTGTAGTCCATGGTGTTTAATAAAGACGAAAACAAACAATATACAACTCCAGACCTGACGGTCAACAGAAAGTATCCGAGCAAACCTGCACCCTCCCTTTACACAAATACAAAAAAGTTTCCCTGGTGTGTCTGATTGTGTTCCCCTGTTGCCCTTGTGTTTATGCCTCCCCTGCCCAGCTGTGTCTTGTCCTGGGATTACCCTTCTGTGTATTTAGTGCAAATGCTGTTTACAGCATTCCACTATAGTTGTTCTGTTTCTTTATTCTTCCGCTTCTTTATTATTATTAGTGTGAATGCTATTTAGTTGTGCTTTTTTTGTATTAAAGCTCGCATTTTGTTATACATTGTACCTTCTCCTCATTCTGCATTTGGGTCCTGATTTTTCCCCAACCCTGACAGATATGCTTAAATCCAATACGCATTCAAGTTCATACAGCTTGGAGTTGAAAAATATGCATACAAACAATGATATTGTCAAAAATACTCACATGTTATTGGAGCACCACCCAATGGCGGTGGTGGAAGGTTCACCTCTGCTCCGCGCCGTCCCTTGATGACTGATGAGCTGGTCAAATTTACAAGAGAAGGAACTCAAAGCACCAGAATAAAGGTTAAACAATAATCTGTTTTAATGGTAAAAGCAACAATACACAATACAGAGCACTCTGCAATAGTACAAGATACAGAGTACTCCGGGCTCAAGTTCTACCACCGTGTGAGATATGTCTCACGAACCGCCAGTCAGAAGAAGAGCGCCGAATGTAAGAATGTTACAGCTTAAATACAAATTCTGTCGGAGGAGTTTTTGTGGTTGCTCCTCCCTAGCTATTTGTTATTGGCGATTTCACTTCTGGGCGAGCCCTAGACTGTGAGCTGGTAGTTCTCCATTGGCCAGTTTTACTTCTGGGCGAGACCCTAGGCAATGAGTCTGCAGTTGTTGACTCCATCTGTTTCGCCCCATCTCTTTACAGTGTGTGTGTGTGTGTGTGTGTGTGTGTGTGTGTGTGTGTGTGTGTGTGTGTGTGTGTGTGTGTGTGTGTGTGTGTGTGTGTGTGTGTGTGTGTGTGTGTGTGTGTGTGTGTGTGTGTGTGTCCATGTCCCTCTGCCCTCAGGCAGTCCCACAACAATGCTTTGGAGTCATGACAGAACGCACACCCATTCCCCTTTAACGCACACACATCTGTTTAAGACAACTACTCCAAAATGTTGTAGCAATTTAGTACTAATAACATGAAAGAATAAAACAGAGAGAAATCAATAAAACACAAACACAGATATAGTTGAGCAGTAATTACACAGCATATAGCCACTGAAATGAACACATACATATTTGATCATGCAGCCTATCCCACAAATGTCTCTGAAAGCTATGCTTGTTATAGGTTTAAACGTCATCGTCTCATGACATCCATAGGATTAGTTAACTAACAAAGGTTAACTGTTCTTATACCCTCAGGCCTTCCTCTGAACTTCCTTCCACCCCAAAGTCAGCTCACTTAGAATGAATGCATCTATTGATAACTCAGAAGGACCATTGTCTCTCTAACTGTGTGACTCAATTCATCTCATGGCCTCTTCAAATATCTGGAAACTATAATTAAAGCATAGTTACATTCTGAGAAGGTCCAAGAATTGACATAATATGTCCTCCTTCTATTAATTGAAGCTTTCCAGATCATACAGAAAACTCTTACAGACAACCTACTGAGTTCTGCCCCTGAAAGCCCAAAATGACTTTCTGAAAAATACTTATCAACGGGTAATAATTTTACTCTAGGCAGAAATCACAGGCTGTACTGTACCTTACCTACTCACAAATAGCCAAATGTGTTATTATTATTTAATAATATAACACAAAAGTGAAAGAAGAAAAAGACCATTTGCACTAATCTAATTCTACTAAAAATGGGACATCATTATAGGAATAATTAATATATAAAAAACCTCTCTATAATTAAGGGGAAAAAATGGACTTGTTCATTCAAGTTTTAACACACATATATTAGTGACAACATAATTCAACACACTTCTTATATATCAGGTGACATTACAAATGAATATACCAGAAATACGCTGTATTACATGTTCTGCTACAACACGTTATTGTAATACTTCAATGTCTAATAATCGTGGACACAGTGTATACTAAAACAATTGTACTAATTTTGTTTTTCATTATCATCCATCCAGAACTCATCAGGAAAGTATGTTATTTCAAAAAAAATGGTGAAATCATCATATAACAAAAATAAAAATAAGACTTAGCCTCAACGTCCTATGTAACCTAGAGCTCATATATAGATAGAGCAGATACATTATGTTTTACATCGTAATAATGTCATGGTGACATCTGAACATAGTTGCTGATATCTGTATGTTGGGGAGACTGATCATTATTTGAGGTGGCAGAGCACACACAGTATACACTCAAAGATCACAATCCACTGTTCAGCTTCATATGAAGAGTACTTGTTACCAGTGGCGAACCGTGTCTATCACAACTGGACCTTCTGTAGACACACACACCCCCCGCCCCCCCCCCCCCCCCCCCGCTACCCAGAGACCCAGAACAAGATCTGATTGGTTGCTTTCTTTTCTCACACAAAACCACTGAAATGCGTAGTGCATGGTCCGAGAAGGACAAACAAATCAACGTAACACTGTAATATTAGAGATCAACAACACAGATACGATTCTCATTTATTCATTTTATTTATATAATTAAATACATTTTTTGTTTGTTTTATCTGAGTGTTCCAGAGTATTCTCTGAATACCTTGAAGTAGAAGCTGCTGGGAGTCCCAGCAGCTTCTACTGAAGCCAGTCCCCAACTCCGGGGACGTCCTGCCAGGGACTTTGGGCGGCAGTATACGCCGTGAAGTGGTTTGCGGCCTGCCAGTAAACCCAAAGCAGAAGAAGAAGTGACGTCAGCGGCTTCATTTGCCTAATCCTCCCCCAGGGATTTATTCCGGTGTGAACGCGATCTGTACTTAGTTCATGAGAACTAAGTTCTCATGAACCTTTGTGGGAAAAGTACTGCGGTGTGAATGCGCCTATATACAGTGGGGCAAAAAAGTATTTAGTCAGCCACCAATTGTGCAGGTTCTCCCACTTAAAAAGATGAGAGAGGCCTGTAATTTTCATCCTAGGTACACTTCAAATATGAGAGACAGAATGGGGGGAAAGAATCCAGGAAATCACATTGTAGGATTTTTAATGAATTAATTGATTTCTGGCTCTCACAGACCTGTAACTTCTTCTTTAAGAGCCTCCTCTGTCCTCCACTTGTTAACTGTATTAATGGCACCTGTTTCAACTTGTTATCAGTATAAAAGACACCTGTCCACAACCTCAAACAGTCACACTCAAAACTCCACTATGGCCAAGACCAAAGAGCTGTCAAAGGACACCAGAAACAAAATTGTAGACCTGCACCAGGCTGGGAAGACTGAATCTGCAATAGGTAAGCAGCGTGGTGTGAAGAAATCAACTGTGGGAGCAATTATTAGAAAATGGAAGACATACAAGACCACTGATAATCTCCCTCGATCTGGGGCTCCACGCAAGATCTCACCCCGTGGGGTCAAAATGATCACAAGAACGGTGAGCAAAAATCCCAGAACCACACGGGGGGACCTAGTCAATGACCTGCAGAGAGCTGGGACCAAAGGCTACCATCAGTAACACACTACGCCGCCAGGGACTCAAATCCTGCAGTGCCAGACGTGTCCCCCTGCTTAAGCCAGTACATGTCCAGGCCCGTCTGAAGTTTGCCAGAGAGCGTTTAGATGATCCAGAAGAGGATTGGGAGAATGTCATATGGTCAGATGAAACCAAAATAGATATTTTTGGTAAAAACTCAACTAGACGTGTTTGAAGGAGAAAGAATGCTGAGTTGCATCCAAAGAACACCATACCTACTGTGAAACATGGGGGTGGAAACATCATGCTTTGGGGCTGTTTTTCTGCAAAGGGACCAGGACGACTGATCCGTGTAAAGGAAAGAATGAATGGGGCCATGTATCATGAGATTTTGAGTGACAACCTCCTTCCATCAGCAAGGGCATTGAAGATGAAACATGGCTGGGTCTTTCAGCATGACAATGATCCCAAACACACCGCCCGGGCAACGAAGGAGTGGCTTCGTAAGAAGCATTTCAAGGTCCTGGAGTGGCCTAGCCAGTCTCCAGATCTCAACCCCATAGAAAATCTTTGGAGGGAGTTGAAAGTCCGTGTTGCCCAGCGACAGCCCCAAAACATCACTGCTCTAGAGGAGATCTGCATGGAAGAATGGGCCAAAATACCAGCAACAGTGTGTGAACACCTTGTGAAGACTTACAGAAAACGTTTGACCTCTGTCATTGCCAATAAAGGGTATATAACAAAGTATTGAGATGAACTTTTGTTATTGATCAAATACTTATTTTCCACCATAATTTGCAAATAAATTCTTTAAAAATCAGACAATGTGATTTTCTGGATTTTTTTCCTCATTTTGTCTCTCATAGTTGAGGTATACCTAGGATGAAAATTACAGGCCCCTCTCATCTTTTTAAGTAGGAGAACTTGCACAATTGTTGGCTGACTAAATACTTTTTTGCCCCACTGTACATATAACACACGCAGCTGAAAACACTCACAGATATATTAATGAGCAGATAGAAGGTGGAGACCATAACAGTACTATTAGCATATTATACGGCAACATGAGCATGCTACGAATAAACCAATAAACCCAGCTGGATTTTCATTTGATTTCCGGGTGAAAGTCTCTTTTCTGCATTTGGTGGTGTTAAAGCCTGCATTTCAAACAGACTATATTCTTTCTTTTTTGGTCACAGATCTACAGTTCATATCTTTCTCCCAGAAATTAATTAGAAATGAGAATCTCACAGTGTCAGTCAGTGAGCATTCAGCCTCTCTGCAGTGTCCCTCCTAATTACATTATAATTCTTTAAATGTCCTTGAGATGGCTGTCTCACATTCTAATGAATATACATGAATTAGAAGGAAACATATACAGCTAGAGATAAATTCTGGAGACACACAATCCCACACATGTGAAACAGAACACTCCCCCGAGCATTAAAACTGGAAAGGTTTCAGATGGTCGTTTGGAATTCGTTGGGAGGCCCTGGTCGACTTCCAAACTACCTATTGAGAATGTGTATAACTTTAAGATGCTGCTCTCACAAACACCCCAAATCCAACTCCATCGCGCCTAAAAGAGTTTGTGAGGGGAGAATGGGAAAAATCCCAATTCAGGATGTGCCACATTGTTGCAAACAAGAAGCATTGACTATCTGCAAAATCTGGATATAAAGTAATGAGTCAGGAGAATGTTTTTTTTTTTTATCTTTTAAAGCAGGTATTTATTGAGTATATTTTCATAAAAAAACAAATACTCCAAAAAAACCAAGGTTGCCACTGTTACATTGCCAGGATTTTATACACAACAAAAAATTAATAAAAACTGCATTTTTTTTTTTTAAATGATGAAGCTGTGAGACCAGGAGAGAGTTAGAGGGTTGAGAATTTTCAGAAGTTACTGTGAATAAAAACAGCACATACTGTATCTCCCCAGGACAGCACAGGAATAAGATGATCAGTGCCGATGGGTTGATTGATTGATAGGAAGTAATAAAGTTGTTGTTCATGAATTAAAAACATGAGTCCGAACATGAGATGATCTGAGTTGGCCACGTTATGACATCACAACAATTTTTTGGGTTGGACAACTATTAGTCACTCAACAACCAAGGTAACCCCCGCCCACCTTATCACCTGAATCTTATCCTGTCAATCTTAGCTCATTAGCATTCATGGCTAGACCCAGAATCAGCACTTTGGGAACAGGGCTGAAACAATTCATAGACAGGTTAAGCATATATCTGAGACCTATAATATATTTTTGAAAAAACTAGGGGTATACTACAGCTCTGGAAGTGAAATGAAGAGACCGCTGCAGCACTATCAGTTTATCTGGTTTTACTATATATATGTAGGTATGTGTTTGAGTAAAATCATTTTTTTTAAATTTGATTCTATAAACTACTGACAACATTTCTCTGTGTTGGAATTCAACGGACACTGGAGTGGAATGGCTGCCATACATGTAGAGGTTGAGATTTAAGAACAATTTGGAGTGGTGTCTTCATTTTTTCCAGAGCTGTATATTGTCCCTTTTCCACCAAACCGGTTCAAGGACCGTTCTTTTGCTTTTCTGGTACTGAACCGGTTCCTCTCTGTAGCACCAGTTGTGTTTCCTGGAAAATAGCTTTAGACCGCGTTGTGCCGTCCAACTTCCTCTGTACCATCCAACTTCCTCTGTACCTCTTGCGTTCACCAAAGCCCGAGGAGGTCATTTGTCTCTTCAGCGGTCCACGGCTGATTACATTTACTGACATCCATCGTGGTTCGTAGTTGTGTGTGTCGCTGAACAGAATTTGCGGCATTTTGTTGATCAGGTTAATCCCTCCCCCCGCCTCCGACGTAAGCGTGAAGTATTGGTTCTTGGTTCTTGCCGGGCAGCAGAGTGGGGTCAGCTAAGAACCGGTTTTCGGTGCTTAGAGATTCCTGGAAACAGGAATAACCAGAGCTAAATCAGGCTCTAGCCCGGAACCGGTTTGATGAAAAAGGGGCATTATGCTGATCATGTCCAATAAGACTTTGCTGCATGCTGTCTACACTCACCTCCTCCTCTGTCCTTCTCCATTCCCTTGTTCAACTATACTAATAATGGAAGTGAAAGAACATCAAATATAACAGAGAAAACAGCAAAACAGGTCAATATAAAACTACAAGCAAATTAGTTATGAGCAAGACTTCAGAATAAAGAAAATATTCTGAGATAGAAAAACTTAAAGGGGACCTATTATGCAAAATGCACTTTTTCATGTCTTTTATACATAAATATGTGTCAAAACCCTCTCTCTTTTCCTCCGTACCCACATCTCTAAAAAAAAAGGGGGGTGCTAACAAGCAGATCCAGAATTTTCGCTCCTATAACGTCATTGGCGACATCCGGCCGACGTGATACGTCCCAACCTATCGTCTCCTGCACACATGATCCGTCCCAACCTATATTCTCCGGCACACGTGACACGTCCCAACCTATCGTCTCTGTATACAGTCACAGCTGTGTGTCTGTGTGTTCAGCAGGATGTCTGCTGGAGGCTTAGAGAGTAAAGTTGTTATATATATATAATACATATAATGGCACTGTTCTAGCGGTAAACACTTAAGAAAGAACATGTCAAGCTATGTGCTGTACCAGAAACAATGCACAGCGTGTTTTGGGAGTAATATGCTGTATGTTTACATTACCAAGCATGCTAACATTCAGAGCTAACCATGGAGCTAACGATGTAGGCTACTGGAGAGAATATGTGTAACGTAATGTCCTTGTGGTAAACCCTGCGAGAGAGAAAGGTTTGAGCTCCATGCTGTTTCAGAAATAAAGCTTGAAGTGGTTGGGAGCATAACATGGCATTTAATCACTGCAGCGTTTAGCTGAGATCTCCCAGTAGAAATCTCTAGCAGGGGAAAGCGGCGTGACGCTACAAAGGGACTTGACTAGTGTAAGGGAAACTTCTGTGTAGCAATGCAGTGGGAGTCACCGACTAGAGACACGGGAAGAGCAGGAGCTTTGATGTCAAACACTGATGGTTTATTTGGAGCTTCGGCCGGAGAATTCACATCACAAGTCCAAGAGCCAGAGGTTCTGACTTCACGGTAGAGTTGCCACGTCAAATCTGGAGCGCCTCTCTCCCTCGTTAGCCCATTTAACTGGTTTCGCAGAGTGTAATCAACATATTTGAGAAGATAGCCTAAACAGTTGGGAACACTGAGTTACTTGCGTCTGACACTTATGGCCTCGAAGATTTCACACCTTGGAGTCCACAAACACAGAGAAGGAAGTGTCCCAGTTTACCCACAACAATAAACCATCTGTGACCTAGGGTTGCCCGGTCATAGAATGGGAACAACAACATTATGGCTGAAGCATCCCTACAATATATGTTTCCAGTATAGCATAATAGGTCCACTTTAATTTAATAATATTTTGCACTGTAGTTTTGTTGCATAGGATTAGAACATATTCATTAAGTGTCATTAAGGGAGAATGACTATTCTAACTACCACCCTAAAAGGATATACAACAATGTCATTTCTGACCTGGTAATCACAAGGTTGTTGTTGGACAACTTTTAGCATTGTTGTAGTAATTGTAGGATATTGTCATGCAGAATTATGCATGAATAAATACAATATAAATGCTTTATTAAAACTAATAACAGTCAATTCACTTCTGATATTGTTAGAAATTAAAATCAATGTTTTATGGCATGACTTGGTTTGGACGTACCGTCAGCTTAAAAGCTATTTTATTCTGAAAAAAAACGGAAGTTCTCGCACAATCTTAATGCCAAGCTTTTATTCTGAAAATCCTTCATGACGACATCCGGGGCTACCGTCCAGTATTATTAAAGTGGCTATTGAAGCCGTTATAAAGTATAAAATAAAAAGTTATGAAAGAGAAAAGGAGGAAAAAAAGGCATGTGGATGTAAGCAATGAATGTAAAATGTCAAAATCCTCTGTTTTACGCAATGTCGGACATTGAAGACTGAGGCGGCCGGCCCCCTCCTCCACAGCACGAGAGAGGATATAAGGCGGCGGGTGAGCACAGCTCTGCCCTTCCTTCTTGGCTGCAGCACACCGAGGCAACGCCGGCAATTGTCTTTGTATTGCCAGAGACTCCATTGGTCCCTTTATTTTAAGTTTCTCTCCTGGACGCAAGGACAAGGAATATCCAAATAATATACACAGTGCTTGAATTGGAATAAAAAAGGTGCAAGTACTCTAAATCAGCAACTGTTTCATGTCAATTTATTTATACAGCCCAAAAACAAGTATTTGGCTCAAAGTCATAGTATATCCTTTAATGCTGGTGGGTTTGTCTCAATGTACTTAAACAAAATGACTCAGGGTGCATCTGAGATTAGAGGGGGTGCAGTGGTAAAGTGCTATTTTTATAAGTGGGGAGTAGACCTGACACCCTAGGGGGTTCCGGGGGCCTGCTCACCCGGGAAGATTTTTTTTTTAAATATTGAAGTTAGATGCATCAATCTGGTGCACTTTGAAGAGATATATGGATACCTCTGAACATCCATATGAAACAACTGTAAACAGATTCACTTTTTCTTTATGGATATAATAGAAAGTAAAGCCTGACTCCTACTGGCGGCTGGTTAAATGACTCCTCGTCCCTGAGTACACTCACCATCTTTCAGCAGGAAAGGAGAGAGGGAATCCTTGTCCGGCGACAACCGCTGTCTTTTCGCACTACTATTAAGCCACGCTAACATTTTCGAAATGCTAACGTTATGTGATGTCTTTTCTGCTCTAGTCTATCGCTGCGGCGCGTCATAGATGCGTCATGAGATGAGTCATGAGATGAGTCATGAGATGCGTCATGAGATGCGTCATGAGATGAGTCATGAGATGCGTCATGAGCAAGCGGCAAACTCTGGGGAACAGCCGGGACGCCAATACGGAAGTGTCACACACTGCAGTTCATACATGGGCCGCTAGGGACTGGCTGCAGAAAGGAGCAATTTGCATAGCCCCCCATGTTAACATGCTCAACTTTACAGCAGAAAAAAACATGTTTCTACCCCTGGATGCAATAAATGTTATTATCGATATAGTTAGATTTCACCTTCATGATTATGAATCTATCAGTGAATTGTTTGGCTCTATGATACCTGATGTACTTATATGATTCTGTTTTCTTCAGGGTTGTGTCTTCCTGGTGTTTCATAGGCTGACACCTTGAAGGTGCTCAAATCCTTTTTTTAAGCAGCAGGATCTGATTTGATTCAAACGCCAAACGAGTGATGGTGTAAGTGGATGAAGTGGCAAAGAGAAGATCACAACCATGTGTAGGTGATGGGTATGAAGTTAGATATGGTGCAAAATGTGAGAGCCTGTAAAATCTGATGTGAGCACTTGCAGAAAGAAAATCTGAGCTTGTGTGCATACATTTACACTTGTATAAAATATCCACGTAACTGTGAACCAAATGTACACTGGTATAAAATATCCACGTAACTGTGAACCAAATTTGAAGTCACAGAAGAAAAAAAAAGTGTTGTAGCTTGTAGAAAAAAAATGAACTTAGTGATGAAATGTTCACTTGCAGAAAAATACATATTTTTTAAATATATTTTCCATTACAACTGCAACTTGGTTATTACAACCTCTCAAATCAGTCATTACAACTTGACAAATCTGCTCTGTGGCAGTATAAATAGACGAATCTGCGGTCTTGACTTTTGCTACACTACTTGCGATAAATGTGTCGCAAAAGTAATTTTCACCTGTAGATGTGGGGGGAGGGAGGGGGGTTGGAGCGAAGGGGCGGAGCTATCAGAACAAGGACAGCCGTCAGGTCGAACCGGATGACTGCGGGGCTAACGGTTCGTGTCGCTACCAGTCCGCTGACATGGCGCGTCAATCAACGGTAAGTGTTGCCCATTACTTGCCCAGTATTACTTTGAATATTATTATTGTGATTGAGGATTAAATCCGCTTTGAAGACCACCGTTTTATATTGTGCAGTTTAGCGGCAAAATAACGTCAGTTAGCCAGCTAACGCTAGCTTTGTTGAGTTTATGCTAGCTAAACAAGTAGTGGTTGTAGTCTCCAGCAGTAACTAATATATTATAGCCTACTGCTTTGGCACTAACGGTTGATAACCGTTTATGAAAATAAAACCAATTGAACTGTACTAAAATAATGACAAGTTTTATAATTGTCTTGGGCTCCTGCTGTGTTTTTAAAGCCTTTGGAAATTATCCATGCTATTTTCTATTTAGCTAACGTCGAAGTAGTGTATGTGAAATCAACCTCACAATAAGATGTGTGTATATTACAATTATTAATGTCATATTTCAAGATAATTACTTAGATATTACAATATTGGTTGAGCTGGAGTTCATTATTGAGCTTACACGTTAACGTCACAGTCATCTGAAGAACGAATCCAAACCTTGTTGTTTTTATTAATTGCATTACCAAATGGGTATCAAATAAACAGTAAGCATTGGTAACACAACTTCCAAAGTTACAGTAAAATAAAAAGGACCCTGACTCGGACAATACACAATCCAACATGTTCAACAGAAGATAATCAGTTATATTCTTTGTACACATGGTACTTTACATATTTATCTGTTTGTTTAAGGCAGGGGTGCCCAACCTTTTTTGAACCGAGAGCTACTTTTAAAGTTGCCAGTCTGCCGAGATCTACCAGTCCAAATAGAGAGGCGTAGCCATTACTGACAGCCTACTACCAGGTAAATACACACTTCTACTTGTATAAAACTGACCTTTGTACGATGAATACTTCATCAAATACTGCAGATCCTTTATCTTACCTCTTTCTAATCTACACGCATACAAGTATTTAACTGAAGTTACACAACAGTGTTGTTGATACAGAGTTGGAGTTTATTCACACGTCACTACAGTGGGTAATGTTTCCAAGAAACATTGAACAGTGCTGCCACATATGACACAGGGAAAAAAGAAAAGACTCTGAACCCTTTCTTTGCCATTATATAAAAATAGTATTGCTACGAAAGTAAAAAGTAGGCTTAATAATAAAACAACTCAGATCTGAAGCTACTCAGGAATCTGCTGCCAAAGTGCAATAAAAAAGACAAAATTAATAGAATCAAATAGGGGTGTAACGGTTCACAGAAGTCACGGTTCGGTTCATACCTCGGTTTGGGGGTCACGGTTCGGTACGGTTCGGTACAACAAGAAAAAGCAAAAAAAAGTCCCAAATGCATAATTCCAGGTTTGTTGTTATTTATGTTTGAACAGTAGTGCAAGTTTCAGTTTAAAAATAAAGAACTGTGACATTTTGATTAATTAACTGTATTAAACAGTTAAAAACAAACCACACACAGTACCACACACACTCAGATGGCCAGATTATCTATAATGGCTGATGTCAAACAAAACAAACAGTTTCATCAAGCTGTAAAAATAAAAAGAATGTCTTGAAAATATGACATCATAAATAATAAGAAAGTGTTTCAAGAGCGCAAAGTCGTTGAAAAACATAAGCCAAAAGCTTCCGTTATTTATTTTGGTCTCTTGGCTCTCATGTCTATTGGCTTCTTAAAAACAGCGGGGATCAGCTGTTGAACTGCTATTGTCTTTTGCCGGGCTCCGGCAAATCTGGGTGATGCCTTCTGATATGATTTAGCATGTTTGGCGTGTGTTACCATTAGCATACCGCACCACTGTAGAACAACGGCGACACACCCCCGACACACCGTCCTCGTCCGATCCACCACTCGCACACTTAATCGTTATTGTAGTCCACAGGGAACCCGAAATGTTCCCACACAGCTGATTTAAAAGAAGCAGGTGGGTTCTAGCTCCTGTGTGTTATCTGAACTCGCCATACTAACTTTTCTTCTTCTTGTATTTTGTTCGTGTTGTTGTTGTTTTCCTTCTTGTTCTTCATTTGTCGTTTAAGGGCGGCTGGCAAACAGCTTTTAGGCGCAATACCGCCCCCTGGATTATAAATAGTGTAGTGGATACTGCCCTGAATGAAAGACTTTTTCCCACTCGTAAAAAAAAGGCGTATTCGTCGTGTGACTGCGTGTGCCGAACCGTGACGTCTGAACAGTGACGGTACGGGACGAATACGGATACCGTTACACCCCTAGAATCAAACGCTTTTTTTGTTGCATTTTAGTAGAGCTAGCGTTAGCTGGCTGACTGACGTTATTTTGCCGCTAAACTGCACGATATAAAACGGTGGTCTTCAAAGCAGATTTAATCCTCAATCACAATAATAATATTCAAAGTAATACTGGGCAAGTAATGGGCAACACTTACCGTTGATTGATGCGCCATGTCAGCGGACTGGTAGCGACACGAACCGTTAGCCCCGCAGTCTCCAGTCACCCGAGCCTCGTCGTTCTGATAGCTCCGCCCCTTCGCTCCAACCCCCCTCCCTCCCCCCACATCTACAGGTGAAAATTACTTTTGCGACACATTTATCGCAAGAAGTGTAACAAAAGTCAAGACCGCAGATTCGTCGATTTATACTGCCACAGAGCAGATTCGTCAAGTTGTAATGACTGATTTGAGAGGTTGTAATAACCAAGTTGCAGTTGTAATGGAAAATATATTTATAAAATATGTATTTTTCTGCAAGTGAACATTTCATCACTAAATAAAAAAATTTCTACAAGCTACAAAACATTTTTTTTTCTTCTGTGACTTCAAATTTGGTTCACAGTTACGTGGATATTTTTTTTACAAGTGTAATTTGGTACACAGTTACGTGGATATTTTATACAAGTGTAAATGTATGCACACAAGCTCAGATTTTTTTTCTGCAAGTGCTCACATCAGGTTTTACACGCTCTCGCATTTTGCACCATATCTACCTTCATAGATGGGACAGGATTGAGAGTAGCCTACGGTACATGCTAACTTCCCATCATTGTAGATCTGGGGTGGCCAACCAGTCAGAGGTTAAGAGCCACATTTTTTCTATGTTACTGCAAAGAGCCACATCAAACACACAGTCACTGATACCGCTTGTTTCAGTTTTTTGTTTTCTGGAGACAAGATTTCAAAGCTTTTAATCTCAATCAGATCCGATCAGATTTTGAAATCCCATTTATTGTGATCCAGGATCAGACAAGTCGGCCAAATGTTGTCCCTGGAGTTCAAAGCAATTCAGGATAGGATCACCCTGATCCAGATTACGATTTTTCAAGATGACTAGATCCTGAATATCAGTGCTTTAATCCTACTGATCGCCATCTAGTGGACATGAAAAATAATACAAGGAAGACAAGAGACCACATTGCAGAGACATCTATTGTCCGCAATTACTTTTGAAAGGCGATGACAGATGATGGACTTTTTTTTTGTTGAAGATATTTTTTTTTTCATCTAAATTACATTTGTGATTGACAATCTTTGTTGTGATACTTTTATGAGCATAAACATTTATGTCATCAACATTTGGTTGAGAACAAAATAGGCCACCAGGAGTATATAAAAAGGCCACCAGGGGTGGCCTATTTATTTACTATTAAATTATTCTTTAAACGTGAGCAAAAATGGAAAAAATAAAATGTATTTCCCATGAAGGCTAACAATTGTGTATTATTTCAGTTAACAAACTTTGCCATCTAATTTAAATTGAAACATATTTTAAAATAAATGGTACAGTACAGTTTGCTCTGGTAATCCACTGGAAATCCACCCCTCTGGTGGGATCAGGATAATCCAGTTTTTTGGGATCAAATTGATCCCAATCCTGTGTTGTCGGTTTGAACTACCCGTTTTGAAGATTTGATCCAGATTAAAGCTTGGATTAGATTTCCTGATCTGATCGGATATCAAAGTGATCCTAATCCTGTTTTTTGGTTTTGAACTCCCCAAAATCCAAATCTGATTTGATCAGATAGGGATTAAGAGTTTTGAACTCTTGGGCCCTGGAGACAAGATTTCAACCACGTCACTGATGCATTTTTGTGGCATTGGGATATATCTTTTGTAAATCTTCTGGAGCAGAGAGAGGAGCTGTGGATTATTGTTATTGATTAATGCATCAGTGTTTCTTAGGGTCAAAAACACTAAACCCACAACTTAAAATGAAAGCGTTTAGTTTATTTAATAAAAGAGCACATGTTCAATGTGAAAAGTGACAGTAGATATATATTTATTAAACACCTTGAATTTCAGGGGGGGCGCGGGGCTCCGTTGGCGGGGCGCAGTGCCCCTCCAAGACAATGGTAGGGGAAACACTGGATAGTGTTTAATCAACGATAGGTTTGCCCCCCCTCAAAGGTGATTGGTTCACTGCATCGCAGGTATTATTGTGATTGGCTCTTGGGCCACACCTAGGGAGAGCCGGGACGAAAGTAACACGGGATAAAAGTAACGGAGCGATTTTATCCGAGCCCAAACAACTTTGACCGGCCAAATTACGTTAATACTTAACAGACATACTAAATATCAGGTTTAACTGTCAGGAGTAGCTAGTGTTGTCACGATACCAACATTTTAGTTTCGATACCAAGTCAAGAATTGCGATTCTGATTCTTTTTCGATACCTTTTGTCACGGTTGAGTGAAGGAAGCAGGACCCAAGCGCAGATAACTTTGATAAACCTTTATTTCAAGGCTAAATGGAACGAATACAGACAAAAACAGAACACTCACCGGTGAAGTCCGTCACCAACAAAAGAAGCACCGACACTGAACACAGCACGAGACAAGACTCAATACAGGGAGGGATAATTGCAAGACACAGGTGAACACAATCGGCAAACGAGACACAGGTGAGGAGGGAGGAGAAAAACACAAGAGCCACAGGTGAACACAATTAGCTAACGAGACACAGGTGAGGAGGGAGGAGAACACACAGGGACACTAACGACAGGAGGAAAACATGACAGAGAACAGTGAAAACACCCAAACCTAGACAGAACTGTGACAGAACCCCCCCCTCAAGGGACGGATTCCAGACGTCCCTAAACCCCAACACAAAAATCCAAAAAAGTCCAGCAGGGTGGGTGGAGGGGGTCCGGAGGAGGGACGTATCCCTAGGCCACCAGGGTGGGTGGAGGGGGTCCGGAGGACGGGACTAAGCTGACCGCCCAGGAGCCCAGTAGGGGACCAGGAAGGGATCTCGGGCGGACGGCCCGGGGGCACGGCAGAAGCCGAGAAGGGGGACTCGGGCGGACGGCCTGGGGGCAAGGCAGAGTCCATGGTGGGGCGAAGGCCACAGCGGGCGAACTCAGGGGGCCGGGCTCGAGGACGAGGGCAGCGGCAGGAAGAGTCAGGGGGCCGGGCTCGAGGACGAGGGCAGCGGCAGGAAGAGTCAGGGGGCCGGGCCCGCGGACGAAGACCGCGGCTCACAGAGGGTCGGGATCGAGGGCGAAGACCACGGCAGGAAGAGTCAGGGGGCCGGGCTCGAGGACGAGGGCAGCGGCAGGAAGAGTCAGGGGGCCGGGCCCGAGGACGAGGGCAGCGGCAGGAAGAGTCAGGAGGCCGGGCCCGCGGACGAAGACCGCGGCTCACAGAGGGTCGGGATCGAGGGCGAAGACCAGACAGCTCCGGAGGCCGGGCAGGACCCGGTGTCGGCCGGACAGGAACCGGAGCCGGCGGGACAGGCTTCGGCAGGATCCCCCACGGAAGAGGACCAGGAGTTGGCAGGACCCCCAGCAGGAGAGCGGTTGGCGGGACCTCCGACGAGACAGGACAAAAGGTTGGCAGTACCCCCGGCAGGAGAGTAGACGGCGGGACCTCCAACGGCACAGGACACAGGGTTGGCAGTACCCCCGGCAGGTGAGTAGACGGCGGGACCTCCAACGGAACAGGACATAGGGTTGGCAGGACCCCCGGCAGGAGAGTAGTCGGCGGGACCTCCAACGGGACAGGACATGGGGTTGGCAGGAACCCCGGCAGGAGAGTAGTCGGCGGGGCCTCCAACGGGACAGGACATGGGGTTGGCAGGACCCCCGGCAGGAGAGTAGTCGGCGGGGCCTCCAACGGGACAGGACATAGGGTTGGCAGGACCCCCGGCAGGAGAGTAGTCGGCGGGGCCTCCAACGGGACAGGACACAGGGTTGGCAGGACCCCCGGCAGGAGAGTAGTCGGCGGGGCCTCCAACGGAACAGGACATAGGGTTGGCAGGACCCCCGGCAGGAGAGTAGTCGGCGGGGCCTCCAACGGGACAGGACACAGGGTTGGCAGGACCCCCGGCAGGAGAGTAGTCGGCGGGGCCTCCAACGAGACCGGACAAAGGGTTGGCAGGACCCCCGGCAGGAGAGTAGTCGGCGGGGCCTCCAACGGGACAAGACATGGGGTTGGCAGGACCCCCGGCAGAGGGCTAGTCTGCGGGACCTCCAACTGGACAAGAAATGGGGTTGGCAGGACCCCCGACAGAGGGCTAGTCTGCGGGACCTCCAACTGGACAGGACATGGGGTTGGCAGGACCCCCGGCAGAGGGCTAGTCTGCGGGACCTCCAACTGGACAAGACATGGGGTTGGCAGGACCCCCGGCAGAGGGCTAGTCTGCGGGACCTCCAACTGGACAGGACATGGGGTTGGCAGGACCCCCGGCAGAGGGCTAGTCTGCGGGACCTCCAACTGGACAAGACATGGGGTTGGCAGGACCCCCGGCAGAGGGCTAGTCTGCGGGACCTCCAACTGGACGGGACATGGGGTTGGCAGGACCCCCGGCAGAAGACTAGTCTGCGGGACCTCCAACTGGACAGGACATGAGGTTGGCAGGACCCCCAGCGGAACCTCCAACGGTACAGGACATGGAGTTGGCAGGACCCCCGGCAGAAGACTAGTCTGCGGGACCTCCAACTGGACATGAGTAGGGGCTTGAGTGGGGACTCGAGAGAGGGCTTGAGAGAGAACTTGAGAGGAAACTGGAGAGTGGACTCGAGAAGGAACTCGAGAGGTGACTCGAGAGGTAACTCGAGAGGGGACCTGAGAGGGAACTCGAGAGGAGACCTGAGGGGAAACTTGAGAGGTGACTCGAGAGGGAACTCGAGAGGGGACTAGAGAGGGGACTTGAGAGGGAACTCGAGAGGAGACCTGAGGGGAAACTTGAGAGGTGACTCGAGAGGACACTGGAGAGTTGACTTGGGAGGTGACTCGAGAGGACACTGGAGAGTTGACTTGAGAGGGGACTCGAGAAAAGACTCGAGAGGGAACTCGAGAGGGGACCTGAGAGGGGACTTGAGAAAAGACTCGAGAGGGAACTTGAGATGGGATGAGGGAAGGGACTAGAGAAGTGACTCGAGGAGGGACTTGAGAAGTGACTAGAGGTGGGACTGGAGAAGGGACTAGAGAAGGGACTAGGACAGCTGGGGCCAGAGCTAAGGCTGGAACCATGGCTGCTGGGGCCAGAACTAGGTCTGGAACCATGGCTGCTGGGGCCAGAACTGGGGCCGGAATGATGGCTGCTGGGGCCAGAACTGGGGCCGGAATGATGGCTGCTGGGGCCAGAACTGGGGCTGGAACCATGGCTGCTGGGGCCTGTACTGGGGCCGGAACTATGGCTGTGTGGGCCGGTTCTGTAGCCGGAACCATGACTCTTGGGGCTCGGATTGCTAGCCTGGACTTGCGACTCCTTCTCCTAGAAGCCGCCTGAAGGCTCCGTGGACCTCCAAAAGCCAGCCGAGTTCCAGAAAACGCCTCTTGGACAGGAGCAGGAACTGGGGCGGAAGCACTGGTTGACTCCAGACGGAACACACCGAGACGTTTATAGTCCGCAGGCTGGAAATCACACACCCAGATGAAGTTCAACATCCAGTCAGGTAAGAACTTCACCAAGTCCGGTTTCTCCATAGCCAACCGGTGCGCCTCTACCAGAGCGGCCTCCCTCTGCCGAACACTGGACGCTCCCCTCCACCAATCATAGCAGCCAGCCAAAGCAAAGGAAAAATGCTGTAATTCCACCTCAAATGGGTCATCTGCTGGGTCCATCTCTGGTCGGTGCTTTCTGTCACGGTTGAGTGAAGGAAGCAGGACCCAAGCGCAGATAACTTTGATAAACCTTTATTTCAAGGCTAAATGGAACGAATACAGACAAAAACAGAACACTCACCGGTGAAGTCCGTCACCAACAAAAGAAGCACCGACACTGAACACAGCACGAGACAAGACTAAATACAGGGAGGGATAATTGCAAGACACAGGTGAACACAATCGGCAAACGAGACACAGGTGAGGAGGGAGGAGAAAAACACAAGAGCCACAGGTGAACACAATTAGCTAACGAGACACAGGTGAGGAGGGAGGAGAACACACAGGGACACTAACGACAGGAGGAAAACATGACAGAGAACAGTGAAAACACCCAAACCTAGACAGAACTGTGACACCTTTCTTAAAAAAAGGGAAACAGTCTTAAATGTAATTATTGTGCTTTATTTCACACCCGAACCATAACACAAACTTTTAAACAATGAGAACAATAAATAAAATAAATGACAAGAATTCGTATTAAATCAAATGAATACATCTCTTACAGACAGGCCTCGTGGTGTCCGTAGGCTTGCCCTCACCGTCAGAGTTAGAGCTCAAATACTTCCAAATTTCTCTTTTGGCGTCTTTTTTGTCAACAAGCCGAGGCGCAGCGGTAGTTGCACTCCCACTTGCAGCCATGCTTCTCGTTTTCTCACATGCTCTGGCAGTTAGCGCGTGCACGAGAGAGGGGAGGGACTGCAGGCACGGCTGCAGTGCAGGGAGTGGAAGCAGAGCGCTGAACACACACGGCTCTTATTAAAACGGCGCTTTCTCACCGGAGTACTTCCCCCCGTCATTCTTAAAGTAACGGAGGAATCGTAACGTTTTTAACGGCAGGGTATCGCGGTACCTTTCAAGTATCGGTACACCGTGAAACACTAGTCAGGAGTCAGTGTCTCTCCCCCAAACTCACACATATACATACAATCGATATGAAGTGAAGAGCCGCATGAAACTAGGCAAAGAGACGCATGCGGCTCGAGAGCCGCGGGTTGGCCACCCCTGTTGTAGATGATTAACTCTCATTGAAGCAGATGATGTCATATTGGAGACCTCAGACGTCTGCTCTACGGGGATGACCTCCACCTGTCAAACAAGATGATGCATTTAGCCGGCTGCGCCTGCAAACATACTCTAAATAATGGCAATAAATATTTATTTAGACAGCAGGTGAACGAATCATCATGTTCCTGCTTTCTTCACAAATAAAATCCTACATTCATTGCCTCATCTTCTGTACATAAATACAGATTTATCATTTGACCGCAGCCACGTGAAATCAAATCTTTATCGGTGCGTTTAGGTGGCCACTGGAAGTGTTCAGGGTACATGTGCCCAGACTTTGGAATGTTTTGGGTTATTGAAATGTAAGATAAACTTTTTAAGAAGGATGGCGAGGCAGATACACCACCAAATGTAAAAAGCAGGAGGACTCAGGCAGGCAGAGGGACGCCCAACTGCATCCTGTATTAGCAGGCAGAGATGTGGGGCTGAACTCAGAGACTCAGATGAGTAAAGTATACTTAACACTGGCATAGAGTCAGAGTCCTCACAGAGCTGGATTCTAATCATGTGCTTGGAGAGTAACACAAGACAGAGCAGGAGAAGCTCCTGACTACACGCTGCAGATCTCTTTATTCTGACACGGCTGTCTTTGCTTGGCAAACTGTTTTGTTGACACAATTGACATAACAGGGTGGACCAGATGAAATTCAAAATGAAATATGCTTGGCTGATTTTTGAAGGGACTCATTTTGCATCTATTGTTCCTTCAGGGCTGGACATGAGGTCTATGGCTATCCTCTGATATTATATGTATGGAAATCAAGATATAACTGTAACATTTATTGAACATACATTTTCCAATTTGAGAGCACAGTGGACCTCCTGTGACTATGATGGAAACGTTTGGAATAGTGGAATCATGTTGGTACATATGTTCATGTCATGAAATAAGAATGTTTCTTGTGAGCAGCATGAACACTGTGTGCATGATTACATCAGGGGGGGGGGGGCATGACTGCTGATATTTCCAAAGCTGTTATTCAGAAATCATCTTTACAAAGTTGTCAATTACTCCTGACCTCTCTGAATTGAAGGCAATTTAGGACAAAGCAGAGAACAGATGTTGCAGAACATTAATAGTGTCTGCAGAGAAGTGTCTGCATTGAATGTGATGTATCTGAAAACATTGTGTTATGTGTTATACGTGTGACATATATGACAAAGGAGAAGAGAGATTGTGAGCAATGAGACAGAAGAGTAATCCAGTTATTCTTTAAACTATGTTATAAACAAGCAGACGCTGGCTGTACAGGGGGATTATCTGATTACATTGGAGTTTTCCTATGTGGGGAATTATCTAAACACATCTACATCATGTGTGTTCCTTGTTCCCTGCTGACTCTGGTCTGAACAAAACACATTCCCTCTTCAAAGAAACGTAGAGTTCGGTTAGATCCTATAATTTGAACATTGTTGCTGTTCATCATGCTGTGAGACCACTAGCAGGTTAGCAAGCCATGCCATCACGCAGTTTTAACTTCACCTGGAATTAAGAATTTGAGTTAAGCTGTAAATCATCATTAGAGTGAAGCAACATGTACATAACCTTGGAAATAAGCAGCAGTTAGGGAATCACAATAGGAAGTTATAAGAAAAGCATTTACACACGGAGCACCTCAAGGCAAGAGTTTGCATCCATGACTCACAGATGTGTCACTAGAGTGCATCTCCTGTCAGTCAAAGACACACCAAGGTCACAGGCCGCTTGACTGACAGCACACTTACCAACCCCCCGCGCGCTCTCTCTTCAGCTCCCTCTGATAACAGGGTTACAGTAGAGGGGATCTAATACCTGCTGATGGTGGAGTCATTCTGCTGACACTGGATTCCTGCAGAACTGCAGAAAAGTGTTTTTGGTTTGTAGAGGTAGTTTTTACAGTAATTGGGAGGACAAAGTACTTTCCTATTCATGGTAGTATTTAACGCACACATATTATTATCATGGATGGTAAGGCAGACTGAAGCACTTTGCAGGCTCATGTTTGTTCATGTTTTTTCTCTCCTTCTACAATTGCTGTCAATTCTAAATGATGTTTCAATGATCTTTTCTTTAAAGCTGCAATCAAATACTCATTTTCATTGTTTCATGAAAATAGCCAAACAAGGAACATATCAGCTTCTTCAACGACCTGACGGTGACGCTGACATAAAGTTATGAAGGCAATTTGTATAGCAAATGTTGAACTGCTGTAGTTTGTTACATATCTGAGACATAGATCAGTCCCGGTCATTATTTATAATTGTTCATCTTCATGTTCTGCTTCTGTCTCTTGTACTGTATCCGCCCATTAGTGTATGCCAGTACACAGTAACTGTATTAGCTTAGTTACTCTCCGTCCAGCTCCGTTTGTTATTACCAACTACTGAAGAGAATAACTAGGCCTTACATCTTCCACCATGTTCATCAGCTGGGCGCTAACTTCATCTCTTCTTTATCTTCTCTTGTATACATGCACGTTGTTTGGTGCTCAGCATGTCATTCAGGGTTTATAGAGTTAATGTATAAAAAGTGATGAGTGCAACTTTGAATTAAAAAAAGGAAACTTACGAGAGAGATAGTAATGTATGGCATCATGGTCAAGACAAATGATTTACCACTTAAATGCACATACAACCAGTTTATGAACATCTTTGATGGCTATACACCACGAGAGTGACTGAATCTTCATTTCCATCAGAACACACTTCAAACAGCAAATGCAGCCGTCAATGAAGAATAAAAGAATGAATCAAATAGATATAAGTGAACAATGTCCAGAGAATGATTATAATGTGAAACGGAGTATGCTGATATCTTTAAACAATTAGAACATATGTAGAATAAAACACAAATGACACTGTTGTTCATGGTGACAGATACGAAAACAGACGTTAATAAATTCCAGTATTAGTTATCTTTTAATGGGGATTTTGGGAATTGATTCAAGGTTATTGACATCAGTACTTATCATGTTAACCTATCTGGCATGGAAAGGGTTACAATAACCCTTAACTTTAGCATCTGTCTGATCTGCCGTTTCCAAACCCATAAAAAGTGAAATCACATCCTGTGAGAAAATCTGCAGCTGACTGTTCACCATCATCACGAGCACATAACTGAACATGTGAGTACAACGAAAGCATTCCCACATACATCGATCTCCTCCCTGCTGTTCTGTCTTCAACACATTTCTTAGGTATGCACAGGAGTGAACTGGACAATAGCAGAACATCACATTATCAATCACTTGTGCTTTAAGTATATTCTCATCACTGTACATCTCTGTCCGAGGCAGACTAACACACCTCCCTTAACAATCTGCTGCCCACAGAACACATCGATCACTCTGCAGTCTCTGCAACAGCTTCTGCAAACCAGGTTAAAAGCACACATTCATAACACCTGAAAAAAGCTTCATAGCAGCTGCACGGTACATTCATCATTATTCAAGTTCACTCTTGTTATTCATAAAGTAGTGTCATCGAGGCCTGGGAGTGGACTGCAGCCAGATGAGGACAAATGCCCCAAACAGCCAGCCCACACAAGTTTTATGAATTGAAGGAGTTTTATACCGAGGGCGTTCACCCTGCGTCTCCACCACTCTCCATGTGAATACTTACTGAAGGTGATGCATATGATACAACTGCTGTTTTCTGGTGGAATGACGTTTGACTCAGTATGATCACATGCTCATTAAAGAAAGCCACTTCTGATGTTGTTCCTTCTTTTGCATTACTAAACACAAATCAATGTATGCTTGAGTTATACATCACAATGCACACACATGTGTGTTTTTTATGCTATACTTTAGATGTATAACTTTTTTTTTAAAACAAGCTGATTATCTTATCAGTAAAACAAATGTCATTAACATGTGCATACCTTTAACTGTTTAATATGTGATACAATAGCAAACAATAACTTGAAAAACATCCATTTTGGTTTTTGTCTTGACAACACTTTCCAAAACACTGTTGTGGTCCTTTAAGAAGCTTGTTCTGCTCTGACTTGGAGAGGATTCAAAGCCTTTTCATTGATATTTCCAATTGCATCCTTTGTTAAGTAATGCTAAATGTAGTCAGTGGACAAATACACCAACACATGACAAGCTGTTGTGGCCCTCTGGATCCTATAACGAATTGCATAAAAGCCCCACCGGTCAACCAAGATCATTCAAACCACTGTGGCTGCCTCAGAAACTCAAATGTTTTGTATGAAATATGCATGTGTTCATGTAGAATCTTTAACTTACAACTTACCATCAGTGAAAATAATACTGGTTAAGACTTAGACAAGACTTAAATGCCAAAAATATCTTGTAAAAGGTTGACTAGTTAAATTTAGTTTAAAGCAGTACAGGCTTCACCTCAGTGTAACATAACCGTATTAGGTTAGTTGAAAGCACTCATTTTAAGTTTAATTAAAAAAGATTAGGTTCAGCTTAATATTATATAGACTCTGAACGTTTCAGGAACAAAGATTCTCTCTTTTTGATCCATTTCGATAAAAACCAGTCTGAAAATGAGCTGATCAGATTTTGGCCACTTTATGATGTCATAACGATTTTTTGTCTTGTGTAACCATTAGCCAATCACATTGATCTGTTATTTGGAGCCAAACACTTCAGAGACATGTGTTGTATATATCTGAGACCTATTATATATTGATGAAAAACAGTATAATAGGGGACCTTTAATACACTTAATTAAAGTCAACGTTTCAGTTTTTTTAGGTTATCTGTATGTTAAACTTTAAACTTTACTGTAATACTGACCAGTACCTTAACCCATATAAAGCTTATCATAAATGTCTGAAAGTACCATTTCATTTTTTTGTGAATATGCCGTGAAGCTGCTATGAGCGGTGTTTCAGAAAAGCAGAAAACAACAGTGCAGGAATAGTCTGTACACGTTTGAACATGTTCTACACACATTAGGATGAAAATAAATGTTTGGATGCACTATGCTGTGGGACTTTGCCTGAGAAATCAAGGTTCACCATTTATTAGTCTGAAGTGTTTATCACCAAGGACCTGTTACTGTTTTGCATACAACTGTAAAAATACAGTAAAATTCATCAACCACATTGCATTTTTTCCTTTTTTTATCATTTACTTAAAAAAAGCTTAATGGTATTGTACAGATATTGAACCGGACATGACACAATAATAATAATAATAATAATCTGAATGTACACTTCAATATTAGCAATAGCAATACACAGTCAACTATCAACAGTTACACATATTTTTTCTTCTTTTTGCCTTTCACATACAAAAAGGTTTGGGGGACACAAACTCAGTAGTTCTAACATCATCATCATATTAGTGCATGATTCAAATGTCCCTCCATCGGATTGATGCCTCTCACTCTTGGCGAGCGTACAGAGAACAGACTCTGATGCAAAGCCAGAAAGAAAAAGAGAAAGAAAACTAAGAACCAACCACTGGCCCTCTTAACTTCCCGTTCTTCTTGTAGGACTGATAGTCTGTTCTTTGCGCTCAATGCTGGGGGAGCAGGTGGTCCCCTCCCATCAGAACCTCAGCAGGTAGAGGGGGGCTACAGTCAGCAGGAGGCAGACGGAGGCCCGGGGCAGGGCGGCGGCCCCGTTCACATCGTGCATGGCTCCTGGACCTGCAGGAGAACACAGTACATACAGCAATACTGCAGCATCAGCACTTCAATCCAGAGGTGGGAGGAGTACTCAGATCTAGTACTTGAGTATAGAAGTACTCCGATCTAGTATTTGAGTAAGTAGAAGTACCTGTTACAAGTACAATTATTTTATTCAAAATGTGACTCAAGTAAAAGTAAAAAAGCATTGGCATCAAAATATAGGTAAAGTACCAAAAGTAAAAGTAGTCATTAACCGCTTTCACACCAAATACTTTGCCGCACTTAGTGGCGGCACTTAGTGCCCAAATGGAACTAAGTACAGATCGCGTTCACACCGGAATAAGTTCCCTGGGAAGATTAGGCAAATTAAGCCGCTGATGTCACTTCGTCTTCTTCTGCTTTGGGTTTACTGGCAGGCCGCTAACAACTTCACGGCGTATACTGCCGCCCAAAGTCCCCGGTCGGAAGTCCCCGGACTTGGGGACGGGCGTAAATCGCCAGAATGCCGACACCTCCTCATCTCCACCACTCCCATGTTTTCTTTGTGTTGCCATAAGTTAGTCTCTCTCCGTAGGTGCGCAGGGCTAATGCTAATGCTAATAATGCTAATGCCAGCAAATACAATGGCGGCTTCACAAACCTTTCAGAGTTTTAAGGGGCGTGGTTTGCAATTCGCCCAGCAAATCGATTCGCCCAGCCAATCGACATTGGTACTTTTTTCTCCCCAGGATAGTCACACCTCTCGAGCAGGGACTGAAAAGGGGGGTAAAAGTTCTCTGAACTAAGTTCTCTTTTCGGAACTAAACGGGAAAAGTACGGGAAAAAGTACTCTGGTGTGAACGCGCACCGGAGTATAATATATATTATTCTTATTTATTTCAGAATAATATATATGATATGTTTTAAAATGATTGATCATGAAAGTGTTCTCAAAGCTGGTAAAGGTGCAGCTAGTCTGAAGTACTTTGTAGACTGCAGGGTAGCTTGTGGATTTACTCCAGGTGGAACTAAAGTCTTATTTAACACTTGATTAGATTTCACATCATTCATCCAGATCTCTGAAGTAACTAAAGGGATTAAAGGTCCCATGTCATGGCCATTTCTACTATTTCTATACTGATTTATATTATTCAATGTTCCAAACTCACATTGGTTTCTCAAACAGCATCTCTGTATAGTATGTGTATTCACTCTCTGTCCTAAACGGCTTGTTGGAGCTCCACTGTGCTCTGATTGGTCAGCTCGCCCACTCTGTTCTGATGAGTCCACCACCGTTACAGCGGAACATCAGTGATTATGTTTTACAATGGCGTTAGCAACCAGAAAATGACACCAGTGATGACAAACAGATGAGAATGCTGCGTGGGGTCTGGGAGTCGTGTTGGCGGGACGTTGCGGGGCTCGCAGCTGTGAGGAGCGGACAGTGTGAGCTGGGTTACTGGTGTGTTACCGGTTGCTGCGTGGGGTCTGCAAGACAGCTCTGCCTGAGCACACACACACACACACACTCACAGCTAGGCTGTGATTGTGAGTGCGGAAATCTGCGGAGCCGCGGCTGAGAAAAGATATGGCTGAGTGAGTGTGTGTGTGTGTGAGGAGCCGTTACGTCACTATGACCGTTACGTGACTACGACCAGGAAGAAAACAATGGAGAAAGAAAAATGTCCAACGAGGCGTTCTGGGGCAGCATAGACAGGTCTTCTCTGTGTTAGAGTTTTACTCCCTACAGGGTGTACTTTGAGGGTTTGTGACTCTGCAGACCGTTTACATGCAGAAACACCTTCATAACAACAAGGGGACGGGTAATAACCGGAAAAGCATGACATGGGACCTTTAAATACATGTAGTGGAGTAAAAGTACACCATTGACCTCTGAACTGAAGTGGAGTAGAAGTACAAAGTAGCATAAAATGTACCTCAATATTGTTCTTAAGTACAGTATCAGTAAGACTTCTTAGTTACTTCTTACCTCTGCTTAAATCAGTGCTTGAACTACATCTTGTCTTCAATATGAACAGTGATTAGCTGAACCTCAGATTCTAACATGAATGCAGCTTATTATCTCTGGCAAATAAGAGCTTTACATCTGTGCTGCAAATTGCCATGGAAACTCGAGCAAGGTAGACAAGAAAAGGTAAACCAGCGAGGAACATACAGCAGATGACCTTCAAGTGAGGAGGTTTTTTAAAATATTTTCTATGTACAGCTGCTAGCATACCAATAACTATGTTCTAAACATAGTCCATTTAAAAAAATAATTAAAATATGTTACCATAATTAACACTTTCATCCACTTTTTATACTCACCGTCTGTATTCTTACCATAAAGGATTATGCTGGCGTTAGTGATTCCCATATTATTCACTGCAACACATGTGTAGTTTCCATAGTCTTCTTCGGAGACGTTGAAGAAGATGAGCATCGACTGTTTACCCTGATTCTCTATCTTAACACCATTCAGTCCATTGAAGAGCCTGGAAACAGAGGAGAGGCTTTAAGGCTGATGAGGGGCGATGGAAGGAAGGAAGGAAGAGGAGAGAGAGAGAGAGAGAGAGAGATGAGAGAGAGAGAGAGAGAGAGAGAGAGAGAGAGAGAGAGAGAGAGAGAGAGAGAGAGAGAGAGAGAGAGATGAGAGGAAGAGAGAGAGAGAGGAGAGAGAGAGAGAGAGAGAGAGAGAGAGAGATCAAACAAAGATACATATTAAGACTCGATACAAGAACACATTGAAGATAGCATCAGGATGACTGAAGAGCAACTTGCTCAAAGACCCTCTGTCGTACATTAGACCTGGGACAAAGGAGAGCTTCAGTGTGACTTTATTGAACCCTGGGACCCTGTATCTGTGTATCAGATGGTAACAATTCATATTCACTGTTCAGAACATGGAAGGGTCAGAGATGATGATGATGATGATGATGGACGCCTCATTAGGTTGTTATGGTGATTCATAAAGTCTCTCACAGGGTTGAGCTACAATCTTTGAGCAGATCCAATGTTTATATAAAACATTTTATATTTTGAGATGTATTATACAAACATCTCAAAATATAAAATACAATCTGAACTTTTACATGTAAATGTAAATATATACATAGGGACAATGGAAGATATCAGAAGACTGTCAAATATTCAGTATGAGGGGCAGTCTGATTGTTGGCCTTTTTTCAAATCTTGGCCAGATGTACTTCAACAGGTCCTTCCGTCCTGCGGTGGTCAGACCACCACTGACCCCGGTAGACCCCCACACACATTTAACAACATAGACTATTACCCCTCTGTTGTAAAATAACACCAATGTGCAATTATGTAAAACACTATGAAACAAACAAAGACTATGACACCTCTCGTATTCAGTCCACCCTTTAAGCCCCTGTCACACAGTCCCGAAATTCACACCCGATGGACACACGATAAAGGAAATGTTCAAATTCGGCTCTGATCGTAGCAACATCGGGCCATTCGTGAGCGCATCTAAGCCATCGTATGACCGCCGGTGGAGTTTCTCAGGCTCCGGCAGCAACTTCGTGAGCGGCAACTTCGTAAGGCACTCGTGAGGGCATCTTGTCAAATCGTGTCATCTTCGTGTTATCATCGGTGCATTCGCCCTCACTCTGATCGGGGCGAATGCCCGATGGCACTGATGATAACAAGATGCCCTCACGAGTGCCTTACGAAGGGCAAAATTGACACACGAATTCAACACGAAAATGAACCTTCTCAAGGTCTTTCGGCTATTTTTTGGCATGCCAAAGATTTTCCCACCGCTCACGAAGTTGCTGCCGGAGCCTGAGAAACAACACCGACGGTCATACGATGGCTTAAGATGCCCTCACGAATGGCCCGATGTTGCTACGATCAGAGCCGAATTTGAACATTTCCTTTATCGTGTGTCCATCTGATTGTTTTATTGCACAACAAAATCATGTAAACCATCCATCCATCCATCCATCTTCTTCCGCTTATCCGTGGTCGGGTCGCGGGGGTAGCAGTTCCAGCAGAGAGCCCCAAACTTCCTTTTCCCTGGCGACATCAACCAGCTCTGACTGGGGGATCCCAAGGCGCTCCCAGGCCAGCGAAGAGATATAATCCCTCCACCTGGTCCTAGGTCTACCCCTTGGTCTCTTCCCAGCTGGACATGCCTGGAACACCTCCCTAGGGAGGCGCCCAGGTGGCATCCTAACTAGGTGCCCGAACCACCTCAACTGGCTCCTTTCGACGCGAAGGAGGAGCGGCTCAACTCCGAGTCCCTCCCGAATGACCGAACTTCTCACCTTATCCCTAAGGGAGACACCAGCCACCCTGCGGAGAAAACCCATCTCGGCCGCTTGTATCCGCGATCTCGTTCTTTCGGTCATGACCCATCCTTCATGACCATAGGTGAGGGTAGGAACGAAAATGGCCCGGTAGACAGAGAGCTTTGCCTTCTGGCTCAGCTCCCTTTTCGTCACAACGGTGCGGTAAAGCGACTGCAGTACCGCTCCCGCTGCTCCGATTCTCCGGCCCATCTCACGCTCCATTGTTCCCTCACTCGAGAACAAAACCCCGAGATACTTGAACTCCTTCACTTGGGGTAAGGACTCATTCCCTACTTGGAGTGGACAGTCCATCGGTTTCCTGCTGAGAACCATGGCCTCAGATTTGGAGGTGCTGATCCTCATCCCAGCCGCTTCACACTCGGTTGCGAACCGATCCAGTGAGTGCTGAAGGTCGCAGACCGATGAAGCCATCAGAACCACATCATCTGCAAAAAGCAGTGGTGCAATCCTTAGCCCACCGAACTGCAGACCCCCCCCCCCCATGACTACGCCTCGAAATCCGATCCATGTATATTACAAACAGGATTGGTGACAAAGCGCAGCCCTGGCGGAGGCCAACCCTCACCGGAAATGGGTCCGACTTACTGCCGAGGAGCCGGACACAGCTCTCGCTTTGGGAGTACAGAGATTGGATGGCCCTGAGTAGAGACCCCCTCACCCCATACTCCCGCAGCACCTCCCACAGTAACTCCCTGGGAACCCGGTCATACGCCTTCTCCAAGTCCACAAAACACATGTAGACCGGATAAGCGTACTCCCAAGCCCCCTCCAGGATCCTTGTGAGAGTAAAAAGCTGATCCGTCGTTCCACGACCAGGACGGAATCCGCATTGTTCCTCCTCAATCTGAGGTTCGACAATCGGCCTGACCCTCCTTTCGAGTACCTTAGAGTAAACTTTCCCGGGGAGGCTGAGTAGTGTGATGCCTCTGTAATTGGCACACACCCTCTGGTCCCCCTTTTTAAAAAGGGGAACCACCACCCCGGTCTGCCACTCCTTCGGTACCGTTTCCGACTTCCACGCAATGTTGATGAGACGTGTCAACCAAGACAGTCCCTCAACACCCAGAGCCTTCAGCATTTCTGGGCGGATCTCATCCACCCCCGGGGCTTTGCCACTGTGGAGTTGTTTAACAACCTCAGTGACCTCCCCCCGGGAGATTGGTGTCGATCCCCCGTCATACTCCAGCTCTGCCTCTAACATAGAGGACGGAGTTGTCGGGTTCAGGAGTTCCTCAAAGTGCTCCTTCCAACGCCCTAACACTCCATCAGTTGAGGTCAACAACGTCCCATCCTTACTGTACACAGCTTGGATGGTTCCCTGCTTCCCCCTCCTAAGGTGTCGGACAGTTTTCCAGAACAACTTTGGTGCCGCCCGAAAGTCCTTTTCCATGTCCTCTCCGAACTTCTCCCACACCCGCTGCTTTGCCTCGGCCACGGCTGAGGCTGCTGCCCTTCGGGCCTGTCGGTACCTTGCAACTGCCTCGGGAGTCCCCCGGGATAACAAATCCCTGAAGGCCTCCTTCTTCAGTCGGACGGCTTCCCTGACCACCGGTGTCCACCAGGAGGTTCGAGGGTTACCGCCCCTTGAGGCACCTAGGACCTTGAGACCACAGCTCCCCGCCGCGGCTTCGGCAATAGAGGCTTTGAACACCGACCACTCTGGTTCAATGTCCCCAACCTCCACAGGAATGCCCGAAAAGCTCTGCCGGAGGTGTGAGTTGAAGGCCTCCTGAACCTGGGCCTCCTCCAGACGTTCCCAGTTCACCCGAACTACACGTTTGGGCTTACCAGGTCTATCCAGAGGCTTCCCCTGCCACTCGACCCAACTCACCACCAGATGGTGATCAGTTGACAACTCCGCCCCTCTCTTTACCCGAGTGTCCAAAACATACGGCCTCAGGTCCGATGATACGATAACGAAATCGTCATGGACCTTCTGCCTAGGGTGCTCTGGTACCACGTACACTTATGAGCATCCCTATGTTCGAACATGGTGTTTGTTATGGCCAATCCATGACTAGCACAGAAGTCCAGTAACAAACCACCACTCCGGTTCAGATCAGGGGGGCCGTTCCTCCCAATCACTCCCCTCCAAGTGTCTCCATCATTGCCCACATGTGCGTTGAAGTCTCCCAGCAAGATTAAAGAGTCCCCTTCAGGAGCCCCATACAGGACTCTTTCCAGGGTCTCCAAGAAGGCCGTATACTCTGAACTGCTGTTGGGTGCATAAGCACACACAACAGTCAGAGTTTTCCCCCCCATAACCCGCAGGCGTAGGGAGGCAACCCTCTCGTCCACTGGGGTAGACTCCAACAACGAAGCACCCAACCGGGGACTTGTGAGTATCCCCACACCCGCCCGGCGCCTCACACCTTGAGCAACTCCGGAGAAGAATAGAGTCCAACCCCTATCCAGAAGTAAGGTTCCAGAGCCGACGCTGTGCGTAGAGGTGAGCCCAACCAGATCCAACTGGTACCGCTCCACCTCCCGCACAAGCTCCGACTCCTTCCCCCCCAGAGAGGTGACGTTCCACGTCCCCAAAGCCAGCTTCTGTCGCCCGGGTCTGGTCCGTCGAGACCCTCCGCTAAACATGATAATATGTAAACATATTATGTAAATAACCCAATTTGTGTTCTGTGAAACTGAAAAGGATTTAATATATTATTTTGAAGGCGAGTTGACAGGAAGTTGTTGTTGCTATGGAAACAACAACATGACGGAGAAAGTAAAGAACAAAGTCTGAAGATATCAGTACAGTATCATCGTACTGTAACATAATTGTTTTTGTTACTTTCGTTGCAGTTCTATGTCTTAAATGTCATGTAAATGTTGCTTTCGTGTGGCTCGGGGCCATCTTCGTGCGAAATTCACAATTCCATATTCGTGTGTCCATCGGGTGTCAACTTCGGGACAGTGTGACAGGGGCTTTACTGTAACAGGAATCTTTACGTAACTCTGTGCAATAATAATTGTTATATACCACACTTCCTTTTACAATACTGCACTTGCTTTATTTTATAAATACTGCTAATACTTATCTACCTGAATGTGAACTTCTGTGAAATTGTAATTTTTTTTATTTTAAATATATGCATGCCTTTTTATAAAATAGTGTTCTATTCTCTTTGTCTCTATCGATATGTTGCTGTAACAACGTTATTTCCCCTTTGTGGGACAAATAAAGGAATTCTGAAATTGAGATTGTCATGAAAATAGAAATACATTTACACGTAAACCATTTTTCATATTGGAGCTAAAACTGAGTTCCGCTCAGTGAAGTGACTGCATGTGTGTGTGCACTCCATCCTTCAGTGCACAACAACATCCCTCCTGTTTCACTCACTGCATTTCTTATTTCATGTTTGGGGATGGTAAACATTTGTTATTTCAGCGACCTTCATTCTTTTCCTCTTGAGGACTGATTTGGTCTTGTGGGGACTGATGAGCAGTGCTGTGTCTGTCAGGGCCCATTTAACAGTGAGCAGTGTTTCCAGCAGCTGCAGCCTGCACTTTAAACATGTTGTACCTTGTGGGAATGTACTTAACCTCCGAGATACAACACACTTAACCCGATTACAATTCAGATAATAATAGTTGCTTCTGTTTCCAATCTGCTTTAAATATGATTTGACCTAAAACAAGAAAAGGAAAAACTGAAAAATATGAATGTTCCTGATATGATGATTAACATACAGTGTTTCCCATTGAGAGAGCAATGTGCAGAACAAACAAGGAACACCTTATTACTTCAAAAGGACAGCCTAATTTTAGGGATGTGAAGAGCCATGCCTGATCAACACGGAGCTGCAGTCTGGTCCCCACCCTGCAGCTCCGTGTGACAGAAGTCTGTGGCCGTTTCTCCATGTCGAGTAAACCTGCTGCAGAGCCACTATTTCAAGTATACTACGTCATCGAGTGGCGCCGAATGCTGGGTATTTAACATGCATTTAAACAGTCCTTCGGCGCCACTCGATGACGTAGTATACTTGAAATAGTGGCTCTGCAGCAGCTCTACTCGACATTGAGAAACGGCCACTGTGTCTGTATTCTGACTTCAAACAATGGCATGCCTGCACAGATCACAGATTCAGAGTTCAGGAGGGAGACTCGCCTGCTGTCTTCTTTGTACCACTCAAAATCTGCCCTGGGGACAGCAGAGGCTTCGCATTGCAGGACTCCTTTTTGTCCCACTGCTGTACCCGTACTCCTCGCTTTAGAAATGAAGGGAGGGTCTGTAAAACAAAGTCAAATCAACTTGATGTTGGTGTCATATACAGAATAAATCCACATTTCTTGTTGATTTTGGCAAATTCCTTTTTCTTTTAAATATAAACTGACACAAAGAAGAATAGAAGCGGTTAGAGAATAGATAGTGACAACAGTTACTTATTTTGAGTGCATATAAAACCAAATAGTCAAATAAAATGGTAAAAGAGTGGTCGTTATGTGATGATATTTTGCCCCAGCCCCACATGATTCCACCACATGGTCCGTTTGACTCTTACAGTTCACTGTGACTTGCACTGTCCTGACGTCAGGGCTGGAGATGTCGTTAGAAGCGATGCACTCGTACGACCCTGACAGCTCTTTGGTGACGGCTGTCAGCTCCAGATGTTCCCCCTCCGTCACAAATGTATGAGTGCCTGTGCAGAAAAAAAGAAACAGAGAAATGTGTTAGTAAATCAGTCGTAGTATTCGCAATTAAGAAACATCTAGTGACCTTATTAGAATTTTCAATTCTAAATGCATATCACTGGGGCAGATATGTTATAGAATTGCAGCATCTTATAATTTATGTATTATTAGAAAGAAAACATTTGTCCTAATGGTTTGATAACAGACAACAATCAGCTTTAGTGTACAAATATTTTCAACAAAAGTTTTATGGGAATTGAAATGATATATATATTTATATGAATGTATATGTTATCTATTACGGGAGTGTGTGGGAGAAAACCCCCCTCTGGAGGGAACACAGGGGATCTTGGTAAAGGTGGGCTTATGGAATGCATTGGTGTGAAAACTAGAACATAAAGACATTTTGCTGAAAGCAGTGGATGAGATGTCAAGTTGATAACATCTCAACTGTCACCTCTTCTTTTGAATTGTGAAGTTGAAATGTTAACTTATCAGGGGAGAACAATATAGTAATCATCTGTGTGAAATATGTTGATATATTTAAGAAGAATACATTTGAATCAGAGACCAGCTGCAGTGTGTCTTTGCATTTGGGATGTGCTGTGTCCAGAGGGCAGGCATCTCAGGGCATGCACTCACTACACAAAGAAAATAAACTAATTGCATCGAAACAAGCCTACTTGACTAACAGCACAAATTACCCCTGACACCGGCAATGTTAAAGCATGTTCTGGTGACAGAAAGACCTTAAGCTATTGCTGCGTGGGTGGGAAATGGATGGGAGCACTAATCCCAATCAGTAGAAATGTCAATCCAGCGATATCTCCACATTAGCATAATACCATTATGTTTTCCAAATCCTCCGCTGCACACACTGTTGCAGCTGGCTGGGATTCACTGGGGGGGGGGGGGGGGGGGGAACCGGAGGAAGTGCTAGCACAGGTAATTTAGCATTCTCATCATGGTAACTGTATTAGGCCGAGAGTGGCTGTTGAATTGCTAGCAGTGTGGTGAGAGAAAGTTATTTGATTAGCTTGTTGGATTGTTGGTACACTGAATTAGTTCTCTAGATATTGCATTATTGGTTTACAATGACAGTATGGGTGTTTCTTAGGTGTAAATATGCCTCAAGCTAAACTTAAATTATATCTAAAGTGATGTAACAATAACTAGTAAGTGTAACCTTAAATTCAGACCTTTCAACACTTTGTGGTACATTTTTCAACATTGAAGTATTTGGAATCTGCCCAGCCAAAAACCAAAAGATGCTTCAAAAAGTAATATACTACTTCAATTCAATAAAGCAGCTTCTTAAAACTTTAATTTTGTCAAAGATACAGTATTTATCTCCAGATTCTTTCAACCAGAAAATGGTCTCTTATTTCCTAACAAAAACTGATTTGAATGATATTTCACAACCTGCAACCCGTCGGTCCCAATTTAAAACAAGTTCCAGCAGTTTGTAATGAACTTGCTACTGATTCCCACTGAAGTGTGTGTGTGTGTGTGTGTGTGTGTGTGTGTGTGTTTGTTCTCAGTGCATGTCCTCGTTATGTCGTTCATAGGTTTTAGAATTCAAACCAGAGAACAGAGCTGAAATGAAAGAACTGATTGAGAACATTCAGAATGCACCGCAGAGCTGACAGAATGTAGGCAGTTACAAACAGATACTGAACAAACATGGGACAGATCTAAGCATTATAATATAAATGTCAATCTGTATTACCCAGATATGGATGTAAAGAAGTCAAAATCATTACGTATTACTTTGGATTAATGCATATAAAAAAACAATCACCATCATCATCAACACCCACATCAGTGGTCGACAGCGACGGTCATTATTCCAGCGAACATCAGTGTCAGTGCCGCCCGACTGGGTGACTAATCAGAGAGCCATTAAAGCACCGGCTGGCAGCGGTACAAATGAGCGTCTAAAAGCACTCTGTGGAGCACCTCAGCCATATTAGCCATTAGCTTAAGGAGCGTTGCTGCCCAGACGCCGGTGTGTGGAGAGATTACTGAAGCCCAATTACAAGCATTATATTAAAAAAGACCTTAGATTGCAGGAAATGACTTGGTACCGTGACAGGAAACAAAAGGCCCTCTTTAGAACTGGTTGTATAAAAATGTAATACACTCAATAAAGGACAATTCGTTAACACTTGGACAAGTGGACATCCATCTGACAGACTGCACTCAAGAACTGAAACGTTGACTTTAATGAAATGTATAATGTCAACAGATTTCACATAACTGTATTAGGTTAGTTGAAAGCAATACAATTAAGTTGAACCTAATATTTTTTATTTAAACGTAATATTATAGCTTTCAACTAACCTAATACAGCTACGTGAAATCTGTTGACATAATACATTTCATTAAAGTCAATGTTTCAGTTGTGTGTGGCAGGCCCCAAATGTAACTTCACATAAAGGTAAATTCATTTGAGCCACCTTGAATTCTAAGCGAGTGCAAAGGTGCATTGACTATTGAGATGTGATTTCATCCAACAGGAAATATGCCAGGGCCGCATTTTACAGCCAGTAGCTTTTCGTCAGATTTTTAACACAAAAGCTATAATTTGCAAGCTGTAAAAATGTGAAATCTGACACTGCAACAATCTGTGATCTGTGAGTAAGTGGCGTTGACCTTACTCACAGATCAAGGGCTGAACACACATGCTCCCAAACAGACACACATTCAATATGATATCCGATGCATGTGTTTACGTGTGATGCTTTAAAATGATTGTTGTGTTGCAGCAAGAAGGTCTTTGATTCAAATCCACTAAATTGGCCTTTCTGTTTCCGTTGTATGTTCTTAACATGTCTGAGCATTTCCTCCCTTTCTAAATGAACACACAGTGAGGTGTATACATGATGTAAGTAAACTCCTCTGATAGAGTGAAGGCACGACAGAGACATTAGAAAGATGAATGCTTCTGTTTCCTTGTTCCTTGTTTCTACAGGACTGTGGGCCAGATTTAGAAAAGGTCATATTCCAAATAAACAGGGATTTTTCGCAGATTCATTGGAAGTGAATACATCCTGTTCTCTCAAACCTAAAACACGTAACAGAAAACACTGAGGAAATATACACAATAAATATATGGGTTTAATTGTATTAATAATGCAATATGAGTCAAACTAACTTTATTGAACATTTATTCTTACAGAAAGGAGAACATGAAACACAACCACAACACTCAGTGCAGCAGTTTGGACCAAGCAGGGGGGGGGGGTCGGAACACCAGAGAGGCAGCTGGACGCTCACAGGAGGACATGCCTGATCAAAAGAGAGGTGGAGAGCACTTTCTGAAGAGATTTCACCAATTATGCTGTGAATCGAGTGGCCCATGGTGGTGGTGGGGTTATGGTATGGGCAGGCGTATGTAATGGACGACGAACACAGGCCACTCGATTCACAACATTACCCTAACCCTAACCCTACCCCTCACACCAGATACTGCCTGGTTTTCGGACCCCCCAGGCCCCCCCAATAAAGCAAAAATGTACGTTTCAGAGTGGCCTTTTATTGTGGCCAGCCTAAGGCACACCTGTGCAATAATCATGCTGTCTAATCAGCATCTTGATATGCCACACCTGTGAGGTGGGATGGATTATCTCGGCAAAGGAGAAGTGCTCACTATCACAGATGTTTTCAGATTTGTGAACAATATTTGAGAGAAATGGTTATTTTGTGTATATAGAAAATGTTTTAGATCTTTGAGTTCATCTCATGAAAAATGGGAGCAAAAACAAAAGTGTTGCGTTTATATTTTTGTTCAGTGTACAAATCGCAAAGGGGTTTTGCGAGATTTTTTTTCTTTTCTCCATGTCCCCTAGGGAGCTCCGTAGAAACTCTCATGGCTCCAAGACTATTTCAAATCTTTAATGGTTACATATATGTCATCATGATTGAAACTTGGGGAACACAAAACAACATCCTCTTGATGGAATGGCATGATAAACAGTTCATTGGGTTGAAATATGTCCCTCAGTGTAAGCAACATACAGAAGAACTCTGAGGAAGAGCTGCAGAGTTGGGATAAGATTGAAATGCGATACTGATACACAAAGTCACTAATGTAAAATGTGAGGATACAAATAAATTGATGAAATTTAGTTGGAATTTTTATTTCCTGGAAATATCTAGTAAATCGCGTTCACACCAGAATTTACCAATTTGCCACCTGAAGTCCCCGGCCGGAAGTCGTTGGGGACTCCCATTAGCTTCTACTGAAGCCTTCCGAGTAAATCGCCAGAACGCCGACAACTCCTCATCACTCCACCGCTCCCATGTTTTCTTTTCAGCCTATCCTCCTATAAAAAACGACCATATAGGCCAATTATTCATGCCCTTATTACGACCCAGAGACACGTTTTAAAGTGTATGTTGTTGTAAGAAACAACATGCTTCCGGCCGTTCATTGCAAACGCTCCGGAGGGACGTTTATTCACAAATAACCCTCTCTGGAAAATCCTAAATTGTGGAATAGTTTGGCCATTAAAATGCTTTTTGATTCGATTTCTGGCGAGAAGTGTTTATTGTACTCTTAGAATCCACGTCCAGTCGATGTGTAGGATCTATAGTTTGATAGATATTATGAAGATGATCTGAGGTCTCGCCAGGATAACGTGTATGCAGCTTCCATGTAAAGTTAGCGTGGGTGAAAACAGTTTTTCCGGTCTCGAAGTTTTCATAATAAAACCGGATATATTCCCCTCACTGTCAAATGATTACACTGTGATATCTGCCTTACTCATCCACTAAAAAACATCAGTTTATCCTTGTTAATTACACATTATCGATTGGTTTAAATTGTGTACAATGCTTTTGTGTTTTTAACCTTCGATTCAGAGAAACAAATTGCTTTTCCGGAGTTTAGACACTACAGTTTCATAAGACACTACACTACCCAGAATCCCCAGCTATCGTTTGGGACTACAACATCTGCCTTGCTTTACAAACCCCGTGATTAGTCATCAAGCCCTGTGATTGGATGTTGGAGTGGCAGTGCGCCAAGCTTACGCTAAGCGTCAAACAGCTCTTTGAAATGGAATGTAACCACGGCAGACTTTCCAGAACTATATGTTTTTGTTACAGCAGCATGTACTTTTTTGTTCGACTCCACTACAATTCAGAGGTTAACCTGGTATTTTTGCTCCACTACATGTATTTTAGTTACTTTGCAGATTCTGATTAATGATGTGAAATATAAACAACCCTTAAATCAGACTTTAGTTACACCTGAGTCAAATTCAGTGAAGGTGATTGTCAAGTGCCAAAATAAACTATGCAATATATTGGACGTTAAGTACTTTGTCAGACTTCATATTTATCTGTGGATAACCCAAGCGGCAAACTGTGGGGTAGAGCCGTGAAGCCAATACGGAAGTGCCACACACTGCAGTTCATATATTGGCCGATAGGTGATGGCTGCAGAAAGGAGCAATTTCCATAGACCCCCATGTTAAAATGCCCAACTTTACAGCAGAAAAAAACATGTTTCTACCCCTGGCTCCATACATTTTTATTATCGATATAGTTAGATTCCACCTTCATGATTATGGATCTGTGAGTGAATTGTTTTCTAACGCGACCCTTTTATTTATATTAGGTCTTAAAGTTTGTGCACACATTAGGGCGTGGTCACGTTGATTGACAGATACGTGCCTCACTGTCAGCTAACAGCAACTTGTCCACTCTGCTAGGCTACAACCATAGAGGCTACAACGTTAGTTAGTTGTAGTTACTGTACTTGACCCTTTAGCTATGTTCGTGGTGATCATGGCTGTTAGAGAATATTGTTACAAATACCAGATAATTAAAATGTCGTGCTGTGCGCTTGAATGTACTAACAGAACTTCCAAGAAGTCTACTTTCAGCTTTTTTCGGTGAGTAAAATGATAATATTATACATGTTAACCCCGTTAGCAGGTGTTTGTGTGCTTGTTAGCTTAGCTTGTTATGTAGCTTATTAGTCAGCTAAGGACGTAACCCTTTATACATATATACAGTTTATACATACATACAGTTTAGTTTATGAAAAGAATGATCTGTTTACAGTTCTGTTTCATATGGGTGTTGAGAGATGTATCCATAGATCAAATCAAATCAAATCAGGTTTTATTTATAAAGCACATTTAAAAGCGATTTTTGGTCGAGCCAAAGTGCTGTACATGCATTAAAAACACATATAATCACAATAAAAGACAATAATTTACAACAGATATAAAACAAACACAGGGAATAGTGAGGAGTCGTGCTCCGCTCTGACTAGAAGGCCTGAGAGAAGAAGTGAGTTTTTAGTGTGGATTTAAAAACCCCTAGGGTCTGGGCCGACCTCACGTGGAGGGGCAGAGTGTTCCAGAGCCTGGGGCCAGCTGCTGCGAAGGCTCGGTGCCCTCGGGTTTTGAGCCTGGTCTTGGGCACTACCAGCAGCAGATGGTCAGCAGACCTTAAAGCTCTGGCTGGGGTGTAGCGCTGGAGGAGTTCAGCTATATAGGCCGGAGCCAGCCCATTTAGTGCTTTAAAAACAAATAAAAGGATTTTAAAATCAATTCTGAACCGAACTGGAAGCCAGTGCAGTGAGGCCAGAATTGGGGTGATGTGGTCACGTTTTTTATGGCCAGTCAGCAAACGTGCAGCTGCGTTCTGGACTAGCTGCAGGCGTTTAATTGATGCCTGGTCCATACCCATGTACAGAGCGTTGCAGTAGTCGAGTCTCGAGGTCACAAAGGCGTTAATAACCCTTTCCAGGTCTTTAAAAGATAAATACGCCTTGGTTTTGGCCAAAAGTCTTATTTTAAAAAAGCAGGATTTGACTACGCTGCTGACCTGCTTGTCGAATTTAAAAGTACTGGAGAAGGTCACCCCAAGGTTCGTGACCGAGGGGAGGATGTTCTGTTGGAGGGAGCCTAGAATATCAACCTGGGTTGCTGGAGGTTGGGGTCCAAAAAGATGACCTCAGTCTTGCTTTCGTTGAGGTTAAGAAAGTTTTTGCTCAGCCAGGATTTTATCTCAGTTAAGCAGTCCATCAACTGTTGTAATGAGTGTGTGACACTTGCTTCGAGAGGGAGATAAATCTGTACATCGTCGGCGTAGCAGTGGAAGGGAATATTATGTTTTGTGAGAATTGAGCCTAGGGGTAGTAAGTACAGTAGGAAAAGGATGGGGCCCAGAATCGAGCCTTGGGGAACCCCACAGGTAAGAGGGGCTTTTGCAGAGGAGAAGGCACCTAGCTGCACAGCGAAGCTACGGTCTGTCAGGTAGGACCTGAACCATGCAAGGGCAGAGCCTGTGATGCCAGCGGACTGTTCAAGCCGTGACAACAGGATGCTATGGTCCACAGTGTCAAAAGCAGCTGTCAGGTCTAACAGCACCAAGACAGCTGGGCTACCTGAGTCGGCGGCTAGGAGCAGATCATTAAAAACTCTTAAAAGGGCTGTTTCAGTGCTGTGCATGGGTTTGAAGCCAGACTGAAACTTTTCGTGGATTCCATGCGTGGTTAAAAAAGACTGCAGCTGGGCGTAGACCACTCTCTCCAGGGCTTTTGATAAAAAGGTAGCTGGGAAATGGGCCTAACATTTTCGAGAAAGGAGGGGTCGAGATGTTTCTTTTTAAGTAATGGCTTAACCACGGCATGTTTGAAGGCAGCAGGGACACATCCTGAGCTAAGGGAGGTGTTTACAATTAATAAAATACTTGCTCCAACTGAATCTAAAACGTCTCTGAGAAGGCGAGAGGGAATGCTATCTGAGGTGCAGTTTGTCGGCCGCAGGTGCTTGATCACATCCGAGAGAGAAGAGAAGGATACAGGCTCAAAGTGGTCGAGGACAGCAGGGCACAGAAAGGGAGCAGGATCTGGGGTAGCACTAGTGTGAGCTAGCCTAAGAGCAGATACCTTTTCAATAAAAAATTTAAGAAACTTATCACAGAGAGTAGTCGATGGCACAATAGAAGAAACATCACAGGGATTAATGATCGAGTTGAGGACATTAAAAAGAACCTGAGGTTTGTGGCTGTTTTGGAGATTAACAGAGAGATGTGCTCTGTTTTGGCTGCTTTGACTGCCGTCTGGTAGTCAGACAGGGAAGCACGAAGGATTTCTAGGGAGACATGGAGTTTATCCTTTTTCCATTTTCTCTCTGCACGCCTGCAAGCGCGTCTGAGAGCACGAGTACAGTCATTGAGCCACGGCTCTGAGAGCACTTTTGTGCGTCTAAGCGTAAAAGGAGCAACAGAATCCAGTGTTAGTGTGCATGTAGAGTCAAACATGGAGATAAGCTCATCAGCATTAAAAGCACAGTTCACATCTAATTTACAGATAGGAGAAGCATTAAAAGCATCAGAGAACTGTGAGGCAGTCAAGGGGTTAATCGAACGCAGACGACGCGCAGGGGCACGTGATTCGACTCCTGCGGAAGGGATGGAGGTTGTAAACAGAACCGGTAAATGGTCTGAGATACGCGTTGCTGCACATATTTCATCAACAGATACAGACAGTCCAAACGACAATACCAAGTCCAAAGTGTGTCCTTTTTCGTGTGTTGGGCCAGCCACGGACTGAACGAGACCAAAAGAATCAAGGAGATTTAAAAAGTCCCTAACCAGAGGTTTGGACTCACAACACACATGGACATTGAAGTCTCCGGAGATCAAAACACGATCATATTTCACCATGATCCCGGACAGAAAGTCAGAAAAGTCATTTATGAAATCCTTATTGTGCTTTGGCGGACGATACACAACTGCGCAGAGTATAGGCGAGGCCGGGGTCAGTTCAAAAAGCTGCAACTCAAAGCTAGCATAGGTAGTTACAGGGTGAAGCAATCGGCATTGGAGGCTAGCTCTAAACACTGAAGCTATGCCCCCCGCCATGGCCGGTGGCACGGGGGGAGCTGAAGAATGTACAGTCAGGAGGAAGAAGATCAAAGAATGATGTGTACTCGCCAGCGTGGACCCAGGTCTCCGTCAGGAACATGAAATCCAGTTCACGGGAGGTGAAGAAGTCATTTAGCAGGAACGTTTTGTTTGCTATCGACCTAGCATTTAGCAAAGCCATACAAAGTTTTTGCTCCGGGCTTGCCGACGGTGGAGTGCGTCTCAGCTGACGAAGAAGAGCGTGTTGAACGCCGCGCGGGCCGGGAGCAGATCTCTTAATGTTGCTCTCAAAGTGCACCAGATTGATGCTTTTAACTTCAATATTTAAAAATAATCTTCTAGAGGAGGTGAGGTTAGCCCCCCACTCAGAAAAAATAGCACTTTACCCCTGCCTATATGCCGTAAGCTGATTATCGAGCCTTCATTGTAACAGTCGTGGGTGTACTGTGTGTGTGTGTGTGTGTGTGTGTGTGTGGGGAGTGTTGCAGTAGAAAATTCCACTGTAGTGCCGCGGCCGCCGCCACTGTGGGCTAAGCCCCGAATGTTTTCAGGTCCAGGCAACGCCCCTGGTTATTATACTTCACGTTTTTAAATATGTGTAACTGTTAATATAAAACCCACACTGCTCAAACTTCATTACTTTTCCTACAATTGGTATATTTATTTATTTATTTTGGGGCGTGGGGAATGAAGAGAAAAAAAGATATGAGCATTTTATGAGCATGGGATTTTGACCCCTCCTATAAACATATGCATAATGCTGCGCTATACTTTGCAGCCACACGCCGTTGCCAAGCAACGCTTATTGTTTAGGTCCTTTGATAAGCAGGAAGTCATATAATTGCACTGCAGTAAAGTGTTTTTATTACATGTACAGCACTTTGGCTCGACCAAACATCGTTTTTAAATGTGCTCTATAAATAAAATTTGATTTGATTTGATTTGATTTGATATAATTACCTAGAACTAGCTAGATCTGATAGATTTGGACATAAACGCGAGTGAAGTATAACCGGAAGTGAGAGAGAGATCAGAGAGCAGATCAGCTGCTGCTGACGGAGAACACGCAGCTCTGCATGATCACAGCTCCGCCGCTGTGACAGACCGTTGAGTGGAGCAACATTAAATACACTAAGAAGAGTTAAACCTAACACACTTAGCTAGTTTATCTACTCTCTGGAACTAGCTAAACTAGCTAAGAATCCAGGAAATCACATTGTAGGATTTTTAATGAATTAATTGGTAAATTCCTCGGTAAAATAAGTATTTGGTCACCGACAAACAAACAAGATTTCTGGCTCTCACAGACCTGTAACTTCTTCTTTAAGAGCCTCCTCTGTCCTCCATTGTTAACTGTATTAATGGCACCTGTTTGAACTCGTTATCAGTATAAAAGACACCTGTCCACAACCTCAAACAGTCACACTCCAAACTCCACTATGGCCAAGACCAAAGAGCTGTCAAAAGACACCAGAAACAAAATTGTAGACCTGCACCAGGCTGGGAAGACTGAATCTGCAATAGGTAAGCAGCTTGGTGTGAAGAAATCAACTGTGGGAGCAATTATTAGAAAATGGAAGACATACAAGACCACTGATAATCTCCCTCGATCTGGGGCTCCACGCAAGATCTCACCCCGTGGGGTCAAAGTGATCACAAGAACGGTGAGCAAAAATCCCAGAACCACACGGGGGGACCTAATCAATGACCTGCAGAGAGCTGGGACCAAAGTAACAAAGGCTACCATCAGTAACACACTACGCCGCCAGGGACTCAAATCCTGCAGTGCGAGACGTGTCCCCCTGCTTAAGCCAGTACATGTCCAGGCCCGTCTGAAGTTTGCTAGAGAGCATTTAGATGTTCCAGAAGAGGATTGGGAGAATGTCATATGGTCAGATGAAACTAAAATATAACTTTTTGGTAAAAACTCAACTAGACGTGTTTGGAGGAGAAAAAATGCTGAGTTGCATCCAAAGAACACCATACCTACTGTGAAACATGGGGGTGGAAACATCATGCTTTGGGGCTGTTTTTCTGCAAAGGGACCAGGACGACTGATCCGTGTAAAGGAAAGAATGAATGGGGCCATGTATCGTGAGATTTTGAGTGACAACCTCCTTCCATCAGCAAGGGCATTGAAGATGAAACGTGGCTGGGTCTTTCAGCATGACAATGATCCCAAACACACCGCCCGGGCAACAAAGGAGTGGCTTCGTAAGAAGCATTTCAAGCTCCTGGAGTGGCCTAGCCAGTCTCCAGGTCTCAACCCCATAGAAAATCTTTGGAGGGAGTTGAAAGTCTGTGTTGCCCAGCGACAGCCCCAAAACATCACTGCTCATCTGCATGGAGGAATGGGCCAAAATACCAGCAACAGTGTGTGAAAACCTTGTGAAGACTTACAGAAAACGTTTGACCTCTGTCATTGCCAACAAAGGGTATATAACAAAGTATTGAGATGAACTTTTGTTATTGACCAAATACTTATTTTCCACCATAATGTGCAAATAAATTCTTTAAAAATCAGACAATGTGATTTTCTGGATTTTTTTTCTTCTCATTTTGTCTCTCATAGTTGAGATATACCTAGGATGAAAATTACAGGCCCCTCTCATATTTTTAAGTGGGAGAACTTGCACAATTGGTGGCTGACTAAATACTTTTTTGCCCCACTCTATATAAAAAATAAATCTCATGTACCCTCTGCAGTACTCCAACGTACCCCTAGGGGTCCGCGTACACCCCCATTTGAGAACCACTGCTCTAAGCTGTATTCTGTACCAGAAGACGGTACTTGAAACAGCCAACGACCCATTTGATGACTGGACGCTCCAGCTGCCTGTGGAGCGGAGTCTCCCTCAGGACTGGCTTCCTGCTGACTCCGGCTCCTGGCCTTCTCTTTTCTCCCTCACCTTACCGTCACATCGCACCAATACCTCTGCCTGAGGCCTCGGTCTGAGTGTTGAAGGGGAAACTAAAGTTTAGTTGCATCTGGCATCATCTTTATCTTTTTTTGATGACCTCCTATGACCACCTTCACTCTCCTTCCACTGCCCCCCTCGGGAGTAGAATTACTGCTACAATATGGAGGTGTGCTCTTATCCTCTGGCTGTGTTTGGTCTCAGAGGAGGCGGCTGGGCTCAGACAATCCTCTTACAGCGCTCTCCTGCACTAGAAGCACCTTCCCTAGATTACACTCTAGTTATATTTTCTCTTTCTTTCCATTCTTGACTGTACTGTTTAGAGCATTTCACACACCAACTGTAGAGATAAAGGATGAGAAGAGTAATCACAGTCACAGATGTGACAGAAGCAAACGCTTTTCAGAACACCATTGTACTTACAAATAGAGATGTTTCTGTGCAGGAGACCTTTTTTCAGCAACAAAAACGGTGCAAAAATAGTCTTTAAAAACAGCTCAAAAATAACTTCAATCAAAATATTTATCTCCAAGGAGATAACTGACAACTGTCCACTGACAGATCTTCATAATTGCAAGCATTTATGTACAATAGTGGCCTGTGCTGAGAGGTGGACACGATCCAGGGCGAAAAGATGGCTTGAATTGTAGCGTTGCTTTAGGCAGTCTGAACATTATCTAGAAACCATGTTTGCTCTCGTTTCTGGCTAGTCTTTCCTTTCCCTAATTTCTCTCTAAATGTAGCACATCAATGTGACTAATACATGGAGGACAGGACTGGGCATCCCGGCCCCACAAGGCTCTTACAATTAGCACAGCGCTGCAGTGATAGCACCACTCCATAAGAGTGAATACATTACTGCTGGAGCCAGTTTTCTGCTCTTTAATTATACCACTATACCATATGCATCAAGTCTGATAATAATATTGGACAATACATAAATGGGAGGGTTTCATTTCCTAAAATCAATAAGGGTCACAGTAAATAACTCTGCTGTGGGCAGTCCAGCTCTGTCCTCTGATGGCTTATAGTTTTGTAGGTATTAGATTCATATTGGACAATTCTTTACCTTACATTTACATGTAGTGCCAACATTTGGTGCTAATGCAGGACGTATTCTGCCATCTTTGTAGTTGTCCTGTTTCCAATGGTGGAATGATCTCCCCTTTGATATCAGGACAGCAGAACATATTTTGTTGCTGACTGAAAAAAAACCCAACCTTGGCCAATAAACACAAACAAAATGTAGTGCTTAACGTGTCTAGGCCATTTGAATCTAATACAAGCACTTGGAATGGTTTGGCTTATTTGAAGCTAATATATCTATTGTTCCCGTTGTTCTGAATTTGTATCTTTAAAGGTGTAATGTTTTTTGGCAGATAGGGTATACACCTGTGAGGGGTGGATGGGTCTGTCAATTTGCCTTGATGCAGGAAACCAAGGGTTAGTTTCACAAAGACAGGCTGTATGAGTTAGTTGTCATTAGTTAAGCGGGGTAACTGCGGAGCGCATAATTGTGCTTCATTTGCAGATTAGATTAATTGCGCCACATTTGCGCATAATGAGGCCCCCTCCGCAAGATGAGGCCCCGCACAGTCTGCGTGATCTGCGTCTAGGGAGCGGCAACCCTGCATTAGTTAGCTCTGTCTGCCTTGCAGAAAGCTGTGTAGTTCTTAATTTTCTTAAAGAGTAACAAAACTCCATCTTTTTCTGAAACTGTAATTTAATTCTCATCCCGCTGTATATAGAGGAAGACTCTTCACCAAGTTACATTACATTAGTTCTGGCCACACCTGTTCGGGTTGATTGGGCACGACGACGCCCAATCAGCTAATCAATGTTATGACTGCTGTTTATTTTAAATAGGTAAGTGTTTCCTCCGTACAAAAAAAATACAAATTCTGAGCCCAGTTTTGCCGTTCTTTTCATGTGGTGTGCCTGGTCAGGAGCTGTCATTGATTGAAAGCGTGGGAGTAGTGTGCACGTCTCTGTCTTATATCAGTCAAAGGTCTCTCCTTAAGTCCTACCTGTGATTTGACACAAACTCATTGTTCTCTAAACATCCAACCTCTCAAATCTCAATTACAGAGCCGCCGCTCGCTTGGCACCATCGTACATGATGCTAGTAATCGCCTCAACCCATTTCCAATTTGCAGATACAGGACATACTGTATAGATGGAAAAAGACAATAAAGACATAAGCTCACTAATGCACCATGTTTTAGTCTTTTTGTCCGCATATAGGTTTATATTTACCAAAGTATCTTGGTTTTAGAGACACATAATGCGCTCCGAGAACAAATCTCTTCTTTTGGAACAATAGAAATAAATAAATCAATCTAGATCAGGGGTGGCCAACCAGTCAGAGGTTAAGAGCCAAAAATGTTACTATGTTACTGCAAAGAGCCACATCAAACACACAGTCACAGATGCTTTATTATCAGGCTATGTTCCACAATTATTCAAAGCAGCAGTGATAAAACCGCTTCTTAAAAAGCACAACCTCGATCCAGAGGTTTTAGCCAATTATAGACCTATTTCTAATCTTCCGTTCCTCTCAAAAATTATTGAGAAAGCGGTCGCAAAACAGTTGTGTGATTACTTAAAAAACAATGATTTATTTAAGGATTTTCAGTCTGGCTTTAGAACACATCATAGCACAGAGACAGCTCTGGTTAAAGTCACAAATGACATTCTAATAGCCTCTGACAAGGGACTTGTCTCTATTCTTGTTTTGCTCGATCTCAGTGCTGCATTTGATACTATCGATCATGATATATTATTGCAAAGACTAGAGCACTTAGTTGGCATACAGGGAACTGCTTTAGGCTGGTTTAGGTCCTATCTATCTGAACGCTCTCAGTTTGTACGTGTCAATGATGAATCTTCCACGCAAACCAAAGTTAGCCATGGAGTGCCACAGGGCTCAGCGCTCGGACCTATTTTGTTCACATTATATATGCTTCCGTTAGGCAATATTATAATGAATCATTCTGTACATTTTCATTGTTATGCGGATGATACTCAACTATATTTATCAATCAAGCCTGATGAAATTAATCATCTAAATAAAATTCAAGACTGCCTCAAGGACTTAAAAACGTGGATGACCTTAAACTTTTTGATATTAAACACGACCAAAACTGAAGTTATTGTACTTGGCCCGAAGAATCTACGAAACAAATTATCTAAAGATATACTAACTATGGATGGCATTAATTTGGCCTCCAGTGAGACTGTAAGGAATCTTGGTGTTATATTTGATCAGGATTTATCCTTTAACGACCACATAAAATCAATTTCAAGGACCGCCTACTTCCATCGTAACATTGCAAAAATCAGGCATATCTTGCCTCAAAACGATGCAGAGAAACTAGTCCATGCATTTGTTACTTCAAGGCTGGATTATTGTAACTCTTTATTATCAGGGTGTACCAAGAAGTCAGTCAAGTAGCTTCAGCTGATTCAAAATGCTGCAGCTCGTGTACTAACCAGAGTTAGGAAAAGGGACCACATTACTCCTGTTCTGGCTGCCTTACACTGGCTCCCTATAGAACACAGGATATCATTTTAAATTCTTCTTCTCGCCTACAAAGCCCTTAATGGGCAGGCGCCATCTTACCTTAAAGAACTCATTATACCCTACTGTCCTACTAGGGCAGGGCATTGTGTTCCAAGAATGCAGGGTTGTTGGTTGTTCCTAGAGTCTCTAAAAGTACAATGGGAGCCAGAGCCTTTTCTTATCAAGCTCCACATTTGTGGAATCAGCTTCCAGTTTGTGTTCGGGCGGCAGACACCCTATCCGTTTTTTAAGAGTGCACTTAACACTAGAACCGCCAACGGGTACATTTTTTTAAATTTATTTTTCAATAAAATATTAACGTCTCCCAGTCCGTGACTTTTCCTGAAAGTGTGTTATGTAGCACCCTGTGTTGTTAAACATTGTCAATATGAAGTCAGATTGAAAAAATCGCCAAAAAAATTGCTATTGTGGTGCAGAGAGACGGGAGTCAGAGGCGGCGTATCGAAGCGACAAGCTACACTTTTATTTAGCATTGGAACACATGTATAAACACTTTCATGCACGGGGAGAAGAAGGGCGGAAACCGGAAGACCGGCCCACTTCAATGTCCGTGCGGAACAATACCCCAACCCATAGATCCGTGGGTGAATAATGTCAATCACCACACAAGCCCCCCCAGTATTCACCCATAGTCAAAATCCTCGTGCCTGGGAGGAAGTACCACCCGACCCCGGCGCGTACGGACCACAGGAGCCGAGGAAGGCGGGGCCGCAGGCGAGGGCAGACCCACAGGGGACGGGGGGCGGGCCATGGGAGGGCGGGCCCCGGCGTGGGGGCAGAGCCAACTCCAACGGCCTGGAAATGTCCACGTGAGCAGGCCTTAATCCGATCAACGGACACAGTCTCAGGCCTGCCACCAACGTCCACCACCAGGCTCTTGTCCCCGTGACGTATGACCCTGAACGGACCGTCATAAGGGGGGCGCAGGGGGACCGCGGTGGGCGTTGTGGCGAATAAAAACATACTCTGCCGACCGTACTCCGGGGGACACCCGGAAAGCTGGGTTGCTGTGCTGCGACGTTGGGACGGGCGTGAATGTCCCGGCGGTCTCCAGCAGGGAGGAGCGCTGCCCGGCTGCAGACCAGGGCACAAGTGGCGGTGGGAATGAATTCCCGGGGACCCGTAGCGTCTGGCCATAGACGAGCTCCGCCGACGAGGACTGCAGGTCCTTCTTTGGGGGCACACCTGAGGCCGAGCATAACCCACGGGAGCTTATCCACCCAGTTGCCGTCTGTCAAGCCGGCACGCAGTGACGCCTTCATGGACCGGTGAAACCGCTCACACAGCCCGTTAGCCTGGGGGTGATATGCGGTGGTGCGGTGCAGCTTGACCCCCAAACCCACAGCAACAGCGTTCCACAGCTCCGAGGTGAACTGAGAAACCGCGGTCAGAGGAGAGGTCAGACGGGGTCCCGAAGCGCGCCACCCACGTGCCGATGAAAGCGCGGGCGACGTCGGAAGCTGATGTCGAGGCGAGGGGAACGGCCTCGGGCCAGCGTGTCGTCCTGTCCACCATCGTAAAAAGGTAGGTGAAACCGTGAGAGGGGGGAAGCGGACCTACGAGGTCGACATTGACATGGTCAAACCTCCTCTCAGGAACCGCAAAAAGTTCAAAAGGGGCCCTAGTATGGCGGTGGACTTTGGCCCCGTTGACAGGCCACGCACGAGTCGACCCAGGATCTCACGTCCCTCTTAAGCCCCTGCCACACGAACTTCTGCGACAACAACTTCACGGACGGCTTCCTACCGGGGTGGGAAAGATTGTGAACCGCCTCAAAAACGGGTCGACGCCAGTCCGCAGGGACCAGCGGTCGAGGTTGGCCCGTGGGAGACGTCACACCACAGCTTTGCGCCAGAGTCACCGACCGTGACCTCCTCCAGGCGTAATCCCGTGACCGAGGCCCTGAGGGTCTGGACCCCGTGGTCAGAGGCCTGGTCAGCGCTCATGCAGAGGTAATCGAGGCCAGCTGCACAGCTCCGATGACCGCTCTGGAGAGGCAGTCCGCGACCACGTTAGCCTTGCCAGCGATGTGTCGTATGTCCGTGGTGTACTCGGAGATGTACGAAAGCTGGCGTTGCTGTCGGGCGGACCACGGCTCAGCCACCTTGGACATGCAGAAGGTCAGTGGCTTGTGATCCACGAACGCCGCAAACTCCCGGCCTTCCAGCAGGAAACGGAAGTGGCGAACCGCCAAATAGAGACCAAGGAGTTCTCTGTCGAAAGCGCTGTACTTGCGCTCCCTGGGAGTCAACTGGCGACTGAAAAAGGCGAGCGGTTGCCAGGCGCCGTCGACCCATTGTTCATGCACCGCGCCCACTGCGTAGTCAGATGCGTCGGTGGTGATGGCGATGGGGGCCCTGTGTGACGGGTGAGCCAACATGGCGGCTTCGCTCAGGGCGGCTTTGGTGGCGTTGAAAGCGACCTCCCTTTCAGTCGTCCAGTCAATGGCCTGGCCAGGGGACTTGTCCCTGAGGGCCTCGTATAGCGGGCGCATGGTGTGGGCCGCCCGGCAGATGAACCGGTGATAAAACGTCACCATCCCGAGGAACTCTCGGAGCGCCCGAGCTGTAGGCGGTCGTGGAAAGGCAGACACGGCCTCCACTTTCGACGGGAGGGGGGCGGCCCCATCCTTGTTGATGAGGTGCCCGAGGAAATGGATGGAGGACAACCCGAACTGACACTTCGCCGGGTTGATAATCAGGCCGTGTTGGTTGAGCCTTGCGAAAAGGACGCGGAGATGTGCCTGGTGCTCTTCGGAGGAGGAGCTGGCGACCAGGATGTCGTCTAAATAGACGAAGATGAATGGCATGTCCCTGAGCGCTGAATCCATCAGCCGCTGAAAGGACTGAGCTGCATTCTTAAGTCCAAACGGCATACGCAGGAACTGGAAAAGCCCAAACGGCGTAATTACCGCAGTTTTGGGGACGTCCGAGGGGTGCACCGGAACCTGGTGGTAGCCCCGCACCAGATCCACCTTGGAGAAAACCAGCTTGCCCGCCAGGTGTGCAGAGAAATCCTGGATGTGAGGGACCGGGTAGCGGTCTGGCGTAGTGGCGTCGTTAAGGCGGCGGTAGTCACCACACGGTCGCCAGCCACCGGCTGATTTAGGGACCATGTGAAGCGGCGAAGCCCAAGGGCTGTCTGAGCGGCGGATGATGCCCAGACGTTCCATGTTGACGAACTCCGCCTTGGCGACTGCCAGCATGTCAGGGTTGAGCCGCCGGGCCCTAGCGTAGACAGGGGGGCCTTCAGTGTCAATGTGGTGCTCTACCCCGTGTTTGGTAGTGGCAGAGGAAAAGGTGGGCTGCGTCAAGACGGGAAACTCCCTGAGAAGGTGCTGGAACTTGTCGCCCTGTGAGAGTGAGCTGGAGAGCCCGCTGAATGACGCTTCGCCGCGTGTACACGTGAACGAGGCAAACGTCCGTGCGTCCACCAGGCGGCTGTTCTTGACGTCCACCAGCAGTCCGTGAGCGCACAGGAAGTCTGCGCCGAGGAGAGCGAAGGAGATGTCAGCCGTGACGAAATCCCACTTAAACCGCTGACCCTCGAAGCACAGGTCCACTGTCTTTGTGCCATAGGTGCGAATAGGGGTGTCGTTAGCGGACGTTAAAGGTGGGCCGTGTCCTCCACCGGCAGCGTCCTCCACGGTAGCCGGCAGGACGCTCCGCTGGGCTCCTGTGTCACAAAGAAGTCTGCGACCAGAGAGGGTGTCCCTGATGAACAGGAGCCGGTTGGATGTGCCCACGCTCGCGGCCGCTACCGAGCGCAGGCCTTGGCGTTTCCCGTTACCTTGTAGGAGCAGGGAGGACGGCACATCTTCGCTTTCGCCCCGAAGTGTGCATGGTAACAACACAGGCCAGGGCTGGAGTTGCTGACGTCGGCCCCGGAGCTTCTGCTAGGTGGCATGCCTGTACCAGGGAAGGTGCCGCTGCGTGTCGGGGCAAGCACCTCCGGGGCAAAACGCTGGGTTGCCAGGAAGAACCGGTCGGCTTCTTCGGCCAAAGCGCGGGGCTCAGTAATAGCTGTGTTAGCGAGCGCTGTCTGTACATGCGGCGGCATGTGCCGAAGAAACAGTTCTATGAACAAAAAATTAGGTTCTTCCGTACCCAGCAGGCTGAGCATCATCTCCATGTGGTCAGAAGGCTTGTTGTCCCCCAGGCTATGAATAGCGAGCAGGCGTCGGGCTCGTTCCGGCCGTGACAGCTCGAAAGTCTTTAGCAGGAAAGCCTTGAACGCTGCATATTTATCCTGGGCAGGAGGAGATGTAATAAAGCCCACCGTCCGGGTCGCAGTGGTGCTCCCCAGCGCTGAAACGACGTGAAAATAACGTGCTGCGTCGTCAGTCACTCCGCGGAGGGCGAACTGAGCCTCCGCCTGAGCGAACCATGCAGCCGCAGATGTCTCCCAAAACTCCGGCAGTTTGAAAAAAACGGCGTTACTTGCCATGCTCGGTTCAGTCTCGGATCCTTCAACGGGACTTATGTCGGAGTCACCAATGTGGTGCCGAGAGACGGGAGTCGGAGGCGGCGTATCGAAGCGACAAGCTACACTTTTATTTAGCATTGGAACACATGTATAAACACTTTCATGCACGGGGAGAAGAAGGGCGGAAACCGGAAGACCGGCCCACTTCAATGTCCGTGCGGAACAATACCCCAACCCATAGATCCGTGGGTGAATAATGTCAATCACCACACTATTTATACCTATTTCCGCCAGCGGGTAATATTTACCTCATAGAAATGCAGCGATCCTCGCGCTATTGATTTTGCGCGTAAACATAAACATGACATGTTGCTATAGCAACGCCTTTTGTCTACTGCTGTAGATAGAGAGAGAGATTGAGAGATAGATAGATTGAGAGAGAGATAGATAGATATATTGATAGAGAGATAGACTTCATGCTCCAGCTGGCACACGAGCTGCGCGCTGAGTGGATGGCATCAAAAGCGCCACCACTTGCGGACCTGCCCTTCAGCGGTGCAGAAGAGCGCAGGGGAATGACCTGCATGGTGAAGGCGCACTGCATGCAGAATAAAACGTTCTGCAAATGTGTCAAGTGTGGGGATGCTGTGTGTGGCAAATGCACAGCCAAGGTGCTCAGTGTTTGCAACAATTGTGTTTGAGTGTTTGTGAAGCGTTGTGATCGATGTGTTCTTATTGTTCTTCTTCTCTGATGGTTTTTGTTATTTGTATACGTTCTGTGTTATCTGCTGTTCAATTATATAACAAATACATCATTATATTATTGTCATGTTGTTGTTTTTTTATGAGTAGAAGGCTATCAGACGATATGAAGCATTTTTACCTTTACGAAACACAAGCCTAACATCAAGCGTTTATTAGCGAGAGTGGGTAATATTTCTTCCATAGAATATGCAGCGATCCTCGCGCTATTGATTTTTCGCGTAAACATAAACATGACATGTTGCTATAGCAACGCCTTTTGTCTACACGTGTTCCTATAGATAGAGAGATAGATAGATGGATATATATATATATATAGATAGAGAGATAGACAGATAGATAGTTATAGAGAGAGAGAGATATACCTAAACAAAACACAAGTCTAACACCAAGCATTTAAATCAGCACTGTAGCGATATTTTATACTTCATGCTATCTGTACAAACTATATAATATGAAAAGCTGAGAGTCCACAGATTATATTGGTATACATTTCATCCCTGTGCGATCAAAACTCACTGTTCTGTATGATACATTGTACCTTGGAAATCAATTGCGGGTAAACTTTACCCGTTGGCGGATATAGGTATACAGCGACCTCTGGCGGTTCTAGTGTTAAGACCTTCCTTTTTGATAAAGCTTATAGTTAGGGCTGATTAGATTCATCCCCTAGTTTTGCTGATATAGGCTTAGTTTGTCGGGGGACATCTTACTTCTTCCTTCTCTCTGTCTATACCTGTGTACTCCCATGTTCCGATTAACCCAGCTTTCCTTCTTTCTTTTTGGTGTCTATATACACTGGGATCCGGAGTCATGGATGATCCTGCGGTCCTGTGTCCTGCATCGCGAGCCCTGGATCTTGAGTCGTGGCTGTGGTCCTGGATCATAGGTCCTGGATGGATATCCTCGTGGATCCATCTTCCTATTATACACACATGCATTTCCAAACATTTGGACTACCTATGTTGCAAATGTATTATCTTTTCAATTTACACACGGCATCTATTGCACGTCTGTCCGTCCTGGGAGAGGGATCCCTCCTCTGTTGCTCTCCCTGAGGTTTCTCCCATTTTCCCCTTTAAACTGTGGGTTTTCTTCGGAAGTTTTTCCTTGTACGATGTGAGGGTCTAAGGACAGAGGGTGTCGTATTGTCATACTGATATTTTGTACAAACTGTGAAGTCCACTGAGACAAATGTAACATTTGTGATATTGGGCTATATAAATAAACATTGATTGATTGATTGATAGATGCGCGTGCACCCCCACCTTCTTCTCTCTCTTGTTCTCAGCCTTTCTCTGTGCTCCTTTACTTTCTTCCTCCCCTCTCTCTCACACAGATACAATTAAAATCGAAACCTTTACACACACACACGCACACACACACACGCACTAGCATTTTGAATTTCCATGACTTTTCCAGGTTTTTAATGACCGTAAGAACCCTGACACACATAACTCTGCTCAGACAGATTTATTGTAAATGTCACACACCATAATATTGACAGAAATTGAATCAAACCTCTCCTACCAGTATTCAGAGGCCAGTTAACATAACAACATAACAATGAACATTGTGTGCACTCACACACAAACTCTCAGTAAACAAAATTGAAAATGTTTTTTATTTTTACTTTTTTATCTTACTTTAAAAGTGCTTCGTTATTTTTTTGAAAAACTGTGTCTGCTTTTCTGCCTGACTTTTCAACGTGTTTATCTTCTGCTTGCGAAGTTCCGTACCTTTTGGGGAGTCCTGGTTGATGTTAGCATGGAGTGAGGTGAAATGGCGCTGAAGATTTGAAGCCTTGAAATGGGTTAATGCTGTCTGGCATATAAGGCAAAATGGCTTGCAATTGCGTTCGATAAAAAAGCATGAACTCTCCCACTCTACTAAAACGTCCTATGTTCGTCTTCATATTTTCGCTTAGCTGTGCATTTCTTCCCTGCCATTTTAGGATCAAACTCCAATGAAATCAATTCCAGCTGGGATCTTGTATCGGGTATTAACAGTTTGTTTAAACTGCTTCTATTTACGGAAATATTTAATTGGCCCATTGGGTTTACTGTCACTGTTGATTCATTTAACAATCGACATTAGCACAGGATCAGCCGAGCAGCCTCGCCCCTGTAGCATCCTGAAACTTACTGAGCTAACGGAGCTACTAGCAGAGAGACAGAAAGCTAGAAGCAGCACTCACTGCAGAGACCTGTCACTCAAGATGACCACGCCCTCATTTATGCAAACACTTTAAGACCTAATATAACTAAAATGGTTGCATTATAAAACAATTCACTCACCAATTAATAATCATGAAGGTGACGTCTGACTATATCCAGAATCATTTGTTGCATCCAGGGGTAGAAACATGTTTATTTCTGCTGTAAAGTTGGGCATTTTAACATGGGGGTTTGGTACCCCATCGGCCAATAGATGAACTGCAGTTTGTGGCACTTCCTTATTGGCCTCCCGGCTCTGCCCCAGAGTTTGCCGCTTGGGAACAACCTCCTCAAAAGTCAGTTAACACACTGGTTCCTTTTGTTGCTGACTGAATGTAGGGATCTTATTCCCGGGAAACTTGCCAGCTGACACTCGTCTGTTTGAGGATGTGGACCGCTGCAGCGTGCACATGCCAGAGAAGTGGTGGAAAACATCATTGTCTCAGAGGAAGATTCAAGAAAACACGGTTCAAGGATTATTTAATGTCATTCTGCAACACAGAGCTGGCCAACAAAATACAGCTGTAGTTAATTGTATTCCTGATTTCTCTACAACTGAGGGGCAAAGTCCAGTCAGCATGACACATAGTCAGATTGGCAAAACAAAGGAATTAATACCACAATTGTTTTTTATTAGCTTTTACAAATATGGTCAACAGATCTAATATTGCTAACACTGCACTTCAGAGATGCTTTTGTCCATTTCATCCCACTGAGGCTCACAGTGAATATGTCTGCTCTAATCTTTTGTCATAGCCTGACATATTTACAGATTTATATTTTTTTAAACTGTGCAACAGCTGGCATCAGAATATTAATACCAGAGTGCCGTTGTCTTATTATGCACACCTTATACATAAACAATACATGTCATTTAAAGTAATACAATCCCCTGTGACATCCATAAAATAACTACATGTAAATGTGTGACTGCAGGCATTAGAGCACCCTGTCCCAGCCTGAGCAGCTCCCACCGGGTAAGCTAATAGTCAGTAAAGTTGTCACCTTTCCACCAGCATCATCATATATTATGTCAGCTAAAAGGTGAAGAAGATGTCTGCCTTCTGTTCCCGCTAGCCATTTAATTCCTGTATGACTTGTGCCATATGCCCTTTAAAGCTCCAGTGGCCGTTTAGCATGCACCCTAAATATTAACCACAGCTGCTTCACTCCTTCACCATCTGTCTGTGGAAAACTGCCTCAGTTTCACCTGACTTTGGAAAAAGTTTTGTGATGGATAATTATTAGATTTTGAACAAAAGGACACTTGAATCTAAACAACATTTATTCTTTGCATGGGTTTGAAAAAAGGATCAATTCAAATGTGCACAGCATGTGTAATAAACGTTATCCTCTTCCATTTTAATCAAGCTTAACCATTGTTCTTAATTGATAAACAACAAAGGAAAACACATGCAGATTAACACTGATGAAAAATGCATTGTTAAATTAAATTGAATTAATGAATCAAAGTAAAAGGTAATGATAATAAATCAAAAATAGTTTTAAGTGCTTGTTCAGTGTTTGCTAATTGCAAGTTAAAGCTATTTAATTGACTTCTGATTAACTTTCTTCTGACCAAAAGTCCTCCACTAAATTGTTTGTAGTGCTCCACAACAAAGGGTAAAGAGAACTACAGAAGTAAATGCAAACCCAAACAAAATATAGGCTTTAACATAACATCTTTGATTTTGGTGCCTAATTAAAATCCAATTTCAGATATTGAAAATGTAAGTCCTGGTTGGATTACCCAGGAAATGTTCTTAGAAAAAAACATTTGATGATTGAGACCAAAAGAAAATCTAAATGAACATGTAACTCTATCTCCTACAAAATGATGTTTTCATGATACTAATGTGGAGGCTATTTGTATATAACATTAGAAAGACTGATTCTTATTATTAAATAATAAGAATACAGTTTAAAAGGGGAGTGATTTGTAAAATATCCATAAAGAAAAATAGATCTGTTACAGTTCTGTTTCAAATGGGTGTTGAGAGATGTATCCATAGATCTCTTAATGTTGCTCTCAAAGTGCACCAGATTGATGCTTTTAACTTCAACATTTAAAAAAATTCTTCATGGGGGAGCATGCCCCCGGACCCCACTAGAGGAGGTTAGGTCCACCCCCTACTTGTAAAAAATAGTGCTTTACCCCTGCCTTCACCTATATGCCGTGAGCAGATTATCGATCCTTCCTTGTAACAGTCGCGGGTGTACTGTATGTGTGTGTGGGGAGTGTTGCAGTAGAACATTCCTCTGTAGCGACCGGTACATTAATGGGAAACCCTACATGTTTGAGCACCCTCTATGAAACGTCAAGCTACCCCCAAAAGAAATCTCTGGCGCCGCCACTGGGTTTGCTGTTTGGTATTTTGAGCAAAACACTTCAGAGACATGTATTGTATAGATATGGCCTTATAATATATTGTTGAAATATAGCATAATAGGTGAGCTTTAAATCGTAATCTCTACCATGTATGGTAGCCATTCCATTCCAGTGTCTGTTGAATTCCAACACAGAGAAATGTTGTCAGTAGTTCTTAGAATAAAATAAAAATAATAATAATTTGACTCATACAAATACCTATAAATAGTATAACCAGAGAAACCGATAATGCAGCAGTGGTCTCTTGTTTTTTTCCAGAGCTGTATGTGACACCTGATCTTTTATCTTAGTGTTTAGATCGGTTTCTTCACAGCTGACCCCAACTGGTATTTTTGTTTTAGTGTCAGAGCTTTTACTATGGCCTCACTTTGCCCTGACTCTCAGTGAGTAAACTATAGAGCAGAATGGAACCACTAATCCATGGCACTTGACCACAGGGTGCACTCTCACTCAGCTTCCTCTCCTCCTGTGTCTCCGTCCACTGTGTCCTCTACTGCAGTGTGAGCTGTGTTAACACCCTGCTGGATACACTGAAAACATACATTCATTTTAAAGTTAGCACCTAAGAACAGACAGACTAATCTGTGCACTGCAATGATCGTCTACAAAAAGCCTACGACTCGAATGCCACACATCTGCATACTAGACTGCTTAGAACTGTATCAGATCATCAGGACACTTAGAGTCAAGAACTCAATGTGACTGTGGAAGACGACTCTAGAAGCCTACTCAATGCCATACGCACAATTTACCATCAAGTGTGGCGTATACTGATGAGAGGCTCTTTCCCCGCTGCTGTTCTGCATAAGGCTATACCCCTTCAGTTACATCTTCAATAGGAGAGGCTAAGGATACCAGTTCTGAAGTGGAGTGACCATCAGTCCCCTCCTCTACATGGATGTCATCAAGCTGTATGCCAAGAATGCATGACATTGACTCACTGACCCCACAAGGCTCTTCAGCAATGACATCGGAATATCAATCCTAACTACATAAGTGTGGTCGGATTGTATCAAAGGAAGGCAAGATAGTCAAAACTATAGAGGTGGATTTACCAGAAGGCAACATAGCGGATGTTCAGGACAGATACAATCCCCTTGGACCCTGCAGGCAAAGCGAACCAGAGCCAAGTACCTACACAAAGTAAGGCAGGTTCTGAAGAGTGAGCTGAGAATAAGGTCCGAGCCATCAACACATTCACACTCAACCTGGTCAAAGGAAGAGATAGGAGCCACCAACTTTACAGTATATGAAGAGAAGAAAGCTGCTCGTAATGCATTGAGAGTTTCACCCCAAGTCCAGCACCCTGAGACTTTACACAAAGCTAGAGCTAGTGAGCTGCAAATTATGACATGCTAGTGTACCACTGACAGATACAAGAAGTGTCTCATATCCAGAAATCATACTAGTTGCCGCAGAAAGCTGGACTGATTGATAGCACAGACACACTTATCATGTCAGCACAAAAACACCAGACAGGACTCAGGTGCATGCTGGTACAGATGGCCTTGAGAGAGACCCGGGGCCCTTCTCACTTCTCTTATTTTTCATTTCCTCGCTCCTCGGTCTCGGTCTCACCGGAAGTTGATTTGTCTGCGCCATCTTGAGTAGCGTCCCAATGGCCTTATTTTTGCCGGAGGACCGAGGATCGAGGAGCGAGGAGCGATAATGGAGGAGCTATAACCGAGGAACCACCAGACCATCCTCCGATGAAATCCTCAGACACTCGCCCAGCCCCTTCCTGTGCATCGCTCACTGATTGGACGATGCAGTGCATGCATCATGATCGCTTTTTTCGTTTTACATTTTCATTTATTGTCATTTCCATTCAATCAGTCATTAACCTGTTAAGCCCCAAGGTCCCCGCCGGCGGGGACCCCGTTTTTTTTTTTTCACAACACTGTGTCTCAGGGCATTTTAATATTTAAAATCCTATTAATGTGTTATACCAGATTAACGAGAAGAATCTCAGCTAACTGACCAAACGAACCATTTTTACTGAAACAAAACACAAGTCTCACAAGAAGCGTTAGCATTAGCCCTTAGCTAAAACGGGCAGATGCTACTTCCAGTGCTAACTAGCAAAAACGATCTTTAAAACTTAATATTTTCTGCACAAACTACATATCATCTGGAAAGCTGATACTCCACAGATTATTTTGTTATAAGTATCATCCCTGTAGGACACAAACTCACTGAGCTAGCAGCCAGAACAGAGAAGAAAAAAAACAACAATTTTTAAAAACATAACAATAATTATGTCTTACCGTTGCTGTTTTGTGATCAAAGCTCGTGTTCAAGGGAATAAAAACGCTCCTCAAGGTTAATCCAATGTCTCTTAGTCACTTTAGAATTGTTCCTGATAATCTATCACTACATTCATGGCAGCAGAGTAGGTATAAAGTTTCGCAGTCCCAAGCTAATGCTGTCTCACATGCTGTTTACGCAAACCTCTCTCTACTTGACGTAAGTGTTTAGCGGGACTTAATAACTGTCACTCGATTCTATTGGCTCTAACGGTTCAGAAAAGGTGTCAATCACCCAAATCGACCAATGGGTTCCAAAGATATGATCCTGCGTAGTATAAACTACGCCTGCTCCAGCTCCATTACGCATTACGCAGCAGGCTCCACAGAGCACTGCACCGCAGCAGCAGGCTCCACAGAGCACCCGCAGCAGGAGAGCACCACAGCACGCAGCGACGATAGCAGGTAACAGGTAACAGAGCACATTTCAAGGACGTTGATTTCTTTGCTTTTAGATATTTTTCTTGTGTATCCTCTTTCCATTTGAGCAAATAATGGCAGCCAGAAGGGAGAGCTTCACCACGAGCTGGTGCTAGAGATGCTAGCTGACGATAGTGGAGCTATGATCATACCAGATGACTCTTCTTCGGATGATGAAGATCTCCTCCAGCCAGACCTGGATCCAGACAGTAGTGACTCGGATGTTGAACTTCCACCACGGGAAAGGTATGTAATCTCTCCGTTTTTATATATTACTTATGTGTTTGGTGGAACTGCGTCACAGTGTTAGCTTAGCCAATAAGCTACAGGAATGATTAGGCAAAATGCTAAATAGTGTTACTTGTCTTTTTGGAGTTACATTTTCTAAATGAATGGCCAGTGAATGAATATACATGGGTTTACTTATTTATTTGGTGTAATATTATTCATTTATAGTCCAATATTATCCTTTTTATATATTACTTTTGTATTTGGTAAAACTGCATCACAGTGTTAGCTTAGCCAAGAAGCTACAAAAAATGATTAGGCAAAATGCTAAATAGTGTTACTTGTCTTTTTGGAGTTACATTTTCTAAATGAATGGCCAGTGAATGAATATATACATGTGTTTACTTATTTATTTGGTGTAATATTATTCATTTATAGTCCAATATTATCCTTTTTATATATTACTTTTGTATTTGGTAAAACTGCATCACAGTGTTAGCTTAGCCAAGAAGCTACAAAAAATGATTAGGCAAAATGCTAAATAGTGTTACTTGTCTTTTTGGAGTTACATTTTCTAAATGAATGGCCAGTGAATGAATATATACATGTGTTTACTTATTTATTTGGTGTAATATTATTCATTTATAGTCCAATATTATCCTTTTTATATATTACTTTTATATTTGGTAAAACTGCATCACAGTGTTAGCTTAGCCAAGAAGCTACAAAAAATGATTAGGCAAAATGCTAAATAGTGTTACTTGTCTTTTTGGAGTTACATTTTCTAAATGAATGGCCAGTGAATGAATATATACATGTGTTTACTTATTTATTTGGAATAATATTATTCATTTATCCTCCAATATTATTCTATAAGTATAAGCCAGTGACTTAATCTAATCTCTTTGTTTTTCCACATTTGTTAGATGAGGAGTGACCCCAGCAGGACAAAGCCACACACCCAGAAGACTTTCAGGGAGCAGCTTGCTGCAGAATTGTTGGAGTTTGCTGAAGGGCCTGCACCACCACCCCCTCCTCCACCACCACCACTCACATGCATGCCCGAGTATTATGGGGAAGATGCCACCAAGGTCAGGAAGAACTGCAGGAGGTGCTTAGATGCTGGACTCAAAAGACACCTGTGTACTGCAGGAAGTGCCAGGTCCCTCTGTGCTTCACTGTCAAAAAGAACTGTTTCAGGGAGTGGCACGACCTAAATACTGGAACATTCAGGTAGGTATAAAGTTCAGGTAGGTATAACGTTTTGCGAGTGTTTATTTAAAAAATGTTATATACCTAGTGTGATTTTATTGTATAGTACGTTGGTAAAATGTTTATTGTTTTTACAAACCTACAGTGGCTTTATTGTATAGTACGTTGGTAAAATGTTTGTTTTTACATGCCTCTAGTGTTGGTAAAATGTTTGAAATAAATCTGCCCCAGTTGGAGTCAAATGTTACCTATGTTTCCGTTTTTTTTTTATTGTGCAAGTACACCTACACACACTGACCTACAGTGTAGTTTTATTGTATAGTGTGTTGGTACAGTTACATACACACACACACACAGCTACACTTACACATACCCACACAGCTACACTTACACACTTACACACACCTACACATACCCACACAGCTACACTTACACATACCCACACAGCTACACTTACACACCTACACACACCCACACACCTACACTTACACATACATACCCACACACACACACACCTACACTTACACACACACCTACACTTACACACATCTACACACACTCACACACAAACAAATATTTAAAAAAATATATATTTAAAAAAAATATGTATTTATTTTTTAAATATTTTTTTGTTTTGTTTTGGGTGGAATGAATACCTATAGTGATGATTGAATGTAATACAATGATTTTTATAGTCTGGTACCTGAAAAAGGTCAAATGGCACTGATGGAACCAAATGTGCCCAAATGTGCCCAAAGCTTATTCCGCCTGGACTTTATTTTCATAAACCTCTCTAAAAAGGTCAAATGTCACTTGTTTTGCCTCAATCTTGATACAGGGTACTTATTATATGTTATACTTTGGATTCCTAAAGCTTTTAGGCTACTAACCCATCATTCAAGGGTGGTCTTCACTATATGTAATGGGTTTTCTTTAGGCGGAGACAGGAATTTACATTTTTTTGCTATGTTCCATCTGAATTTACTCTGACACAGAAAAATCTATATTGATTCTGACACTTCTACATCCAACTCACAGATGTAACCTTGCTTTGATATCAAAAATTATTCATATAAACCTTTTAGAAGTGAAGTTATAGTCATTTATTCTGGGAATGTCATTTTCGAGCCTGAAACCTGAAAAACAGGCTCGGGGCTTAACAGGTTAAGTGCTATTAAAATGTTAATGTGCTACATATCCAAACAAACAAACAAAGTGTGCAATCCAATGAATGTTAATCTAACTGGGTTTTGATAGATAACATCTCTTTTTCTTCTCTCAATTATTTTATTTCTATTGTGCACTCTAATCAATATTAATCCAACTAATGTTCGTTTATACATTTTAAGAATGGCGTTTATCTTTATTGAGAATGAGTTCTTATTTTATTTAATGTATTTGGGTCTACAACAGATGATACACATGTTTGTGTCAGTAAATGTGTACTAACAGAGGCGGGGGTGTGTGTGTGAAAATAACAGGGACAGAGCTAGGCATCAATGTACCTAGAGCCAGTTAGAAGAAGTGCAACCCGCAAAGCCAACTCTTTGAACTTCGAGCGAATTTTCGCAACTAGTGACACTCTTAAATACTCCTTCTTTCCGAGAACAATCAGAGAGTGGAATTTGCTACCAGAAGAAGCTGTCATCGCAGAAACCGTGGAGTGCTTCCGGCAAATTTTAAGAGACATTTAGCGGGGATCATCCATCCCCCACTGAGCGTGATACCTCTGGGTTCTGCTCAGTATTAATCCAGATCCAGATCCAGAGCTGCTGTCAGACGATCAGCTGTGCAACGTCATCACAAACGGACGTCGCTTCACGTGTCGCTCCGGAGGAAAGGACGTCCCAGGAGGGGGAGGGACTAGTCGCAGGGAAACGACGCAAGTGAGGGACGCAAGGAATCCATTTAACCGAAGTGAGGAGGACCCCCGTAGATAACAACATGGTGTAAGAATCAGGCAGGTAGGGCATACACAGAGCGCCATAACCCAGGGTACAGTAACATGTGTGCAGATTAGGAGTCCCAAGTTCAGGTCCAACTGGCTGAGATGGACAAAGCTAAGATCCTGTGGGACTTCCAGATCCAGGCTGATCAAAGGGTGATTTTTATTTTTGAAGTGTTCACCCCGTCATATCTGTATTTGCTCCCTGTCTCTGTCCTCCTCTCTGATTATCTGATACTGTTCACCTGGTGCCTTTGTGTTTTCCTCCCCACCCTAGCTGTGTCTTGTCTTCTTGATTCGTCTTGTATGTATGTAGTCTGTCCTACAATTAGTCCTATCTGAGCTGCTCAACCATATCAGATGGCTAACCAAAGTACATTGTGGTGGTGGACACACACAAGAAGAAGGCAGTTGCGATAAGCAATCCCAGGCGAAAGCAACATCAGGAAGCTTGGGAAAAACCAAGGGCTAACCCCTAATTTCCACCGGGTCCGTCCGTGCCACGGCGTTCGCAAAGATCGCGGCCACTCTAGTCAATGGGTGCTATTATTCCACCACACGCGGCGCATTACGGCTCAGAAGCGTCCCAGAAGCGTCTCGGCGCAGGGCAACTCTTAAAATTAGGATGAATCCTATTTTTGATGCGACGCAGCCGTAAGGTAATGCCGGGCAGGCAGGAAGTGGAACGTTCAGAGCATATATACACACAAACTAATTTTGCAGACCCTATCCCTCTGTAGTCTTTCAAGTAGGAGAGAAATGCCAGCGTTCTCCTCCGGTTTACAGGCACTGTGTCAATTATATATATAGAATAATTATGATGCTTAATGCATTTTTTTACCAACATCTTTGATTCATGTCGTTTATAACTGGAATATTATTATTATTATTATTATTATTATTATTACTAACTTTGTCTGTACAAAGTAGCCTGTCCAGGAAATATGCACAAATCAACAAAAACTGCGAGACGGCAGGCAAGACGCTCCGCTTCTGAAATGCTTCTGAAATGCGCCCGGTGGGTTATGACGCTAGAGGAGGTCGGACCAAAACCACGGCGCGGCCGTAACGCGGCGCAGACGGACCCAGTGGAAACTAGGGATAAGAGAGGAACTGAAGAAGATGGAAGGTGAAGGCAAAAGGTGGTTCCATGGTGTTCTGGGCAGTAACCATAACACTGAGAGAGTGAGAACTCTGTCCAGATGAACGCTGTCCAAGGAACAGCTAAGATACCGAGCAGAACTCTCAGGTTCTCAGGACTCAAGCTTGAGGGAAGGAGATGGAGATTCATTTATGCAAATATATAAAAATAAATAAATCCCAAATTATTTGATCGGTATTGGTGTTTTTTCAAATTTGAATTATTCAAGGTTCTTGAATGTTTTGTCCATACGTATGCAGCTGGAGTGAATACACATCTACTGTCCATGCCAACACACTCTCACTCCCTAAGCGTCCAGGAGCGACGTTTGGTCAGTGTTGTGACGCTCCTAGGCTCCTTCAGCTTCATAAAGGGACGCAAATAGCTTTCAACTGATTGCAATGTATTCCCATCTGCGGCGGGATTTGACGCTCATGGAAGCACGGCATTCGTTTGTGTCGGCTGCCCTTCAAGGCAATGTGAGCGTCCATTCTCATTGGATAACGGAGAATTGTACACCCGGAAGTAAGTATTCCCCTTACTGTGGATTGATTTTACAGTGATATCTGCACTACTCATCGACTAAAAAACACCAGATTATCCTTGTTAATTCCACAACATTGATTGGTTTAAATTGTGTGCAATGCTTTTGTATTTTTCCCCTTCGATTCGGAGAAAGAAATATTTTTTCGTAGTAAAGGATGGCAGAAGACACTACACTACCCAGAATCCCCAGCTATCGTTTGGACTACACCATGTGCTCTGTTTGACAAACCCCGTGATAGTCCTCGAGCTCTGTGATTGGAGAGTGTGCTCCGAGGGTTACACCGAGCCTCGAACAGCACTTGAAATGGGATGGAACCACGGCAGACTGTCCAAAACTGGATTTGAACGGGTCCACCGCGTCCCCCCCTCCCCCACCCCGTCCCCAGAACTACACATGCTGGCTATTCTGTTTCACAACATGTTCTCTATGTATGGCACGTCTCTACTGGGAGTTGTAGTTTTAAAAGACGTTTTCGTATTTCCCATAATAAGAAGTTGCCAGTATTAAACTGTGTACATCCCTGGAGGTTTAGGGGATAGGAAACACTCACATTTAAAACATATAATTAATAAATGGGTGAAAATTGCTTGTGCCCATAATGGGCAGCATTAATATATATACACACATGCCAGCTAAGGTCAGAAGAGCTTTATTTAACAGCTGGTCTGATGTTTGTGACCCCTGTTGTTCATTGATAACATTACATTACATTACATTCATTGATAAGCCTGAAACATGCACTTGTCAAGGTTCAGAGGCACATTTTGCAAATATGGCAGTAGCCATTGATCAGCTTAAGATAAGATATACTTCATTGATCCCAAGTTGGAACATTTGCGTTACATCAGCATGTGTACAGTTGTAAATATGCAGTGGTGTTTATTTGTAAATCATTTAGTATAATCACACACATTCTGTGTTTTATATTTAACAATTCTGTGTTCTTTATTTATTGATTGTTCAATAACTGACAAGGCCGGAGATGAAATATCTACATACATCTTATAAGAGTATAATACATTATAATATCAGTTAAAATAAGTGCTTCAACATAGTTAACATTGCTGGAGGTATGCACAAATTGATAGATGTCTTGTAATGCACTATTGAGGAACCTGCGACCCAAGTTTTTCATTCAATGCATAACTACACCATAGTTGTGTAGGCCTATATGATATGTCAATAAACCTTAGAACATCTTGAAATCTTGAAAGGGATTTGCAAAATAGTCATTATATACAGTCTTTAATTAACTATTAGTAGAGAATAACGAGTAATGAATATACTTTATAGGGATCCTATTAATATCTAATAATAAAAATAATGAAATTCAATAACATGCTTTAACCACTAGGTGTCCCTTTATATCAGCTGTGCACCTTTATGGTGTAAATACAGCCTATCTACCAATTGGATCAAATATAAAAGTCAGCCGAATTAGTGTTGATACTGCAAGGAGACGTATTGTGTGAAAAGAAATGTAAGATGTTGTTTAATGACTGATATATTTATGATCCACGTCACGTTTTCAGTTCCTCATGTTTGTCTTGAAGTCTTCTCATCAGGGCTCTATAAATACAGAACTACGGCAGATATGTAATATTTAATGCAGCCGAACCGTGTATTACAATGCCGTATGTGATGACTTTCAAAGAGAAAAGCAAGCACTCGGAATAAAGTATTATTTTATTTTTTAAAACTGTTTTCGGTCTGTTTCCGGTATTTGTTAATGACGATGTGATGTGAGATGTGAGACTGGAATTGCACAGGGGAAAATAACGTAGGCTATCTTTAGATGCGGATTTTGTTAAACTAATATGTTTGCGCTGTGGACCAACACTATACATTGACGGGGAAGGGGGTAGCAATAAAGATAACACCATTAAACAGTTACACAACATAACAGAAATAATATCGATAGCAGCCTCCCTAGCAACCACCTTGGTAACAATGAAAACGTTCTATGGACGCAATTTCCTGAAGTAATCTTCGTAATAACTAGCAAACTAAAGATCATGTACATCCACTGCACACATAATCTGAATTAACAACTCATATTTCTCGCATCAAATGACATCAAAACGCATTTCAATGGCCAAACTAACTTTAAATAGGCATTTTCCACCGAGAATAAAACGAAGTTCGGCCATGTTTTTTTTTTCTGCAGGGAGAAATTTGAAGATCACGTGACATAGACGCCAGCCATTGGAATGAATGGTGAAAAGAAACGGGGTTTGTCAAACAGAGCACATGGTGTAGTCCAAACGATAGCTGGGGATTCTGGGTAGTGTAGTGTCTTCTGCCATCCTTTACTCCGAAAAAATATTTGTTTCTCCGAATCGAAGAGGAAAAATACAAAAGCATTGCACACAATTTAAACCAATCAATGTTGTGTAATTAACAAGGATAATCTGGTGATTTTGAGTGGATGAGTAGTGCAGATATCACTGTAAAATCAATCGACAGTAAGGGGAATACTTACTTCCGGGTGTACAATTCTCCGTTATCCAATGGGAATGGACGCTCACGTTGCCTTTAAGGGCAGCCGACACAAACGAATGCCGTGCTTCCATGAGCATCAAATCCCGCCGCAGATGGGAATACATTGCAATCAGTTGAAAGCTATTTGCGTCCCTTTATGAAGCTGAAGGAGCCTAGGAGCGTCACAACTGGACGCCAAGGACACTGACCAAACGTCGCTCCTGGACGCTTAGGGAGTGAGAGTGTGTTGTCCATGTCGGCTGTCAAATGATCCTACTCTTCCCTGTAGCCTGTACAAAATATATACTTTTTACCTCGACCATTAAGTTTGTCCAAAGAAACCTTGAATGATGATGAAATTGTTGATCTTCCTCTGTTAGTGTATTTTACCAGAAACAAAACAAAAAGTATTTCCTGAGATCTGTCTGCGCTGCTGTGACATTCTGCCCTAACCAGAATTGTGTCTGTATTCTCTCAACAAAACAGCCCAACAGTTTACTGTTAATTAATGCTGAAAGGCTTCAGGGTAACATTCAAGCAATTATTGCATTCCCTGGTGCAAATGAATTCATAACAAACTACTGACCATCATTGTTGGCAACAAATCTAATTGCGATATGAAATCATCTCAGGCTGAAATGCCCAGAATAGGCTTCCCTAAGACAATTGTGACTTCTCTGTAAGCAGACTAATTAAGAGACTGCTGACATTTGATAAGGATCCAGCTATAGTGGAAATAATGGTGGTGCATGAGGGATGATTCCTTATCTTATGAGCAGCAGAGAAACTAAACATCCTCATTGCTGGAAATAAATGTATTAGTAAGTCCTAAATGTGCAAACTGACTTTTAAAAATACCCTTTAAGATATTACTTTCTTTATATTCAAAATGTGAATGATGTGTGCTTATTTAAAGCATTTTAATATTTCTTTCAGAAATGTTATAAAGAAATAAACCAAATGAAGAGTTACAACAATACTAACTGGTGTTTTAACTGTATCACATACCGGTAAGATTGTATGACATCTAAACTGATGTTAGGTGAGAAAAGGGTATATAGAATGTTGTTTTTACTGGTAATGATTAAAATAAAAAATGCTAACAAAGTTATCCCATATACTCCCAACAGTAGTTTGCACTTAGTAATTTAAAAGCATCCTGATCACTACACATCAACTGAAAAATAAAATAACAGTTTTGCAATTGATTTCCTAACACCAAGGAGGCAGGATTCATTTCAAGTGCCATCAGTAGCACCTCTAAAGAGTTCTGACTTTATTAGCACTCTCAACAGCCTGTATACTTTGTTCAGGGGTTAGGCAAACGCTACTACACACATGTTCTACTATCGCGTGGCACATTTGTGGCATTAACATTCTGTATATCCCTCTGATTGGGTGCTGTTTGTGTGTGTGTGTGTGTGTGTGTGTGTGTGTGTGTGTGTGTGTGTGTGTGTGTGTGTGTGTTTGTTGGTGTGTGAGAAAGCTCAGCGCTGTGACTCACCATCAGCTGTCTAAAACTTGATCTCCTAGTTAGCATTAGCAACTTAGCATAGTTTATAGCAAACAAGCAGTATGATATATTATATATGATATATTGCTTGCATGTTGGTTTTTTATACAGTTTGTCAAGTATTCAGATGCTGGCATAACCACTCGGTGTAAGAACAAGTTTTTAGAGAGTACTTGTCCATGGCCAAGTGAGTTTGGAAATGTACTTGTCCGAATACATTTTTCACTTGTCGATCGGCATCGTATTTTACATTTCGCCACGGTTTTTACGGTAAGATTTTATTGCATCACACATAGGGTTGAGTATCGTTTGGATTTTAACGATTCCGGTTCTGCTTTTCGATTCCGGTTCTTTTCGGTTCTCGATTCCGGTTCTTTGAGAGGGTAAATACGTCCCATGACAAACTGGGAGAAAAAGATATTTATGAAAACATTAAGTAAAATCTGTATTCCTATTTACAAATCGCTTCATACTGTTTAATTTCTTACGGTTATTGAATACAATTATCTAAAAATAATTGTTTAGTTAGTTCTAAGTGGTGCAGTTTGAGAATGTACAGTTGGCCCAGTCTCCTCTGATGTTACACTGCAACCTGCCTGTGAGACACAGTCCAACCACACAGTCTGTCTGTCCAACACATGCTGCAGCTGCTCACTGTTTGGAAAAGTAAATAAATAGTATTTTCATTTCAATAATGTACTTTCTCTGCTTCGTAAACAATACTGACATCCCTGTGCCCCTCCGAGTCTGGGGGTCCGGGGATGTGAGGACAGCGCAAGGACACAGACAGGGAGGCTGCTTTACTTCATAAAGGAAATGGCGGTCAATATTAACAACACAGGAGCTAAAACGCTTAATAACCTTCATTATGTGTTAGAGAAAGAACATAAGAAAGGTTGACAAAGTTGAGGCACAGCGGATTCGCTACCCGTTTAACAGCCGTAAAAAAAGAGAGAGAGAGACAGAGAGACAGAGAGAGAGAGGGACAGAGAGAGAGACAGAGAGAGAGAGACAGAGAGAGAGACAGAGAGAGACAGAGGGAGAGAGACAGAGAGAGAGAGAGAGTGACAGAGAGAGAGTGACAGAGAGAGAGACAGAGAGAGAGAGAGACAGAGAGAGACCGAGATAAGCTGATCCGGAGCATAGAGAGAGCAGCGGTCCGCGGGGCTCGGCCTCGCCTCCTGTCCTCACAACTCTTATTAATCCCGGTACCGGACTATTGTTATTTGTTCCTACTCGGAACCGAGTTTTGCTTCCCAACCCTGCCACTGTGCTACACGTCCCGCCCGCCCCGTCTAGCAGTACAGAAAGCGGCGAGATGCATTTCCTTAGGAATCGACAAGCAGAACCACAACAATGGCGGACACGAACAATTTGAGAATGGGTTCTGCCTTTTGTAAACTGAAGTTATCAATAATTTGTCAATTAATAAGGGTGAAAAACGTCAATTGAAAGATCTACTTGTCCGATATTGTAAATAACACGTCCCGGAAGGTGGGACGTGTGCTTTATCGCACACTGCCACTGCATACTCAAAAACTACAACAAAAGAAAACACACCCCATCGCTTCATTTATCCATGTTTAAAGAGCACATAGGTGACTGTATGTCCAATATTTATCAAACTACATATGAAACTAAATACCAAGAGAGACCAGGGTTGCAAACTCTGTCAGGTTCTGTAAATCACTCTTTAAAAAACATTTTCTTCTAAGTGATTTTAGTTATGTATTATTGTTCGTTTTATTCACTGTGTTTTATTATATTCTAAATGGCTTTTTTAAATTCATATTATTATTATTATCAAGTGACCCTGACATTTCACAATTTTCCACAATTATTCTCTTGTCATTTCAGGAAATATATGTTAAAACCCTGCCTCCTATGGATTATGTTCACTTTTTCTGATCAGCATTATTAACATTGTGTTATTTAAAGTATGCAATAAATGTTGGCTATCAGCATTTTGAATTTGTTCATTCCTCACTCGATGCACACTCACACACAGTGCAGCTAAACATCATGAGACATTACAGCTTCACTGTGACATGTGGGCAGTCGTCTGAGACATTCTGTTTACGGCTTAAAGGCGTGTAAGATTTGGTGATGATTAATGTTTATTGTGTTAATGTAAGAGCTTCTAGTTAAAACAGAGCGTTCAGATTTGATTGGGAACAACAGAGTAAAGGGGGAGAAACAAATATGACAGGAGGGTAAACAATTGGTTAATAAGTACATCACTTATTCATTTCTACTCATATTTCCCATGCAGCACTTAACAGTAGGGCATATGACCTTGAGTGGCATGATCATGATGCTGTATACATATACAAGATGTTTATTGTGACTGAGGTATACAAATACAGTGTGAATGACCTTACAGAATTAACTGTTTGCAAGCTTTGCATACATACATGTATAATAACAAAGAAGTATTGCAACGGAAACAAATACATGTTTAAGATACAGGGTTTTGACAGCACTATAGGAACTAAACAAAGAATGGAATTAGTTTTTTTTAAATGTGTACTAGTTTGTTCATATTCCAGATCTGGCTGGACTAGTTTTATACAATTACACACATTTTGCTGGTCTAGTTCTGCTAATAGTGAAAAGTATTTCTCACTGAAACTGTGCTGTGGCACATAATGTGAAAGTCAGTACAATACAATGATAAATAACAAACTGCAAAGCATTTATAAACAGGACACATCTGCCTCCAGCATTACAGTGAACATGAATTGCATCCACTGAATGACAGAATCAGGAGAAACTCTTGCACAGGGACCCTGTCAAAAAAATACCAAAACTGTCTTGAGTGCAGAGACACTTTAGAGCTGACCTACTAAAAGTGCCACGGTGTTATTTTGTAACATGCTGCAGTCAAATCCTTTACACAAAAGGTTGATAGTCCATCCATCCATCTTCTCCCGCTTATCCGTGGTCGGGTCGCAGGGGTAGCAGTTCCAGCAGAGAGCCCCTAACTTTCTTTTCCCTGGCCACATCAACAAGGCGCTTCCAGGCCAGCGAAGAGATATAATCCCTCCACCTGGTCCTAGGTCTACCCCTTGGTCTCTTCCCAGCTGGACGTGCCTGGAACACCTCCCTAGGAAGGCACCCAAGTGGCATCCTTACTAGGTGCCCGAACCACCTCAACTGGCTCCTTTCGACGCGAAGGATGAGCGGTTCAACTCCGAGTCCCTCCCGGATGACTGAACTTCACACCTTATCCCTAAGGGTGGTGCCAGCCACCCTGCGGAGAAAACCCATCTCAGCCGCTTGTATCCGCGATCTCGTTATTTCGGTCACGATCCATCCTTCATGACCATAGGTGAGGGTAGGAACGAAAATGGCCCCGAGATACTTGAACTCCTTCACTTGGGGTAAGGACTCATTCCCTGGAGTGGACAGTCCATCGGTTTTCTGCTGAGAACCATGGCCTCAGATTTGGAGGTGCTGATCCTCATCCCAGCCGCTTCAGTGAGTGCTGAAGGTCGCAGCCGGATGAAGCCATTAGAACTACATCATCTGCAAAAAGCAGTGGGGCAATCCTTAGTCCACCGAACTGCAGACCCCCCCCCCCCATGACTACGCCTCAAAATCCTATCCATGTATATTACAAACAGGATCAGGAACATAGCGCAGCCCTGGCGGAGGCCAACCCTCACCGGAAATGGGTCCGACTTACTGCCGAGGAGCCGGACACAGCTCTCGCTTTGGGAGTACAGAGATTGGATGGCCCTGAGTAGAGACCCCCTCACACCATACTCCTGCAGCACCTCTCACAGTAACTCCCTGGGAACCCGGTCATACGCCTTCTCCAAGTCCACAAAACACATGTAGACCGGATAAGCGTACTCCCAAGCCCCCTCCAGGATCCTTGCGAGAGTAAAAAGCTGATCCGTCATTCCACGACCAGGACGGAATCCGCATTGTTCCTCCTCAATCTGAGGTTCGACAATCGGCCTGACCCTCCTTTCGAGTACCTTAGAGTAAACTTTCCCGGGGAGGCTGAGTAGTGTGATGCCTCTGTAATTGGCACACACCCTCTAATCCCCCTTTTTAAAAAGGGGAACCACCACCCCGGTCTGCCACTCCTTCGGTACTGTTTCCGATTTGCACGCAACTTTGATGAGACGTGTCAACCATGACAGTCCCTCAACACCCAGAGCCTTCATCATTTCTGGGCGGATCTCATCCACCCCTGGGGCCTTGCCACTGTGGAGTTGTTTAACAACCTCAGTGACCTCCCCCCGGGAGATTGGTGTTGATCCCCCGTCATACTCCAGCTCTGCCTCTAACATAGAGGGCGACGTTGTCGGGTTCAGGAGTTCCTCAAAGTGTTCCTTCCACCGCCCTAACACCCCATCAGTTGAGGTCAACAACGTCCCATCCTTACTGTACACAGCTTGGATGGTTCCCTGCTTCCCCGTCCTGAAGTGTCGGACAGTTTCCAGAACAACTTTGGTGCCGCCCGAAAGTCCTTCTCCATGTCTTCTCCGAACTTCTCCCGCACCTTTGCCTCGGCCACGGCTGACGCTGCTGCCCTTCGGGCCTGTCGGTACCTTGCAACTGCCTCAGGAGTCCTCCGGGATAACAAATCCCTGAAGGCCTCCTTCTTCTGATAGTTGATAGTAGTAACTGTTATTGGTACTACCTCTGTCGAGGTTCCTGGGGAGCTAAGTTTATACTAGAAGTTGCAGGTGAAACGCCTCTGAACACTGATTGGTCAGAGAATCCTCACAAGAAAAGATACTTTCCCAAACGATATCCCCAACCAGCGAATTTAAAATAGACAAGCACAATTATTTTATTTTTACTTATAACAAATAATAAAAACAACTGCACTGAAAAAACAGAGACGTTGACTTTAATTACATGTGTTATGTCAACAAATTACCCATAATTGTGTTAGTTAAAAACAATAATATTACGTTGAAATAAAAAATATTAGTTTCAACTTTATACAGTAGTATTACTTTCAACTAACTGAAGACAATTATGTGTACATTGTTGACATAAAACCTTTAATTATAGAAACAAAGTTTAAGTTTTTGTCAGTGTGTTGAACTGCACTCAGTTACATCAGTTGTAGTGGTTTCAACGGGGTGAGATGGAAGTGTTTGGACCAGCTGGACAAATGTAGGGGGGGGGTTGGTTGGGAAACAAAACATCAAATGGGCTTGCCTTTATCTCCAGCTAGCACAGAGCAGGAAAATCTCAAGAAATTAAGTGTGACAGTGGAGTGTGAAATTCCCAAGACTGTGTTGCATCAGCCTGATAATGCTACCTGATGATAATTAATAACGAGCCACCAGTGAGGCATTCATGCACACTATCTCAGCTGCACCCCTGTGACACTTGACAAAGACAGCTTGGAGATAGTGGTTACACATGTGAGATGAAAGGTAACATGACATGAACTGGGAATATGCGTTGCATTCAAGCTTCATCAGGTGTGCGACTGGATTTATAATATATTTAAAAAATAAACTGACTGTGTGCAAAATGCAGCTAAGGCAGGCTCCATGATGATCTGATACAGAGCGGCAATTGAGGAGGTTTTAGGGATCACAATCCATTAGCTGTTGCTTTAGGGACCAAAGAGCCTGAGTCTATTGAACAGTTCATTAATGTTTTTACTCCTTTGAAACCTAGGGAGAGTAGCAGAAATAAGCCCAGGGGCATTACTGTGCAGGTGGGTTGGATTAGAACAAAGGACATTAAGGCTACACAAGAGACGGCTACAGGATGGAAAGTGAGCATCCATTACTTATATACACAGTATCTGTGTACACAGCTGCAGATTGATGAATTCCTCTCAGGCAGAGGTGGAAAAAGCACTCAGATCTTGTAAATATACTATGTTACAAGTAAGTACTCATTATGTAGATTGGCCAATTTCAGAATCGTATAGAACAGGGGTTTTCAAAGTGGGGAAGGTGAGCCTCCCCTCAGAGAACATAAGACCAGCCGCGCCCCCCCTCTCAATTAATATTGCTATTATTATTATTATTATTGTTGTTGTTGCTATAATGCAGGGTTATTATTATCCAGTAGAATGCCCTCACCTACTGGCCTAGTTAAATCTAAGTGGTTACTTTTTTTTGGCTGGGCAGTGAAGTTTTACACACCGTCTTATTTGACTTAAAACTGTTTTTTGGGGGCAGACCCCCACCAAGAAAAAAATATATTTACACACGTAACATCATCATCTTAACAGTTTTTTTATGCTCATGAGTCATCCGTGAGCAGAGCATCAAGTTGGCATGCCTAACAGCTGAATGCGGCGATTACCATCTTGTTCAGCAAAACGCCTCACAAACTTATTAAGATCTAAAGCTTTAGTGCGTTTTGATTCAATGCTGAGTACAGCCACACTTGACAGTCTCTTCTCTGTCATTGTGGACCGCAAATACCTCATTCCTTCAGTACTTGGGGTCAGAATGCGCCGTCCCGTTCAATTGAAATCGCCGCCAACCCCATTTCCATGCTCGCGCCAGGGCCGGGGGAGGGGTTACAAGGCGGCTGGCGTCTTGTGTTGCATTCACTTGCAGTCGGACATTAGGGATTTTGTCTCATAAATGTCCGATGAGCCACAACTTTTATTTCAAAACAAAGCTGGACGTTTTCTGCCAGACGCTGTCTCCTCTTTCACTTTAGGTAACTTCACTAAAAGTCGATCCATGTTGCCGCTCGCATATCTAAAGTCTGCTTTAAGGGTTGTTTATATTTCACATCATTAATCAGAATCTATAAAGTAACTAAAATAAATGTAGTGGAGTAAAAATACCAGGTTAACCTCTGAATTGTAGTGGAGTAGAATTACAAAGTAACAATGAGCTGTCATGTGGGTATATATTAATGCTGCCCATTATGGACATAAGCGATTTTCACCCATTTAGTAAGTACATGTTTTAAATGTGTACACACCAATTTGTTTCCTATCGCCTAAAGCTCCAGGGCTGTACACAGTTTAATACTGTCAACTTCTAATTTTGGGGAAAACGTCTTTTTAGAACTACAATTGCCAGTAGAGACATGCCATAGAGAATATGTTGCGAAACACAATAGCCAGCATGTGTAGTTCTGGGGGGCGTTCAAGTCCAGTTTTGAATAGTCTGCTGCCGTGGTTTCGTTCCATTTCAAAGTGTTTGACGCTAGGCGTAACCTTGGCGCGCTGCCACTCCAACATCCAATCCCAGAGGTTGACGATTAATCAAGGGGTTTGTCGCAAAGCGGACAGGCGTCGTCACAACAATAGCTTGGGATTTTGGGTAGTAGGGGTGTAACAGTATCCGTCCCGTACCGTCACGGTTTAGACGTCACGGTTCGGAACATGTAGTCACACGCCGAACACGCCTTTTTGTACGAGTGGGAAAAAAGTGTCACTCAGGGCAGTATTACACTATATATAATCCAGGGGGCGGTAGTGCGCCTAAAAGCCAGTCGCCCGTAAATAAGACATGAAGAAAAAGAACAAAACACAACAAAACGAACACAATATATGAAGAAGAAAAGTTAGTATCTATGGCGAGTTCACACAACACACAGCTAGAAGACCCACCTGCTTCTTTTAAATCAGCTGTGTGGGAACATTTCGGGTTCCCTGTGAACTACAACAATGATGGGGTGCGAGTTGTGGATCGGACGAGGACGGTGTGTCTGCGTTGTTCGACAGCGGTGCGGTATGCTAGTGGTAACAAGTCAAACATGCTCAATCACATCCGAGTCAGTCTCAGTCCCCAGCGAGAGGGTGTTCTCGACTGCAGGTGACATAGTTACCGCCAACAGATCTGCCCTCACTGCTGACAACGTAGACAAACTCATCTTTTTGAAGAACAACTTGAAAATAGAGTAAAGCTTGAGTACCTTTATTTAGGCATAATGGCCTCACACACGCACAAGTTAATTACACATGTTAGACATTGCTCCTAAAGGTACACATTTTATTTTATTATTATTTATTTTAATATGTTCAAGACATTCTTTTTAGTTGTACAGCTTATTTAACCTTTTTGTTTGACATCAGCCATTATAAATAATATGGCCATCTGAGTGTGTGTGTTACTGTTTGTGGTTTGTAAATAAACCACAAACAATAATAAATAACAGCAATAATAGTTCATGAGAACTATTTAGTTCTCATGAACTAAGTACAGATCGTGTTCACACCGGAATAAGTCCCTGGGGGAGGATTAGGCAAATGAAGCCGCTGTCACTTCTTCTGCTTTGGGTTTACTGGCAGGCCGCAAACAACTTCACGGCGTATACTGCCGCCCAAAGTCCCCGGCCGGAAGTCCCCGGAGTTGGGGACTGGCTTCAGTAGAAGCTGCTGGGACTCCCAGCAGCTTCTACTGAAGCCTTCCGAGTAAATCGCCAGAACGCCGACACCTCCTCATCGCTCCCATGTTTTATTTTGTGTTGCCATAAGTTAGTCTCTCTGCGTTTCTGCACTGGGCTAATGCTAATAATGCTAATGCGAGGATAATAAAATGGTGGCTTCACAAAACGTTTTGGGAGTTTTACGGGGCGTGGTTTGCAATCCGCCCAGCCAATCAGAAATATAGCTCTTTTCTCACAAGAGAGCCGCACGAAAGTCCCCGCTCTCTAGCAGGGACTTTCGAGGGGGTAAAAAGGTTCTCATGAACTAATTTTAGGACCGGCTCTTTTTGGTGTGAACGCGACAAAAGAGTTCTCATGAACTAAGTTCTCATGAACCTTTGTGGGAAAAGTACTGCGGTGTGAATGCGCCTCTTGTGATAAACCTGCAAGAGAAAAAGCATTTGAGCTCCATACTGTTTCAGAAATAATCCTTGATGTGGTTTAGAACAGGATGGCGTTTTATCACAGCAGAATTTAACTTTATCTCTGGTAGAATTCTGATTAGGCATTAGCTCTGCCGCTCTTTTTTCGAGCTAAGGACCCAAAATCCACGTTTCTCTAACAGGGCTGCAAAAGAGGGGTATGAGCAGTATGAGGCATGCTACAATGGGTGATCTGTTTGGTATTTTAAGCAAAAAACTTCACAGACATGTTTTGTATAGGTATGGCCCAACAATATATTTTTCCAATGTAGCATAATAGGTCCACTTGAAATAGCTTGTTATACCCTACACTGTTATACACTGTTGCCATGTCTTCCAAGAATGCAGGGTTTTTGGTGGTTCCAAGAGACTCTAAAAGTACAATGGGAGCCAGAGCATTTTGCCATCAATCACCTCTTCTGTAGATTCAGCTTCCAGTTTGTGTTCAGGCGGCAGACACCCTATCCGTTTTTAAGAGTGCAATTAAAGGTCCCATGTCATGCTTTTCCAGTTATTACCCGTCCCCTTGTGTGTTATGAAGGTTTTTATCCATGTAAACGGTCTGCAGAGTCAAAAACCCTGTAGGGAGTAAAACTCTAACACAGAGTTCCCTAAAACGCCTCGTTGGAGATTTCTCATTTTCCAATGTTTTCTTCCTAGGTATCGCTACGTAGGGATACCCAGTAGCCACGCCCAGAGCTATGGCCGCACCCTCTGCCAGCCGAACATATACTGTTGGAAGCTCAGGTTCAGTTCAAAACTGTATCCAGTCATGCCAACGAGCAGTGGCGGCTGGTGGAAAATATATATATATTTTTTTTCTGGTGATGTAATGGCGCGTTTCTAGTGCAGCGCGGAGCTCGCTTTAATGCTGCGTTCAGACCGGACGCGATGCGAATATTCTCTACGCTCCTATTGCATCGCTCTGGTCGCTCGAGTTTCACTGCGGCTGTCAGCTGTGTTTACTCGCATCATTCAAACAAGACGTGCTGGCTCGGGAGCTACAACTACAACAAAATGAACATATTTTACCGTGATTAAATTGTAGTACACGTTTCTCAATGATGCCGAAGTAACAACATACTGATACCGGTTAGTAAAAACCATGAATTAATGCTTTGACAAGTCTGCAGACAGACGGCAGGCGAAAAACCTTTTAGAATGCTTGTTTTCTGAATGGAGCTTGGCTAAGCTAACGTTATATATGCTCCGACCGTCCACACTCACAACAACGGCCTATACAGACATAAATAAACCAGCGACTGTATTCTCCATGACACAGACAGTCTGTGGTTTGTACTTGTTTAACTTTTGTCTAGTTTCTGAACAGATCGTATCTGTCCCCGGCTGTTTGAAGAGCAAGCATGGGAAAGAAAAGACAGCATTTACCTGTTTGCATCCAGCTAGCCATGCCTTTCTGGTGTACCAGCTATGTGAGAAGCCTCGTTGATACGTTTTGTCTTTTTCACGAGCTTGCTGCGATATACAAATCGGGTTGGTCCGGTCCAAGGTCTTTAAGTATCAATTTATCTCCCAAACTTCTCCTTTCGAAAGGATTGGAGAGTAGCTCTTGCACAAAATTGGGTGCGGACCGAGGTCCGGCGACTCCACCTACACACCATTCTCATCCAACTACTGCGTCACCTTGGTCACTCACGAGTCTAAAAAACAACTCACGTCAACGCACGTAAGCAACGTGGGCGCCAACATGAGCGCCCTCGTGACCAAAATATTTGACGGCGCTGATTGGCTGAAATTATTTTTCGGCGGCATAGTTTACTATTGAGACTTTTGCAACGTGCTGGTTGCTGCTGTTTGGCTCGGGGGCTCCTTGCACGGCGCCCGGTAATGATAAACTAATGTCACGGGCAAGGCCAGGCAGGAAACATGTGACTTATCAGTAACTTTAGACATCGTAACACCATTTTAAACGAGATTATACATTTTACTGATACCAATTGTATGATATTTACCTTGTTCATTAAAAATAAAAATATAAAATATATATATTTTTTAAATATATATTTTTTTATTTAATATCTTTTTAATATATTTGGTTGTATGTGGGAAGAGGTGGGGCGGCGCCCCTAGCGCCCCATGGGCTGGCTGCCACTGTCAACGAGGGTCTGTTTCCTGTCTTGTGAGGGGAAATCTTCAATGTATGCCTTACCGAGGGCAGAACCACGACAAAGTCAGTGGTTTACATTTCTTGTTAACACTGTTCCTTCAGATGTTCGAACCTGTATTGCACTGTGTGCGCGGCATTTCACGGACCAAAGCTTCGCAAACATTGCAGCGATTCATGCCGGATGTGCAGAGCCTAGGACACTGAAGGACGATGCTGTTCCTACTTTGTTTGGACAAGCGGGAGATTCGGGTACACAACCTGTAAGTATTCATTGTTATTTTTGTATTTATGATCTTTGAAATAAACAAGGTATCTACCACGACTGTTTAAATGGGTAAACAATTTTCGGGCTGCTAAGCCATTAATACAGTGCTAACTAAGTTGCTAGCGTTTCCATATATCAACTCCAATGTCAGCAGATGGCCTTACATGTATCTCATAGCAGGAGTATGTCTGCATTCACACACTAAATACTCAGACAGTATACTCCGGGTGATTTACCGTACGGTCAGTCGCAAAACTTAATTACATTATAGTTGGCGTTCCTAGCATGTATGCTACCGAGCTACCGTTCCTAGCGTGTATGCTACCGAGCTAAACAAGAAGGCTACCAAGAGCTAGACATGCTAGGGAAAACATTGTTTTTATGCCAGCTACAATGAATGACCGAACGTAGCAGACTACCCGTATAAGATTGCAATTGTATTGCTAGCCTAATATGAACCACTAGCTGTTGTTCATAGTAGGTTGGCATATTACACTGAACAACTAGCAAATGTAGGTTAGCATGCTGGCAAGCTAACAAAGCTTACAAAGCTGCTATAGGCAAGATGCCGAAAATGCCTATAAGGGGAGGAATGGATGATATGCAGTGTATATATATATGTATATTTACTCATGTTCATTTTGTACATTTCTAAAAATAAAGTCTGATGGAAATACTTAGTAGCCTTTCTTCCCTGAATTATTTCCTCCTATAACAGCATATAACATATCATTCATATATAGAAAACCGTGATTTGATTTTTCATCAAACACAGTAGTAGTTTATTACCAACACGTTCTCACTCCCAACCCGTCACATGTTGACGGTCGGTCAGGGCCCCTCCCCGTCACTCTATTACGCACAGGGTACCCCTTGAGAGTCAGTTTTCAACGGGCAGGGTGTCCCATAGACCTTCATAGACCTCCCATAGCGTTGATAATAGACACCATGAGAACGCTCCCCGGCAAATGCTCTTCCCCCGACGGTCGGTTGTTATTGTCAATATTAATATAATAATTATTTATTTTTTAATAGTCACACTCGATTTCGCCGATTTTCTTGTTGCCCCAGCTGGTTAACACCTCTTTTAGCAGAAACAAAGGCTACATTCATGTATTAAATCGATGTTAATCCATGTGTGTGGTTTAGGGCTGCACGATTTTGGGAAAAAATCTAATTGCGATTTTTCTGACAAATATTGCGATTGCGATTTGCGATATTTGTTTTTAAGCAACCCAACGGAAGTTTATTGTAAAATGCGGCCATATCTCCGGCTAGGAAGGTCGTATCAACGTACTCCCGTCTCTAGCACCCCCGCAGCCCGAGCTACGAGTGAAATAACTAAACTTATTACTTGCTTTAAAGTCAAGCTTCAGTTTAAGATTCACCCTGTGATAGAAACATGTGATGGAGCATTACTAACCTGACCCAGATGGTTTGTTTCACCAAACCATCTAGGAAAGCTCCATTGGAAGCCATTTGGAAAGGGCAGGCACTTTCAGAAGCACTTGGCAGGTGATTGGTTCAATCTGTCTATCACCTTCTATCATGGGCTACTTCTGATTGATTAACAATGGCTGGTTCATGTGGAGCACAGCACTTCTGATTGGTGTGGATGACTGAGACACAAGAAAAAAAAATTAAAATTGTCAACAAAAAAAAAAGTTGTCAAAAAAAAAGTTAAAAAAAATCGCAGGCTTTGCGATTTGATAATAGCATCATTTAAAATCGCAATTTCGATTTAAAATCGATTAATCGTTCAGCCCTAGTGTGGTTGTGGAATTAATGGACGTGCCGTTGTGCGATTGCGTTGCCAGGCAACAAACTCTTCAACTACAACCCTAATTATATTTAAAAACATTTTAGAAGGCCTCACGAAATACTTTAATGTAAATAAAAATGTAAATGTGAAGGGATGTGTGTGATGTGGTGATTGACATTATTCAGCCACGGATCTGGGGTATTGTTCAGCACGGACATTTTAGTTAACCGGACTTCCTGTTGATGTGAAATCCGAAAAAAAATGTTTCAAATAAAATAATTATATTCCGAGTTTGCTTGCTTTTCTCTTTGCAGGTCATCACATAACGGCATTGTAATACACGGTTCGGCTGCATTAAATATTACATATCTGCCGTAGTTCGCTATTTATAGAGCCCTGATCAGAAGACTTCTAGACAAACCGGAAGAACTGCCGCCAAAACTGAATATGTAACGTGGATCATAAATATATCAATTAAACAACATCTTAAATTTCTCTTCACAATATAAGTCTCCTTGGAGTATCAATACTAATTCGGCTGAATTTTATATTTGATCCAATCGGTATATTGGTATATTTACACCATAACAATTAAAAAATATTGTAGTTGACATCTTCGTAGATTCATCTTCTTATTACAGACACATGCATTTCCAAACATTTGGTCTACCGATGTTGCAAATGTATTATCTCTTCGATTTACACACGGCATCTATTGCACGTCTGTCCGTCCTGGGAGAGGGATCCCTCCTCTGTTGCTCTCCCTGAGGTTTCTCCCATGTTCCCTTTAAACTGTGGGTTTGCTCTGGAAGTTTTTCCTTGTACGATGTGAGGGTCTAAGGACAGAGGGTGTCGTTTTTCTCATACTGATATTCTGAACAAATTGTGCTGTTGTATTTGCTGTAAAGTGTTTCTACTGTAGGCTATTTTTATTATATGTACAGCACTTTGGCTCCACCAAAAATCATTTATAAATGTGCTATATAAATAAAACTTGATTTGATTTTTATAACGGTGCACAACTGTTACACATGCTGATGTAACGCAAATGTTTCCAACTTCAATCAATAAAGTATATCTTATCTTAAGATGATCGATGGCTACTGCCATATTTGCAAAATGTGCCTCTGAACCTTGACAAGTGCATGTTTCAGGCTCATCAATTAACAACAGGAGGGGGCACAGACATAAGACCAGCTGTTAAATAAAGCTCTTCTGACCTTAGCTGGCATGTGGGTATATATTAATGATGCCCATTATGGACACAATAAATGTTTACCCATTTATTATTTATATGTTTTAAATTTGAGTGTTTCCTATCCCTACACAGTTTAATACTGGCAACTTCTTATTATGGGAAATATGAAAACGTCTTTTAAAACTACAATTCCCAGTAGAGACGTGCGATAGAACATGTTGCAAAACACACAATAGCCAGCATGTGTAGTTCTGAGGACGGGGTGGGGGACGGGGTGGACCCGTTCAAATCCAGTTTTGGACAGTCTGCCGTGGTTCCATCCCATTTCAAAGTGCTGTTCGACGCTCGGTGTAACCCTCGGAGCACACTCAAACATCCAATCCCAGAGCTTGAGGACTATCACAGGGTTTGTCAAGCGAAGCAGAAAGAATACTTACTTCCGGGTGTAAAATTCTCTAAAGCAACTACTATGAGCTGCTCCGACCCTCGGTCCTGACGGACTCCAACTTGTGTTTATTATAGGGCTGTCAGTCGATTCAAATATTTAATCGCGATTAATCGCACATTTTTTATCTGATCTAAATGTACCTTAGAGGAATATGTTTCAAGTTTTTAATACTCTTATCAACAGTGGACAAATATGCTTTATGCAAATGTTTATTATCATTTGAACAATGACACAAATTCTCATGAATATTAAACACAACAACCTCTGAACATTACAAATATTCGCCTCAATTCAACCTGGAACCTCTCATTCAATAATACAATACAAAGTGTGTGTGTGTCTGTGCGTGTGTGTGTGTGTGTGTGTGTGTGTGTGCGTTTGTGTGATGGATCGTTGGAGCTATGTGCAACTCAAGGCATATGCTCGAACGGGAGCTGCCTGGACGCTGCAATCATGTTGCGCACTATTCGTGCTGAGTGTGCTGACTGTTCGTACAATGTTCCACTGTCTGGCTTCCTGCATCAAGTCAAGTGCTCGGCGCAGTTGTCGGCGAAATGTCGCTCCTCTGTTTTCATTGAAACAGCTCCTTATATCCGTTAGCGCAGCTAGCTAACACCAGATGCTAACAACAACAATAATTCACGTAAGGTCTCTCCCGGTCCTCCCGATGGCCAGTCAGGGCTGTCAGCATCAGCTTGTAGATGGTATTTTAAACTCAATGCGCTCTGAAACTACGGGGTGGCCGAGGACATGCGTTAAAATAATTAGTGGCGTTCATTTTTTTTTATTAACGCGTTAACTTGACAGCCCTAGTTTATTAATCAAACAAATAAATAAACACAAGGATAATTATGTGTTATTGTTGAGTAAATAACAGTGTGTGGTTTAGAAAATAATACAAAATTAGAAGGAAAAAACGATGAAACAATACAGATTTCAGTATTCTGAGCCCCTACTCTCCCCATAACTGACGGCAACAAAAGTCCTACATTATTCAATTAAAATAAAGAAGTAAAAACAATAAGTGTGGCTTGATATTGAGTAAGAAAAAGGTTGATAAACGCTGTGAGAATGGATGTGCGGAGAGCATTTCGCCGCGATCCCAACTCCTCTATTACCAAAGTTCAGGGTTCTATGCAAGTCAATGGGACGCCCTGCCCGTTGAAAACTGACTCTCAAGGGGTACCCTGTGCGTAATAGGGTGACGGGGAGGGGCCCTGACCGACCGTCAACATGTGACGGGTTGGGAGTGAAAACGTGTTGTTATTCCTCGTGGATTCATCTTCTTATTACAGACACAGGCATTTCCTAACATTCGGTCTATATGCTGTAAAATGTATTATCTCTTCGATTTACACACGGCATCTATTGCACGTCTATCCGTCCTGGGAGAGGGATCCCTCCTCTGTTGCTCTCCCTGAGGTTTCTCCCATTTTTTCCCTTTAAACTGTGGGTTTGCTCTGGAAGTCTTTCCTTGTACGATGTGAGGGTCTAAGGACAGAGGGTGTCGTTTTTCTCATACTGATATTCTGAACAATCTGTGCTGTTGTATTAGCTGTAAAGTGTCTCTACTGTAGGCTATTTTTATTATATGTACAGCACTTTGGCTCCACCAAAACTTGCTTATAAATGTGCTATATAAATAAAACTTGATTTGATTTGATTACAGGTAAAAATAACGTACTCTTCTTCCGTTCTACGCCTCAAAGGTCTATAATTGAATCTGTACATGTTATGGAGGTTCTGCAGGGTGTGGGGTATGTATGGTGTATATCTTGACATATAATGTTGTGTGCTACTGTTGGTGTTTTCAGCTAGCTGGCTACATAATGTTGTAACTGTCAGCTAGGCTACCTTTCTAAATGATTTGCAACAGGCGTTTTCCACTTCGGTAGGTATCATGGCGCAGTTTCCACAAGTGCACCTCAATAACAAGTTGTAGGTACAGTTTGGTTAGTTAGCGTATAACATATACGGCTGTACCGACGCCATTGTAAAACTCAAGTTCCGCTCAGAGCCGTAAAAAGCACTGTGTTAGACATGGGCGGAGCCTCTCTGGTGGTTTACTATTCAGAACAGAGTGGCCGAGCTGACCAATCGGAGCACACTGGGCTCACAGGGAGGGGGGGCAGGCGCTCCAACAAGCCGTTTAGGTGAATACACATACTATACAGAGATGCTGTATGAGAAACCAATGTGAGTTTGGAAAATTGCACAGAATAAATCTATTTTAGTAGACCTCAACAATGGAATTATGATCAGTAGAAATGGCCATGACATGGGACTTTTAAGACCTTGTCGCTGGGGTCCTGCCTGACGCTCACCTTTCTACTTCTTTGATGGCACCCAGAGGATTGATGACATCCATCTGGATTAATTATCTTCTTACTTATAGACACATATATTTTCAAGCATTTGGACTGCCTAGGTTGTAAATGTATTGGCTTCTTAATTTACAGACGACATCCATTACACGTCTGTCCGTCCTTGGAGAGGGATCCTCCTCTTTTGAATTAGTAACAACATAGGTATATAGGTAAAATATAAGTTAGAACTAACCAAGGCATAGCACACATGTTATTATTATTTAACTAAGGCATAATATGCAATGAAGCTATCAAATGTAGTGATTAAAGCATATGGTTTTAAAATAACTGTAATGTATTCCTTCTCATAACAACAATAGATAAGTCAGGCATGTCTTTGTGTTTCTTTCTGCTTTGATCGTCACTACTTTGAAAACAAAGCCCAGAGACAGTGCTTTCATTTCCTCCCACCCAGTTGTCATCAAGTAAGAGCAGAATAATCAACAGCACCACAGTGACAGCATGGCATTATCACAGGATCCATCACCAGCCTGACATGGCTATGACTGAGGGTGTGACAAGTTTATTCACCCCTGAGAGGCCGCTTCAGGTCAGCATGCATGGAAAAGGTAGCCTAACAAAGGCATGAACTCATTACACGTTATATGTTTCATCAAGAGTTTCCTAGTGACCTTACTCTACAGGAGGTTCCCTCAATACCACAGCAGGAAATTCAAAATTGGATATAAGCATATATCCCTCACCTGATGCACAATTAGCTAGACTTCAGTTGAAATGTATCAAAAATGCCGAACGCTTTCAGAAATTAGAGATATTAATTAATGTTATTAATAATAACAATAATAATAATTAAATTAATTCTGATGCTTCTAATTTACAGTCATGGGCTCTTGCTTGTGGCCCACATTCTTCCAGAGAAAAGAAAGAAAAACAAATCCATTCACAGCCAAGAAAGAACCTCCTCTCTCCTGGCTTGCTTCCTCACATCTTGACAGAATGGGGACAGTCTAATTTGATATATGGCGATACAAAAATTGCTATCTCAGCAGAGCATAACAAATTATATATTGAAAAATGGTCACACTTTATTTCACAATGCCCTAATTATTGCTAGATGAAGGCTTAATTGTGAAGAAATGGCTTGACTTCGCAAGGTTATTCAAACGTTTGACAAATAAAGAACAAAGAAACTAAATGTGAATAAGGCAAAACACAGATGCAAATTGCAACACAGTGTGAATAGGCTTTGCATTTTTTCAATTTGGCAATGCTAAACATACAGTACTTCCAAACTACCATATTATTGAACATATGGGAACAAATGTACTATGATTATGAATAAGACTCAGCAACCCACAGAACTCTGACTTAATAAATAGAAGTATAAACCACCGGGTGTTTTGACAAAGAGGAAAGGACAGATTTACAAAGATATATTAATGTCCCTCTATACCAGGGATCACCAACTACATTTGTCCAAGGGCCAACATTTATCCAATAGACACTATCGCGGGCCAGCGGCGGGGGGTACAGGTACTGCATAAAGCTTAGAAGACTCTTCACGCTAACGAAGGATCACTTCTAGGCAGGGTTGGGAGGGTTACTTTGTAAATGTAATCAGTTACTGATTACTGAATACATGCTCTGAAGGTAATCAGAATACAGTTACAGTTACATGTCTTAAAAAAGTAACGTGTTCAGGTTACTTTTAGAATACTTTTGGAATACTTTCTTTTTCCATAACAGATGGGTATGTTTTGGTAAACAGGAGACACTTGTTTTACTGTTTTAATGGCTTATCAAGAACTCAAACACAACATCTTGGTGTCATTCTGGACAGCTCCCTCTCATCTGCACCCACATAACAAACATCACCCGGACTGCATTCTCCTACTGTAAACCTTTCCTTAGAATATGTTATGAATTGTAAGGTGTCCTTGGGTGATTTGAAAGGCGCCCCTAAATAGAATGAATTATCATTATTATTTATTATTATTATTATTATCTGAAACGATGCAATAACTTTTAAAACTGTTTCCAGTCATTTGCCCCATGCATTCAGCAGCAGCAGGCCATTCACTTTGATCCCGTTATAAATGGCATCATTTCAACAATAAAGAAATGCTACATCAACGTTATCTTGCACATTTTATCTAACCATCTCCGTTTCTAACTTTCAATATATTTTAAAAGAGATCTCTCTCTCTCATCTGCGTGCGAGGGTGGGGCCTCACAGACACGCTGCATCTCTCTCTCGCTCACAGACACGCTGCAGCGCAGTGCAGTGTGCACATAGTTCTGCCGGTAATGAATATTACATTTTGTGAGGAAACTTTTCCACCAATAATTCCAATAAGTATTCCAAAATGTATTCACTTCAGGTTTACGAAAGTAACTGTAATCAGATTACTCATTTTTCAAATGTAACGCCAGCTGAATACTACTACTTTTTGTATTCTGATTACGTAACGCCGTTACATATATTCCGTTACAACCCAACCCTGCTTCTAGGCTACTGTCCCGCAGCTCCTGCCTCTCTGTTGGACTTTGTCGCAGCGGGGCTGCTGCTGTGGTGCGGAGTGCACAAAGCAGACTCTTCACAACGAAGGATCACTTCTTCTTCTTCAAGGAAGGGAAGGTTTCGCAGTACGCAGTCTACTGTCCCGCAGCTGCTGCCTCTCTGTTGGACTCCGGTACTGCACCTTACTCACGAGACGTTGGGGGGGGGCGAACGCAGTAACCACTCGCCACAGTCACCCCCGTCGTGCGGGCCGGATGAGAATGTCTGGCGGGCCGGATGTGGCCCGCGGGCCGCCAGTTGGTGGTCACTGCTCTATACTCTCTTTCAACAATACATTATTGGTCTCACATATATACAGAACATGTCTCTGAATTGTTTGGCAGAGAGAGAGAGAGAGAGAGAGAGAGAGAGAGAGAGAGAGACAGAGACAGAGACAGAGACAGAGACAGATAAGCTGATCCGGAGCATAGAGAGAGCAGCGGTCCACAGGGCTCGGCCTCGCCTCCTGTCCTCACAACTCTTATTAATCCCGGTACCGGACTATTGTTATTTGTTGTTATTTTGAGGTAAAGGACTCTGAGTGTTTAGTCTAAATTCAAACGGTTTGATCACAATTTATGTCAACATATATTTCCAAGGCACTCCTTTATAATTAGTGGGATAAACAGGTTTGAAATCATTCCAATGTATACTATAGGGCAATAAACCAAAAATATAATTTAAAACTGGAGAGGTAACAAAATATGCATAAATAAATGTTAACTAGGTAAAATAAGAAATGAATGAACAACAACAATAAAATAAGTTACATTTATTTGTTATTCGCTATGGTAGGTTATTGGTTATGTTCACATACTTATTTGATTATTAAAGTGTAAAATTATCTTTTTCATATGGGTGTTTTCAGTGGCGTCTGGTGGAAATGGTGACCAAACAATACTAGAGGGGTCCGTGGGGATGCTCCCCCGGGGAAAAAAAAATTATGACTTCTGGTGATGTTCGAGGCTTAAAAATATGAGAAGACTGATCAATACCACCATAATCTTCAGTGTGGTTAGCTATGAATCTTCCAAAACTTTGAAACACCTTGTCCTGGACATAGTTTCTACAGTGTAAACTGATTTAATTCCCATTTAACCTGTTAAGGGGCTTTTCCCCCCCGTTTTTTTCTCACAAAACTGTGTCTCAGGGCTTCTTAAAATGTAATAAACTATTCAAGAGTCATACTCATTTAACGGGAAGAAACTCAGATAACTGATGATATGAACCATTTTTACCGAAATAAAACACAAGTCTCACAAGAAGCTAACCTTTTGCTAAATGAGCCCTGAGCCAAAAAATGCTAAAGCACTCGAGGTATCTTATCGGATATGCACAAACAAGCTTATGCTAACAAGCTGAGATTCCACAGAAATATAAGTATCATCACTGAGCGATCAGAACTCACGACAGGGGAAGCAAATACAGACATCACACGACGTAGCTTTAGGTAGCAAAACACAGAGATATGCTCACCTTTTGCTGTTATTCTGATCAAAAGTCGTGTTCAATGGCATTAAAACTGTTAGCGCAGAGTGAAGCAGGTAGGACCCAAACGCAGATAACACTTGATAATACCTTTATTGCAAGGGCTCTTATCGAATATATAAACTTCAACGAACAAAACACTCTACGGTGAACTAGGTCACAAACAAAAGAAGCACCAACACTGAACACAGCACGAGACAAGACTAAATACAGGGAGGGATAATTACAAGACAAGAAACAGCCGGGCAGAGGAGGAGAAACACAAGGGCCACAGGTGAACACAATCAGCTAACGAGACACAGGTGAGGAAACTAACGACAGGAGGAAAAACACAGGGAAAAGGACCAGACAATAACCCAGGAGGAAAACATGGCATAGAGAACAGTGAAAACACCCAAACCTAGACATAGACCTGTGACCTGACATGACAACCGTGACAGAACCCCCCCCTCAAGGGACGGATTCCAGACGTCCCTAAACCCCAAAAACAAAAATCCAACACAGTCCAGCAGGGTGGGTGGAGGGGGTCCGGAGGAGGGACGTATCCCTAGGCCACCAGGGTGGGTGGAGGGGGTCCGGAGGACGGGACTAAGCTGACCGCCCAGGAGCCCAGTAGGGGACCAGGAAGGGATCTCGGGCGGACGGCCCGGGGGCACGGCAGAAGCCGAGAAGGGGGACTCGGGCGGACGGCCCGGGGGCAAGGCAGAGTCTAAGGTGGGGAACTCGGGCGGACGGCCCGGGGGCAAGGCAGAGTCCAAGGTGGGGGTCTCGGGCGGACGGCCCGGGGGCAAGGCAGAGTCCAAGGTGGGGGTCTCGGGCGGACGGCCCGCGGGCAAGGCAGAGTCCATGGTGGGGAACTCGGGCGGACGACCCGGGGGCAAGGCAGAGTCCATGGTGGGGCGAAGGCCACAGCGGGCGAACTCAGGGGGCCGAGCATGAGGGCGAAGACCAGACAGCTCCGGAGGCCGGGCAGGACCCGGTGTCGGCCGGACAGGAACCGGAGCCGGCGGGACAGGCTTCGGCAGGATCCCCCACGGAAGAGGACCAGGAGTTGGCAGGACCCCCAGCGGAAGAGTGGACGACGGGACCTCCAACGAGACAGGACAAAGGGTTGGCAGGACCCCCGGCAGGAGAGTAGACGGCGGGACCTCCAACGGCACAGGACATAGGGTTGGCAGGACCCCCGGCAGGAGAGTAGACGGCGGGACCTCCAACGGGACAGGACATGGGGTTGGCAGGACCCCCGGCAGGAGAGTAGTCGGCGGGGCCTCCAACGGGACAGGACAAAGGGTTGGCAGGACCCCCGGCAGGAGACTAGTCTGCGGGACCTCCAACTGGACAAGACATGGGGTTGGCAGGACCCCCGGCAGAGGGCTAGTCTGCGGGACCTCCAACTGGACAGGACATGGGGTTGGCAGGACCCCCGGCAGAAGACTAGTCTGCGGGACCTCCAACTGGACAAGACATGGGGTTGGCAGGACCCCCGGCAGAGGGCTAGTCTGCGGGACCTCCAACTGGACAGGACATGGGGTTGGCAGGACCCCCGGCAGGAGAGTAGACGGCGGGACCTCCAACGGGACAGGACATGGGGTTGGCAGGACCCCCAGCGGAACCTCCAACGGTACAGGACATGGGGTTGGCAGGACCCCCGGCAGAAGACTAGTCTGTGGGACCTCCAACGGCACATGAGTAGGGGCTTGAGTGGGGACTCGAGAGAGGGCTTGAGAGGGAACTTGAGAGGAAACTGGAGAGTGGACTCGAGAAGGAACTCGAGAGGTGACTCGAGAGGTAACTCGAGAGGGGACCTGAGAGGGGACTTGAGAGGGAACTCGAGAGGAGACCTGAGGGGAAACTTGAGAGGTGACTCGAGAGGACACTGGAGAGTTGACTTGGGAGGTGACTCGAGAGGACACTGGAGAGTTGACTTGAGAGGTGACTCGAGAGGACACTGGAGAGTTGACTTGAGAGGTGACTCGAGAGGACACTGGAGAGTTGACTTGAGAGGGGACTCGAGAAAAGACTCGAGAGGGAACTCGAGAGGGGACCTGAGAGGGGACTTGAGAAAAGACTCGAGAGGGACCCGAGAGGGAAACTCGAGAGGAGACTGGAGAGGGAACTCGAGAGGGGACTAGAGAGGGGACTTGAGAGGAACTCGAGAGGAGACCTGAGGGGAAACTTGAGAGGTGACTCGAGAGGACACTGGAGAGTTGACTTGAGAGGGGACTCGAGAAGGGACTGGAGAGGGGACTCGAGAAGGAACTCGAGAGGTGACTCGAGAGGTAACTCGAGAGGGGACCTGAGAGGGGACTTGAGAGGGAACTCGAGAGGAGACCTGAGGGGAAACTTGAGAGGTGACTCGAGAGGACACTGGAGAGTTGACTTGAGAGGGGACTCGAGAAAAGACTCGAGAGGGAACTCGAGAGGGGACCTGAGAGGGGACTTGAGAAAAGACTCGAGAGGGGACCCGAGAGGGAACTCGAGAGGAGACTGGAGAGGGAACTCGAGAGGGGACTAGAGAGGGGACTAGAGAGGGAACTCGAGAGGAGACCTGAGGGGAAACTTGAGAGGTGACTCGAGAGGACACTGGAGAGTTGACTTGAGAGGGGACTCGAGAAGGGACTGGAGAGGGGACTCGAGAAGGAACTCGAGAGGTGACTCGAGAGGTAACTCGAGAGGGGACCTGAGAGGGGACTTGAGAGGGAACTCGAGAGGAGACCTGAGGGGAAACTTGAGAGGTGACTCGAGAGGACACTGGAGAGTTGACTTGAGAGGGGACTTGAGAAGGGACTGGAGAGGGGACTCGAGAAGGAACTCGAGAGGTGACTCGAGAGGTAAGAGGTGACTCGAGAGGACACTGGAGAGTTGACTTGAGAGGTGACTCGAGAAGTGTCTGGAGGGGAAACTTGAGAGAGTTGGTTCGCCAACAGAATACAGGGTGCTGGAGTCGGCCGGTACGCCGACAGGACACGAGGAGCTAGTGTTGGCTGGGGAGCCAACAAGAGACGAGGTGCTGGAGTCGGCCGGTACGCCGACAGGACACGGGGAGCTGGTGTCGGCTGGAGAGCCAGCAGCAGACGAGGTGCTGGAGTCGGCCGGTACGCCGACAGGACACGGGGAGCTGGTGTTGGCTGGGGAGCCAACAAGAGACGAGGTGCTGGAGTCGGGGCTGCTGGGGCCAGAACTGGGGCCGGAACCATCGCTGTGTGGGCCGGTTCTGTAGCCGGAACCATGGCTGCTAGGGCTCGGGCTAACCTGGCCTTGCGACGACTCCTCTTAGCAGCCGCCTGAATACTCCGTGGACCTCCATAAGCCAGACGAGTACCCGAGAACGGATCCTGGACAGGAGCAGGAAATGGGGAAGAAGCCGGGGCTGACTCCAGACGGAACCCACCAAGGCGTATGGTGCCAGGTTGGGAATCGGGAGGCAGGGAGCTAGCATGCCTGGGGCTAGCAGGCCGGGAATCACACACCGGGAGGATCTTTGAAATCCAGCCAGGTAAGAACTTCACCAAACCTGGTTTCTCTCTAGCCATTTGGCGCGCCTCCGACAACACAGCCTCTCGCTGCTGAACTCCGGGTGCTCTCTTCCATCGATCCGAGCAGTTAGCCAAAAAAAAGGAAAAATTCAATAATTCCAGCTCGAACGGATCTGCTGGGCCCATTTCTTGGTTGGTGCTTTCTGATAGCGCAGAGTGAAGCAGGTAGGACCCAAACGCAGATAACACTTGATAATACCTTTATTGCAAGGGCTCTTATCTAATATATAAACTTCAACGAACAAAACACTCTACGGTGAACTAGGTCACAAACAAAAGAAGCACCAACACTGAACACAGCACGAGACAAGACTAAATACAGGGAGGGATAATTACAAGACAAGAAACAGCCGGGCAGGGGAGGAGAAACACAAGGGCCACAGGTGAACACAATCAGCTAACGAGACACAGGTGAGGAAACTAACGACAGGAGGAAAAACACAGGGAAAAGGACCAGACAATAACCCAGGAGGAAAACATGGCATAGAGAACAGTGAAAACACCCAAACCTAGACATAGACCTGTGACCTGACATGACAACCGTGACAAAAACGAGAACAAAAAATGTTTATTACATGGTTTAGTTGAATACTCGATTCTGATTGGTCAATTCAGAACACGTGACACGTTGTTAATCCAGAACAGACAGACCGCTGTCAAGGATTTATTGACCGTTGTTAAGGACGCTCACATCTGCACAAAGAAGTCCGTTCAATTTAACTGTATACAGTTTGGCCGAAAAGCAAAGTTTGCTTTTTTAACTGACAAGACAAGAGCGACAAGAAAACAGCGGAGAAGTAACGGGCAGAAACCCTCCTTTTTACGCAGCGGTCCAGACATAGACATCAGACATAGACACATATTCAGTTGCCAGTTACTTTGGCATTAGAGCAGGGATATCTAGATACTTTCCAAGGTTTGACATAATGAATTGTGCTACTTTTAAAGCAAGCAGCGATGTTTTCAAATCTGTAATCAAAAAGCTCCTCAAAAACGCTATCGAAGCAGTTCCTGCTGTTGCTACGTTAGTTCAAACAGTAACAACGGACTATTTTTCTTAGCGGATGCATGTCAATTTAAATCAATACATACAACTATTTTTTAAATCAATAAAATCATTTTCTAAATCCATAAAAGCATTTCAATTAATATTGGGAGTCATGTCGTTACTTTGTTGAGAATGTGGCCATGTAATAAGCGGGATAATGTGCAGCGACGCGGTCATTATGGGGAAACACCTTCATGCCGATCTAGATCCCTCCGCTTCGCGTCGGGCTCCTGATCGGCCTGTCGGTGTTCTTTTCCCCATAATGACCGCGTCGCTGCACATTATCCCTTACGTGTCTGTCACTTTGAAAAAATTATTATTATTATTGATGATCCATAATTCACTCCCTGTTTTGTCTCCTTGGATACGAGTCAAAACAACTCACAGACTGCCTTGGGCCGGGTGCTGAAATTGTGGCCCTTGGACCATCAGATCTGACGATGCTGATTGGCTGAAATTATGTTTTGGCGGCATAGTACTTTTCAGGTAGCAACAGTCAGCACTTGGTTGGCTGCTGCTACACTTAGGGCTCTTTTCTTACCGCCCAGACGAGAGAGGGTAATGAAAAAGATTTCTGCGGCCAGGCAGGAAACACATGACCTATCAGAACTTTAGACATCGTAACACAATTTTAAACGAGATTCTATTGTAGATTATACATTTTTCTCATACCAACTATATTATATGTACCTTGTTTATTAAAAATAAAAATGAAAATATTTATTTTTATTTGTAATGACAATCTAAAATGGGAAGAAGGGGGCGGCGCACCTAGCGCCCCTACGGGCCGGCCGCCACTGGGTGTTTTAGAGTTAGCCAGCTAAAATCTTGCATAGGGCAGCACATTTGTTAGAACCGGCCCTGCCTCCATTGGACTCCTTTGTTCACTCCGGGACATAGTGACATCACTATGTAACACTCGCTTGTAGTTGCTAGCACTTCCACACGTTGTGGTTGGTAGGCAAAGGGGCGGGGCATATCTAAGGGGTTGACCAATCACAACAGAGCCGGCCAGCTAACCAAGGGTTAGGGCAGACTGGGCTCTGGTTTCAGACAGAGGGTAAAAAGAGGTGCTGCAGCACAGGCAGTATGAGAAAAATAAAGAGCTTTTTGAACATTAAAGCATGGAGACATGTCTCAGTAGAGACACTTAATACCATTACGAACTTGAACATCAGCAGGAGAAGGCCCCCTTAAAGAGAATTATATTTTCCAAATGAGCAATCTTTTCTTTTTTTTAACGAAGGGTTGCCATGTTGTGTCTGATCTGTAACTAAATATGTAGCACTCCACTCTTCCCATGATTGACTCTCTTGACGTTAATAAGCTGTTTGACTGATTAGAAGCTCGTGTAGCATGAGTAGCAGCATGCTCTGTTGATATTGTAAAGCAGTCAGACCCCAGTGTGCCTCTGTGTCACCTGTGCATGCAGACTGATTTGTTCTTTGTGTCCCGTGTGAGTGTGTCTCTTTTCTCTATCTGATCTATACAGAAATTGTGGGGAAAACCTTCAGTAGAGACGTCCCATAGAACATGTTGCGAAACACAATAGCCAGCATGTGTAGTTCTGGGGGGGCGTTCGATTCCAGGTTTGGATAGTCTGGCGTGGTTTCGTTCCATTTCAAACAGCTGTTTAACGCTCGGTGTAACCTTGGCGCACTGCCACTCCAACATCCAATCCCAGAGCTTGAAGATTAATCATGGGGACAGTAGTCCTAAATGATAGCTGGGGATTATGGGTAGTGTAGTGTCTTCGGCCATCCTAAACTCAGAAATGTTTTTCGGATTTCATATCGCATTAACACCATATCCCTACATGCATTGCGGCTAAAACATCCAATCAGCGAGCTTAAACCATAGCTGAGGATCTTGGGTAATCAGTTCAGTGGCTGTGTATCGCAATGATGCTCGAAATGTCCCTACATCGCAGGCCTGCGTCTGTTTCCGGTTATTTTTATTTTGAAATGTAGTTCCTGACGGACGCCAAAAAAGCCAGAGATTAAGGAATTAAACAAATAAATAAAAGCAAGGATAATTGTGTGTTATTGGTGAGTAAATAAAATTGTGTTATTTTGAAAAGAATAACAAATTAGAAGGAAAAAAATATTTAAAAAAAATACAGATTTCAGTATCCTGAGGCTCTGAGCCCCATTTCTTTTCCTCACAGACGACAAAAAAAGTCGGACATTATACGATTTAAAATAAATACAATAATTGTGGCTTGATATTGAGTAAGAACACGTTTTTATGAACCACACAGCTTCTGGTCTTCCAAGACCCGAACGGACAAAAAGACGTGCTGCAGGCACGAAACATACTACCAATAGAAATACATTGCTTTTAAAATGGTTCTGTGTGACACGAAAAAAAGGGGAAAATCGTGTTGGTGAACACGAATCAATAGATTACATGTTGTGACTATAACACGAAATGCCGTGAGACTGGGTTGGAAATACACAACAGCAGCCCACAGCCAGTACGCCCTCCACTCCCCCCCACACTCACACTGCTCCTCCAGCAGAAACATTTGCCCTTTTCTTCCCTTGTTGGTGGCTCATGTTTACTCCCTGAATGTGCTGTTTATTACACTTGAAGCCCCTCCTCATTCCGCCTCTTGCCGCATTATAATTTAATTGCTGCACATTTTCCATCCAGCCCCCCTTCCCCGTTTTGCCTCATTCATTTCTAATGCATGACCTTTCCTGACAATAATGATCAATCAATAGGCGCTTTCACACCGGAGTACTTTTCCCCGTACTTTTCCATTTTAGTTCTGATAGTTCCTGGGATTTTGCGTTCACACCAAAAAGAGAACTTAGTTCATGAGAACTTTTCCCCCCTTTTCAGTCCCTGCTAGAGAGCAGGTACTTTCCTGGGGAGAAAAAAGTTCCAATTTCTAATTGGCTGGGCGAATTGCAAACCACGCCCCGTAAAACTCTGAAGCAGCTTCTACTGAAGCCAGTCCCCAACTACAGGGACCTCCGGCCGGGGACTTCGGGTGGCAGTATAGGCCGTGAAGTTATTTGCGGCCTGCCAGTAAACCCAAAGCAGAAGTAGAAGTGACGTCAGCGGCATCATTTGTGTAATCTTCCCTCAGGGACTTATTCCGGTGTGAACGCGATCTGCTCTTTAGTTCCATGGGGGAACTAATGGCGCACTTCCACAGCAGGGCCTCCTCATATCTGTTCAGAAACTAGACAAAAGTGAAACAAGTACAAACCACAGACTGCCTGTGTTATGGCGAATAGTCGCTGGTTTATTTATGTCTGTAGGCCGTTGTTGTGAGTGTGGACTGTCGGAGCATATACTGCGTTAGTTAGCCAATCTCCATTAAAAAAAAAATGTTGCCTGCCGTCTGTCTGCAGACTTGTCAAAGCATTAATTCATGGTTTTTACTAACCGGTATCAGTATGTTGTTACTTCGGCATCATTTTGAAACGTGTATTTTGAAATGTGTTCATCTTGTTGTAGTTGTACCCCCCTTGCCAGCAATTCTCTCTCTAGTTTACCATACTCAGCCCGACTCAGCCTGGTTGTTGGCTCGGAAAGAACCTCAATTTTATGGGGCCAGAACAACTGTGAAATCATACCCGCTAGCCGGAACTACGCCATGTGGAAACGCAACCAAAAACGGGCCGCGCACGGCACGCTTAAAGCGAGCTCCGCGCTGTAGTGGAAATGCGCCATAAGTGCTGGGAACTAAGTACGGCAAAGTACTTGGTGTGAAAGCGGCTATTAGGTGTTTCACCTCATCAGACCTTTTAAAATGAAAACCACTGAGTGAATTGAAAGGCTTCCTGAGCTGGAGTTATGAAGTGCATGTGTTGTAACTCCAGCTGGAGAAAAAAGGCAATTCATATGTGAGCTGCTGTGTAAGAAAACGTACATGTACTAGAAAACACAGAAAGACATCTTCCAGCTGGGCTTGCAGAGGATCCTCTGAGGAACGACTGCATTATTGATTAGATCTGTTAGACGCAGCTGCTTCTGCATCTGGGACCAGTTAATATTCCTCTAAGGTGTGGCTGAAGTCTAAAATGTTCAACCTTGCCTTCTGTAACCCAGCAGGCAATCTGTCGTCCTTCACCACAACAATATGTGCTCGGATGCATCCTGCCAAATTATTACATTTCAAACATTGCAACTCTGCGTTACTTTCGGACTGTAGGCCATCATTTTGTTCGTTTAATAAGAGCTTTCTGTGCTTTCTAGACAGACAAAGGATTTAAGGCTATCCAAATCTTAGATAGCCTTGATGACAGGGGCGGACTGGGGGGAAAAAGTGGCCCGGGGATTAATTGACAGACACTTAATAATAATAATAATAATAATAGATTTAATTTGTTAGCGCTTTTACAGGTGCTCAAAGACGCTTTACAGATATAGTGAAGGGAAAAGGAAGGAACAACAAATAAATATATAGTAAACAATCACACATTAAAAGCCAGATTGAAGAGGTGAGTTTTTGTGAGTTTTTTGAAGGTGGTGAGGTCAGTGCAGTCTCTGATGGGTTGGGGGAGTGAGTTCCAGAGGGAGGGGGGCAGCGACGGAGAAGGCTCTGTCCCCCCAGGTCCGGTGATTGGTGCGGGTGGGGATGGATAGGAGGTTGGCATCTGATGAGCGGAGGCAGCGGGAAGGGGCGTGGTGGTGCAGCAAGTCTGTGAGGTAGGGGGGGGCCTGATTGTTGAGGGCTTTGTGGGTAATGAGGAGGACTTTGAAGATGATTCTTTGACGGACGGGGAGCCAGTGGAGGTTCTGGAGGACGGGAGTGATGTGGTCTCGGGAGCGGGTGTGGGTGAGGAGGCGGGCAGCAGAGTTCTGGATATGTTGGAGTTTATTGAGGAGGTTGGATGGTATGCCGTAGAGGATGCTATTGCAGTAGTCGAGTCGTGAAGTGATGAATGCATGAATCAGGGTTTCAGCAGCAGAGGAGGAGAGTGATGGGCGGAGACGGGCAATGTTTTTGAGGTGGAAAAAGGCGGTCCTGGTGATGTGATTTATGTGGTGGTTGAATTTGAGCTGACTGTCGAAGATGACTCCGAGGTTGCGGATGTGAGGGGGGGGAGATAGAGTGTGGGCTGTCAATGGTGAAGTTGAAATTCTGGATGTCTTTGATACGGGATGGGGGGGCCGATGATGATGATGTCTGATTTGGCACTGTTCAGTTGGAGATAGTTTGTTTGCATCCATGCTTTTATTTCTGAGAGACAGTTGGTGAGAGTGGAGTGTGTTGTGGGGGTGATGGTTTTGTTGAGATATAAAGTTGGATGTCATCGGCGTAGCAGTGAAATTGAAGGTTGTGGCGACGAATTATTTTGCCAAGGGGGAGCATATAGAGGATGAATAGGAGGGGGCCAAGCACCGAACCCTGGGGGACACCTTGGGACAGAGGAGCAGTGGAGGAGGTGCAGTTGTTGATGTTGATAAACTGATGTCTGTCGGTGAGGTAGGATTTCAGCCAGGAGAGTGCAGTGTCGGTGATGTTCAGTGATGATTCGAGGAGGGACAGCAGGATGGCGTGGTTGATGGTGTCGAATGCTGCGGTGAGGTCGAGGAGGATGAGGATGTTAAGGTTGCCAGAGTCAGAGGAGAGGAGGAGGTCGTTTGTGATTTTGAGAAGAGCTGTTTCGGTGCTGTGTTTTGATCGGAAACCGGATTGAAATGGCTCAAAGAGATCATTGGAGCTGAGGTGGGCTTTAAGTTGTGAGGCAACGACACGTTCAAGTATTTTGGACAGAAAGGGGAGATTTGAGATGGGCCGGAAGTTGGACATGATGTCAGGTGTGAGTCCAGGTCTTTTGAGAATGGGTGTGACAGCAGCCAGTTTGAGAGAGGGGAGAACTGATCCAGATCTGAGGGAGGAGTTAATGATGGTGGCGATGAGTTGGGAGATGGCAGGGAGGCTCTCTTTAACAAATTTGGAGGGCATTGGGTCAAGTGTGCAGGTGGAGTTAATTCCAGTCATGAGGTCGGACAGTTGCATGGGGGTCACAGGGGAGAAGTGGGACAGGGGGTGTGAGGTGAAGGGGGGGGAGCCAGGAGGGAAGGTGGGGGGTGCTGATGAGGGTGTCAGATTGCTGTAAATGTTGCTGATTTTGGTTTGGAAAAACGAGAGGAAGGAGTTGCACTGTTCGGTGGTGAAGGATGAGGTGGCGCGGCATGTATCGGCTGGCCGGCGACGAAAGTATGTTACTTAACAAAAAATATCCATTTAATGTTATTTTGGACAATTATTCATATAGTAATCACATTACCTGAGCCCTTGAGTTGCCTAGAGCAAAATAGTTACGGCATATATTTAGTGATTTTAATGTTAACAGATCATTGATGCAATAACATTTTGACCCAATTTGCCTGACTTGACACATGGAATAAAACATGGGCGTAGGAAGCATCCTCAATGTGGGTGAGACAATGTAACGGGGGGTGTGGGCAGGTGGTGGACCTCACCTCTTCTAGGGGAGTCCGGAGGCATGCTCCGCCGGGAAGATTTTTTTTTAAATGTTGAAGTTAAATGCATTAATCTGGTCCATTTTGAGAGCAAAATTAGGGACTAAATCTATGGCAGTCAGTAGGGGCTTGGACTGTGAGCCTTAGGGTCGCCGGTTCAAGTCCCCGACCAGACCTATTTGGAGTGTGGACTTCTACTTGGAGAGGTCCCAGTTCACCTCCTGCCGTGGTGCCCTTGAGCAAGGCACCAGACATCCCCCTTCCCCCCTCACTCCCATTGCTCCCCGGGCGCTGTACAATAGCTGCCCACTGCTCCTAGTACTAGACTCCTGGTACTAGGATGGGTTAAAAGCAGAGAACACATTTCACTGTGTGTGCTGTGTGCTCTGCATGTGTGACCATTAAAGAGGGTTTCATCCCTCCCAATTCTTCTTCTTCTTCTTCTTCTTCTTCTTCTTCTTCTTCTTCTTCTTCTTCTTCTTCTTCTTCTTCTTCTTCTTCTTCTTCTTCGTCTTCTTCTTCTTCTTCTTCTTCTTCTTCTTCTTCATCTTCTTCTTCACCCATATAAAACAGAACTGTAAACAGATTAACTTTTTCTTTCAACATTTATTTGAACAGCAAGTGGAGGCAAAAGTGAATGCACCCAAAACAATAAACCTGCTAGCTAACTAGCCTAAACTCAGTAACAGAATGTGGGCAACACGTTCTTCTCCACAGCTGTGCGACCTCTGAGTCAGACGTCACTTCCCCCTTTTCTATCCTACGGGTACAGCCACTCCCCTTGAACCCTGTTGTAACAACATAATAAACTTTTTGGGGATGCAGCTTGGGATGTGAGGACATGGCTTAGAAAGGACGTGTCGCATTCTGTCCTGCCAGTGTTGGCAGGACATTAATTAAAATGTCGAACTCGGACTTCATTTTAAGGACATTTCGGCCAGGGGTGTAGAGCTATATTTGTTTAAGCACCGGATTGGCAAAACAGGAGAGTGTGTGCACCAGTCTGCCTTGATCTATGTATTCATGTCTGTGACTCTCACAGTATCTGCTGCCCACAGCTGTTTTATAGAAGGGACACCTCCTTCACTTCATGAAATCTCTGCAGCGCCAGCAGGCAGCGGGAGGGTTAACTCAGCCTCTGAGAAGAGGAGCGCGCAGTGCCTTTCACGCACCGCCTTCACTGTGTTTACCTTCAGAATCATTAGAAAGGCTAAAGAGCGGTGTGGCTGATGTGTTTTAACCACACGCACCTCTACACACACACACACACCCACACACACACACACACACGATTTAAACACAGACTTTTGTTCCTCCATGTTACGTTGTTATTGTTTCACTGAGCGGACCCGCACATTTTTTTCAAACGCTCCCCTTTTTGGTCCATCTGCGTGGTTTTGTGCGCTGTGATGATTCGGCTGTACCTATATAGTAATGAATATTACATGTTGGAAGGAAATATTTCCACCAATAATTCCAATAAGTAATCCAAAATGTATTCACTTCAGGTTTACGAAAGTAACTGTAATCAGATTACTCGTTTTTCAAATGTAACGCGAGCTGAATACAGTTACTTGATTTTTGTATTCTGATTACGTAACACCATTACATGTATTCCGTTACAACCCAACCCTGGCCACACCCCACTGGGCTGGGCCGGGCCGGAACACTTACAAATGTTGGCTGGTAGGATCTTTTTTTTGGCCCTCCGGTCCACCGGGGAAACTCCCGGTATTCCCAATGGCCAGTCTGCCCCTGCTTGATGACATCATCAGGGTTATTTTATTTTGCAAACACGCTACAACAGCCCAGAGCATTTCCATTTGGAGAAAGGTGCTGCAGCTTCAGAAATGTTCCAAAACATAAGCTGAGGAAGAAACATCTTCACCAACTTGAAAAAGCTTCTTGTATTTGCAGCGTTTTTTTGTAAATGCTGCAAATACAAAATGCAGAAAGAAGCTCAAAACACAACGGAGACCAGGGGACACTAAAAAGTGATGCACACAGCTGGGAGACCAGGGCTGCAGTCAAATAGTCCAAATATCAGCTCCTATCGTCTAACCCAGTGGTTCTCAACTGGTCAGGCCTCGGGACCCACTTTTTCCTTAGTCAATAACTCGCGACCCGAAATTTTGAACCACTCAAATCTATTCAACAAAAAATCGTGCAGTAAAATATACTCTTTTCAGCAGACATTATTAATTAAAGTGAAGTACAGTGCATATATCCCTTATATAGAACTAAAGTATGCTTTTAAATAAGGTTTAATGAGATGAAGGAATCAAAGCTGAACTGCATAACATAAAAAGGCCCACATGCTGAAAACCCAACCCCAGAAGGGGGGTCGGGGGGATTCTCCCCCTGGAGATTTTTAGAAATACTAACATATAAACTACCCATTCTGGTACACTCTGAGAAGAAAATAAATAAATCTATTACTACCCGACATATTAATAATATTGTATGCCATTGTTTGTTTTTCACTTTGTTTTGACAGCTTGCTGCTCCTCACAGAGAGAAGAGCAAAGAGGAGATAGTCTGTGTGACTTACCCCCCATTGTTCTGTGACCTGTCAATCATCAAACTGGGGGTCATATTTCATTATGTGTTCATTTTTATCTGAAGTTGTACCCATGGATGTATAAAGAATCAAAGGCCAGAAGACTCGGAAGAAGATGGTCACTACGTGACAGAAGTTTTCAAAACCGTTCATGGTCTCCGGTACTTCCAGTCCAACACCTACTGCATGCACAGCGTTAGAATAGGCATAGTATAGGCATGTCCAGCCATGCAGTAGGGTTGTTTGTGAACTACCTCTCTGAAAGGTCCCAATGTGTTCACTTTGATGGGCTGTCTTCTGAGTGGTTAAACATTGCTAATGGTGTTCCCCAAGGTTCTGTTTTAGGTCCACTTTTATTCTCCATATATATCAACAGTTGAGGTGAAAATGTGGATGAAGCTACTTTACATTTTTATGCGGATGATACCGTGATGTACTGTGCAGGTCCCTCCATTCAGGAGGCTGGTGTTAAATTACAGGATGTTTTTAACATTATTCAGACTCAGCTCTCTGAACTAAAGCTTCTTTTAAATGTTGAGAAAACCAAGGTAATGCTCTTTTCTAAAGGTAAAAAGACACCAGAGCCTGTTTTAGATATTGTAACTACGCAAGGAATAAAACTTGAAGTGGTTACCTGTTACAAATACCTTGGTATCTGGCTTGATGATTGTCTCACTTTTAAACTTCATGTCAATAACCTGCTTAAAAAGCTGAGGGTTAGGCTAGGTTTCTTCTACAGGAACAAGTCCTGTTTCTCGCTTGAGGCCAGGAAAAGGCTAGTCACTGTGACCTTTTTACCTGTGCTGGACTATGGTGATCTGATCTATATGAATGCACCTGCCAATTGCCTGGTCAAGTTAGATGCTGCGTATCACAGTGCACTGAGATTTGTAACAAACTGTAAAGCATTAACCCATCACTGTAACCTGTATGCAATGGCTGGTTTGCTTTCACTAACTGTACAGAGGCTCAGTCACTGGTACATTTTTATATACAAAGCCATGTTAGGGAAACTTCCATCTTATATCTGCTCCCTGATCTCACGGAAAATTGTAAGTGGCTACTGCCTGAGATCGAATGCTGTGGTTTTATTAAATGTGCCAACTGCTAGGACTGTCTTAGGGAAGACAGCTTTTAGATGCGCAGCTCCTCTGTCTTGGAATAGTCTGCAAATTAAATGGAAACTGAACAATCTGGTGCCACTAAATGTTTTTAAAGCTCGGTTGGATGCTAGTCAATCGGAAGCTATTGGTATCTGTTTATGTGGATAATTATGTAAATGATGCTGTATGATGTCCTTTTGTTGTTCTATTTATGTTTTTATGTTTCATGTAGAACTACTTGAGCAGGTCTCCCTTGAAAAAGAGATCAATGATCTCAATGGGATTTATCTGTCTAAATAAAGGTTTGAAATTAAATGAAATGAGAAAATCGGGCCTTCAAAATAAAAGTTATTTTTTTCTAATTTTTTTTTTCTTCACTCACACATCTGCGTCCCACTTGAAACGGGTCCGCGACCCACTTTTGGGTCGCGACCCACCAGTTGAGAACCACTGGTCAAACCCTATCGTCTATCCCTTGACCTCTGAGTGAAACGTCACGGGGTTAAGGGATAGTGGATAGGAGAATTCAAAAGGACTTAGGAGAAGAGACTGCGGTGCTTTAGAGAATCGACTGCACTTTCACTATCCGACGTGTTTATGATGCGCCAGCGGACGTCATGAATGTGTGTATGCTGCTGTGGGGAAACTATGGAAACTACAGTTTTCTATACAGCGGACTACAACATGGATGTATAATAAGAACGACGGACTACTTTAAACTCATCTAGAGACTCTGCAGCGTGCTCTGATGATGTTGTTTTATGCTTTATGAACATGGACAACAGAGAAACATATTCTTCATGACCAAAGTTGGAATTGAAATAAAAAAGGAAAGTGAAACGTATGCTCGTCGTCACCCTCTCCCTCCGGTCCACATTAATACAAATGATCTCAATACGTATGATTGTATGAAAATATCTTAAAATCAATACAAATGTATTTATTATAAACATTCGTCCTTAACATCTATCACTGTGTATATCACCATTCAAACATCTTTTAAAAGTTGAACAAACCCCATACAGCTCAGTAAAGACTGTGAAATGTTGACTTTATTTGATCTTTTCAGTAAAAACTAACGTTCATATTTCTCTTCTTGATTATAATATTGACGAACGTGTGATGGTAAATGCTGCGGCCGCAAGGCATTGCGGGGCAGCATTTTCTCCTCTCCTTCCGTAAAGAGAGGTCCAGTGGTTCCTAAGCTAAAGGAGCTTATAAAGGAAGTTTGAAACTTCCTTTCCTATCAGAGAATTCGAACGGCACTTATCATGGCTGCCACTGAGGTACTTCCGGGTGGTACTCTGTTAGGAAGGTTCCTAAGCTAAATGGACTATTCGACTGCAGCCCAGGGGACACTAAAAAGTGACGCACACAGCTGGACCGGAGCGCTTGACGTTCAGGGATGTTTGGCCTACTGTCACTGTTGGCAGAGTTAGTCTCTTTTAAAATTATTTTGTCAGGTTATTTGAAAGGGCTTGGTTAGCGACAGCAAGGATGACTTTTTTGGTGGAATCAGTGTCTTAGCTTCAATTTGCTGGGTGGATGGTTCCCTTAGTAACAGTTGACTGACAGCTGGTTGTGTCTCTGTTGACCAATTACAAAAGATGTTTCGTTTTACTTTATTTCTTTGGGTTTTTAACAAGCTTTTTTTTCTTCGATTAGTTAACGATCATTGGTGATTCAAGTCATCTGTTGGCACTTCACTACTAACACACATATTAAAGGTACCACACAACCCTTTGGCACACATCCATTCTTCAAATGTTTTATAATTGCATGTTTAAAATCTAGTTCTCTAGTGCTCACAGCCTAAATGCAATAGAATGGTGAGTCTTTAGGAAACACTTTTTACCTATTAGACTTTGTGTTATAAAGCTCAGATATGTGTACCAAACTCATTGATAATATGTTTTATAATTTAAATAAGTTAAACCAGGTCTCTCCTTCCTCCAGATAAAGTCATGTGGACTATAAGTGTTTCAACAACAAATTAGGTACAAATTAATAACAAAATAGTAATCGTCATAACCCTCAGTCAGGAGATAGGATGAAATCAAACGCTTCCCTCTCTCTCTATAGAAACAGGTGTGAGTGCAAATGTCCACCTACTTTTGGTTATTGATGATTTAGTTTCACGGGGAAATGACTCACATTGGGAGGCGTGTGGCGCAGTGGATAGAGCGTTGGTGTTCGGATCAGGAGAGCACAGGTTCAAACCAGGGGCGGCGCCAGGGGGGAGCTAGGGGATTGCCAAAGCACCCCCTAAGCACCCCCAAGAAATATATATATATTTTTTTTTTCGAAAATTATTAATATTATTTTAATTAAATTAAATCAGAAAAAGTATTGATTACATCAATGCAAATGTGAAACAAACAAATGTTTGACCAAAAACATAAAGCCAACACAGGTGATATGATTAGACCAATGGCCAGCACCCATTAGATTTTTGACCTACCAATAGGCTAAATTACTTTGTGACACTTGAGTGACTTCCTGTTAGCTGGAGCCCCAAATGATTTGCTAACAGCAAAGTGACAAATGGATCGTTGTTTAGTCCTTAAACGTCCACGTGTGGACACTCAATCAAAACCAACTGAAAGCGAGAGGGATTCTGCACATAATAGGCCTCGTGAGTACAAGTAGCGTACTTCTGGGTCTCTGTGTTTCATTCAAGCTCTGCTCTGTGTGTGTGTGGCAAGAGCCATTTTGTGTGCCTGCGCAAGCGAGCGAGAGAGAGAGCTCGCGCACCGGTGGGTATCTACCGGAGATCGTTGTGATTAGCATCTGGTGCTAGCTAGACAAGCTAACGGATATAAGGAGCATTTTAAACAACAAGGTGGAGGGAGAACTCGCTCCTGTCAGACTGAGAGTCTCAGATAACCTCAGCTCAGGTGAAGTAAAGGACTCTCAGTGTTTAGATAGTTAACTTTAGTCTAGTTATCTCAGTGGGTCTCAAACGGTTTGTTTTAAAAGGGGAGTGATTTGTAAAATATCTATAAAGAAATAGAAAATCTGTTTACAGTTCTGTTTCATATGTATGTTGAGAGATGTATCCATAGATCTCTTAATGTTGCTCTCAAAGTGCACCAGATTGATGCTTTTAACTTCAATATTTAAAAAAATCTTCCCGGGAAGCATGCCCCCGGACCCCACTAGAGGAGGTGAGGTCCCTCCTAGAGGAGGTGAGGTCCATCCCCCACTTGTAAAAATAGCATTTTACCCCTGCTTACACCTATATGCCGTGAGGTGATTATCGAGCCTTCATTGTAACAGTCGCGGGACACTGTGTGTGTGTGTGTGTTTGTGGGGAGTGTTGCAGTAGAAAATTCAACTGTAGCGCTGGTGCATTAATGGGAAACCCTTAATGTTTGAGCACCCTCTATGAAACGTCAAGCTACCCCACAGCACCTCTTAGAGGAAATCTCTGGCGCCGCCACTGGTTCAAACCCCACTGCAGTCAGCATGTCGTTGTGTCCGTGGGCAAGATACTTCACCCCAAATTGCTCCTGTGGGGATTGTCCACAGTATTGAGTATGTAAGTCGGTTTGGATAAAAGCGTCTAACAAGTAACATGTAATGTAATGTCCCAGAAGCATCTCGGCGCTGGGCTCCGCTACAAATAGGCGGCTGGTCTATTTTCTATGCCAGCATTCTCCTCCGGTTTACAGGCACTGTGTAATTATAGAATAATTATGATGATGAATGCATTTTTTTACCACTAAAATACAGCAACACATCTTTGATTCATGTCGTTTATAACTGGACTATTACAATTATTATTAACTTTGTCTATACAAAGTAGCCTGTCAAGGAAATATGACCAAATCAACAAAAACTGCGAGCCGGCAGGCAAGACGCTCCGCTTCTGAAATGCGCCCGGTGGGTTTTGACGCTGTAGGCCAGGGGTATTCAACTCAAATTCAACGAGGTCCAGATAGAGAAAATCTCCCCATGCAAAGGTCCAGAACTTCAAAATGTCTAAGTTGCTTTATGAATTAGTGTGATATATATTGAAGTAGCCTGTAGCTTTATCAACGTCTGCATGTAATCAAGAACTGACTGCCAATCAAATAAAGAAAGTACAATTCATAAACAACAATATGTATTGTAAATTAACATTGAACTATACAGATATACAGTAAATACTGTGGATATGTGTAATGTTCCTCTCGGGCTGCATTTAAAAATAAAATAGAGAAAATAAAATAGCTTTTGAAAATGTGTGCATCTTAAAAGTGCTTAATTTTAGATAAAGTGTAGCAGCAGCTTGAGTTTCTCTTTTTCTTTGTTAACCGTTTCACATCATGACTTAAAAGTTTCAGCCGATTATAGGCAAGGCAAGTTTATTTATATAGCACCTTTCAACACAAGGCAATTCAAGGTCCTTTACAAAAATGAAAGACATTCAGATAAAGGCATTTCAAAACAGTAAAAGATAATAAAAGAAACATTAAAAGAAAAAATACATGAATAAAAAGTACATGAATAAAAAGTTACAGTGCAGTTTAAGATATGAACAGTTCACACAGAAGTTCCACTTTACTGATGAACACAACGGCTCAGTTTCAATTAAAAGCAGCGACAAAAAGATTAGTCTTCAGCCTGGATTTAAAAGTAGTCAGAGTTGCAGAGGACCTGCAGGTTTCTGGGAGTTTGTTCCAGATATTTGGAGCATAATAACTGAACGCTGCTTTACCATGTTTAGTACTAACTAATGTTACCTGCACAATGCTCTGGGGCACTAATATTTCCTTTAGCCCCCTGCGCCCCTCTCTTCCTCTTTTTTCTCATCTCAATCAGACTCAGGGCATCAGAACCGCTCCCTTTCCACAAACCTTTTCCTGATCTTTTTTTCTGAATGCTTTGCACTTATTTCTCACAGCCTTTTGCACCTTGTGTGGGTGTTGGGTGAGAGTTGGAGGGAGCCCTCTAGGTCCTCTGCAAAGCAAACACAAACACATACACACACCTACATGGTGTACTCACACAACCTCATGCTTTGACACCTTCAACAGCCAAACAACACCCGACATGCTAGGATTTTAAAAGGGCATTTGGAAAATAGATTTGAAAAGAAAGCTTGCTGGGAGACTCCCCAAAACTACACACACCACAGAACATGTTACTGGGAAATGTTTTTCTCTAACGTTATATGCTTTATTTTCGCTAGCCAGCCCTGTGTATTGGTCTGGCTGGCTAACAATCCTCAGAGCGAGAACCGGTCTGATTTACAGTAATTGGCTTAGAGTACCACAGTCATCGCTCCACAGACATCATATCCTTCTGCATCTACTGAGTGGAACTTTGGAAACTGAAAATAATCAACAATCTGTTTTTAATGATACAGCCAATCATTTTAAAGGGAGGGAATGCTCATGACACGCATTTTTAAATAATTATCATCCGATAAAACAGACCAGTCTCTGCCAGTCTTTTTTTTTTTCTTTTTTTTAATCCGATGACGTTATCAGTGATTTTAAACTGATTAATTACCGAAATAACATCAACCCTGTGGGCGGCGCCATTTTGACGAGTCACATGACTTATTTTACCAGAAGTGACGTGAACTATGCGTTTGGTGTCGAGGACAAATTGACGTATGTGCTTTGTTCATGTTGTTTACTCTAGTTACTCTCTCAATTCTATAGAAATATGCCTCATTGTATCGCGAAACATTGCCACAATTCGGATAGGAACAATCCACGGAATCCTCGGTTCCATCTATTGCCAACGGGTAAGCGTAGGAAGTACGTTCGGAGGCAGTGGCTAGCGAAATGTGCTCGGCCCGAACCAAAAGATCCACAGGGGCATGTATGCAGCGAACATTTCAAGTTTCCGGGCGACTACTCTGAGAGTATGATGAAACATAAAATGGGATTTATTAATCAACCATTACTTAATGGGGATGCAGTGCACTGCCAATGCCAGCCAGCGTAAGCACCTTACGCAGCAGACTTTACTTATTGTTTACTACGTAAGGAAGCAGGAATTGCAGGACCCAGAGCTCACGGAGCACAGAGCAGACAGCAGATAACGGAATTGCAGTTTTATTGCTTATAGATTATCAGAACATTTCAAAGGGGACACAGTCACATTGGATATTAACCTATGGATTAACTACATCATCGTTTTTATCGTTGTAATGCCATTGAAGACCAGTTTAGACCAGACAAAGACCAAGGTAAGCCATGTTAGCCTAGCGCATGTTAGTACCTAGCGCCACTTGTTTTGATGTACGTTTTTGTTGATAACGTCGAGAGTTTGTATCTTTCAGTGTTGAGGTGAGCACCGTTAGATTCTGTGTCTTTACAATCATAAACGATGTGTTGGATGTGCAGCTAGGATAAGTAATAAGGGAGCTAGGAGTGATTTTCGGTGCAGTAATAGGTTAGCATTTTTCGCTCGGGGCTAATTCAGAGGCTCACTGTTAGCATTGTGTGTTTTTTTTGAAGAAAAAAATGAAAAAGATCGGTTAAATTAGTTTTTTTCCCGTTATATGGATATAAAATATTCATAGTTTATTAAATATTAAGGTTCCTTAGACGTTGTTTCCAGCAAATGACGCGATTTCGGCCCCGGAACCGGGTCCGTGGGGCCTAAGAGGATAACAGAGTATGTTTTTTATTTTTTTACAGTTGTATTTGGATGGAATGAATACCTATAGTGATAATTCAAAGTAAGTCCGTCTGGACTTTATTTTTCTAAACTTCTTCCTCGGCTGACGAGTCCGAACTCAAATACTCCGCCATGTTTTCGTGGTGTGTTTACAAAGTGCACGCATAGATGACGTCACAACCTAGTTTTTCGGATCATCTAAAAATGGCCAAAATGGCAGCTGCCTGACGGAATATACAGGTTTTGATAAAAAAGAGCTATAAAATCATTATTTACCGGGGAATATCGCTGATTTCTTCAGGGTATGGTTTAAACATAATGTTTCACTAAATACTGAAGTTTTGATTAACTATCTAATGACTGGAGCCTTCCTTTAAAATAGCTTTTTAGGAGAAAGTCATGTCCGCAGAGCAGGAGCTTTTCCTGCTCCCTATCCTCAACCATTAATCACCAAACCATGTCCGCAGAGCAGGAGCTTGGTTTTCCCTCATCCGGACCTCTGAGACATGCAGTTTGCAGTTTACATTTTAAAGCCTGAGCTGCTGTCTAAAATACAGGCTCTGTTAGAGAGGAATCTCTCGCTTAGCTCTAGAAATGGGTCACATGAACGTTAGTGTATTGTTCCTTGTTTTTTAACATTAAATCCCTGGTCCCGAGGAGCGATGACACACACTTTTCACAAACAAAATAAAACAAATATGAAAAAGATTCCACCCTGGTCACCAATTTCATACTGTGATTATAGTGTCCATCACATGTTAGAAATTATGCATTTGTCCTTTTGTGTGTTGTTGAGCAACCCAGACTCATGGCATTTCGTGTTCACCAACACGATTTTTAATCTATTGATTCGTGTTCACAAACACGATTTTCCCCTTTTTTTCGTGTTGCACAGCACGATTTTAAAAGCAATGTATTTCTACTGGTAATGACGCTCATGGAAGCACGGCATTTGTTTGTGTCGGCTGCCCTTAAAGGCAATGTGAGCATCCATTCTCATTGGATAACGGAGAATTGTACACCCGGAAGTAAGTATTCCCCTTACTGTCGATTGATTTTACAGTGATATCTGCACTACTCATCGACTAAAAAACACCAGATTATCCTTGTTAATTACACAACATTGATTGGTTTAAATTGTGTGCAATGCTTTTGTATTTTTCCCCTTCGATTCGGAGAAACAAATATTTTTTCGGAGTAAAGGATAGCAGAAGACACTACACTACCCAGAATCCTCAGCTATCGTTTGGACTACACCATGTGCTCTGTTTGACAAACCCCGTGATAGTCCTCAAGCTCTGTGATTGGAGAGTGTGCTCCGAGGGTTACACCGAGCCTCGAACAGCGCTTTAAATGGGATGGAACCATGGCAGACTGTCCAAAACTGGATTTGAACGGTTCCACCGTGTCCCCCCCTCCCCCACCCCGTCCCCAGAACTACACATGCTGGCTATTCTGTTTCGCAACATGTTCTCTATCTATGGCACGTCTCTACTGGGAGTTGTAGTTTTAAAAGACGTTTTCGTATTTCCCATAATAAGAAGTTGCCAGTATTAAACTGTGTACATCCCTGGAGGTTTAGGTCTTTAACAGCTGGTCTTATGTTTGTGACCCCTGTTGTTAATTGATAACATTACATTACATTACATTCATTGATAAGCCTGAAACATGCACTTGTCAAGGTTCAGAGGCACATTTTGCAAATATGGCAGTAGCCATCGATCAGCTTAAGATAAGATATACTGTATTGATCCCAAGTTGGAACACTTGCGTTACATCAGCATGTGTAAGAGTTGTAAATATGCAGTGGTGTTTATTTGTAAATCATTTAGTATAATCACACAAATGCTGTGTTCTTTATGTATTGATTGTTCAATACCTGACAAGGCCGGAGATTAAATATCTACATACATCTTATAAGAGTATAATACATTATAATATCAGTTAAAATAAGTGCTTCAACATAGTTAATATTGCCTGAGGTATGCACAAATATTGATAGATGTCTTGTAATGCACTATTGAGGAACCTGCGACCCAAGTTTTTCATTCAATGCATAACTACACCATAGTTGTGTAGGCCTATATGATATGTCAATAAACCTTAGAACATCTTGAAATCTTGAAAGGGATGTGCAAAATAATCATTATATACTTTAATTAACTTTTAGTAGAGAATAACGAGTAATGCATATACTTTATAGGGATCCTATTAATATCTAATAATAAAAATAATGAAATTCAATAACATGCTTTAACCACTAGGTGTCCCTTTATATCAGCTGTGCACCTTTATGGTGTAAATACAACCTATCTACCAATTGGATCAAATATAAAAGTCAGCCGAATTAGTGTTGATACTGCAAGGAGACGTATTGTGTGAAAAGAAATGTAAGATGTTGTTTAATGGCTGATATATTTATGATCCACGTCACGTTTTCAGTTCCTCATGTTTGTCTAGAAGTCTTCTCATCAGGGCTCTATAAATACAGAACTACGGCAGATATGTAATATTTAATGCAGCCGAACCGTGTATTACAATGCCGTTATGTGATGACTTTCAAAGAGAAAAGCAAGCACAGTCGGAATAAAGTATTATTTTATTTTTTTTAAATGTTTTCGGTCTGTTTCCGGTATTTGTTAATGACGATGTGCTGTGAGATGTGAGACTGGAATTGCACAGGGGAAAATAACGTATCTTTAGATGCGGATTTTGTTAAACTAATATGTTTGCGCTGTGGACCAACACTATACATTGACGGGGAAGGGGGTAGCAATAAAGATAACACCATTAAACAGTTACACAACATAACAGAAATAATATCGATAGCAGCCTCCCTAGCAACCACCTTGGTAGCAATGAAAACGTTCTATGGACGCAATTTCCTGAAGTAATCTTCGTAATAACTAGCAAACTAAAGATCATGTTCATCCACTGCACACATAATCTGAAATAACAACTCATATTTCTCGCATCAAATGACATCAAAACGCATTTCAATGGCCAAACTAACTTTAAAATAGGCATTTTCCACCGAGAATAAAACGAAGTTCGGCCATGTTTTTTTTTTCTGCAGGGAGAAATTTGAAGATCACGTGACATAGACGCCAGCCATTGGAATGAATGGTGAAGAACGGGATTTGTCAAACAGAGCACATGGTGTAGTCCAAACGATAGCTGGGGATTCTGGGTAGTGTTCTGCCATTCTTTACTCCGAAAAAATATTTGTTTCTCCGAATCGAAGGGGAAAAATACAAAAGCATTGCACACAATTTAAACCAATCAATGTTGTGTAATTAACAAGGATAATCTGGTGATTTTTAGTGGATGAGTAGTGCAGATATCACTGTAAAATCAATCGACAGTAAGGGGAATACTTACTTCCGGGTGTACAATTCTCCGTTATCCAATGAGAATGGACGCTCACATTGCCTTTAAGGGCAGCCGACACAAACGAATGAGCGTCATTACCAGTAGAAATACATTGCTTTTAAAATTGTGCTGTGCAACACGAAAAAAAGGGGAAAATCGTGTTGGTGAACACGAATCAATAGATTAAAAATCGTGTTGGTGAACACGAAATGCCATGAGACTGGGTTGTGTTGAGTTGACAGTAAATGTTTCCTTTTCTTCTTGTCCTTTTTTGAAATGGGGAAACTTCTGAATCTGTATACCGGCTCCAGGGAGGCTGTACTGTAGCTGATGATTAGATAAGATAAGATGGACCTTTATTGATCCCCGTAGGGAAATTCAGGTGTCATAACAGCAACATAATAAGACAGAAACACAAGTAGTACACATGGGATAATAAGTATAAAATACAAAAAAAAAGATAAAATAAGAATACAAATACCGTAATAATATGAATACAAAGAAGGACATGAGTTAAACTCTGAATTTTAACAGGTAAATGTATATAATATCAGTAAAAGTGGCAGTGCGGCGAAAGTCAAAGGTAACATTGACATCCGACAGTGTTACCTCAGTGAAGAGTTACCAAACAACAAGGTGTTAGTATCTTATTGGTACTGGTAGCTGGGTTAGGTTAAGACAGTTACTACAGATCTTGCCAAAAAGCCACAGCCATCGCTTACATAGATTATGTTTGTATGTCTGCACAGGAAGTCTGCTGGTGAAATCATGTTAGGAAGGATGTGTAGTTTCTACTACTGTGACCTGAACTGAAGTTCATGGCCTCTAAAAGTAGTTCCTAAGATCAGATGTAAAAAAAAGAATCTGGACATGAACCTCTATGTCCATTTTACACACAGAGTGTTTAGATAGATAGATCTTTATTTGTCATTGTACAGGTACAACGAAATTACAATAAACTCATGGTGCCAACACGCAACAACAAGACAATATAAAAACAACAAGACAATATAAAAACAACAAGACAATATAAAAACAACAAGACAATATAAAAACAACAACACCATATAAAAACAACAAGACATGCTAAAAACAATAAAAGCAATAAATGGGACTTAAAAAAGACATGATAGGGAATATGTACATAAATAAATAATAAATAAATTAAATTGCACGATTCCCCTCGTATTGCAAGGAAGGCTTATATAATTTAAATATTAGCAGCGTTTAGTGCACATATGGCCCTGGGAAAAAAACTGAACCTGAGTCTGTTTGTCCGGGAAGACATGGTACGGAAGCGCCTGCCTGAGCGCAGCCGTACGAAGTGCTAGTTACCCGGGTGGTGTGGGTCCTTGAGGATTTTGACTGCCTTCTTAAGGCAACGAGAGCTGTACAGTACCTCCAGGGAGGGGAGGGGACAACCGATGATCTTCTGGGCCGAGTTGATGACTCTTTGGAGCGCACTCTCTGCGGCTGTGCAGCTGAGGAACCACACGCAGATGCAGTAGGTGAGGATGCTTTCCACGGCGCAGTGGTAGAAGGACACAAGCAGATCCTGTCTGAGGTGGTAATTCCTGAGTATTCTCAGGAAGTAGAGTCTCTGCTGTGCCTTTTTGACGGTTGCCGTGGTGTTGGTCCTCCAGGACAGGTCCTCCGCCAGGTGAACGCCCAGGAATTTGATCACTGAGACTCTCTCCACACAGCCTCCATCAATGTACAGGGGCTGCATGTCGGTCTTCTTCCTCCTAAAGTCAATGATAATTTCCTGGGTTCTCAGCTTGTTCAGCTGCAGGTTGTTTACTTTGCACAATGCTAGCAGTTGCTCCACCTCTTCCATGTACGCGGTCTCGTCACCCCTTGAGATGTAGCCCACCACGGTGGTATCATCAGCAAACTTTATGATGGAGTTGCTGGTGTGGGCGGGGACGAGATCATAGGTGTAGAGGGCGTATAGTAGGGGGCTCAGCACGCAGCCCTGTGGTGATACGGTGCTGAGACTGAGGGACGTGGAGGTGTGGGTGCCAATCCTCACTCTCTGGGGGCGATCAGACAGGAAGTCCTTAATCCATAGACACAAGGAATGGGATACTCCCAGGACTGATAGCTTGGTCACCAGTCTGTCAGGGAGGATGGTATTAAATGCAGAGCTGAAGTCCACGAAGAGCATCCGTGCGTAGCTCCCCCTCCTCTCCAGGTGAGACAGGGTAGAGTGGAGAGCTGTGGCGATGGCGTCCTCCGTGGACCTGTTGGCGAACTGGTGGGGGTCCAGACCGGGAAGGAGGGATGAGACGATGTGGGGACGGACCACCTTCTCAAAAGCTTTAGCGGGGGTGGAGGTGAGTTCCACTGGACGGTAGTCATTTAGGCAGCCGATAATGTTCTTTTTCGGCACCGGGATGATTGTGGATGATTTCAGGCAGGATGGGACGATGGCCTGGGACAGGGACTGGTTGAAGATCTTGGTGAAGATCCCCGCCAGCTGGTCAGCGCAGTCTCTCAGCACCCGTCCCAAGACTCCGTCCGGCCCCGCTGCTTTCCTCGGGTTCACTGCCTTCAGTGTGCGTCTCACCTCGTGCTCCGTGAGGGTGAGGCTGCTGAGGGCAGGTGGATGTAATGGTGTGGCTGCTTCCGATAGCCCTGTCTCGTAGCGGGCGTAGAAGGAGTTCAGCTCCTCCGCCAGCTGAGGGTCACCCCCGTCGGCTGAGGGGTGACTGGGTTTGTAGTTGGTCATTTGCTGGACCCCCTGCCACACCCGCCTGGAGTCGTTGCCCCGGAAGCAGTCCTCAATCTTCCCCTTGTAGTCCATCTTGGCCCACTTGATCCCCCGATTTAGTTCGGCTCTGGCAGTGCTGTACAGCTCCCTCTCACCAGTCCTGAAGGCAATGTCCCTCTCCCTGACCAGGCGCTGTACTTCTCCAGTCATCCACGGCTTCTTATTGGGATGAACCCGGATGCGCTTATCCACAGTGACGGAGTCTGAACAGTGCTTGATGTATCCCAGGACCGCTGATGTGTACTGTTCCAGGTCCTGATGTTCGGAAACCCCCCAATCGGTGTTCTCAAAACAGTCTTGCAGCTGTGGAGTGGCGTCTAAAGGCCAGGTTTTAATTGTCTTTATAGTGGTGGAAACACTTTTCTTGATGGGGGAGTAGGCCGGAATTAGGAGAAGGGACACATGATCTGAATTGCCTAGGTGTGCTAGCGCTTTAGCTCTGTAGCCCCCCTTAATATTAGTGTAGACCTTGTCCAGTGTGTTATCCCCCCTCGTGGCACATTTAACATGCTGGTAGAGTCTGGGAAGCACTACCTTTAAGTTGGCATGGTTAAAGTCCCCCGCAATGATGTGGACAGCCTCAGGATACATGCTTTGTTGACTGCTAATAGTATCATGTAGCTGACTTAGCGCCACGCTAGCATTGGCTTCTGGTGGAATATATACTGCCGTTATCAATACAACATTGAACTCCCTCGGAAGGTATCTAGGTTGGCATTTAACTGTCATAAATTCTAGGATCGGGGAACAGTGGATACTCACAGTGATTATATTTGTGCCCCAAGAATCCTTAGTGTATATAATGAGGCCACCACCTCGCGTTTTCCCCGACAATTCTCGGGTCCTGTCTAGTCTATGGGAGGTGCGGCCAGCTAGCTCGATAGCTAAGTCCGGGATGGATGGATGGAGCCAGGTTTCTGTGGCTATTAGCACGCAGCTGTCCTTCACAGTCCTGTTTGTTGCAACCTGTAGTCTCAGTTCGTCCATCTTGTTAGCGAGAGATCTTGCATTTGTTAAAAAGATACTCGGCAACGGTGGTTTGTCCGGGCGGTTCCTTAGCCTCTCCAGCAGGCCGGCTCTGCATCCCCGCTTTTGTTTACGTTCCTTTCTCCGTCTGCGATGCTTAGTTCCCAGTGATATATCTGTTATCATTTTTTAAAATGTACTTAACACTTAACATAACCTTGTTATAAGCAATACACATTTTTTATTCCAACATTCTGGACTCTCCAAACCTTGTTTTAAGAAAAATTATGTGCATTTGAACAATGCAGAGAGTGTTATCTCGAAGATATGTAATAGTGTGAAGCAGGGTTATGTTTCTGTGCCAGTGAATCTTTTTACTAACTAACAATCAGGCACCAATTAGTTTGACCCAGTTTTATATGAGAGAAGCGAGAAACTGCATTTCCTCTTTGCAATACAGCAATGCATTTTAGCAAACAGATATATACTTGTTAAACACGGTGTGTGACCCAGGAACACGTTGTCATGATAAAGATCAGGCTTTGACAGCGAGCGATCAATAGTCAGTCTCACCATCAGGGTAACAGCCAGAGGGCTGACCTGTGAAACTGCTAGTCTTTACCTGAAGGAATGATGAGCCAGGAATACTGAATATCATGATGTTTTCAAAGCACAAAACCCAGATTATTTGATAAATGTAATATTTGATTAATTTAGTTTTGGTTTTACATTGCAACTGTGCAAGTGCACTGGAGAACTTCCCATCATATCTAGATTCTGTCGTCAGTAACTACGGGAACTCTTTTTCCCTGAACTTGCTTTATGCTTTATTGGCATGAATGTCAGGTGAACAATATTGCCAAAGCGTCAAGGATAATACAATTCAATAGTGATATGATAAGAAAAAAATAAAAAATGCAAATACAATTCATTCATTAAACAATTTACAACAATATATTATTACAAAACCGAAAGTATCTAATGTCAAAAGAAAGACACATGAAGTAGAGGAGCAATCAGAGTGAGCTGCTATGTGTTGTTGTCTCTTAGGCTGTGACATGCGCTCACATATGTCGCTGCTTCCATGCTGCTGGCTCTCTCTCTCTCTCCTTGTTGATGCCAGAGGTCAGAGGAGAATGGCCAGACTGGTAAAGATGATTAAAAAGGCAACAGTAACTCAAATAACCACTTGTTAAAACCAAGGTATGCAGAAGACCATCTCTGAACACAACACATGGAACCCTGAAGCAGACTGGCTACAGCAGCAGAAGACCAATCCGGGTGCCCCTCCTCTCAGATAAGAACAGGAAATTGAGGCTACAATTCGCACGGGCTCACCAAAACTGGACAAAAGAAGATTGGAAAAATGTTTCCTAGTCTGATGAGTCTCGATATCTGCTACGACATCCGGACGGTAGGGTCAGAATGTGGCGTAAACCACATGGATCCATCCTGCCTTGTATCAGCGGTTCAGGCTGGTGGTGTAATGGTGTGGGGGAGATTTTATTGGCATACTTTGGGCCTCTTAGTACCAAGTCGCAGTCACCAGATCTAAATCCTATGGAGCACCTTTGGGACGTGGTGGAACCAGAGATTGGCATCATGGATGTGTAGCCGACAAATCTGCAAAAGGTGGTCCAACCCGGTACTAGCAAGGTGTACCTAATAAAGTGGCCGGTGATTGTATATATATATATATATTTTTTTTTTTTTTAAAGGTCCCATGTGATGGCCATTTCTACTGATCATAATTCAACCCAGTCTCACGGCATTTCGTGTTCACCAACACGATTTTTAATCTATTGATTCGTGTTCACCAACACGATTTTCCTCTTTTTTTTTCGTGTTGCACAGCACGATTTTAAAAGCAATGTATTTCGACTGGTAATGTGTTTTTCGTGCCTGCAGCACGTCTTTTTCTCCGGTCGGGTCCTCGACACCAAACGCATAGTTCACGTCACTTCCGGTAAAATAAGTCATGTGACTCGTCAAAATGGCGCCGCCCACAGGGTTGATGTTATTTCGGTAATTAATCAGTTTAAAATCACTGATAACGTCATCGGATTAAAAAAAAAAAAAAGAAGACTGGCAGAGACTGGTCTGTTTTATCGGATGATAATTATTTAAAAATGCGTGTCATGAGCATTCCCTCCCTTTAAGGACGCACTTTACAGTGCCACAGCCTACTCAACCAGCTCGCAAGGGCACAAAGATATAACACATGCCATCACATTCTACATAGCTAAAGACATGTGCCCAGTTAACACAGTTAGCAACCAGGGGTTTAAGCAACTGGCTAACACTATGGACAAGCGTTACGCGATGCCATCTCGGCATCATTTCACCAGATCTGCACTGCCTGCCCTATATGACAAATGCCGTGGGGAATTTAAAAAAGATGTGGCTTCAGCTGAATACTTTGCAGTTGAGTTATACTTAAAGTTCAGGGTAATCAACTGTTAAAAAGATACTGTTCAAATTATTTTTTTAAGTTCAATATGTTTTCAAAGTCAATGAATAATCGTATTTAATAATCGTGATATCAATATTGACCAAAATAATCGTGATTATGATTTTTGCCATAATCGAGCAGCGTGTTGTGAGAAGGACTTGAAATCCAGAAAGTCACTGTGCGCAAGCTCAATCACCTTCTATGGCATGTTCCTCCTTGCCATCCTCACAACAGTGTAGTACCCCTCCGAACTGTACACAGGCCCTTTTTTTCTGTCGGTCTCAATGGCTGCATGAACACTGTCACATTCCATCTTGCTGTGTCCAGACTCCATGAATGGAGATGGGCAAGGTGTTGACAGCATGGAGACACATGGCACTAAAACCAGCATTCCTGTTCTGCCCACCACATGTGTCAGAGTATAGCACCACATGCTCAGTACCTGAAAGAGTTGACAGATACTGGAACATGCATGTGCTGATCTCTGATGAGTTGAATTCTCTGTTGAAGATGGATCTGTAGAAACTAAGTTTCCTTTGTCACTCAGCATTGACTTTGAATCCTGGATTATTTCATTCTCTTCATCAAGCTCTTCTGCATCTTGAAATAAGCTTAGTAACACTTCTTCAGCAGTGAAAAGCTTTCTTCTCATGGTTGATCTAGCTTGCTTACAAATGGTGTCAGCCATTTTGACTCAAGTGCTATCCAAAGGCTTTACCCATAATACATTTCTCAGGGCCAAAAGGGCGTAAGTGCACTTATGTCCTTTTGGCCCCAAATAGTTCAGTGTGTTCCGTGTTAGGTGTGTTGTGTCCATGTCACTTACGCCCCTCTGGTTCTCACCCCTCGATATGTTTTGCTGTTTGATGTCTATGTCTGGACCGCTGCGTAAAAAGGAGGGTTTCTGCCCCGTTACAGTTTGCTTTTCAGCCCAACTGTATACAGTATTTCTCAGACGCGGAGGGATACTGACTTGTTGTGAAAAGTAACTACAATTCTACCCGTGGTATACGCCCAGTATATCACGGCTAAGAACCAATCAGATTGCTTGATTTTACTTGTCCGTTTTATAATAATAAATATACTTGATATACATTACAATACATATCACTTTGCTGACACTTTTATCCAAAGCCACTTGCATGCATTTCATTACATGGCAGCCTACGGGAGCAATTTAGGGTCAAGAGTGTCACCCAATATGTTGTCAGGAGGTGGGATTGAAATGACCCCCTGATTTTGAGAACAACGCATTAACCCCCTATGCCACGATACCGCCAACCAAACAGACTTATCGTTCTTAAATATTTCACAGAGCACCTGCTCTACTGTATACAGTAAGTCATTTAGCTTCAGCCAGGTTTTATTCTGGTATCATTGTTCAGTCTGACTGACTCTGCCTTTACCTTATCTCATTCCAGCACTACATAAAGGGGTGTATTCTCATGATTTGTTCCATACATTTGCATCTCTCAACCCTTAGGAATCAATAAAAAGGAAAACTGTCAGTAGAGCAGGTTCCATAGAGGCTGTTGGTATGTAATGACTCTTTGGAAAAGTCAGCCATCATGGGAAGTAAAGTGTTTGCTCTACAGGGAACACACATGTAACTATTTTAACCCTTGCATGCCTTATTTTGGCTTTCATCTCTGTTCTCCAATAATCTAATCTTTTATATATTCCCCCGCCTCTTAAGGATAATGTTGGGCGACTAAAACTCTACTGATTTAGATGTTAATACAGTTCAGAAACTGCTTCCTGATAATCCCAAATAAACATGATGACCTTTGAAATGACGGCTGGCATTTGTAGCTGCTGACAACCTAGTTGCTGTACAACATCACAGCATAACACTTGGCTCTGTGTGTGAGGAATGGCCTGATGTTGTTCCATTCAAATGCGTCAAAATAATATATAGTTTCTGTTGTTTAGCTCTGTAACCTTGATAACGATATCCTTCTCTGCACAGTCAGTGGAAAGCCCAGCAAATGTGTCTACAGTTTATTGTGTACCCACATTGCCTGAATAACAGGCTCAAAAGCATTGACACTACATTTAAATCCTTATATACAGTGTCTTTTTTCATATTTTTCTCATCCAAGCCAAAATATAACAGCCTTATGTGTTTTAACTTTAGCTATTACTGTGTTCATACTCACCTTATATTAGACATATCTTGACATGTTTACCCTTTTAAGCTTTTTTAGTACAATGGCTACAAAACAGACTGGCAGTTACTTTTCATCAGATAAAGGATGTCTCCAGCACATTGAATAATACTCCAGCAACATACTTAAATGAAACAATGCACATATTTCTTTCTAGAATCACTGGTAAACAAAGGCCACAATATCTCATACAAACCTGATGTGTTCAACCCCCTGCATGTGTCAGCAATGAGGATGTGAACACAGAGCACGAAGAAGGCCTGTCTGTTATTGTGTTTTGCTTTATTTCCCTGTGATTGGGATTGTCATTGTGTTGGACACCTGTGTAGGTAAACCATGAGCAGAGTTAGACTATTGTTCTCCTTAAACCATGCTGCCAGCTCCAATACTTGTATTCAATGTGTACACACTTGTAATGGTGCTAGGACATTGAAGCTGTATGCTTGAAACGGACTACATATACTTGCATATAAGAACTTGCCATCCAACAAGTCTTCCTTTTTTAAAGGCAGAATACATTTGTTTGTTTTCCAATGTGGGTGCACAGTGTGATGTTACAATCGATTTGTGATTTTTCCAAGGATCATTTCTCCTGCACACCATTTATTTGTTCTACTCTACGATTTGCATGATTGGCATTTGGATTTATTTGTCAGTGGTCAAAATCTAAAATGAAAATGTTAAAAAAGTCAGTGCCGTATACATCTTATGCCTATTGGCTCCCTGCTTTGTCAATAAATAACTGTTTTGACAACATCATTATAAACAACATGTGTGCCTTACATTGTGACTCGCAACATAGATTTAAAACGCCAAGCCGATCAAATTTACAAAAACAACACGATTGAACTCAAAATGTTTGAAAGCACACTCCAATGGGACACGTCTGGAGGACTGGCCACAAATAACAAAAAGATGTGAAGAGTGAAGTGAAGAGAAGGAGAACATAAGGGGGAGCGCGTAACAACAACATGGAAATACAGTTATTATTATTATTATTTATTTATTTTCACAGTGGACATGGCAACACTTATTGTGTTTGAGTTTAAGTTGATACTATGACAATGAAATAACCCAACAATCTTATTAGTCCTACGACAACTCAAATACGCGCCACACGGTCACGTTATGCCTGCAGATATCATATCTCAGCCTCTGTTAGCTAACCATGGATACATCCCAAATAAATAAGTCTCATAGGAACATAATAATAATAATAATAATAATAATAATAGATGTTATTTGTAAAGCACCCTGCTAAAAGCAATCCCAAGGTGCTACAGGAGGCGTTATAAAAAGAAACAAAAGTTGAATCGAAGGCAGGGTGGGTGTGTCTGGGACCTCACACCTCCCAAGGAGACATACTCTGTTCTTCCAGACAGGTAGGAATGGAACCAGCTCAGGGCGGAGTCAGAGAGTCCGATGGTGTATTTGAGGCGCTGAAGGAGGATGTTATGGTCGACAGTGTCAAATGCTGAATAGAGCTGTTTCAGTGCTGTGGGCGGAACGGAAACCGGACTGGGATTTCTCATAGAGGCCGTTTAGTTGGAGATGGTCCTGAAGCTGGGCGGCAACTACTTTTTCCAGCACCTTGGCTAGAAATGAGGTTGGAGATGGGCCTGTAGTTGGCGAGGACATCTGGGTCTAAGGTGGGTTTTTTGAGAAGGGGTCTGATGACGGCAGTTTTAAGAGCAGATGGAACATGACGAGCCTTGAGGGAGCTTTTGATCGTCGCGAACAGTCAGTGATCGTCGGTGATCATGGGACTTATAGCCGAGATGTTCGATTTGACAAGGGCTGTGGGTAGAGGGTCTAGTGTGCAGGTGGTAGGGTTTCATCTTGCAGATGATGTCCTCAAGCTCTTGCTGAGAGATCTCCGTGAAGCAGCAGAGTGGTTGGAAAGTCCCAGGCTGTGGGATAACAGTAGGGACAGACACAGTGCAAGGGCTGGAGAGAAGAGAGCGAATAGTGGCAACTTTTGTCCTGAAGAAAGTAACGAAGTTATTGCACTGCTATTCTGTAGTGTCCATGTGTGAGGGAGTTTGTGGCTTGAGGAGATGACCAATAGTGGAGAAAAGCTGCTTGGAGTTTCCAGAATTTTTACTGATGATGTCGGAATAGAATTGTGACCGTATTTTTTTGAGTGACTTTGAGTAGGTTTTTTGATGATCCTGATAGGCTAATCCGTGAACAGTGAGTCCAGATCGTGCGAGACGCCGCTCGAGTATACGCCCAGCTGCCTTCATGATATGTAGCTCTGAAGTGAACCAGGGGGCTGAGCGGGAGAAGCTGACTGTTCGCGTTTTCAGTGGGGCGTGAAGATCCAGGACAGTACTCAGGGTTTTGTTGTAGTATTCCACTGATTCACTGACTGTTGTGACATTTGCAGGAGGGGGGAGGGGGGGGTCCAAAGTCATGATGTCTGTGTCGTTGTGTTTCAGATTTCGGAAATGGATTTGACGTTTAGGCTTGATGTGGTGAGCTCGGGCACGGATACAAAAGCATCCTTCTGCTATTATATGTTTCTCTATAACAATGTGCTGGTCCAGTATCCAACAGAGGTCATGAGTGAAAGAAGGGCATGTGTTCCTGTACCACGGAAATACAACTGGAGTTACGTCAGTGTTTGTTTTGTGACCATATGGTTTGTAACAGATATGAAATAACAATAACGCTCAGCGATTCCAAAGGACAGCGCACATCCAATCCATCTTCCACAGCTATTTGAAAAGCAGAGACACAAAGTGACATGTGAGAGCGATTACATTCACAACCTCTCCACTTTAATGAGTCTAAATCGGTCGAAGGGATCCATAAAGCATTGTCGCCTAAATAAACTGTTTTCCCTCAACCATATATCTTCTAATCCTTTTAGTGGCCAGCAGCCAGAGATTCAGTGGACACTGCTGAATAATGTATGTACTCCGCACTGAGCTGAAATGAGGACTGAGTCTTGCAGTGTAAAAAATAAAGGTGAAGCTTAAATTGACTTTAAGTTAGCTTCCAAAGAGCTACACATTTATCAGCTGCCCCTCCCCCGCACAACTTTTACTCGTGTCACCATCTGTACTGCAGGATTTATTGGCATAAACTGTGGAGGCTTCAGGGCCTCACCTAATTTGTGCGTGGGAAACAAGATTCAATGGCGGTGGGGGGGGGGGGGAATCAGAAAACAACTCAGTTTTGATTTTGTTAACAAACTCCAGGCTGTAATTAGGCAGTGCAACATTGTTTCAGAATGTCCATATTTCTTCAATGGAGCACATTTCCCCATGTAACCTGTCACTTTCACAGTGAAAGCTGAGGCCTCTCTCTGAGCTGCTGCAGTGCATGTGCTCATGTTCCTGAGCAGTGGGGTCAAATGTTTTTTCTGTAGCCCCGGACAATTCTCCCTCAATAATATAATGAGGGGTGCACATAACTGGTACGCATGCGCGGCAAAAATCTGAATTGCATAACTTCACTTGTGTCACTACGCGCCTTTGCGTAACTCAAAACATCAAAACAAACACATATTTCGTCTACACGTGTTTCTTGTCAACAGTCAATGGAGTAAACTACGAGACATGTAAAGAAAACAAAGACATTAAGCAGCTACGTTGCCGTTTCGCTCCCTGCTAAACATCTTCTGACTTTCTATGACTGACTGAACTGGTGCTGGCCGAGCCGCGCAGGACATAACCGACGGACCTGTGAAGCTTACAGGAGGCAGAGGCTTAGATCACAGAGTTGGTGCCGTGTGCACAGACAGGGTTAACGTCGGTATGAACAACAGAATTGTGCCAAAACTCCGCCAACTAGCTGCAGTGGGAGACTCCCCTGAGCACATTCTGTGCCCCGCGCACACACTGTGCCCCGCGCACACACTGGAGAACTGCGCTAAATCAGCTGATCACAACGCTCACGCTCTGTGGTCAAGCTGCTGCAGTTTGATTTACAACAAAGTGGAGTAAAACACACAGTTGCAAACTTCCTCAGGGTGTTAATGGAAGAGTTTGAAATCAGACAGAGGTGGAAGAAGTACTCAGATATTGAATACTCGGTTACAGTAAAAGTCCTGCATTCAAAATGTTCAAGTAAAAGTAGAAAAGTATTATCATCTAAATATAGTGAAAGTAGCGACAGTAAAAGTAGTGATTGTTTGATTGGTCCATTTCAGAATAATATATATGATATGTTTTATAATGATTGATCATGAAAGTGTTCTCAAAGCTGGTAAAGGTGCAGCTAGTCTGAAGGACTTTGTAGACTGCAGGGTAGCTGGTGGATTTACTCCAGGTGGAACTAAAGTCTGATTTAACACTTGATTATATTTCACATCATTCATCCACATCTGAACAGTAACTAAAGGTATTAAATACATGTGGTGGAGTGAAAGTACACCATGTACCTCTGAACTGTAGTGGAGTAGAAGTACAGAGTAGAATCAAAGTAAAGTACAAATATCTCAAAATTTTACTTAAGTACAGTACTTGAAGAAGTGCACTTAGTAACTTCCCACATCTGAAATCAGATATGACTTCAAGTCATGTGATCATTTCTTAGTATGTGATCCTTCAACTTGGCCTCAGGAAATGCAAGGACTTCACAGTTTTGGCAACACGTTTTGGAGAAAGCAAATCAGAGGCTTAAAAGGAGACAGGGAGGTGCATCTTCATCATCTTCATCATCTAGCATGCAAGAAGTGTAAATAGAGGACAGTGAAGGAGACACTGAGGAGGACCACGCTTCGTGTGGGGTGAGTACCAAACGCTGTCTCCTGGTACTCATCTGAGTAACTCACTCAAAAAGTGTGCACCCCTGAATATAATAACCATGCTTTACCTGAACCTCATCAGGACACTAGAGAGGACGGTTCAGTGAATGCAATTATTATGTAAAAGATTATTTCCGCGGCACACCTTCATATGATCATTATAGTTCTACAAACAATAAGAGAATAAATGAAAAACAGTTATGAAATACTATATGACAGTAAAACAAGAATACAGTTTAAAAGGGGAGTGATTTGTAAAATATAACAATGAGGTGTTTTTAACTCAGGAAGAACACTGCTCTCTTCAGTGTTGTACAAACAGACACAACAACTATCCTCTGAAGGAGTCGTTCTCTATCGCTGGGGACAAACATGAAAAGCAAACGCTGAGGAACAATTCAGGGAAATGCCACTCTGCAGGAAAAAGATTTAAGATTGTGACTGCCAGTGAGAATGTCTCTCTCCCGCCCCCCCCCCCCCCCACACACACACACACACACACACACACACACACCCCCCCCCTCTGCTGCTGTGCCTCAGGGATGTTAGGGACTTCTTACTTTCTACTGTGTTCACAGTATTGCCTTTATTGGAACCCACACACTGTGTTCATATGTCATGCTCATCAACCAAGGTGCTTTAAAACAATTTCAAACAACTCAACAACAAATTAACCTATTTATTTTATCTATTTAAAAAATATAAATGTATGTCCCTAATGTCATTCTAATACTGCTGCCCATCAGTTTATTTCGCTCTGTCCTTACTTTGTCACTTTGCTGAACAGGATATCAGCAGTAAAAGCCGATCATTACGTAATGCAACTTGTATCCACATTTAGCAACACATTCATTGCAGTAGCTAATATTGGAGGCGGGTGGCGTAGTGGGTTGTCCGTAGGTGTTCGGATCAGGGGGTCACAGGTTCAAACCTCGCTGCAGTCAGCATGTCGTTGTGTCCCTGGGCAAGACACTTCACCCCAAATTGCTCTTGTGGGGATTACCCACAGTATTGAGTATGTAAGTCGCTTTGAATAAAAGCGTCTAACAAGTGACATGTAATGTAATGGAGTGAAACATAACAATATTAAAGGGGATCATTTTAGCTTTTAAGTGGTAAACAAGTGCCAAATTCTATGTTTATCAAAAACATCACACTCAGAGCCCCAGAGGGAGGTAACTAAGTTCACAGTCAGAGCTAATGACACCATCTGGCTGGTGGGTGTGTATCATTCATTAAGACTGACCCTTGAATGTGATTACAATTCACACTTTGAAAAATGTTTTGTGGGAAAATCAAAGTAAAAACTGGGTAACCCATAAATAGACAGTTGGAGATGTGGATGCTGAGGTGCAGGAGAGCCACTGGGCTGTGGGAACCAAACTCTGCTGGCTGGAGAGGAGGAGAGGAGGACAGGAACAGCTGGGCTGTGAGCATTCCTGTTGGAGGCTGAACATCTGATCCTACAGAGAGGCAGCGCATGACTCACACCGCAGAAAGCTCAGTGGGAGGCGTGCAGCCGACACAATTAGAACACAGAACACACACACACACACACACACACACACACACACATACACACACGCACACACACACACATACACACACACACACACACACACACGCACATGCACACGCACACACAAAGCTTCTTGGCTCTCCTTCAGGCCGGGACAGAACAGACTAAAGCAGCGGGGCCTCCAGCCAAATAATGCTGGATTGGAGTTGGTTCCTGTCAGGCCACAGGTTGAGCCGTTTCAACCCCTCCAATCCACCAAGTTGAAAAGGAAACACAGCCTTAGTCAATAGATTAGAGCCGGGCATTATCCATCATAACGGTGGATATGTTAACACAAAAGCTACACATTCATAACCCGCTGGAGGTAAATGGCTGATATGGACGTAGGCGAATACTCATGTGAAGCAAGCAGTGGAGGTGTGTGTGATGTCAACATCAGGCCGTGTGTGTAGGAGGGGGGGTTCAGTCACCTCAACACTGAGGTAATGCTGTTGCAGTGAAAGTCCTGAATTAACCTTTCACAGTTTGAATAGAAAATGATGAATGTATGAAAAAAACACATTGCAGAGTAACCCAGCTGAGATCTATAAATAGATAACATAAAGATGCACCAAAACACAGATTTTCCAAGCATCCGAAAAAACAAGATTTCCTTTCCCACCTACTACAAAGTCCCAGTGGCAAACTCATTTTCCATTAATCCTATTCCTGTTTCTGCAAACAGAAATATCTGGATGTTGCTCTTAATCTCATGTTTCAACCTGTATGAACCAAACCTATTATTTTTAAATACGTCTTAGTTTAAAGACAACTTTAAGACTGAGGAATAAATATACATTTGAAAAGAAAACCTTGCGGCTTACCACTTGGGGAGTGATGCTTCCAGATGACGTTGGCCTCGGGCCGGCCCACCCCCAGACACATCAGACTGACCGGGCTGCCCTCGTTGACCGTGACGTCCTTCGATATGTTGGTGATCTTGGCGGGTACTGAGGGGAGAGAGAGAATCATGATTGATGTTTTTTGCTTAATTAATGACGCGTGAGCAAAGGGCTTGCTATTCAGCGTGATCAGAACAGTGATGAGGTTAAAAATAACCCCAGGTAGTGGACTCTATTAGCATGAAATGAGCTGACAAACGTGACAGTCCTCGGCTCGCTGTGGTGTTATACATGATTGATTCTCTTCATCCTGTATCCTGCCACACCGCCCATTAGACAAGCATCACACTGATTTAGAGTAAGATACCATTTCATCTCCCTGACTGGACCAGCTCTGTGTGTGTGTGTGTGTGTGTGTGTGTGTGTGTGTGTGTGTGTGTGTGTGTGTGTGTGTGTGTGTGTGTGTGTGTGTGTGTGTGTGTGTGTGTGTGTGTGTGTGTGTGTGTGTGTGTGTGTGCTGTTGTAAATGTAATTGCCTGAAATCAAGGGTCAATGTTTTCCTTCTTCACTGTCATTTAATGGCGTCTTGAATTTTAAGATCTTTAGTGAAACGGACAAGACAGCAGTTCATTGAAGATAATTCCACATTTCCTTATTCTTTGTGGCTCCAGACAGTTTAGCTATGTATTTAAATCAAATCTAAATTATTTAGATTTTTGCAACTTAGAAAATGGTGTTTTACAGTAGACACAGCCAGCAATCGTTTTGTCATTACATTTATATTTATTTAGGGCAACAATACAACACTGGATATTTACTTTTGATTGTTTTGTTTTTTTAAATCATATTTTGAAGCAGACTGAGGTCTTCTCTATGTATGCACAAGGTCAGCTTGGTGCACAGACACCAATATTGCTAGGGTAGTAAATTAGAAGTACATTAAGTGGTACTTTCCCTTTTATGAAACATAATGATTGAAACCAATGGGACCTTTTTGATTTCAGAGCCTTTTCCCCACAGGACTGACAGGTGTCGTCGTGTTGTTCACAGCCTTGAACATTAATGTTGTTAAAGCCTGAGCTTAAATATGATTAGGACTGCTATTATTTAATAACATCGTGTAAAACATAATTTAACAACACATACATATAATAACTAATATATTAAATATTGATAGCACAAATGCTTTGATTTATATATTTTAAATATAAAAAAAATGCATGTTGTGTGCCAGCGGATCAGGGCTGCATCTCATTGACCTTTGAGTTGAACCATGAATTAGCATGCAATGCTAAAGGTCAATTGGTTTATTTAGGACACTGTGTGTGCAGATTTCACCTAACTGTAATAGGATAGTTGAAAGCAATACTATTTTAAATAAAAAAATATTAGGGTCATATTAATATTATTGTTTTCAACTAACCTAATACGGTTATGTGCATGGGCGGCGCGTGAGGCTCAGGTTTGGGAAGGCTAAATAAATAGTTTTACCGGACGCTGCCCGCTTCCGGTGTCTATAGAAAAGAGATCAACTCAGTGAAAGCACCGCCTGCTGACCAATCAGAGCTCAGTGTGCGGAGTTTAAATCTATCAAGTCATATTACAAGATAAAGGAAATACAGTTTAAACTGCGGCCGTATGCAGGGAAGACGCCGACGTGTTATCATTCATATCACATCATCAATCAGTACATCGATAATATCATAATATATCATATATCTCCTTATCTGAGACAGCTTCCTCGAGCCGTATCTGGCCGTGCAACACTTACAGTGTCACATACTGTATGCAGAAGTATTATTTTAAGCAACACATTCAGTTGACTAAACACTCAACTCAAATGTAATTAAAGACAGATCCACTCGTGTCTTAGACGGGGCAGTGATATCATAACTGTTGTACGCTAATACTCAGTTGTTCTCAGTTGTTCTTGTTCACCTTGCAGGTGCAACTCTGTGGCTTGTATCCTGGATTATATGTTTAAGTCATGGATGTTTAAAGTTCATATTTGTCTAATATTAGTTTACTTTTCATTAACGCTGCGCTGTCAGTACACTTGTCCCTGTTTGTGATTGGTCAAATGTAGCTAACCCCGCCCCTTTCACGTGAACGCGTTCTCAGCTGGAGAGAGAAACCCTGGCTTGATTTACCGAGTTGATAACCAGCGTCGTAGGACCGCTTAGCGAGATCTCGTTTGTTAGGGTTAAGGTAACTCAAACATATCCAGGGTCTATTGAACTGGCTTCGTAGTACAGGGCACAGGTGGCTAGCAGTGCTAATGTCAAAGACACAAACATTATACATTATATTTTTATTTTACCAGAATGCAGTGACAACACTATGTGGGAAGGCTTAGCCTCCCTAGCCTACAGCACCCCCCCCCCTGGTTATGTGAAATGTGTTGACATTTTACCTTTAATTAAAGCCAACGTTTCTGTTGTTTCAGTGCCCATAGCTGCAGCACGACTATATGTCTCCTTTAGTTGAAATAAATGAGCTATGGAGTCCTTCTTTAGGTAATTACTTGTAGCTGATGCTCCACTTCTCCCCACACATTAAGGATGCACCCTGGATAAGATAACAGAACTGCTGAAAAAATGAAATGTATTATGAGGAGGACAATTACACGCAACAGTCATTCCATAAAAGTAAACTGTGCAGCGCTGAGTTTAGCCACAGCCATTTAGAATAGATTGCCTTCATCCCAACAAATACATCTGCTCAACACGGTCACACACATTATTTTAGAAATAAACCCTATTCACAGCAACACTCTTTAATAACCATGGTTAACAAATGGAGAATTGATCTGTGGTTTGGATGCACACATCTTTATGATATATACTATGGATGTGTACATTTACTACATTGTATTCAACATTTTTAAGTAATCATTCGCAACATATTTATTAATGTTTCATAGAAAGATGGACCAGACATTTGTAGCACTTGGTTAATGTAAATCTTGCACCTGTAAGCACACTCAACTTGGTGATGAAGTGTACTCACATGTGTACACTATTCATCACGACTGCAGTGAGGTGGGAAGTAAGTCAGCACAAACTAAATGATACTGTTGAAGATGCAGAAATGTAATGTGGTGTTCTTCCATTCCATGTATTTATCATGACCTGCAGACCACTTGGTCTTACCAAAGTGTTCACAAGAACAAGTAACACCCATTTGCAAAGTGTTGCTTTAGCCTTTGCCCTTTTCTACATGAAGACTCAATAGAAAAAGTGAATTTCAATGCAAGTTAACAGAACACACATGTGGCATCCAGCTTCCTTTTCAGGACAGACTGAGGCTTCCTCTTCCTGCACTTTATCTGTGTTGAAACCCAGGTCATTGGTGCATTTCACAATGATGTGGAATTGTACCAAGCACACGTGTATTTATTTGTGTATCTAACATCAAAATGTGTCTTTTGTTGCGGGGCAGAATAATCTCACTTGGACCCTCCTGTTGTGTTCGGGTCAAATCTGACCGATGTACTACTTCCATCAATCATAGATATAGTGTTTTACATTTGATCGCCTCAAGGCCTTATGATATCCTAAACAGTAAGCATTGTTGATCACCACTGTCATTCTTTGGTCAATTTAGTTAAACCTATTGAATGGGTAACCATAGATGATGTTCATCCATCGGACACATCCACCAATTGGAGAGTTAAGTCTGTGTTAAGTTTTGTCATGTTTGTGTTCGTCATGTTCATGTTAGTTTAGTTTATGTTCCACTTCCTGTTTTATGTTGTACTCACCTTGTCTCATTCCAGGTCCCTTTACTTCCTGCTCTGGTCCCTTTTCCCACCATCGTCAGTGTCTGCCCCGCCCCTGATTGTTTCCACCTGTGCCCTGTACCTCATATATTGTCCTGTCTCCCCTTGTTAGTTGCTGGTTCGTCTTGGTCCTTGACCCAAGAAGCCAGATCCAACCATTGCTTAAAGAGATTCAGTGTTTTGCCTTTTTCCCTCCATGAGAGCGCTTTACTTTTGTCACTTTGTTATTTCCTCTAAAAGAGTGATTTTGTTTTTTGCAAGTAAAGATTATTTTTCTTCAAACCTTTTTTGTCTCTGGGTTGTGCATTTGAGTCCTCCAAGCTATTGAGTCAAGGTTCCTAACAGTCTGATGTTAAACCTATATTCAAAGAAAATAAAAAGACATTTGAAACCTTTTTGATAATTAGGCAATTGAAAAACAAAACATGAATTGATTAATGGATACGAAAATAGCACTGAGGGGCTCATCCAAAGGGGGACATATGTTCATTATCCATGTTTGTTTTAATGTGTTTGTCTCTTTATCTCTTCCCTGATCTTCAAAGATAAATAATGTTAACATTTGCTTTTCTTGTTCCAGAACATCTAGACTAGGGGTCGGCAACCCCTGGCACGCGTGCCACCATTGGCACCGTAACCAGTGGCACACTAGGAATAAGTGGAATAAGTGTGCAAAATATTAAAATTGTATTTTCGGATCCTGAACGAGACCGCCGCCATAGCGCGTCTCCCCGTTACCTGCAGAAGGAAGCCATGCACGCAGCGAGAGTCGATCGCATGACGTAAAATACATGACACTTTTCTCTGTGTGCGGCAAAACAAGCTCGCCAAAATGGCTTCACCGGTCTGGCAGTATTTTAGGTGTCCGAAAATGGCAATAAAATAGCGGTGTGCAATGTGTGTGAAGCAGAAATCCTGCAGCTCCACCCGCTGTGACGGACTGGTGAGCGGAGCAAAACACTCAAGAGTTAGACCTAACACACTTAGCTATTGTATCTACCTCTGGAACAAGCTAAACTAGATATAAATATATTCTTCACTCTCGGGTCACTCATTACTGGATCAGTGAGCTGCATGAGATACTGACAGGCTGTCAGGAGAGAGAGAGAGGGAGATTGGAAAAGAGAGCGCTTCCGCTCATTTCTCCCGTGTTATTATCTAAAGTGAATATAAACTTGAATAATGTACTTAATTTGAATGTAATTCTGTTGGTTGTTGTTTGTGGAAGCGCCAGTGAATGTCCATTAACTGAGCTTTAAATGGAAGATCCCCATAGGCCCCGCCCACTCAATCGGATCTGAGATCGGAGCATCCTAATGTAAGTTGCGCTGACAGGTCCACACCATAGACTGTATATATAAATGGACGTAGGGTCCGCGACGTCACCCATAGGATTCTGCAGAGTTGCCATGAAGCCCTAAGTAGGCGGAGTCGGCTACTAACGGCTCGACTGTGACGTCAGAGTCTAAGTCCCGCCTTCTCCAGCCTGCTCCAAATAAGGGCAAAGAGGCGGGACAGGGCGGGACCTGCTGCCAACGAGCGTGACGTTCCAGACCTAGCTCAGGCTAAGAAGCTAAGCTAACATGCTCTCAGTATTAAGCTAACAACCTATGCTAACAACACAGTATATGCTAACAACCCAGCTTGCAGTCACCGCTCCTCCTGCACATTTCCTGCTGTAATACATGCATACCAAGTCACTGCGTGGCACTTTGGTTTTTGATAAAACAGTGTAGTTCCACTATATAAACGTTACATTCATAATCAAACGAGACAATCTGCAAGATAATTAGTTATTTGGTATTATTCTTAATGCTTGTCATTCACACGTTAATAAAATAAAATAAGTACCGATACATAGCAGAATAATTGTGGCGGTGTTCAGCTTAACAAAACTTGCTCAACATCATTTAGTTAGCTAATACTACAGCGGGCTACAGGCGAACCAAGTCCGCGTTTCGATGCATTCCTTGATCTGCAGTTATAACGCCAGACTCCGCCGCTGGCCGAAGCTAATGGAGCCCCAGGGGGCTAGCTACGGCCGCCGGGACCTATGGCCGGGACGCGCTAGCGAGCTAGTCCCCTGCAGCCCCGTTAGCTTCGGCGGCGTGGACTCCGGCGGCCCCACTGGGATAATTGGGTCCCCTTTTCACATTTGCTCCCGTTTAGCATTATGGGCGTCATAGCCATATAGTATAAAAGTCTTACCCAAGGCTGAATCATAAACTAAACTGTATATATGTATAAAGGGTTACGTCCTTAGCTGACTAATAAGCTACATAACAAGCTAAGCTAACAAGCACACAAACACCTGCTAACGGGGTTAACATGTATAATATTATCATTTTACTCACCGAAAAAAGCTGAAAGTAGACTTCTTGGAAGTTCTGTTAGTACATTCAAGCGCACAGCACGACATTTTAATGATCTGGTATTTGTAACAATATTCCCTAACAGGCACGATCACCACGAACACAGCTAAAGGGTTAAGTACAGTAACTACAACTAACTAACGTTGTAGCCTCTATGGCTGTAGCCTAGCAGAGTGGACAAGTTGCTGTTAGCTGACAGTGAGGCACGTATCTGTCAATCAACGTGACCACGCCCTAATGTGTGCACACACTTTAAGACCTAATATAAATAAAAGGGTCGCGTTAGAAAACAATTCACTCACAGATCCATAATCATGACGGTGGAATCTAACTATATCGATAATAAAAATGTATGGAGCCAGGGGTAGAAACATGTTTTTTTCTGCTGTAAAGTTGGGCATTTTAACATGGGGGTCTATGGAAATTGCTCCTTTCTGCAGCCATCGCCTATCGGCCAATATATGAACTGCAGTGTGTGGCACTTCCGTATTGGCTTCACGGCTCTACCCCACAGTTTGCCGCTTGGTCCACACACTGCTTCCCCGCAGCGAGGCTCCCCCGCCCTCCTGCTGACAGTTCACGAGCGTCGAGCTCTTCACTCCCCCCGTTGATAATTCACAATCGTCGGTACGCTGATAAAATAAAAATGTTTTAATGGCACTTCATATCAAAAAGGTTGCTGACCGCTGATCTAGACCAAACATATTTGACTGTAAAGAGTTTTACAACACAATTCATTGTGATGCTGTTCTTCAAAAGTGGTCTGGTCCAGGTTTTGTCCCTTAAACCATAACATCATTCCTTTTCTCACCAACATCTGTTCCAAACACATTCTGCTGAACTTAGCCAGTGTATATTCAAATTAAAGGTTTCAAGAGCCTCTATAATGCAACCAACTGCAACACGAAAGCTGCTGATGTGTGTGGTTATGTGATGAATGATCAGCTGGTGTAAGGTGATAACAGCTGTTTTGTAGGCATGAGCGGGGGATTTCTACAGCAATGTGGGTATTAGGTCCATATGCTGTATATCTGCCACAGTCCTCCAGATACTGTATGTTGGATTGCAGCACCAGGAGAGTGGGACACCTTTTGATTTCTTAATATTGGTAGGTGTGTACAGATTTAGAGACTAAGATCCAACACAGTCCCTTCATAGTCAATATTGTAACTAAATGAATATCATTTATAATTTTTTTATAAACTACTAATTCTGTAAAGTGGGACTAGTTTCCAAAATGTTCCGTAAACCAGGACCTGTAAGAATAGCTGTGAATCAATCCAATATCTTTCCTGCTAAACCTGATGGCAGAATGCTTCCATTTACAGCAATTAGACTTGTGGCACAGAACTAATGTGCTAATGATTCTTTGAGGGCACAATGCAACGTGTGGTTCCTCTAAGGAAGGCTCTGAACAGGGGATGAGGAGGCCTGCTATTTGGAGGTGAAGCAGCCCCCCCCCCCTCAGACACACTGACCCCCGGCAGAGATGAATGAACAGGCGTCTGTGTATGTGACTGACGGTCCTCCAGCTTAATAATGCCAGTGGCAAGGTGATTAGAAAAACAACTCTCCTGCCACCGAGGCTGCTGGGGATGTGACTGGGGCCGGGGACACGTCACTCTTCATGTCGGCACAGCCAAGGTGCTGCAGCCAACAATTAATCAGAAAATAGAAATCAAGGCGCTTCCCAAAGATAAAAAGGATGCTTTCTCTGGGTGAGCATTTTATCTACAGTCTGCTGTCATTGTGCCGTAAACACAGAAAGAAGTGAAACATTGACTTTAATTAATTGTTTTGCTAAAAAAAATCACATAACTGTATTGGGTTAGTTGAAAGCCATTATATTAAGTTGAACCTAATATTTTTTTATTTAAACATAATATTATTGCTTTCAACTAACCTAATACAGTCATGATAAATCTGTTGACATAATACATTGAATTGGAGTCAACGTTTCAGTTATTTCAGTGTGCTTCATTCACACAGAGGGCAGAAGTTCAACATGTCTGTTAGAATATGAATCATACCTTAATGGCAATCCTCCAGTCAGACAGTACAATGGTGACGTATGTGGGAGATTTCTTTAGCTTCAACTTTTGAGAATAAAGAAAAAGTGTTAAGAAAGTCAGAGCAATTCAAAACAAGAAGTTTTGACAGGAGGCTGGGTAGCATCATGCTGCCTGTGACAAAAGGGTGATGCTATTCTGGTATTCAAATAATGTACTTAGGTAAGGTAAAAACATAGCACAGAATGATCAAACTTAGGAAGTAAAAGGGTACAAATGTATCTTTAGAAAAATGTACTTGAACACAATTGTAACTGCTAATAGCCAATATGTCCCCCTTAAGTAAGTACCTGTCATGCTTCAACACTGAGATTGTAGCAGTTTTTAAACCAGAGGCTAAAATCAAGAATGATACCATTAATGCCCCTTTTCCACCAAAACGGTTCCAGTTCAAGATCCGTTCTTGTGCATTTCTTACTCAATATCAAGCCACACTTGTTATTTTTACTTCGAGTGTTTGTGTGTGCTAAGGATGAGTTTAGCGCTGTCTCGGTGTATCGCCGACCCGGAAACCACACCAGTATGCCAGCTAGCCTCGCAACGTCCCGACCAATCAGAGCACACTGGGCTCACAGGGGGGGGGGGGAGCTCTAACAAGCCGTTTAGGTGAATACATAGACTATACAGAGATGCTGTATGAGAAACCAATGTGAGTTTGGAAAATTGCACAATATAAATCTATTTTAGTAGACCTCAACAATGGAATTCAGTAGAAATGGCCATGACATGGGACCTTTAAATTCACATAAATGTCCAAGAAAAAAAGACAATTTCTCACATATTATTATGGCCCACATAGTAAGTACATCACCTTAATCACCACCTTACAAGCATCTTATGGCACATGTGTAAAATAAGTGGCATTCACTCTTTTTCACAGTTAGGGAGATGACTGGCACTGCATGGAGTCCACCATAGAGGTGTATGCTGGAGTTTACCCACTTAGATTCACTCTAATAGAGTCATTTAAATGTTCATCACTCAGTCAGTCTTGTTCTGTATTTAGATTTCATGACATTCATGTCAGAAAAAGCTGCTTCTCAAAGGTATGTAGAACCAAATAAAGCAGACATTTTCAGTGCTGCTTGGTGAATGTTCTTATAGTTTTCTGGGTCTACAAGGCTCCAGAAATGTTGTGAGTTTTGCTGAGACTTAAGCTGAACATGATTTTGGATATTTATAACCTCCATCTCCACAGGATTGACACTGAACAGTTCAGCCATCTTCTTCTTTTTCTTCGTCTTGACATGAAATTATAAACCATAATAAATCAATTGTGTAGGTCTAGCCTCCCTATATCTGTGTGTGAAATTGTTCCATCCTCAAAAACAAAACTAATACTTCTGCGGTCTAGCTGCAGCTTCTAGCAACGGTCTTCTGTTAAAAAAGGACACTGAATGTCCTGAATGTGGCATCACTAACATAACTTGACAACACAGCAGACAACAGGAGTATTTACAACAGCATATAAAAACAACAATACTGCATGTGGGTGCACACTTACATTCTCTGTCTTACTGTTACATAACTTCCATGAATGTATGAGATTAAGTTAGCTTCATCATATCTCAATCAGTGATTAAGTGAATAATAACATTTCTATCAGGTTACTATCAGCCTGTCACTCGTTATTTTTAGGGCGGGGTTTGGAGGAACACAGGAGACGGTGATTGCGGAAGCTTTTTTCCTCCTGCCTTCACAAACTTTACACAATTATTTATCAACTGAAAATAGTGCAATCCAAGACTTGATTAAATCCACCAAAAACCTGACATGGTGCTAACGCGAGTATTTTTTAAAACATAAATCCATGTGTGTCTGAGCCGCAGGGTCCGTGTACGTTTTGTCAGTTTGATTTTTCGTTTAAACCAAAAACCTAAAACACCAGCCTTTTTCCGTTTTTTATTTAAAACGGAAAACCAAAGCCTTTTTTCCGTTTTTGTTGTCTGAATACAAAGACATATAACGAGAAAACCTAATAAAAAAAATCTGTACGTTTTGTTAGTTTGATTTTTCGTTTGAACCAAAGAAGTTCTCTGAATCAAAAAACGGATAACAACTTCATTCAATTTTACGTTTTGTATTGAAGAATGAAGAAAAAAGGTCCGGAAGTTAAATAACATATTTCAAAATAAAAGACACGAGGATATAATGGCAATGCTGTAAAAGTTCAATCCTGGAACCCAGAAATCTGACGACCCTTGGCCCCCCTGCTTCCGGCATCCATGCTGACGAGGATACGTTTATTTCCGCATTCACTTGAAGATATGCGTTTATAGAGAATACAAGTAATCTTTGCACAACTTTATTTCGCTGACTTCCGGTTTGTACTGTGTCAGCAAATCCAGTGTCCAGCTTGTCACTGTGTGACAACGTCATGTTTGTTGCATACCTGCAAGATTTACTTGTGACAAATGTCAGCGATGTGAACAGAACTGTGTCGCCCTACTTTCACCTGCACCCAGCAGCCAGCGGGAGAACGATATATCATACAGTCGACCCCTAAAACAGTTCACACAGTAATGGAACAGTTGTTAAGCATTATTTTGTCCAACTAGTCTCTACATTATGCATTTGATGTTTGTCAAACTGCTAAGCAGCTGACAGCTCAGTTAGAACAGAAAGACATGCAGGCCATAATCACTAGACACTCAAAAGAGGAATGTGTGTGTAAGGCGTACATGAACTGAATTGAAACACTGTCCATTAGTTGATTAATAAACAAGACATTCAAGTCAAAGTTTTAGGCATTTTCATTTGTACTATGAATGAACACATGCAATGTGGAAATACACACATAGGTTTATTCTCAATACTCATAACAGTATCAGACACAATGACTTTACTGAGAGTGAAGATGACAAGAACATAGTTACTGTATGGTACTGAAGACAAAATACAGTATATTGCATTTACCTCTTCCTCTAACTCTCTCTCCAAGATTGGCCTCCATTGTTGTGCACAACAAAGTGTTCAAGCTCAGGTTTCTAAGTGATCTAATTTTAACATGTGCATTCTGGGGGCAGGGGCTTGATAATTGAGTGTGGTATTTCAGTGGCATTGTTTTGCAAACACACAGACTCGTTGGTTTTGAATAACGTGTCTAATGTAGGCTAAATAAGTGTGTATTGTTTTGGTCACTGTGTTTTGGTTGCTGTGTGACAACGTCATGTTTGTTGCGATACCTACAAGATTGCACCCAGCAGCAAGCGGGAGAAATGTTTCAAGTTGTTCTTATGAAGTTACATCTACAATTAGGAGGGTGAGTAACCAAGCTTTTATTTTTGTAACGTTAAACTTATTGTTTTTCTTTAACAAGTTTGACTACATTGAAAGACAGAGGAGGGACAGTATGTGCATTCTTAATGAACATACTTTGTATTTTGTATGTGTCAGGGACTCAGGGTGTTATGCTACAGGTCCATGAAGACAGGCCCCACAGTGAGTTCAGGATGAAGTGTTGTTACCGTCTGGTTCAACATGTTCCTGGGGATTCGGCTCATTTCAGACAGGTTAAACACAGCCAATAGTGAAACATAAACGTTAATATAACTAGCACAAGGTAGCTACTCCCCAGAGATGGACTGACTGGTCTGTGTGTGCTGCACAGAGGTCACAGTTGTGTTTTGTTCCTGTTCTGTTGTTAAAGAGTCATTTTTCTTCGTTCATAGTATAAAAGTAAATCAATTCATATCAGTCTGTATAAGAAGTTGTAAGTATAGAAAACATTTAGGAAAAAATATATGACTTCTTATTTACTCCTTAAAATAGCACAATGTTATTAAACCAAAATGTTACCCTAAAAAAAATAATACAAAGCAAACTGAATACGTATTTATTTAGTTTCTCTTCTTACAGGTGGGGCTGAAAGACTCGACCCCCGTTGAGCTGGAGCATCATGGCTGCAGGTGTGACGTGTGTTACTCTCCTGCTCCAGTCACATGACTCCCAGTGGGTCCCCAGTACTCAGCTGTACAGAGCGGAGCAGCAGTGGTACAAACCAAGAACTACGGCAAGTCTGAGAATAATGTCATTGTAATTCAAATACTAAAACTACACATTCATCATGTCTCATCATTTCTATATCTTGCTTAAACCTACAGTGTGAAACCAGGCCCGGTAGGGAACATGGCTGGGATGTCCGCAATCCAAAGCAGAGAACAATGTCAGAGAAAGTAAAGTGAGAGATTAGTAGTTATGTGAAAGTAAGCTATGCACACAGAATAGTTTATGCGTTGATGTCTCTGAGAGCTGAGAGCTGCTGGATCTGTCTGCCTTCAAAGTGCCATGGATCTACAAGGACTTCACTGCTGCTTCTGCACCATAGGTATCCCTGTGAGGTGCCACTAGTGGACTCTGCTCTCGGTAAAGTTCAAGCTAGCAGTCCCTTGTCATATGAACATCACCATGACAGCTAGAAGTCACACCGCTGCCCACCACCATACTCCACCACGGCCAGATCTACCACTGTCTGGCTACAGACTACAACCATCTGCATGTGTTTGTTGTTGTTGTTGTGAACATCAACAGCTGCTCTTAAGGGGATAGTTCTAGGGCCTATACTACGAAGCTGGTTCAACCTAACCTGGATATGTTTGAGTTAGCCGGTTGGCCTAATCCAAAACATGCGCGCTGTCGCTAAACGGTACTACGACGCTGGTTATCAAGTGGATCGCTCAAGCCAGCCGTGTCCTATCTAGTTAGGTGCGCGTTCACATGAAAGGGGTGGTATTTGGAGCATTCGACCAATCACAAACATGGAGAAGCATACTGACAGCGCAGCGTCATACTTCCTGAATGAAAAGTGAACTTTAATACTAGTCAAATATGAAGACGTTAAACTTTAAACACTTTATCCAGGATAAAAGCCACATAGCTGCACCTGCAAGGTGAATACAGCTGGTAACAGAAAAAGTTTGAATGCGCACATTAACAGGTTTATGATATCACTGCCCGTCTAAGACACGATCTGACTTTAATTACATTTGACTGGAGTGTTTCGTCAACTTAATGTGTTGCTTAAAATAATACTTCTGCATACAGTATGTGACACTGTGAGTGTTGCACGGCCAGATACGGCTCAGCTGACAGGAAATATATGATACATTATGATGTGATATGAATGATAATGGGACACATCGACGTCTGCACTCAGTGTACTTATGTTGTGGCAGATATTTAAGTAAGCTTTCTTAACGCTAATGTTATAATAGTCAGATTGCTCTGAAGATGGAGGTGATATTCTATTAATGTTCACGTTCACACAGTCGGTGATTTTTGCCGGCCGTCTTTCCTGCAATGGCAGTTTTTCTGTATTTCCTTTCTCCTGTAATATGACTTGATCGCTTTAAACTCCGCACACGGAGCTCTGATTGGTCAGCAGGCAGTGCTTTCACTGAGTTGAGCTCTTAGCCTGCAACCTAACCTGGTCCCGACCAGGTTAGCCGCTAAGCATAAGTTACCATGGAGATCTAGCCTGCTAAAAAGAGAACCAGCTTCGTAGGACCGGAAAGCCGGAGTTTTCCCTGAATTTAGCTGGGTAAGCGAAAATCCTGCTTCGTAGTATACCCCCCTGGTCTTTTGTAGTATGTGGTATATATCCATAATCAGTGTACTACCTACAGTAGTTGTGTGGAGAAACATACAGGAGCCCTGGCACAGCAGAGCCATGTGCTGCTGAGGACGTGGCCAAAAGCAACATTGATTTTATCCACCCAAAAAAGCTATATCAGTTTAAGTGTACGTTATTTAATGCTAAAAATAGCAATTTTTTTTCAGGTGGGCCTTCATTTTTGGGTGGATAAAATAGGTTTTGCTGCTGTGGTTTTAGAAAAATGTGATTATTTGTGGCCTATTACAGCTTTGTGCAATTACCAAGACACAAACTGGTACTTTTGGCACAATTATTAAACTCAAGTTGCCTTTCATATTGAACAGATCTGCTAAATCATAAGCACATCGTCTGCTTTACACTTAGTTTGATATTCCAAAATACACTTTTTTACAAATAACTACTCACTCTTATTTAGCCTACATTAGATACGTTATGCAAAACACTGCCACTGAAATACCACACTCAATTATCAAGCCCCTGCTCCCAGAATGCACATGTTAAAATGAGATCACTTAGAAACCTGAGCTTGAACGTTTTGTTGTGCACAACAATGGAGGCCAATCTTGGAGAGAGAGTTAGAGGAAGAGGTAAATGCAATATACTGTATTTTGTCTTCAGTACCATACAGTAACTATGTTCATGTCATCTTCACTCTCAGTAAAGTCATTGTGTCTGATACTGTTATGAGTATTGAGAATAATCCTATGTGTGTGTTTCCACATTGCATGTGTTCATTCATAGTCCATATTTACAGCGTGCTACAAATGAAAATGCCTAAAACTTTGACTTGAATGTGTCACGATCTGTCTTTATCGTGTTTTGTCTTGTCTAGATCGGTGTTTTGTCCTGTTTAAATCTTTCTGTGGTCCCCTGTCGTTAGTTTGCCTGGTGTGTCTAATTTACCCGATTGTGTTCACCTGGTGTCCCTGTATTTACTCCTCCCTCCTCAGCTGTGTCTTGTTTGTGTGATTAGTCTTGTGTGTATTTAAGTTCTGGTTTTTCTCTCTGTCTTTGTCGGTTTGTCTTGTGTCATGACTAGTTTGTCGGTGAGTGTTCTGTTTTGTCTTTGTTAGTATAGCCTTGAAATAAAGGACTTTTCACGTTAATCTGCATTTGGGTCCTACCTGCTTCACACACCGTAACCTTGCGAACCGACCAAAAAATGGACCCAGCAGATGATCCATGGGAGGTAGAATTACAGCATTTTACCTTCTCTCTGGCTTGCTGCTTCGGTTGGTGGAAGGGAGCTTCCAGTGTTCGGCAGAAGAGGGCCGCTCTGGTAGAGGCGCACCGGTTGGCAGCAGAGAAACTATGTTTTGTGGAGTTCTTACCTGACTGGATTTTGGACTTCCTTGAAACATGTGATTCCCGGCCTGCTAGCCCCAGGCATGCTAACTCAATGTCTCCCAATTCCCAACCTGGCACCATACGCCTTGGTGGGTTCTGCCTGAAGTCAACCCGTGCTTCTGCCCAAGTTCCTGCTCCTGTCCAGGAGTTGTATTCTGGAACTCGTCTGGCTTATGGAGGTCCACGGAGTATTCAGGCGGCTGCTAAGAGGAGTCGTCGCAAGGCCAGGCTAGCAGCCCGAGCCCCAGCAGCCATGGTTCCGGCTACAGAACCGGCCCACACAGCCATGGTTCCGGCCCCAGTTCTGTCCCCGGCAGCCATGGTTCCAGCCCCAGTTCTGGCCCCAGCAGCCATGGTTCCGGCCCCAGCAGCCATGGTTCCAGTCCCTGTTCTGGCCCCAGCAGCCATGGTTCCGGCCCCTGTTCTGGCCCCAGCAGCCATGGTTCCAGACCCAGTTCTGGCCCCGGCAGCCATGGTTCCAGCCCCAGTGCTGGCCCCAGCAGCCATGGTTCCCGGCCCCAGTTCTGGCCCCAGCAGCCATGGTTCCGGCTTCAGTACCGGCCCCAGAAGCCATGGGCTCGACTCCAGTTTTGGCTACAGGGCTAGCTCCCCAGCCGACGCCAGCTCCCCGAGTCTTGTCGGCGTACCGGCCGACTCCAGCACCTTGTCTCCTGCTGGCTCCCCAGCCGACGCCAGCTCCCGAGTCTTGTCGGCGTACCGGCCGACTCCAGCACCTTGTCTCCTGCTGGCTCCCCAGCCGACGCCAGCTCCCGAGTCTTGTCGGCGTACCGGCCCGTTCTCAGGTCCCCTTTCGATGTCTCCTCTCGAGTTCCCTCTCAAGTCACCTCTCGAGTTCCCTCTCAAGTCACCTCTCGAGTTCCCTCTCGAAATTCCTCTCAAGTCAGCTCTCGAGTTCCCTCTCGAGATTCCTTTCAAGTCCCCTCTCAAGCCCTCTCTCGAGTTCCCACTCAAGTCCCTACTCATGTGCCGTTGGAGGTCCCGCAGACTACTCTCCTGCCGGCTCAACAGCGCCTGTCTCCACTATGAACAAACAGGCATTGTTCAAAAATCCACACCTGCTGAACCAATGCTTGCTAAAAAGCTTATATAATAAAAGTTTAAAATCAAGTCAATCCATTAAAATGAATTCATTGCTAAATTAAAAGAATCAGCAAGGAGCATTAAGTGTACTGGCAAAATGGTGGTCAACGCAGCCATGCACTGTATAACCCTGCATTGAAGAGTCCCACAAGAATCTGACACAACCATTTCATGAGTTATATAAGGGGGTGGGGCCAACCTTCAAAGATGAGAGTAACTCTGTTTGTTAGTGTTTGTGAAAAACTATTTATAAGTTACGAAAAGGGAATATTTAAAATATAAGGGGCTTTCTAATGAAACAGGAACTCCTTGGTAAGGGCAATGATCTCTCCCACAAGAGTTTGTGAAAAACCCTTTATATTTTATCAAAGATTACATTTTTGTTGAGTGCACCAATGCCTTCCATACATTTTGTATGACAAATGGTTTATGGGTTAGAGTTTAAACCATAGACTGTATATATAAATAGACGTAGGATCTGTGACGTCACCCATAGGATTCTACAGAGTTGCAGAGAAGCCCTTAGTAGGCGGCAGTGGCGAGCCGTGACTTTTCTACCTAGGCCCTCTGACCCCCCTTCCCTCGAGAAAAAAAAGAAGAGATATTACGTCACAGCGTATACTTCAGCGGAATATCAAAACAACGGCCCGGGGTGCAAAACGCATCAATGACAGCGACCCTCTACCACACAAAACAACACCATTTATAAACACCTATCATGACAGGGCACCCACAGCCAAGTAACAATTACAAATGAATTAAGTCGGCACGGCGGCCCACATTGAAAATGACTTGGGACGCGTCACTGCACCACTTGCATAGACCTCACAGCGGGCGGAACTTGTCATAAAGTCCGCGAAAATAAAGGCCGCCCATTTAGAGGAAAGATATGATTGGTCAATGGTACTGTCATTTGACATTACTCTCTCATTGAGTTACTATAGCTGGCCCTCTGTGGATGTAGAGAGGGACCAACAAGCTCTCCCGTCTTCACATAACTCGCAGAGACGGCATTTAACCCTTCACATTCCAACAGAAACTGAACAGGCAGATTCGAAGGATTTATTTCTTTGGAAATATTATTTTAAATACAATTAAATTGAGTTATTTTGGTAAAACTAATGAAAAATGTAACAACAAAAAAATATTTTATTTTTGTTAATGTTTTCAAATATTATTTTTTAGAATATCTTAGGCCCTCACAGAGGGCCTAGAGGGCCTTGACGGCTCGCCACTGGTAGGCGGAGTCGGCCACTAACGGCTCGACAGTGACGTCAGAGTTCAACTCCCGCCTGCTCCAGCCTGATCCAAATAAGGGCAAAGAGGCGGAGCTGAGGCGGGACCTCCTGCTGAAGCACAAGCTACCAAGCTAGGCTGACATGCTCGTGCTCACTTAATAAGCCTTGTTCAACATCATTTATTTAGCTAATACTACAGCGGGCTACAGGCGAACCCAGTCCGCGTTTCGCTGCATTCCTTGATTTCCAGTTATAACGCCGGACTCCGCCGCCGGAGCTAACGGAGCGGCAGGGGGCTAGCTAGCTCCCTGCGGCTCCATTAGCTCCGGTCGGCGGGCTCCGGCAGCCACCACTGGGATAATTGGGTCCCCTTTTAATATTTGCTCCCGTTTAGCATTATGGGCGTCACAGCCATAGGCAAGGCAAGGCAAGTTTATTTATATAGCACCTTTCAACACAAGGCAATTCAAAATGCTTTACAAAAAATGAAAGACATTAAGAAAATGGCAATTAAAATCAGTAATTAAAAAGAAAAGATAATAAAATAAACATTAAAATAAAAAAATACATGTATAAGTTACAGTGCAGTTTGAGATGTGAATAGTTCAATTAAAAGCATAGACTATAAAAGTCTTAGCCAAGGCTGAACGACTAAAAGCTGAGAGTAGACTTCGTGGAAGTTCTGTTAGTACATTCAACCGCACAGCACGACATTTTAATTGTTTGATATTTGTAACAACATTCCCTAAAAGGCACAATCACCACGAACACGGCTAAAGGGTCAAGTACAGTAACTACAACTAGCTAACGTTGTAGCCTAGCAGAGTGGAGAAGTTGCTGTTAGCTGACAGTGAGGCACGTACCTGTCCATCAAAGTGACCATGCCCTAATTTATGCAAAAACGTTAAGACCTAATATAAATACGGAACCCAAGATGGCGGCGCGCTAGACAGACGTGTTTCTTTCTCCTCCGCACAATCTTACTAATCCTGATATAAAACCAACAAACTATGACAAAGTGAGCAATATAGTTGCTAAAGAAGACCCTGATGCCCCCAAACAAATCCGTTAGAGGTTGTGGAAAAGCCCAATCTAAAATAGATTTTGGCCCGTCCATACAGGGTGAAGAACCTACAGCTAATGCTAACACAATGGCAGATGGGAATGTTGGGAACGTGAAGATGAAGTAACTAGAAACTTGCCAATTCTCGAGGCTATCAAAGACCTAAAAGTAGACTTCTCCATCAGACAGGATGGAGTATTGGCTGCAATTGCTGGAATGAGGAAGGAGGTTGGAGAATGTATGGAACGTGTTAAAAATGCAGAGTTGCGCATTTCTGGCACAGAGGACACCATCATCCACCTACAAGCTAAGGTACAGAGTCTCGAGAGTAAAAACAAAGTCATGGAGGTCAAAGTTATCGACTTGGAAGCAAGGTCCAGAAGTTCTAACCTACGGCTGGTAAATATGCCGGAAAAAGCGGAAGGCGACGACCCCTGCTTATTTCTGGAAAAGTGGATCCCGGAGGCCCTTGATATCCCCTCGCTAAACTCAAAGCGAACCCTGGTACGCGCACACACAATTGGTCAGAGAAGCGATCCAAATGCCCCTCCGAGGACACTGATCATGAAATTCCTGAATGACAGAGACAAGATGACGGTGCTGAAAGCGGTCAGAGCTAAAAAGTAACTATTCTACAAAGATAGGCCGGTCCGGTTCTACCCAGACCTGGCGGCCGGGATACACAAGAAGCAGAAGGAATTCGACGCCGTGAGGCAGAAACCTCGCACCATGGGGATTCGATACGGCATGCTTCTTCCTGCCAAATTGCTGGTGACACATAAAGACAAAACTCAAACTTTCGAGACTCCAGCGGACGTAGAGGCCTTTATCAGACGAACCGAGGAGGAGATGCCGGGTCGAACAGGGCTATGAGGCCAAAGAAATGGCTAGCTTGCCAGCATAGCTCCCGTTAGCGTACGGGCTACAAGGAACGGAACATTTAAAAACGGCCACCTTTTCTTTGCTGCTACGTTCTGATTTGAGTTGAGCAAGGTAATCGCTACAATACTGAATATTTCTATACTTTCTATATTATTTTACAAACTTGTGCCTTGATATAGGGCTGGTCGATTATGGCAAAAATCATAATCACGATTATTTGGGTCAATAATTGATATCACGATTATTTTGACGATTATTCATTGACCATTTATTGAACTTTAAAACAAATAATATTTTACCAATAAACAAGAATGTTGGAGCGCACTTCCAAAACCATACTAAACATATATTATTAATATGATAAATAAAAACAAATATGATGCTGTCACAACCTACTGAAAACTCCTTAACATATAGCCAACATTTTGGTAAAACATATTCAACATATTCCACTCAGTTAAACATTGAAGGCTGGCCCACCGTCACGGTCCAGAAGTAACAGGAAATAAATGTTGAACTACAATTTAAGACCAAATAAAAAAAATGTTGGCCACCATGGGCACACCATGCTGGTAGGGCTGCTCATTTAATCTCTTAAAGATTTTTTGCAAGAAACACCAGCCTGTTTACATGGTCTGGTTTCAGAGATGAGCGCAGGCAGGTGACAATATTGCCACCTGTACTGAAGACCCTCAGCCACGCCCCGACACATGGGGTGACGCCGGCCAATCACAAAGCTTTGATGCGTTCAAGTGCATTATTCTGGCATAGGAAGATTATGTTCCAGGACATTAACGATAAAACAGAATATTGTTGTTCTATTTTTAGACACATCTCGCGATCGACTAGTTGTGCACCCCTGGGATAGACCATAGGTCCGTTGTGGTGGCAAAGTAGTCAGCTGAAGCCACATCTCTCTCAACTTCCACACGGCATTTGTCATATAGCGGAGGCAGCGCAGACCTGCTGAAATAATACCGAGACGGCATTGCGTAACGCTTGTCCAACGTGTTGACAAGTTGCTTAAAGCCCTGGTTGCTAACAGTGCTAACTGGGCACATATCTTTAGCCATGTGAAATGTAATGGCACCTGTAATATCTCTGTGTCTCTGCGAGCTCGTCGCGTAGGCCGTTGCTCTGTACAATGCGTCCTGAATCGATGACTGTGATGATGTGGTGGATGAAGTCGAGCGGGCATCTGCTTTTTGTTGTATTATTGCCCGGTCGCACTTTGTGCTCGTATTTCAGATGATTAAAGAGATTGGTTGTGTTAGCGTGTGGTGCCAACACAACCTGGTAACAAATCCTGCACTGTACTTTGTTTTGCTCCACGTCGGACTCCTGAAAGCCAAAGTACTTCCAAATAGTGGAAATAGTTTTACCCTTCTTTTTAACGAGTTGCTGCTCTTGTTCTGACATCTTCGCTCGCGCTGAACACTCACAACACGTCACTCCCACGTGGTCGAGTGGGCTTTTAGGGAGGGGCGAAAGCGCACCCAGCAAAATAATCGTATTTTGTCAATTATGCGGTTTTCATAATCGTCGCAAACCATAATCGTAATCGCGATTAAAATACGATTAATTGCACAGCCCTACCTTGATATACATGTAACACGGACTTATTGATATGATATGGCTCGTGTGGGAAAGGACACCAGCGGAGCTCCCAGACTGGGGGCTAACGTTACAGATAGCTAAAGGCTAAGCTACTCTTTGATATCTCTTTGTTTTTGCTTCACCTCAATGCAGGTAGCCGTTAGGCATATAATTGTGACAACTTTATTTTCTTATGACTAAAGGGTTATGCACACGTTGCAACGGTATAATCACTAGAAGGATTGGGAAAACATTACGTTAGTAAAGTTCTAGCTGAACATCGGTTATTTGTTTTGTTTTAAACCGGTACCCCATGAAACACTTCGCGCTAGATCCCTTTGTTAAGTTCCGGGTCAGTCTGACGACCGAAGGGTCAATTATATATCGTACAATCATGGCACAGTGTTGTTCTGTGATTCAGAGTGGCGTTTACAACCCTCGTTACTCTGTGTTCTAAGGCATAAACATGAACACTTATAATTTAGTTTAACACTAGAACCGCCAGAGGTCGCTGTATACCTATATCCGCCAACGGGTAAAGTTTACCCGCAATTGATTTCCAAGGTACAATGTATCATACAGAACAGTGAGTTTTGATCGCACAGGGATGAAATGTATACCAATATAATCCGTGGACTCTCAGCTTTTCATATTATATAGTTTGTACAGATAGCATGAAGTATAAAATATCGCGACAGTGCTGATTTAAATGCTTGGTGTTAGACTTGTGTTTTGTTTAGGTATATATATATCTCTCTCTCTCTCTCTCTCTATAACTATCTATCTGTCTATCTCTCTATCTATATATATATATATCCATCTATCTATCTCTCTATCTATAGGAACACCTGTAGACAAAAGGCGTTGCTATAGCAACACGTCATGTTTATGTTTACATGCTAAATCAATAGCGCGAGGATCGCTGAATATTCTATGGAAGAAATATTACCCACTCTCGCTAATAAACGCTTGATGTTAGGCTTGTGTTTCGTAAAGGTAAAAATGCTTCATATCGTCTGATAGCCTTCTACTCGTAAAAAAACAACAACATGACAATAATATAATGATGTATTTGTTATATAACTGAACAGCAGATAACACAGAACGTATACAAATAACAAAAACCATCAGAGAAGAAGAACACTAAGAACACATCGATCACAATGCTTCACAAACACTCAAACACAATTGTTGCAAACACTGAGCACCTTGGCTGTGCATTTGCCACACACAGCATCCCCACACTTGACACATTTGCAGAACGTTTTATTCTGCATGCAGTGCGCCTTCACCATGCAGGTCATTCCCCTGCGCTCTTCTGCACCGCTGAAGGGCAGGTCCGCAAGTAGTGGCGCTTTTGATGCCATCCCCTCAGCGCGCAGCTCGTGTGCCAGCTGGAGCATGAAGTCTATCTCTCTATCAATATATCTATCTATCTCTCTCTCAATCTATCTATCTCTCAATCTCTCTCTCTATCTACAGCAGTAGACAAAAGGCGTTGCTATAGCAACATGTCATGTTTATGTTTACGCGCAAAATCAATAGCGCGAGGATCGCTGCATTTCTATGAGGTAAATATTACCCGCTGGCGGAAATAGGTATAAATAGCAATCTTTTCAATCTGACTTCATATTGACAATGTTTAACAACACAGGGTGCTACATAACACACTTTCAGGAAAAGTCACGGACTGGGAGACGTTAATATTTTATTGAAAAAAAGTTACATACAATAAAAAAACAGCTGCGGGTAAAATTGACCCGTTGGCGGTTCTAGTTTAAGGACAATCTTAGCTATAGCCGGATGTGCCTCGACATCTCTGCTCAATTGTGCACTGTTTTGAATAAAGGAAAAGAGTTTGGTTATACCTGAAATACAGGAGGGAAAGATTACACGTTGGGGTGGATGGCGTTGTTTGACTACTCCTCACCAAGTGTGGAGTGGTATCAAGCTATACTGGAGTGTACAATAAGGAGGGGGGAAGAAGCCTGGGTTATGGGCTTTGGGGTTGATGCACTTAGAAGCATCCATGTTGTATATGTTGTTATTATTTGTGTTACTGTTGTTTAGGGGTACTCTAATATGTTGCTACATGAAGAGTCCATTTGGAGTGGATAGTTATGACCAGCGGACTAGAAATTAAATGTACACCCTGGAACTGTAGAGGGATGCAAAAGATTAAAAAGGTGAAGCAGGTTATGGGAAGGTTAACGGATTTACAATCCAAAATTATTTTTCTCCAAGAAACACACCTGGTCTTGAAAGAAGACATCAGAATAAGGAGGAGATGGCGGGGCGAGGTATTTTCAGCTCTTTTTACTACCCAGGCGAGAGGGGTCATGACTCTTATACATAGGTCCATTCCATTAAATGTCACAAAGGTAATCGCAGATAAAATGGGAAGGTATTTGATAATTCAGGGTACTCTTTATACAGAACGTCTTAATCTGGTTAATATTTATGCATCAAATAAGGACGACACACATTTTTTCAATGACTTGTTTTTTATCTTGGCATCTCTCGAAGGCCAATACATTATAGCTGGAGACTTTAACTGTACTCTAGACCCCGGTAAGGATAGAGCTTCACATATAGAAAAGACTCATAACAAAAGTAGGAAAATTATACACCAGTCCATTAAAGAGCTACATTTGAGGAACATTTGGAGGGATAGATACTCTGGATTATCAATGTGTTCCTGTTTTTCTAATACTCATAAAACTCCCGAATTGATTACTTTTTAGTTTCTGCAAGTTTGGTATGTAAAGTTAAGGATTGTATGTATGACAGCAGGGGCGGACTGGGACTAACATGCAGCCCTGGAAACTGACCCAGTCCGGCCACATGAAATGTCAAATGTTAGAAATCCGCTGTTTATTATTTAAAGTTTTACGTCCGATTCGCTCCTTTTTTCCTCTCTGTACACAGCTCCAGTTTGATCATTGGAGCTCCAGTTTGATCATTGGAGCTCCAGTTTGATCATTGGCCTGTCATCAGATTTCATTTTTAGTGGCTGCTGTAGCGGAAGTTTAGTACAATTATTTTTGATGAAATACTCCAAATCTCCACCCTCCATAATTGCACTTGCTTCAGTTGCTTGCTACTTTTTAAGAGCAGTGATGACAGTTACAGTACGAACTGAAGTTGATGCGATTTGATTGGATTGTGAGGCATGACGTGAGCCTCATCTGATTGTTTTTTTTCACCAAGGGGCAAGGGAAGCCAATTTCAGCTGGCCTCCTCTTCCAATAGAGTGCAATCTACTGTTTCACCATAACATCTAAAGGGGCGCTGTTTCACTATATATACTAGTTACCGAAACTAAACAAAGTGTTTTTATTTATTTATTAAAATGATCTACAATCCAAAAAAACAGGGGAAGCTGGCTTCCCTTGTTCTCCAGGAGAAAACGCCACTGAGTTCAAGGGACAATTCTCACCCACCTCTTGCTCTGCACTTGTATGTGCCAGTTGATCTGGTTCTTCCACCAGCTCAACTCTGTCCCTCATCATGAACGCAGGAGGCTGGCTGTATATCTGAACTCGCGGCCTCATCATTCTCTTCATCATCTTGCACTTGTTCTAAGCTGCTGCTGATAGTGCTTGTAGCAGCGAAAAAGGTCTGTCAATTTGCGACATTTATATGCTTCACCTGCGAGTGACGTCACCTTTTTTTCGCTTGCCTTCTCGGCCCCACCTTTTTGTTTTCTTTGATTTGTATCCATGTGTTTTGATTCTCCCGGGGCCCTTCTCACTTCTCTTATTTTTCATTTCCTCGCTCCTCGGTCTCGGTCTCACCGGAAGTTGATTTGTCTGCGCCATCTTGAGTAGCGTCCCAATGGCCTTATTTTTGCCGGAGGACCGAGGAGCGAGGAGCGATAATGGAGGAGCGATAATCGAGGAACCATCAGACCATCCTTCGATTGAATCCTCAGACACTCGCCCCGCCCCCTTACTGTGTATCACTCACTGATTGGACGATGCAGCGCATGCACTGATCTGATGCTTCTTGACATGAGAGCGGAGTGAAGAAAATACATGAACCTCACGAGAGTCACTCCTCAGTTTATACAGTGTTTTGTTTCAATTCATGTTTCATTTAGTTACAAATATGTGATATATCTGAACAACAAAGTAGTCAAAAATAATTTTATTCATTTGTTGGAAACATTTTCATGATCGCTTTTTTCGTTTTACATTTTCATTTATTGTCATTTCCATTCAATCAGTCATTAAGTGCTATTTAAATATTAATGTGCTACATATCCACACAAACACACAAAGTGTGCAATCCAATGAATGTTAATCTAACTGGGTTTTGATAGATAACATATCTCTTTTTCTTCTCTCAATTATTTTATTTCTATTGTGCACTCTAATCAATATTAATCAAACTATTGTTCGTTTATACATTTTAAGAATGGCGTTTATCTTTTTTGAGAATGAGTTCTTATTTTATTTTATTTATTTGGGTCTACAACAGATGATACAAATGTTTGTGTCAGTAAATGTGTACTAACAGAGGCGGGGGTGTTTGTGAAAATAACGGGGACAGAGCTGCTGTCAGACGATCAGCTGTGCAGCGTCATCACAAACAGACGTCACTTCACGTGACGCTCCGGAGGAAAGGACGTCCCATGAAGCGCATTCACACCGCAGTACTTTTCCCACAAAGGTTCATGCGAACTTAGTTCATGCGAACTCTTTAGTTCTCATGAACTAAGTACAGATCGCGTTCACACCGGAAAAAGTCCCAGGGGGAGGATTAGGCAAATGAAGCCGCTGACGTCACTTCTTCTTCTTCTGCTTTGGGTTTACTGGCAGGCTACAAACAACTTCATGGCGTATACTGCCGCCCACAGTCCCCGGAGTTGGGGACTGGCTTCAGTAGAAGCTGCTGGGACTCCCAGCAGCTTCTACTGAAGCCTTCCGAGTAAATCCCCAGAACGCCGACACCTCCTCATCTCCACCGCTCCCATGTTTTATTTTGTGTTGCCATACGTTAGTCTCTCTGCGTTTCTGCGCTGGGCTAATGCTAATGCTAATAATGCTAAGGCGAGGATAATAAAATGGCGGCTTCACAAAACATTTTGGGAGTTTTACGGGGCGTGGTTTGCAATCCGCCCAGCCAATCAGACATATAGCTCTTTTCTCACAAAACAGCCGCTCGAAAGTCCCTGCTCTCTAGCAGGGACTTTCGAGCGGGTAAAAAGGTTCACATGAACTCATTTTAGTACCGGCTCTTTTTGGTGTGAACGCGATAAAAGCGTTCTCATGAACTAAGTTCGCATGAACCTTTGTGGGAAAAGTACCGCAGTGTGAATGCGCCTATTGCTCTTAAAACTCATTTCCCTGCTTCTCGTGGTTTCCTTGCGTCTCTCCATGCTTCCCTGGTGGGATGGACTAGTCACAGGGAAACGACGCAAGTGAGGGAAGCAAGGATTTCATTTAACCGAAGTGAGAAGGACCCCCTGTCTGCCGTGGCGTCTAATCCCTTCTCTTCCTGTGGCCGGTCTTTTTTCTTCTTCGTGTGTTATTATTTGACAGATAAGAACCACACAACTGCATTAGCGGCCGCTGTCGCTCTCTGTCGGCCGGCAGTGCAACTTCAATTATGACGTTAGACAATTTTTTTTGAAGGGCCGGCCGTCAACGGCCCTTGACGACCGGCCGTTCTGTGGTTCTCCAGATTCTACAGATGGCCAGTCCACCCCTGTATGACAGTATTCTGATTTCCGATCATGCCCCGAACAGTATGGTGTATGTAGACCTAGGGCTGTTGAGGGATCCCCCCAAATGGAAATTCCAGCACAAATGGTTACAGGACTCAGACCTAATAGCCTTTCTGGGAAAACAAATTGATCTATATTTTACGCTTAATACCTCTGAAACTTCGTCAAGTACCAGGTGGGAAGAGTTTAAGGCTTATATTAGGGGTCAGATTATTAACTTTACGAGCTCCAAATCTAAAAAAGCCAAACAAAAAATACTATTATTAGAGTCCAAAATTAAAGCCATGGAAAACAACTATTTTAGAAATTCCTGTCCTAAATTACACCAATAATTGTTACTATTAAGAGCACAATATAATGAAATGTCAGCCTCTAAAGCAGCAGCTAACTTACTGAAGCTTAAACAATCCATCTTTGATCAAGGGGAAAAGTCAGGTAAAATCCTGGCATGGCGTATAAAACAACTTCAAATTGAAAGAACTATCTCTGTGCTGAATAACGACAAGGGGGAGACCGTTGCAGACCCTGTGGCAATAAATGGGGCTTTCAGGGATTATTATGAAAGATTATACAGCTCTGAAATAGACGAGGGGACAATGCTCCAGAGTCCATTCTTAGATAGCCTCACGATTCCCAAATTATCGGATGAGGAAAGTTTGAAATTAGAGAATGTATTGTCTTTGGAGGAGATCTCTGAGGCAGTGAAGAGCATGACATCGGGGAAAGCACCAGGACCGGATGGCCTGCCCATTGATATCTATACAACATTTGAAGTGAAATTAAAGGCACCCCTTTTGGAAATGTTTATTGAATCTATTCAAAATGGAATACTTCCTCCCACCCTGAGAGGGGCGCTGATCAAACTCCTGCCAAAACCTGGGAAATCAAATGACAAGTGCGAAAATATGCGCCCTATACGCCTCCTAAACTCAGACTTGAAGATACTTTGTAAGATCTTGGCAAGAAGACTGGAAGGCCTGCTGCCGGAAATTATAAAAGAGGATCAAAATGGGTTCATGGTTGGCCGTCAGGGATTTCACAATGTGAGACATTTGACATGACCAAAGGGGGGCGCCAGATACAGCTCTCTTGCCATTAGATGCTGAGAAAGCTTTTGACAGGGTGGAATGTTCCTATTTGTTTGAACTTCTTGACGGCTTTGGCTTTGGGGAGAATTTTTGTATTTTGGTAAAACTTTTATACAACGACCCGTATGCAGAAATAATTACCAATAATATCATGTCAAAGCCGATAAGGATCGGTAGGGGCTGTAGACAAAGTTGTCCCCTATCCCCCCTTCTTTTCTTAATCGCAATTGAACCACTTGCTATTGCTGTGAGAGAGCACACAATGATTTCAGGTATACATGTGAGAGGGTTTGACCATTGAATAGCTCTTTACGCTGATGACGTGATTCTCTTCCTTAGAAATCTGGAGAATTCTATACCGGCTCTTATGGATCTGATTAAAGGGTTCAACCATATATCGGGTTACAAAGTAAATAATTCAAAATCCTCCATCATGCTCCTTAACTCGGAGGAAAGGTCTAACCCACCCAAACATGCTGGCCATTTCAGAACAGTAAATACTTTCACTTACTTGGGTATTCAGATTGTTCCCAAATTGGAAGATATTGTGAATTCTAACTATAATCCGACTATAGCGTCAATTTCCAAATCAGTTGATAGATGGTCAAACCTTCCGATCTCTCTAATGGGTAGAATTAATATACTCAAGATGAATGTTCTCCCCAAGCTGTTATATTTATTTCAAAACATCCCCCTGCCACCCCCACCAGATTTTTTTCCTAGAATGAAGAAAATGTTTAGTAATTTGATATGGAATAACAGACGCCCCAGGCTCCGTTTGTCTCTCTTGTACTTGCCTTATGATAGAGGAGGATTACAGTTGCCTAACATGTTAGTGGTACTACTGGGCAGCTCAGCTGAGAACATTGATGTTTTACTACACAGAGGAGAGGCCTCTGGCATGGAGGAATGTTGAGTCTTGCTCCTTAAAGCTCCCACTTCCCACTTATCTATATCCTGACAACCCTAAAAACCTTAAAAAAACTACACCTAACCCTATAGTTAAAAATATGATTGGTGTCTGGCAGGAAGTAAACAAATATATTAATGAACCTTCTTCTCTCTCCTGGTTCAGCCCGATCTGGGGAAATACTCTTTTTGCGCCAGGGAATGCTGATGGAGGTTTTAGACTATGGGCTGAAAAGGGGGTGAGACAGTTAAAAGACATGTTTGCAAGTGATAATGGGAAGTTTTTATCATTTGAGGAACGTGTCAGTAAATACGATATCCGAACCAGGATCGACTAATGCTGGCCCCTCCTCTGTCCATATTGGAGAAAGTTTTAATTAAAAACCCCTTTGGGAAGGGCATCATATCTGAATTTTATGATCTCCTGCTGGCGTTCTCCTCAGAATCCTCGAACTCTAGACTCAATGCCTGGAAAAATAACTTACAGGAACATCTAACATTGGAACAGTGGAGCACAGCTTGCAAGGCGGCCCAAACACAGACGGGTAATACGCGTCTAAAGCTTCTGCAATACAAGTGGCTAATGAGAGTGTATATTTCACCAGAAAAACTGAATAAATGTAACGCTAATATCCCAGACACGTGCACCAGATGTGGGGAAGGAAAAGGCACACTGTTCCATTGTCTATGGTCATGTCCAAGAATAAAGGAATTCTGGGAAGAGGTTAGGGTAACCGTACATAATATTTTAGTGATCAGCTTAAAGCTGGAACCAAAAATGTTCCTACTTGGTCTATATCCAGATGGACATAACATACAACGTTATAAACAAGATTTTATAAATATCTGTTTATTACAAGCAAAAAGAATGATTGCCTTAACATGGAAAAAGTTGGGCAAACCAAGTATTGCACAGTGGTTTAAGGAACTTTCTTTATGTCTGCCTTTAGAAAAAATCACTTACATTCTCAAAGACAAACAAGAACTGTTCCAGAAGGTCTGGGGACGTTTTATAGAGTATACCAAAAACAACGACCTACCTCAATTTCTGAACGAACCTGGGGCAGGACAATGCAATAATGCTATAATATGCTATAATATCCTCTGCAGAAATACGGTCCTATTGCTGGAAAACTGGATGGTTGCTGATGTATTAGAGTGCCCTTGTTGTATGTACCAATTTAATTTAGTGTTGTTATTTTTCTTTAATGTAAAGTAATGTAGCAGTCCTGTGTATATATGTATTGCTTTTGGCTCTATGTCTTCGTCCTATGTATGTGATTTTTTGTAAGCTGAAAATCAATAAACATATTGATAAAAAAAAAGACCTAATATAAATAAAAGGGTTGTGTTATAAAACAATTCACTCAACAATTAATAATCATTAAGGTGGAATCTAACTGTATCCAGAATAATTTGTATTGCATCCAGGGGTAGAAACATGTTTATTTCTACTGTAAAGTTGGGCATTTTAACATGGGGGTCTATGGAAATTCCTCCTTTCTGCAGTCATCGCCTATCTGCCAATAGATGAACTGCAGTTTGTGGCACTTCCTTATTGGCGTCGCGGCTCTGCCCCAGAGTTTGCCGCTTGGGATAAAACACTATTGGGCTGTAGATGTTATCTGGCCTGCATTCTTATAAAGCAAGCCAAACATGGTGCGGATCAGACAAGGTTCAGTGATTTCACAGCCACTTCCTGGTTCAAGGCAAGGAATGCGACAATATAACAGGTCGATATGTTGAGGTCCTCAGGCCTTGATTCATTGAAGGCATGTCCCGTTTGGTGCAAGTTGGGCAATGTTGAGTGACGTTATATCTAGTGGTGCACGATAATTATCGGCCCGATAATTATCAGTCCGATATTAGGAATTATGACGTCATCCCGATAAACCCGATAAAAGTATTAATAGCCCCGATAATATACAATATATTTTTTGGGTAAAAAAATAAATAAAAAATACCGCGGTGTGGGTGGATTGGGATGAGGGGCGCTTGTTTTTCACTCGGCTCCTCCCGTTTTGCCAGTACTGTGGTATTAGTGGTTTAGGAAGAGGGGAGTTTTTCACGAATCCAGCGCTCCCTAACTCATGCCTGGCTGTGACGTAAATGGTGTGCGGCTGTGAAGCCAGGACAGTAAACAAACATGTCGTCGGTAGTATGGTACTATTTCCAATTTTCAGAGTTAGATAGTTCGCTTGCTATTTGTATTAACAAATGCAGAAGTTCCACGAGGAGGGAAAAAGGCAACTAGCTATAATACTTCCAACCTGATTAGTCACCTGAAACATCGCCATCGCTACGATGGTGTGTTAAAAGCGTACGAAGACGCCTGCGCTGCTAAACTAGCGTCGAATCCAAAGCCAGCTGCAAAGGCACCGGGGCTTTTACCTATCGACGAGGCTTTTGAAAAAGGCAAGAACTTATGGTCACTTTGAAGAGTCCAAACTGTTCTTGGCTTTGTTTTGTTCATAGTAGTAATGCTCATGTCATGTGCTCACTACTAGTCTTTTTTTTTACCACCAGGTGTGAAAAAACTTCAGGTACATTTAATATATATATATATATATATTATATTATTATCGGTTATCGGTATCGGTCTTGAGAAGCAGGAAGTTATCAGTATCGGTTTCAAAAAACCAATATCGTGCATCCCTAGTTATATCCAAATACTTTAATTGCAAGTAATGCCACGCAATTTCAAAGGCATTTCACGAACACTTGAAAGTTATAATAATCTAAAATAAATGATTGTCCTTTTACCTACGACCTCATTGTTCGAGGTTTCAACTCTTCTTTGAAAACCGTTAGGTCCCATCCACTTTCATGCTCGGGCCCTAATAAGCTAAGGACAGAGGACATGCTGAGGGCAAATATATCTGACAGGAGGTCAGCTGAAATGATTCAGAATGTCATTTGATGCCTCCTTGTGGAGGTGTTCCAGGGATGTCCCAGTGGGAGGAGACCCCGGGCAGACCCAGAACATGCCGGAGGGATGACATGTCTCTGTTGCCCTTCGTGTTACGTGGCTTAGCCTGTTACCATTGCAACTCAGATCTCGATAAGTGGAAAATGGATGGAAAGACTGTCTTCTCCTAATTCCAGACCCTACTCTACTAACTGATTTATCTTATGACTTATCACAAAATTGTACCCTTTTATGCAGCTCTGTCCTGAGCCAACAGTACATATAAAGTACAGCCAAGCTGAACAGAAATGGAAAAAAGGGACCGTATTATGCTTATTTTAACAAAGTAATGTCCATTATTCCTACTCATTCATTACATCCAAACAGCTAAAGAGGCTCTGTTTTTAGAGTGGTGTTGCATCTGCTCTAGCAATATTAGGCAGAACAGGTATGCACTCTTAGGTGTGATGCTCAGGTGAGACCTGAGGTGATGTTTTCAGGTTTCATAGAGCCTCACTGTGTTAATAGGTTTTATAAAACACAATAAATGCCAGGTAAAAAAACTAAACAAAGAACAATTAAACCAACAATCTGATTGTACACATGATGAAAATAATGTGAAGAAACTGAAAAAGAGAAAAGCCTTTGCTCAAGATTGTAAAAAGTTGAGTCTGAGCCTTTTACATCTCCTCACATCAAAGCCTCTGCTCCTGAGCCAACATTCACCACATCTAAAATAGATGTTAACTGTGCTTTCATAACTAATTACCATGCAACTGAAACATCAAAGGAATCACTGTCAGGGAGTTTTCCTATCTGCCATCTCATCTCGGAGCAACAGACATATGTGACAGATATCTGGGTAACATTCAGTGTTCTTGTCAGTGGTTATTGTTAATTCAGAGGCACACCCAAATCCAAGGGAAGGAACAAGAAAGGGAGCCAAACATCCCCGCTTGTAAATATTATAAAACACTTGGGGGGGCCGCTTATGCTTTGCTGAGGTGGAAATAAACTAGGTTAGTTTTCCCACTGGTTGGTTGAAGGCACATGCAACAACACCTGCCTTCAATCTTCCAAGCTTTCTCAGTTCAAAGGCAGCGTTTCATGGGGGACATATTGCATCTTGTGTGCCAGTTTCCAGGCTCAAATAGTGACAGCAGCACTGAAGTAAAACCAAATGGTAGAGTATGATGCACTTTGTATACAGGGGAGAGTGGGGTGAGATGAGCCAATTTACTTATGTTGTCCTCTAGGCAAGGAACATGATAGAAGTCAAATGACAACAACCTTTACTTCAAGATGTCTTCTGTCCATCAAAATGAAAATAATGCATCTATCCATGAACATATGACTTCTCAAAAAAAGGTTTTCTTGCTGCTTAACTTGCTCCATCTAAGAGGTAAATTAATCAGTCAAGGGAAGTAAAACGAGGGGTTACATATTGTAACCCTGGTTATATAAGCACAGGCGGAGCCCTCTACTGGACTCTATGGGTACTACTCTCCATCATGCCGTGCGTGCGAATCACCTACTGAGTTACGCAAACGTAGCCGGCCAATCGGGGCGAGCCTACCTGAATGCGTGCGCAGGCCCACAGTATATCAGGCGGCCACGCCCTCCGACCGTCATCCTACACCTTCTTCAGCGAGCGGCATAGGAAAGACAGGGCCTCCAGGCAGAGTCCTGCACGGGTCTGATTTTCAAGACCCACTCCCGCCCCGCACCCGCGACGTGCAATACCGAACCCGCCCCGCTACCCGCACATATTGCCAATTAGTTCTGCGACCCGACCCGTCGGCACAAGATCCGCAACCCGACCCGAACCCGCATATATATGAGCAGTGAAAACGTGCAATTATTAACACACGCAGTTGCATATTTGTCTCAAAAAGCGTGGGATGTTGGTTCTTTCCTCCATCTAGGAACCAAAAGCCTCCCAGACGTTGCTGTATTCTCCGCTAGAGAGCTTCAGCTCAGCCATTTTGAATGTGGCGCGCTCAGCAGCAGATTGATGCGCTGCAGAGGTTATGATTATGCGCGGTCCCGCGGGGGGGAGGTCTGAGGATTTAAACATTAAACTAAATTATTATTATTTTGATATATTTATTATGCAACACCCGCGACCTGACCCGCATCATCTTTGTTTTACCCAGAACCGAACCCAGAAAAAAACTTTTGAAAAAATACCACCCGCAAATTACTTTTTGCGGGTCACCCGTCGGGTACCCAGGTACGACCCATCACACTGTCCCTGACTGGCTTTTGGCTAACATCCACCACATCCCCACTTCCTCCCATTCGGTTGTAACCGCGGAGAAGTCGGGGCCGCAGCTTGGATAAGGCACACTCACACACGCGTAGAGTGTGCATGGAAAAAAGTGCGGAGACTCTGTATGGAGCCTACCGCGCATCATGTTCCCCAGGTCCCTAAGGAGCATGGGAAAACATAAGTGCACTCACACAAAGGGGTGTAATGGTTCACAGAAGTCAAGGTTCGGTTCATACCTCGGTTTGGGGGTCACGGTTCGGTACGGGTTCGGTACAACAAGGAAAAGCAAAAAAAAGTCCCAAATGCATAATTGTTTTTTGCTGTTATTTATTTGTAACAGTCGTGCAAGTTTTGGTATGAAAATAAGAAACTCTAACATTTAGAAACATTAACTGTATTACACAGTTAACAACAAACCACAAACAGTAACGGTACGTCCACACAGCAGCTTTAAACAAATCTTCCAACGCTTCCAACGCTTCTCTGCCCATTGACTTTGAATGGGGAAGACGTCACTTTGCCTTGCTTTTCGCCGAACTGCATTGTGGGGGAGCGAAGCGAAGATTTCCAGGATTTTCAGGATTCAAAAGTTGAGCAATGTTCAACTTTTGAAGCTGAGCTGGAAGCATCAGCCAATCAAATCCCGTTTATGCAAATCTGACAGTTCAAGCGCAAGCCAATCAAACCGCGTGCAAGCTGGGAGAGCCAGACCGCAGTTCATTTTATTTATTCCGGAAAATGGAGGAGAAGTTAGTTATTGCGGTATCAAACCACCCGATTCTTTATGACCAGTCCCTATTTACTTACCGGGATACAAACCGGAGGAACCAGGCACGTGTATGCTGGGAGAACCAGACCGCAGTTCATTTCCTCATATTCCAAACGAGAAATTACGGTAGCAAGTCACCCGGTTCTTTACGACCAGACTATTTACCGGGATACAAACCGGAGGAACCAGGCATGGAGGGAGGTGGCAGAGACAGTGGGTGAAGCTGGTAGGTTTTCGCCTGTTTGGGGAGTTTATATATATATATATATATATTGCTCGCATAAAATCCCCGGGGTTTTTTGCTTTGTATGTCGGGGGCGGGATATTCATGTGATTGGTTGTTGGTCGCGTTGCTCGCAAAAAATCCCCAAGCTTTCAGACACGCCCAGCTCCAAGATTTTCAAGGTTTTTTCAAAGCTGCTGTGTGGACGTACCGTAACACACACACTCAGATGGCCATAGTAGTTATAATGGCTGATGTCAAACAAAAAGGTTAAATAAGCTGTACAACTAAAAATAATGTCTTGAAAATATTAAAATAAATAATAAGAAAGTGTTTCAATCACAATCAATAAAAGGCAATACAGAACTGTATAACATCTCCTGATGTCAAAATATAAAATAAATACAATGATAAATATAAAACAAAATCAAATCTGTACCTTTAGGAGCAATGTGTGTAATTAACTTGTGAGTGTGTGAGGCCATTATGCCTAAATAAAGGTACTCAAGCTTTACTCTATTTTCAAAAAGATGAGTTTGTCTACGTTGTCAGTAGTGAGGGCAGATCTGTTGGCGGTAACTATGTCACCTGCCGTCGAGAAAACCCTCTCGCTGGGGACTGAGACTGACTCGGATGTGATTGAGCATGTTTGACGTGTTACCACTAGCATACCGCACCGCTGTCGAACAACGCAGACACACCGTCCTCTTCCGATCCACAACTCGCACCCCATCATTGTTGTAGTCCACAGGGAACCCGAAATGTTCCCACACACCTGATTTAAAAGAAGCAGGTGGGTCTTCTAGCTCCTGTGTGTTGTGTGAACTCGCCATAGCTACTAACTTTTCTTCTTCATCTATTGTGTTTGTTTTGTTGTGTTTTGTTCTTGTTCTTGTTCTTCATGTGTTATTTACGGGCGGCTGGCTTTTAGGCGCAATACCGCCCCCTGGACTGGAGTGACAGACTTTTTTTCCCACTCGTAAAAAAAGGCGTATTCGCCGTGTGACTGCATGTGCTGAACCGTGACGTCCGAACCGCGATGGTACGGGACGAATACGGATACCGTTACACCCCTACTCACTGACTCACTCCTGATATCATTAGAAAGCTAGGAATCTCCACTTTCCAACAGTGTATACAACTCAAAATGTGTCTTCGGGTCAATGCGGAGCAGGTCACATATATTCTACACTCACAGCTGAATAAGGCTGTTGACAAAGCCACAGCCTGTGTAGAGTGTGCACGGACCCTAGTGGGGAGGGCTCTCCCCGCCCGTCCATAGGCATGTGAAATGCACTCGCAGAGCCATCCTGTCAGGCGCCTCTTGGAGAGAGCTTTTCCAGCTACACCATCCCCAAAGCACACAAACAGCTGTTCAGTGCGCCTAATGGAAGCCGTGCGCTCTACATAACATGCTAGTGCACGCACCAGGCAGAGGAGGTGCAATTTAGCCTCCCTGGCCCCAATATGGAGTGGAAGAATAAAGCAACCTAACTGAATAGCCCTTGACCTGAACAAACTCCTTAGGCCATTGGGAGCAAAGGAGGGGTTTGGTCTGAGTGTCACCCCACTACGGTCACCCCGGATCAAAAGACAACTTGGGTGCACCGACAGAGCGGCCAGCTCGGACACTCTCTTGGCCGAAGTCAAGGCAAGTAGCAACGCTGTCTTCCATGACAATCCCTTCAGGGAGGAGAGCTCTAGAGGCTCAAATGGTTCTGTGACCAGAGCCTTGAGTACCAACGGCAGGTCCCATTGCAGGGAGGAGGCCCACACTACTGGGCGCTGCCTAGGGTTGGGTTCCAACATTTCGATTCCAACGGCATCATTTAGAAATGTGAATTTCGGTTCCACTTTTCGATGCCTGAGGAAATGTTTCTCGCCGCTCTCCGTAGCCTACTGTATGACTGCAGCGGGGGTTGGGTCGGGTTCGAGACTCCACCTCTTAACGCCGCAGCGGAGCACCAGACTCAGGGGAAAGCTGTGAGCCTGTGAGCTGTGAGGGGCGTTCTTAGTATACATCCATGGGCAGGAAATGTAGCGTTGTACCTACACTTCCTACAGCGTAACCATGTTCGCCTAGGGCGCCAGATCTGTGGAGGCGCTGCGCTGACAGCTCTGGGAGGGAAAAAAGACGTTTTGACCGTTGGGGCTCATCCTAATTTTCGGCCTTGATGTAACAACATTCATAATTAATTAAATGTAACACCCTTTTCATCCCGGTTACACTTTTCATTCGCCCTGTACGATGGGCGCTGCAAGTGATGAAAATGGGGGATGTTGGCTTATCTGGCACCCGCAGCTCACAGCCAAAGTGCGAGTGAGCGTGGGAGCGAGCAAGGGAGAAAGGGAGGGTGCACCGGTACGCGCTGTTGTTATTAGCATTTGGTGCTAGCTGCTCGAACGGAAGAAGAAGATGATTCTACAATGATGTGGAGGGAGAGTCCTCTCCAGTCAGACTGAGAGGCTGATAACTACAGCTCAGTGAGGTAAAGGACTCTGAGGGTTTAGATAGTTCACTTTAGTCTAAGTTATCTCAGTGGGTCTCAAACGGTTTGATCACAATTTATGTAAACACCTATTTCCAAGGCACTCCTTTATAATTATTGGGATAAAACAGGTTTGAAATCATTCCAATGTATACTATAGGACAGTAAACCAGACATATAATTTTAAACTGGAGAGATAAAAACATATGTATAAATAAAATAGTAAAATAAGATATGAATGAACAACAAAAATAAAATGTGTAACATGTATTTGTTATTGGCTATGGTAGGTTACTGGTTATGTTCAAATACTTATTTAATTATTAAAATGTAAACCGATCTTTTTCATTTGGGTGTTTAGAGTTGTACCCCCTAGATCTAGTCTCTAGTAATTCTGCTTAAAGTGCACCAGATTGAAGCATTTGACTTCAAAATGTTCAAACATTTCTTCCAGGTATTCCTGAGAAGGCAGATATGCTTGTTTTTCTCAACAAGAACTGTTCTTTAAAAGTTGGACTGTTGCACTGTTGTAGCTACAGTGGTTCTCAGGTTACAGTTACATAGCAGTAAATATAAACAAACTTTCTCGAATAAATGTAATTTTTTTGGTGGAAGAAGCATGTATCATTTTTTTACTTTGCCCCTCAAAGAATCGGAATTGAGAACCGTTAAGAACCGGAATCAAAAAGTAGAATCAGAATCGTGGGAAATTCAAACGATACCCAACCCTAGCGCTGCCTTCTGACCCCCTGCAAAATCCGCAACATAAGCGGCTGACCCTCGTGGCAGGACAAAATGGCTGCTGCATACACTTTAATTGTGGAATGAGCCAGCCCCCTGTCCACCAGTATCTGTAAGTAGGACAGAATAGAGCCCAACGTACACGATAGAGGCTCTAGACTCCTCTCTTCACACCATTGCTGGAATCCTGGAATGTCGTACCACGGCAACCTAACTGTTGAATGGTGTTATCAATATCAGGTTGAATCATTTGATCCCATGGTATAGCTTTACACAAATGCCTAGTGAGTCTTCAAATGAATTGTGTAACATAAATATGAAATAAAAAAATGGAAAAAAGGAAGTATGCAGAGTGTTTCATGCTTCTGCATCCATGGTCCCTGAGTATGTCTGGTTTTTCATACTGATATGGTCAGAGCGGCTCCAAGGCTTTGCGATCCCTCCTTGCCGTGTTTTCGTAAGACTTTCTACAGTGGTAAACTCATTTCCTGCTCTCACTGACGGCTGCTTTCATCGTTGCAGTGCATCCCTCAGACCCTTCTAGACCCACCCATAAGTACAAACTTTTCAGCATCAAAATATAGTCAAAATATCTGAGTGCAAAAGAGGTTAAAGCCTGTTCAGGTAGCTTATCCTTTCTTTGTTTCCATGTCTACCGTCTCTTCGACATGTTGCCTGCCTCCTTTTATTGCCTGCTGATCCGAAGGTTCTTGCCAAATTAAAATAGACTCTGCACTTCTTTTCAAGCAGGTGGTGCATGATGCAGGGACAACAACTCAAACACAAACTGCTGTTTGCAATTCTATCTGTCCCAACAGCACCCTCAATACTGACATCCTCAGTCGGTAAGGGTGATCTAATTTTCAAAGTCTCAAAAGAATGTATGGGGCATGCCAATACACCACACATTTGCAGCAAACTGATTTCCAAGGAGCAGGAGGGTTATGAAGGCCTACCAATTATAAATCTACAAGTCGTAGTCCTTTCTAAAGCTTACTTGGTGCAAAGCTTAAGAGTAAATCACTTCCATGGAAATTAGGAGTTACAGGCAGAGGCCCTTCGATCTGATATACGCCTCAATGCTGAGGTGTTTATGGGAGACTGAAGAGACATCCCCTTCGCCCCCTATACCAACGTCTATGCTCTTCCTTCACCCAAAAACACCTTCCTGACAACTCTTCTCTCCAGTCACCCCCCTTGTAGTTCACTGACCAGATGAAGGAGCTGGTGAGGGCCTGAACCAAACTCACCCCCCCCCCCCTCCCTACTCCACTAAATCCAGCATGATCAATTCTTCACCACAGAATCATACTATGTCTCCATAACCTGACAGGGTTGTGTGTGTTCCTCCGTAATCTCCACTGTGCTGGGTCCAGGCTGCTAGGCTAACGGGTTTACAGTAACATGGCTTTTTCAAGGAGACGCTGGGGTCCTGCCTACTCAAGTACTCATGTTTCTCTTTCAAGATGATCAAGATTCAAGGATTTTATTGTCATGCGTACATAGCTCAGTGTAGTTATGTTGATGACAATCTTAGGTCCCAGGCTCCTCCAACAGTGCAACACCATAACACAGATAAAATAGTGCAAGTAAATACAATAAAATAGAATATAAGTAGTGCCATAAGAGTCTATATATAAGTGATACTTCATTTGTAAGTTACAAACAGGTGAATGTTATGGATGTTACATTACATTGCATTTAGCTGATACATACACTATGTATCAGCTGCATTTTCTTAGTTCAGGTATTTAGCAGTCTTATGGCCTGTGGGATGAAACTGTCCCTGAGTCTGTTGGGTTTAGTTCTGATGCTGCGGTACCGCCTGCCAGACGGCAGCAGACAGAACAGTTTGTGGCTAGGGTGATGGGGGTCTTTGATCATCCTGAGGGCTTTCTTCCTGAGCCGCTGGGAGTAGAGGTCGGTCCTGGTGATGTGCTGTGCAGTTTACACCACACTCTGTAAAGTCTTATGGTTGACCTATGGTGCACCTGTAGAAGGTCAGGATCCTCTCTATGGAGCACCTGTAGAAGGTCAGGATCCTCTCTATGGTGCACCTATAGAAGGTCAGGATCCTCTCTATGGAGCACCTGTAGAAGGTCAGGATCCTCTCTATGGAGCACCTGTAGAAGGTCAGGATCCTCTCTATGGTGCACCTGTAGAAGGTCAGGATCCTCTCTATGGTGCACCTGTAGAAGGTCAGGATCCTCTCTATGGTGCACCTGTAGAAGGTCAGGATACTCTCTAGGGTGCAGCTGTAGAAGGTCAGGATCCTCTCTATGGTGCACCTGTAGAAGGATGCTCTCTATGGTGCACCTGTAGAAGGTCAGGATGCTCTCTATGGAGCACCTGTAGAAGGATGCTCTCTATGGAGCACCTGTAGAAGGTCAGGATGCTCTCTATGGAGCACCTGTAGAAGGTCAGGATCCTCTCTATGGTGCACCTGTAGAAGGTCAGGATGCTCTCTATGGAGCACCTGTAGGAGGTCAGGATCCTCTCTATGGTGCACCTGTAGAAGGATGCTCTCTATGGTGCACCTGTAGAAGGTCAGGATCCTCTCTATGGTGCACCTGTAGAAGGTCAGGATGCTCTCTATGGTGCACCTGTAGAAGGTCAGGATCCTCTCTATGGTGCACCTGTAGAAGGTCAGGATGCTCTCTATGGAGCACCTGTAGAAGGATGCTCTCCATGGTGCACCTGTAGAAGGTCAGGATCCTCTCTATGGAGCACCTGTAGAAGGTCAGGATCCTCTCTATGGTGCACCTGTAGAAGGTCAGGATCCTCTCTATGGTGCACCTGTAGAAGGTCAGGATGCTCTCTATGGTGCACCTGTAGAAGGATGCTCTCTATGGTGCACCTGTAGAAGGTCAGGATGCTCTCTCTAGTGCACCTGTAGAAGGTCAGGATCCTCTCTATGGTGCACCTGTAGAAGGATGCTCTCTATGGTGCACCTGTAGAAGGTCAGGATCCTCTCTATGGAGCACCTGTAGAAGGTCAGGATCCTCTCTATGGTGCACCTGTAGAAGGATGCTCTCTATGGTGCACCTGTAGAAGGTCAGGATGCTCTCTCTAGTGCACCTGTAGAAGGTCAGGATCCTCTCTATGGTGCACCTGTAGAAGGATGCTCTCTATGGTGCACCTGTAGAAGGTCAGGATCCTCTCTATGGAGCACCTGTAGAAGGATGCTCTCTATGGTGCACCTGTAGAAGGTCAGGATGCTCTCTATGGTGCACCTGTAGAGGGTCAGGATGCTCTCTATGGAGCACCTGTAGAAGGATGCTCTCTATGGTGCACCTGTAGAAGGTCAGGATGCTCTCTATGGTGCACCTGTAGAGGGTCAGGATGCTCTCTATGGAGCACCTGTAGAAGGATGCTCTCTATGGTGCACCTGTAGAAGGTCATGATGCTCTCTATGGTGCACCTGTAGAAGGTCAGGATCCTCTCTGTGGTGCACCTGTAGAGGGTCAGGATGCTCTCTATGGTGCACCTGTAGAAGGTCATGATGCTCTCTATGGTGCACCTGTAGAAGGTCAGGATCCTCTCTATGGTGCACCTGTAGAGGGTCAGGATGCTCTCTATGGTGCACCTGTAGAAGGTCAGGATCCTCTCTTTGGTGCACCTGTAGAAGGTCAGGATCCTCTCTATGGTGCACCTGTAGAAGGTCAGGATCCTCTCTTTGGTGCACCTGTAGAAGGTCAGGATCCTCTCTATGGTGCACCTGTAGAAAGTCAGGATCCTCTCTTTGGTGCACCTGTAGAAGGTCAGGATCCTCTCTATGGTGCACCTGTAGAAGGTCAGGATCCTTTCTATGGTGCACCTGTAGAAGGTCAGGATCCTCTCTATGGTGCTCCTGTAGAAGGTCAGGATCCTCTCTATGATGCACCTGTAGAAGGTCAGGATGCTCTCTATGGTGCACCTGTAGAAGGTCAGGATGCTCTCTATGGTGCACCTGTAGAAGGTCAGGATGCTCTCTATGGTGCACCTGTAGAAGTTGCAGAGTATCCTGGAGTCCATGTTGAACCTCCTCAGCCAGCGGAGAAAGAAGTCGACCTCTTTTGGTGATGGTGTTTGTGTGATGATTCCATGTCAGGTCCTCAGTGATGAGGATACCGAGGAACCTGAAGCTGCTGACCCTCTCCACCGTAGTCCCATTGATGGCGATGGGACTACGGTATCAATGGTGATCGGTGAAGAGTATTATAAATACATTTTCATTGCCTTGCCTTACATTCATCCAACACAACAATACTTTTAGTGTATTCCCAAGATGTCGTCACCTACGAGGAATGAGCTTGGCTTCACTAATGAGTTGTTTTCTCTTGCTATATTTTATACAAGTCATGAGCTCCTTTATGTAATTTGAGCCTCCAATATTAACAATATAGTATATTGAGGCTGTAATAGGAGCCTACTTTTGGTATGCTAAGTACAAATGATGGCCTAGAAATGGGATAAAATAATGGGATGGGAATGGGATATATAATGTGATACTACTTTCATATTGTGAGGAAGCAAAACCGGATGTATTTGTATAAAGGTCGAGTACCACTAATAGCATCCCCACTAGAGGACAGACATTTGGAAGTTATTATTTCTGGCTACTTAATATTAATTTATACTAATATTGATGCCCTGAAAAGACATACAGATTCTGGCTTCAGCCAGCGTTCTCCTCAGTGGAACATGCACACTTCTGATGTGTGGGCTGACAAAACCATGTGGCTTCTAGCTTCTGTTCACAACTCAACTAATTTCAAAAATATAATCTGTTATTGAAATATAATCTGAAATGAGACTTCTTTATTGTGTGTTTTAACTGTGGTTTTGAAAAGTCTTCTGGTTTTACATGTACTGTTAATCATCTTCTGTTTAATGTGTACATTTATTTTGTCTTAAGCCATGTACAAAATGTACAGCTTTGATACATTTGAATGCTGACAGGAAGTTACAAGACATGAATTTGAAATAATAAATAAAAGGAACAATCACAAAGAGCATCTACTTATCCACTTATCTTGAAATGAGCCATTGCAACATCAGACTGATTAGAGTGGGTCACATTTATTATTTTGAAGAGCCATTGTTAATTGTTTCATATTTGAAATACCAAATACCATCAATACTGCTTTGATGCAGGATAAATAGCATCAAAGTTAAAAGCAAAGTTGAATTTAATGAAAATCGTGCCTTAACCATGAGTCCATGCGCAAAGCAAGGTGACTAACAGAATGTTAGTCCATTTATAGATTTTAACCACTATACACGTAAATCAACATTTCTGCTAATGTTACGGTGTTAGCCGTCTAACTCATTTTCAACCTTTGGTAAATGGTTAAGTTTATAGTGTAAGATCAGAGATGTCTGTCTGACATTTGGTCATGAATGAATTGACTCAGGTGAAAGCCTTTGACAAATGTTCCCTCTGATTCTGGAGTACATCGTCTGTGATGCCGCTGCTTCACAGACTCCACAGGAAGCTCCATCCTGTTTGATCTGATGATCTGCACCATGGCACTGCCTAGCCTCTCCAGATACCTTGATTCTTGGCATTGATGATTTTAGTCTGAAAGAACTTTCTGTCTGATGTGGACTGAATATTTAATTGAATAGAATGTTTGCACACCACTGAAGATTGTAGGCCAGGGATGGGCAAATGGCGGCCCGCGGGCCGCATGCGGCCCCCATACGGCCCCCATACGGCCCCCACCTCCTATTTTTGCGGCCCTCAGATTAATTTATAAACAACGTAATTAATAAAAAATAACTTTTTTTTTTTTTTGTACGTGTAGTACTGATACCGTCCACTAGACTCCTAGTTACGTCGCGAGCTGCGTACATGATTTCAAATACCGCAAAATAATCTGTGACGCATTTGTGTGTATTGTGTTTGTTTCCCGGGGAAACCCTCACAAGAAACACCGGCTGTTGTTATGTCTGCTGTGACGTTAAGTTGCCTCTTGTAATTATGCCTTTACAAGCTTAAAAGTTGTTTTTATCATCTGAATTTGGCGAAATAAGTTTAATATTCTTAAAACCAAGACTTTTTTTATTTTAAATCAGATGAAAACAAACTGTCACGGACCCTGCCGTGTTATCTATGATTACTATACGCTTTTCATTCATAATTTCAGCAGGAGGGAGGGAGAGTGGTGCTGAGGAACAGCAGAGTGCGGGCTGACAGGTGTCTGTGTTGACATTCCCCTTGTTGTCGAATGGCATCTGAGAATGGCTAGCACTTTAGAATCATTTAAATCAGGTCTAAAAACATTTCTTTTTATGGCTTTTCAAATTTAAATGTTCTAATTTTCGAACTGTTAAACATGGTTTTCTTTATTTTAATTAATTATTTTGTGTGTTTTGTATTTCTTCTCAATGTATTGTGTTTTCTCTGTTTGATCCTGTAAAGCACATTGAATTGCATTACTGTATGGATTGTGCTAGACAAATAAATTGCCTTGCCTTGCCTGAGCTAATGCAGCAGCAACAACTGATGAGAGTCTATCCAACAATTAATCAATGTTGTCTGTGGAAACTATAGGTTGCTATAGTGCATAAGATATTAGCTTTTCTACATTCCCAGATGGTATGTGAAAAAGTGCTTAATTAAATTACATTTTAGCAACCAGATCATGTTAAGTGCACTGAAGTTACCGATTTCCTAAAAGTCATGTTTTCTAGAAACCACATTCTGTAATCAGATCCGGGGGTTAGAGAAACCTGATATCACCAGCAAAAGAAAACTGTCTTTGCAATGTCAACATGCAACCATATTTGTATTTGGCATTTTGAAAATGTAAGTAAAAGCTAAGTGTTAGCCGAAAAGAAGGCTCGGCCGGAGCCTCCTGCAGAGAGGTGGAGACAGCCAGCATTAGATGGGAAAGGGAGTTCCCGATACGACCCATGTGTGCCGCTGCGTCGTAGGCACTACAGAGCAGCCCGTCTGTGACCCTGCTCTGAGGCCGAGGGCACCTGACCTCAGGCCTTAGAGCTTCGTCAGGAGCCAGAATCAGGGAGGCGATGGCAGGCTCAATTGGTGGCATGCCACCCAGCCCCACCCTCGCCAGATCCTGTGAATTAATTGTGTATTAAAAGTATCTCAATCAAAGTCCAATATAAACACAAAGCAATCTCTAGAAAGCCATTTCATAGGTTTGTGTCACTGCACATTGACTATACTATGTTACTCTGTTCTGTCTGTTTGTGTGTCTCTCTGTCGGTCCTGTAACTGACCAACACACACACACACAGACCAACACACAAAAAGTCAGCGTGCAGCAATGTGTTGAAATAAATATGTTTATTTCATTTAAATATCACTTGTTATCACTCAAAAACTTGTTAAAATATCTATCACAATTTGAAAAGCTGATGAGCTGATATTAGTCAAAATGACAGTTATATTATTGTATTGTTCAACCAACAGTCCAACACCTAATGATATTCACGTATGTACCACAAAGGTATTAAAGACACACACATTTACATTAATGACGCTGGGACCAGAGAGTGTTGAAAAAGAAGAAATGATTAGTTGATGAAAAAAACAGTTGCATATTAGAATGCCAGCAATTAAAGGTCCCATGTCATGCTTTTCCGGTTAGTACCCGTCCCCTTGTGTGTTATTAAGGTTTTTCTGCATGTAAACGGTCTGCAGAGTCACAAACCCTCAAAGTACACCCTGTATCGAGTAAAACTCTAACACAGAAAAGACCTCTCCAAAATGCCTTGTTGGAGATTTCTCATTTTCCAAAGTTTTCTTCCTGGGTATCGTGACATAGGGATACACAGTAGCCACACCCAGAGCTATGGCCGCACCCTCTACCAGCCGAACATATATACTGTTGGAAGCTCAGGTTCAGTTCAAAACTGTATCCAGTCATGCCAACGAGGGTCTGTTTCCTGTCTGGTGAGGGGAAATCTTCAATGTATGCCTTAACGAGGGCAGAACCACGACGAAGTCAGTGGTTTACATTTCTTGTTAACACTGTTCCTTCAGATGTTCGAGCCTGTATTGCACTGTGTGCGTGGCATTTCACGGACCAAAGCTTCGCAAACATTGCAGCGATTCATGCCGGATGTGCAGAGCCTAGGACACTGAAGGACGATGCTGTTCCTACTTCGTTCAAAGGTCTAGACTGTATATATAAAGCTCAAAGGTCTATAATCGAATCTGTACATGTTATGGAGGTTCTGCAGGGTGTGGGGTATGTATGGTGTATATCTTGGCATATAATGTTGTGTGCTACTGTTGGTGTTTTCAGCTAGCTGGCTACATAATGTTGTAACTGTCAGCTAGGCTACCTTTCTAATTTCTTTGCAACAGACGTTTTCCACTTCAGTAGGCATCATGGCGCAGTTTCCACAAGTGCACCTCAATAACAATAGTTGTAGGTACAGTTTAGTTAGTTAGCTTATAACATATACGGCTGTGCCGACGCCATCATAAGACTGATGTTCCGCTCAGAGCGAGCCGAAAAAAGCACTATTAGACATGGGCGGAGCCTCTCTGGTGGTTGACTAATCAGAACAGAGTGGCCGAGCTGACCAATCGGAGCACACTGGGCACACAGGGAAGGGGGGGCAGGAGCTCCAACAAGCCGTTTAGGACAGAGAGTGAATACACATGCTACACAGAGATGCTGTATGAGAAACCAATGTGAGTTTGGAAAATTGCACAGTATAAATCTATGTTAGTATACCTCAACAATGGAATTATGATCAGTAGAAATGGCCATGACATGGGACCTTTAACTAATTAATGTATTGAGTAATAGTCTTAGAATTAGATGAAAACATAGCAGCCTCAGCTCCTGCTGGTACACAACCTGAGTAATTAAAAAAGGATGGAGTCCATGTTACCGATGAACTCCCAATGTTAAATTTAATGTGCAGGAAACGTTGAGCTACATTTTTAATTTGTTCATCTCATACACAGACTGAGGAGCAGCTATATTTGTACCTGTCATTTCACACAACTTCAACCCTTAGTCCATGTTCTTCAGTTTTTCATACAATGATCTACATCTTCAGCACTACTGCATCTCTTTATTCTGTATCAAAACCACTGACTTGAAATTAACATGCACAGAAACGATAGTTACGATAGCACTGGATATGTCCATCGCGCGCATGCGCAGCTCGAATACCAATAACAACAAAGTCACCTGTGACCCACGTGACACCGGCTATATGTGTCGTCAGAGGATCTGTTCCCAGAATCTTCTCGCGAGTACACAAGAATTCTGAGTGAAAGGATACTTTGGCGGTCATCTGGGACTCATAGAACCATAGTTACAGCCGTAACTATCATTCTATTTCGTCCCTACTGACCATCAGAGCATGCGTGGCAGAGGGCCCTGGTGTCCCTCCAGCATGCATGGAGCTCCCTCAGGTACTCCTCTGAAGGAGGAACGGTGAGGGGGGCAGGGCTACGCCTGAAGAAGGCGCTAGCATGAGCCAAGTCAGCCTCCGGAAACGGAATCCGCAAGTGCGCCAGGGCCATACGAATAATGGCCGCTCTGGAGTCGTCCTCCACGCCCTGCAGAGAACCCTGAGCAGAGGAGAGGGAAGCCTCCTTGAGCGGGACCTCGTCCTCCATCTCTTCATTGAAGAGGTTAGCCGAAGCCGCTAGCGACAAGGCATCCTCATACATAGGTACGGCAAACGAAGGAGGGGCAGGCGGCACGCTAGCAGCCCCTATACCGGGCCCAGGCTGAAGGGCCAAGAGGAGCGACTTCATCATGTCCATGTCGGCAGCTAGCTGATCCACTTTAGAGGACAGCCTGTTTCTAGTCCTCCTATTGGGGGGTGCACCCATAGCCATCGCTCCCTCAAGACGCCGGGAACGGCCGAACTGATCTGGCGGAGGATGTGACAAGGAGAGGTGTCCGTTGGCTGCTGCCAGACGTTCCACCTCAGTGATTCTAGCCACTCTGAGTGCCCGGGGCATGCAGCTACAGTTCATGCAGGCACTTACCGTGAGAGCCTCCCTTAGATGCTCGAGGCCGAGGCAAGAGGGGCAGCGGTCATGGCCGTCCTCGGGCGCAAGAGAAGCCATACAGGTGCTACATGAATGAGCCATTCTGTAGGTAGCCAGATGCAGCGTAGCCGGGAACACAGCCTTCACCAGCTACCTGCTTAACGGAAAGAGTAGAGCGGTGCTGCTACTCGCCGAACAGAAAGAGGGATGTAACTACACCCACGTTACCGGCAGAGGGAGCGGGAGCGAGAGCGAGAGCACTGCCTTCACCTGGATGGATTAATAAACAAGGCAGTTTAGCGTCTACCAGGAGCGGGGGCGAGAACACTGCCTTCACTGGTTGAGTTAGAGACGAATACCAGATGCAGCATAACCGGGAGCGGGTGCGGGAACACAGCCTTCACCAGCTACCTGCTGAACGGGAAGAGTAGAGCGGTGCTGCTACTCGCCGAACAGAAAAAGGGATGTAGCTACACCCACGTTATCGGCAGGGGGAGCGGGAGCAAGAGCAAGAGCACTGCCTTCACCTAGCTGGGTAAAATAAAGAAGCTTTAACACAAAGCTAAGACCAGAAACTGGCTTCTAAAGAAAAAACAGCACGGGAAACTCCGGTGCTTATCCCGGCGTCAGCCGAGTGGCTGCAGCCACTACTGCTAACTAGCCAAACAAGAAACACAGCTAAAGCCGGAAACTCAAAATGCTAATGATAGCTTGGCACAAAGGCAGCGGTCAGAACAAGTACAAAAGCACGGCAAGGGCAACTCCTGGGAGAGGGAGCGGAAACGCCACCATCACCAAAAAAGTTCAAGCCCAAAAAGCAAACAGACAGTAATCAGGACAACTTGGCTGGGAGAGGGAGCGGAAACACTGCCATCACCAACCAAGCCGACACCAACCTGTCCGAACGAAGTCTCTGCGTAGCCAGCCGCAGCTCCCGGAGGACGGGTAAACCCACGGCTCCGACTGGATGAGTCGCGAAGCTGCACGCAGCCAGCTATTTGCAGAGAATCCTTGACAAATGTTCCGATTGAACGAACGCTGTAGGCTACAAAAATGTAGCCACGGTACTCTCGCACAGCGAGAAGATGAAAAAGAACAGATCCTCTGACGACACCGGCTGATATAGCCGGTGTCACGTGGGTCACAGGCAGGCGCGCCGGATTAATTTTATAAGTGGAGGGGCCAAAAAAGTGCGTGTGTATGGCCCAATCCCAAACCACCAAACCACGCCCTACACTCCCCCTCCGTGACGGAGTGAACTCCGTGGAGTGACACACGAGGCTCCCTCCTGTCAGATGGAGGGAGTAAATACAGCGGCAAGCTTTGGGACAAACTCCCCTCTCTCCGGCAGAAACAGGAAATGCCGAAACTATATGTAACAACGGTTTCAAATCAGCATCTCAGCATCAAAATGAATAACTCAAATAAAACTCCAAACATCTTTAATTGTGTTACTTTTTTGTAAAGCTCTTTTAGTTTTAAACCTGATGTTTATAAGCTTCTTAGTTTTTGCAACAGTCTGTAAATATACACAACTTTAAAATGCACACATTTACCTTTTTCTAGACTAAACACAGGTTTGATCCTAAGTTAAAAACATATGAGGTTGTTAACATCGCGCTATTGATTCTGCGTCAGTCTTAGGACAGTCATACATTCCTAGGAAGTCTTCATGGACAACATAATCAGCTGATACCCGCTGCAGGACGGAGTCCAGAACAAATGTCCTTACAGGGACAATAAAGTACTATATCGTATCGTATATACCCATCGTACAGTCAGAGACAACCCGGAGCAACCGCGAGTTTCATCCACAATAACTGCATAGTGTTTTGCATTGCTTTTAATTTCAGTTAATATAGTGATGAGAGACTCCCGATACATTTGATTTATAAGTTCATTAATTGTCTCGTGTGATGCATTTTCCCGGTGAACATGAAGCTTTTCAGAGTGGGGTTTTTCTCAGTTTTTGGAAATTGCTCCTTATCCGCATGCCCCCTGATTGCTAGGCCCTGTCGCGTTACAAACTGCAGACAGCGCAGTTGCTCCATCATTCCATCTCTTCTTTTTTCCTGCTCAATACGCTGTTGTTTGACAAGCTGTATTTTGACTGAAGAAAGCGCACTTTTTTTAAATACACTCTCTATAGGAAGTGAGACTTCTCTTGGCTGTCCAGGAGGCTTGGGCACTTTTTCCAGTTATTAACTTAACGGTATTAACAAAGCAATCATCTCCACATTTTGAGAAAGTTACAAGCCGTTTGACAGCAGCACATCTGCATATTTCACAGAAGGCCCGTTTAGTGGTTTTGCAAAGAATTAACCACTCTCTGTTTTTGTACCATTCTGCGTTGAAGTAGCTTTCTCTTTGCCCAAATAATCTAGCGGTCTCCTTTTTTTTGACAGTTAGCTGTACAGCTTTACCCGCCTTAATGTCCCGACAACAAACCTCCATGCAGTCGGAACCAGCCTGTTTCGGTTCAACGACGGCATTAGCGGTTTTGACAGTCTCTGCGGCCGCAGAGCTGCTGCTTTTGGGTTCATCTGGCTTCTATGATTGAAGAAGGTCCAGGCTCCGGAGATGTGGATGTCAGGGATGTGACCTTCCAGTTGTTACATTTAAGTTTAGATTGACTGTATTTAGTTTTCTTCTGCGCTGGTTCTTCTGACATGTTTGCAAGTGTATCTATTCTTTCTATCTGTTAACGGCTGACGCACACAGAACAACGTAACAAATAAAGTAAACAACGTAACAAATAAACAAATATATGCTTTTGTATTGGTTGTAATTTACATGGATACATTTGAATGGTGTGACAATGTCCTATTTGATTGTGTTAAAATGTGCATATTCTTCCTGTTATGTCTGCTTGCTTTATTTTACCTAATGCAAAGTGACCTGCTCTATCGAAATCAGTCTCATTGACCCGAAGACACATTTTGAGTTGTATACACTGTTGGAAAGAGGAGATTCCAAGCTTTCTAATGATATCTGGATTGTTTTTGTACTCCAAATATTAAGCAAAATGTCACATTATATAATGACTGTTACAGAGTCGTCATTTTGAGAAAAAGGCCTTCAAAGTTTTCTCTTCTCTGGAATCCATCGATCTGATTGATTATTAGCAAATGATCAAAATACTAAGGAGGGAAGATATTTTCGTTTGGATTACTGGTCTTGGGGAAGCTCGCGAGTGTGTGTGTGTGTGTGTGTATATACGTGTGTGTTTGTGTATTTTTGCATATGTGTGTATTGTGTTTGTTTCCCGGGGAAACACTTACGAGAAACACCGGCTGTTGTTATGCTTGCTGTGACGTTAAGTTACTCCGCTACAGTGTTCCGCGGCGCTCCCGGCGCCCTTGGTCAAAGGTGACTTTGTTGTTATTGGTACTCGAGCTGCGCATGCGCACGATGGACATATCCAGTGCTAAAGCACCGCCTCTCAGTCAGTAGGGACGAAATAGAACTATGGATGGAGAATGTGACACTTGTATACTTAGGTCATGTGTGTGGACATTTTTCCCTCCGGTGTGTGTGTGTGAGCAACAGGTGGTGCCCGTTAAGCTTAGCTACCTTCAACCTGCTGATTGGTCCACCTGAAGAAGAGAGGATATTTAACTGCAGCCGTGCAGTTCCTCGGCCTCTCTCTGACTTCACTTCTCCTACTCCCAACACAATTGCGTATTAAGATATCTGTCCTGTTGTGCTGTGTGTATACTTATACCGGTCCTTTTCTTCTTGTTGTGAAACTTTAGAAAGAGAAGCTACTTTACCTGTCTTTGTTAGACACGCTTTATTTATTTTGCTTAGGAGTGCAAAACCCTTTCTTTTTTTTCCCTTCTGGATAATTTGTTTTCTCCTGTTTTTTGCATTAGAGAAGGTAAGATTTTTGTACATTTATTTTTCTCATTTGATATGTAAGATTTTGTGTTAAAAGCTTTCTTTGTTTTGTGGTTTTGCTACTCCGGTGTGTAATTTTGGGTAAATACATTTACCAAACGCTTTCTCTGTTTGGGCGTCCGTGTTCTTGAAGTGGGAAAAGTGGGGAGAGTGCATTTTATGCTGCGCCTAGGTTCCCCTAGGTCTGGGCGTAACAATACTGTCAGTACGCTACCTTTTAAGTCCCTGCCTCAAATTGCAGTACGTGCTTGATTGTATATTTTTTGTGATATATATATACTTTATTCTTCACACTGTCTGCAGCCTGCAGCAGTGTTGAATCTGTGTTGATGGCCAATCAGAACAGCCGGAACAATAACCGCTGTACACTTGATGGATGTAACGGCCAATGAAAGTTAATCATTTGAATAGACCACTATTCCTTCATTATGTTCTCATTTTCCGGGATCATGACTGTTAACCAGGCTGCAGAGGAAATGTCATCTTACATGATTTCTCTAGAAATAATACAAGTGGTTATTATCCAATAAAACAAATGTGACAATCTGCTGAAGCCCCAAGTGTGTGTACATGCTAAGGAAGATAGCCAGGGTGATAACATTAACAAGCCCCCTAACAATATTCTGTACAGGAAACTGCAGTCTCACATCAACAACAGAAAGAAGAAGAGATGATATTTAAAGATAGATCATTAAACAGTAGATCATTGTTTGTCCGACTAAGATATTTTGGGTTGGTCATAGTGAACATTCAGTGCTGTTGCATAAATGATCATCTAAATAATGTTTTAAATCAAAGCAAAGGAAGCTGGTCTTACCACTTTTCTCTACAGGTACCTCTTACCTGTGCTCGTCATGAGAACATTGTACAAAACAGAGAACTCCCGGGGAACATTTTCATTGAGCTCTGTCGGTGAAAGTGCAATCTAAACACTTTAAAATGTGTTACACAAGCAAAGCTTAAAGGACTTGCTCTCCAATTTGAGTTATCCTAATGTTGTGAAATATTTCAAATGCCTCATTACTTGCATTTTGTGAGAAAGAGGGAAGCCTCTCTCTACTCAATAATGAGCCCTGAAACCTATTAGACCAGTGTGCATTGAATTGAAAAGACCAATGCTCCTCTTGTGTGTGTTCTCTTTATGACAGAGCTTGAGCCCTAATCAGAAAAACACAGAGCCACATCATTACACTTGACGAAACTGAAGAGGATAATATTGTAGTTCGTTTAGAGTATTTTATAATTGAATTGAATTACTCTTGCTTTCTGAAACATCACAGTGCACCAGCATTCTGCTCAGGAGATGAAACTTATTGTAGTTTACAATGGATGCCCTGAAATGGACATGAGTCAGAAGTATGTTGCCCCCGATTCTCTGGACTCATGTGACAAAGTGTGTCGGCCAGTTGATAAGGCTGAACATATCGACACAGCTCCATTCACTACCGACTGCATCTTTAATTGCAGTGGAAGCCACAGAGTGTTAATTTGATTAAAACTTCTGAATAACACCTAATGTCAACTATGTAGAAAAAAACCTCCTCAGGCACTAGTTTTTCTCCGCATTTATCGAGCAACTTAAACACTTCATTCCAGGCATCAGGATACAACTACTGAACTGTATGTGGCATGCAGGCTTGGGGAGTAATGGATTACATGTTACATGATTACATAATCAGGATACAAAAAAGAAACGGTTTTCCCTTACAGCTATTGCAGCAATTTTCTGTAAATTCAGATTTACTTTCTGGTTTTTAAACTTGGTGCGGCAGTAACTCAGCATGTAAGTCTTAAGTGTGGCCGGACAAAGTCCCAATTAGACAAAATCAATATGGAGTGTGGACTGGTAGCTGGAGAGTAGTTCACCTACTGGGGACTGCCGAGGTGCCCTTGAGCAAGGCATCAAACTGCAACCAGTGTCACTTTTGTCCGACTAGTTAGCACATAAGCCTTACTAGTGACGCCAGGAGTAGCACTACTAGCACCAACGTCTCAACTTGTAAGCTTTTTGATGAACTAGTGACCCTGAAGGATATGGAATAAATACTCAAATGGCTTGCCATACTGGACAGCATGGCAGCCTCTTCGCTCTGGCAACTCTCTATACAAATGAATGTGTGTCCATACCTCCAACACATATGTGTATTTGTGAATTCAAAAGCTGAATTTCCCCTTGGGGATCAATAAAGGAACATCTTCCTGTGTTTCAGTGTTGGTGTATAAACTACTGCCTGAACTCGCTCAATGAAAGGCAGGTTTTCCTGTATATCCTTTTTTAATTAATCTAAATATGAATATCGTGGTTTCTTCTTTTCTGAGGTTACATTGTTCTGTTGCGTTACATTATACTTCAGTAAAAAAAGTTAGCAATATGTTAAAGTTAGTAATAAATGTTTCTACATGCAACTATAAATTATAACTTTTTTTAATGTAACCCTCCCAACCCTAGTGGCCTGAACTGCATATAGAGTGGTGCAGTGATGATTCCTAAAACCCGCAAGTGAGTCAGCATTTTACCACTTCCGGTTCCCTCGTCTCAGAGTCAATGGGATTTTTGAACTCGGTTTTAGCTGGAAGTAAGGTCTGTGGTTGAGACACATTTAAGAAACGGATCACGTTTTGTTCTACAACATTAAATACATCCGCAGTGACCCTGCTGGTGATTTCTGAAGAGTTGACTTGTCTGAAAAACGATGGTTGTTAAAAAGTGGCTGAATAGGACTACAGAAGTTGTCCAGGCCGTTTTACGTCATTACACCGAACACGTAAACACTCCTCTAAGTTAGTTTGCCCTGTTCTGCTTGAACAGCAAAGTGTTAAAACAAACGCTTCAACTTGTACAATGTTGAATCTGTATTTTTGAATATCGATCTTACGTGACGGCGTGACGTTGAAGTCGTGCGACCCTGCTGTAGTTCCTTTATAGCGTAACGTTAGCATTTTGCTTCTGGCGACTAGATTTATGATTAGAAAATTATAAAAGTAGGATAGACATGTGGAGATCGTCCGGCTGAACAAAACGTGCCATGGAGAAATCCCGTTGCTTTTTTGTCGACTGCAGACACTTAAACTGGATTTAGAAATGTGCATTATAGCACAGTGCAGGTTCAGCACTGTATGTGGTTCATGTGTAAGAAGGACAACCAAGATCTGTAGTGAGAGCAAGGCAAGGCAAGGCAAGGCAAGTTTATTTATATAGCACTTTTCAACACAAGACAATTCAAAGTGCTTTACAAAAAAAAAAAAAAAATGAAAGACATTAAGAAAATGGCATTTAAAATCAGTCATTAAAAAGAAAAGCTAATAAAATAAACATTTAAAGAAAAAATACACGGATAAAAGTTACAGTGATAAAAGTTACAGTGCAGTCTAAGATATGAATAGTTCAATTAAAAGCAGCGACAAAAAGAAAAGTCTTCAGCCTAGATTTAAAGGTAGTCAGAGTTGCAGCGGACCTGCAGGTTTCTGGGAGTTTGTTCCAGATGTTCAGCATAATAACTGAACGCTGCTTTACCATGTTTAGTTCTGACTCTGGGGACAGAAAACTGACCAGTCCCTGAAGACCTGAGAGATCTGGATGGTTCATAATTTAGCAGGAGGTCAGAAATGTATTTTGGGCCTAAACCATTCAGTGCTTTATAAACCAGAAGCAGTATTTTTGAAATCTATTCTTTGACACACAGGAAGCCAGTGTAAAGACTTCAGAACAGGAGTGATGTGATCCACTTTCTTAGTGTTAGTGAGGACTCGAGCAGCGGCGTTCTGAATCAGCTGCAGCTTTCTAATAGATTTTTTAGTGAGACCTGTAAAGACACCATTGCAGTAGTCCAGTCTACTGAAGATAAAAGCATGGACAAGTTTTTCCAAATCCTGCTGTGACATTAGTCTTTTAATCCTAGATATATTCTTTAGGTGATAGTAGAATGATTTAGTAACTGTTTTAATGCGACTGTTGAAACTCAGATCAGAGTCCATGACTACACCTAGATTTCTGGCTTTATCTGTTGTTTTGAACATTGCAGACTGAAGCTCAGCGCTAACTTTCATACGTTCTGCCTTGGCTCCAAAAACCATTACCTCAGTTTTATCTTTGTTTTAATTGGAGAAAGTTCTGACACATCCAGTCATTGATTTGTTCAATGCACTTACTCAGTGTTTGAATTGGAGCATAGTCTCCTGGTGAAATTGTTACGTAAATGTGTGTGTCATCCGCATAGCTATGGTAACTTATTTTGTTGTTTTTCATTATCTGAGCCAGTGGTAGCATGTAGATGTTAAAGAGAAGAGGCCCCAAGATGGAGCCTTGAGGAACCCCACATGTCATATTTGTCAACTCAGATGTGTATTTACCTATAGAAACAAAGTTGTTTCCGTCCTTTAAGTAGGATGCAAACCAATTTAGAACTGTTTCCGAAAGTCCCACCCAGTTTTCCAGTCGGTCTAGTAATATGCTGTGGTCAACAGTGTCAAACGCAGCACTGAGATCTAATAATACTAACACTGAAGTTCTGCCACTGTCTGTGTTTAAGTGGATGTCATTAAAGACCTTTACAAGAGCAGTCTCAGTGCTGTGGTTTGGATGAAAGCCTGACTGGAACACATCAAAACAGTTATTTAAATGCAATAAATTACCCAACTTTTTCAATGATTTTACCTAGAAATGGGAGGTTCGATATGGGCCTGCAATTGTTCATTACTGAAGCGTCTAGATTATTCTTTTTTAAGAGCGGTTTGCAGTTTTCAGGGCCTGTGGAAAAATACCTGAGTGAAGAGATTTGTTTACTATATGAAGTAGATCTGAGGCCATGCAAGGCAAAACATCTTTGAAAAATCCTGTTGGAATAATATCAAGGCAGCAGGAGGAGGATTTCAGAAGTTGTATAATGTCCTCTAGGTTTTTATCATTAATTGTGTCATGGTGTTTGAATTGATGTTAAGTGGACACAGAGACAACACATTTGCTGTTCCTGATGCAGAGGCACTGACTGCTTGTCTGATTTTCTGAATGTTGTCAGTGAAAAAGGAGGCAAAATCATTGCACGCCCTGGTGGATAGAAATTCAGAGGCTACTGACACTGGGGGGTTAGTTAGTCTGTCGACGGTAGCAAACAAGGCATGTGCGTTGTTTTTGTTTTTGGTAATGATGTCAGAGAAGAACGATTGTCGTGCGTTTTTCAATTCCAAATTATAAAGGCCAAGTCTCTCTTTATAGATTTCAAAGTGAACCTGGAGATTTGTTTTTCGCCACCTGCGTTCAGCTTTGGAGACTGAACGCAGACTCCTCCATGTGTCTCATTTGTCTCCCATAATCAGAACATTCCTCAGGCGGGTGCAGTGATAATTCTTCAGGGTTTTCTGCGCGATGTATTGTGTCTTTCTCCTGTTTTGATTCCTCTTGCCGCTTGTCCATGGCAGAGGGAACAGATTGATGACGCAGGCAGTTGAATATGTTAGAGATAAACAATTTCACTCCTGACTTGTTCAGGCAAACTCCATTTGCCTTGAAAAGATGTCTGCGATCCCAGAAAAAGTTAAAATTGTCAATAACATGGACAGAATGGTCAGTACAGACAGTTGAAAGCCAGGTGTTCAGTGCAAACAATCTGCTGAATCTCTCCACTCTCTCACTCTGACTGGCGGTAGAGGGCCACTGATGAACACCTCTGCATTTAGAGAGCTGACAGTTTCCAACAAACATTTAAAGTCTTCTTTCAGCACTTCTGACTGTTGTTTCACAACATCATTTGTTCCAATGTGTAGTACCACATTCTTCACAGTTGGATGTTCAGCCCCAATATGCAGGATCTTCTCAGCCAAGTCAGAGACCACATCCTTGGGAAAACAGAGTACTTTGGTGTTGTTCTTACTCCACAGACCTTTTACATCTCTTACAGCAGAGTCACCCACAATCAGAGTTTCGGGCCCAGTCGTTAGCTTTCCCTCTAGCCTTTTACTTTTGGAGTAGCTATTGGTCCTTACCCTGCTGTGTGAAGAGGACAGGTTATCCAGGTCATCAGAAAGAGATCTCCGGTTATCGGTCAGCGGAGCGTATCTGTTCTGGATTGGCACACTTGGTGGTTTAGGAGGATTGTTTGTAATTCTCCCTTTAGCAGCTGTCCACGGCTGATTCCTAGTATGCATAGGGGTTGAAAAGGCGCTCTTCCTGGGTGATAACAATGCAGGCCAGCCGGTCGCATCACAGATTTCAGAGCGCTGGGCTCTGCCTGTTATCCGTCCTCTTAAATCCCATGGAAATGATTTACTCTTAGGCTTTGCACCCAGAGAGTTCCAGGGAGGACTACCACTTGTAGATTTATTACCCGGTACACAGCCCTCCTGTTCCTTGGAATCCTTGTAGCTGCTAACTAGCTGTGAGTTAGCATACCCTTCTCCATTCTTTTGCAACACTGGTAAAGTGGTGTCATTCCCACGACATAGTCCATTCACCTCCACGTTAACTTTCAACCGTTGCACTTTCATTTCCAACACATCGATCTTCTGTATAAGTTTGTGGAAGTCATCTGTAGAGAACGGAGGCATTTTGCTACCAACTAGCATGCAGTAGCCTACCAGGCTTTAGCTGTTGCTAGGCCACGCTACTGTAAGACTGAGGTCGTCGTAAAAATGTTGAAATATGGCTGAAACCCTCCGTTTATTTACGAAGATGAACTGTACCAGTGATAAATTAATGTCCAGGAGCTGCTGCTCGAAGTTTTCAGAGAATAAAAATAGGAAAATCAGCATAAAAAGTAAGCAGAGGCAGGAGAAGGCAGAAAAGCGTCTGCACTGTAAGAAAGATAAGATAAGGCCGTTCTGATGTCTGAGCAGACGGAAGCAGTTGTTGTACTTTTGTTTTCCCTGTTCAATGCGTGCACTGAGGAGCTTCATGTGGACACTGCCCAGGAGGAACAACTGAACGTAGTTCCAGGTACTATCAGGGGAATCAATGCAACAGCTCTTTGGCAGAGGCAACACATTGTTAGCAGGACTGCAAGAAATAGTTTGAAGAGGAATAATTGAAAACAAAGTTCTAGTTATTCAGCCCCTTCTCTGGCTGCTATATTACAAGACTGATTCCAGGACACTTTTCTCTACAAATTCTACAATTTTACCATTTTTTTTTTTACAAAAACAGATACATTTCAGTTCATTTTTGAAATTAGCTTTGTTTTCAACAAATAATAGTGTCGGGTAAACACATGCTGCAAACAACCCCTAGCAATACCCCAGTCTGTGAGCAATAGCTACACACATCTTCCTGTCTGCACTGATTGATATTGACTGAAGGAGCAAGCTAAAGATTGGCACCAGTGATGGAGCAGCTAATGCGTGGGTGGGTGTTCCTTAAGTGTAAGGGGACTTAAAATAAAGATGTTGCACCTAAGGCCTAACAATTCGACAATGTTATAATTGTCTCATCACTTCTCATAGTTATTAAATTCTTCATTTTGTAATTATGATAAATTCACTTCTCGTTATTATTCATACGAATCTCATCAACTCGTACAAATCACACCGACACGGCAGGTTTCATTTTCCTTGTGTTGGCAGCAGCTCTGCTTAACCAACAAAGGACCACAAATTGAATTAATGTTCTTCTGTAATACGACAAAGACACCATTTTGTTTTCCTAACATTAATTATCCAGGCTCCAAATTAAATGCAACATGACAATGAACTGAGCTCAGTAAATACTGCACGCTGTACAGTGTTAAACATTTGCGTTAGTGAAGACTACACAATACACTTTAGCATTTGTTATAATTCCCGAGTCTGGATTCCTGTGGAAGGCTTTATTTTCTCCACTATCAAGGTCAGGGATATCCAAGTGCACCTGAAGTTCTTTCCATGTTTGCAATCGGGTAACATGAAGTGGAATACTGATCGGAGCAGTGAGACAATTCAGCGCATTTCTCTCAATATCTGGATATGTTTTAAAAGATACAGGGTGCATGATGACATGGAACGATCCAGTCGACAGCAGATTACAGGACGACGATCATTGTGGTTACTAGGTTCAGCATTGCACACTGAGGATAACACAACTAGCAGAACTTTAAAACTTCAAGACTTTTAATTTGACATTAATCCATATAATGACTCTTACATGCTTTTAGTGGTGCACAAAAAAGGTCATAAAAACATTCTTAAATATGTTGTCTTCAGTAATGATCTGAAACAGATGTGTACAGGTTACATTTACATCACAAGGCGATGCATAACATTTAATGAGGAACTAAACAACTCCACCTGACCTGCATGTGATGAGACTGAGGTATCAGACTCAGGAACAGCTGGATTCTGCTGTAACGAAAGACTGCAAAGCACTGCGCTAGTCCAGAAATTCCTTTGGAAAATGCATTCTTAAATAATATCAACTGGTCCATACAGACAAACTGAAGGCTACATTATTGGTCCTTTTCTAATGGCCTGCTCTGTTTCTGACCACTAAAAGCATTATGTCCGCTGAATGGGTCAGGTCAGAATGTGATGTGTCAAGAGTCTGAACCGGCACCCTGCAAAGGTTACAGGCCTGCTGACAGGGGGTACAAATAAAACAAAAATGCTGATCATTATAAAGAGAGACAAAGCAATGTACGGCTTGTCAAACAAACACAGGTCTTCACCAAGAGACGATATATATGACATGTTCTGTGTTAAACTAAAAGTCACCACGTTGAGTTATTTGTACTTATGTACATCAGATGGTCACTGTCATTTTACTGTATGCAAGCATCAGTTTTTAAATATATAAATGTAATACAGTACTGGGTAATCATTACAGTAGCCACATGTGGTAATGACAGGATACAATTCAGCTTTTATATTTCAAGTGGAAGATATTTTTCTTTTATCTGCTAAAAATTAGAAAACCAGTATTTTATCTCAAAAACGGCACCTCCTTAATATTTCAGCTGTTGCTATGGTGTTCGAGGGTAGTCAATAGGAAGAACTATATAAATAGTCCTTGAAGTTGGGATCATAGTGTAACTACCACTTGGCTGTTTCTGTGCTTCTACTCTCTTCTAGTCCTCAGAATTCATACTCGTTGTATTACAAAGCACTCCCAGGAATTATTCTTTCTTGTAGCGTGGCCTGACTGCAGTCGGTCCACTCTCTGTGTGCAGTCGCCATGGAAGCAGATGCCCTATATTCCTGAGGGGATTCGCTGACAAGGTCACTGGGCTGATTGATGTTAGCCTCCAGAGTCCTTCTCTTTGTACAGGTTCAACACCAATCTACATTGGAGGTACTAGAGAGGAGCGCCTGCAGGGACTGGAGAACCGCTAACATTCCCCACAGATTCCTGATCCGCCTTTGCCATAAAGGTGGCAGTATGTACGGTATTCATTCATTTATATCTCCAGGGTGTGATATGTGTGCTCTTCCCTACACAACGTTCTCACAACACATACCTGAGAAAAGGCAGCAATTGCATGTTAACACTGCATTAATTATTCGTAAATGAATATGTGCCATCAGGTCAAAGCGGCATTACACCACTGTATGGCCAGTGCATCATGGGAGAAACTCTGGGCTAACCCTAACCCCTCTGGGCTGCCTCTTTATCCAAACAGCAAAACAACCTGAATATATCAAAGTCTAAACTACTACTGCCATGGCAACTATCAATATACATTACATCCAAATACAGAGGCCCTACACAAAAGTCATGTAAGAATATCTTCACCAAGAAAAGTGAAAACAAGACTTTTAAGATAAATCGGTGACTTCCATTGCAAAGGGCCACTCTTCAATCTTTTCAAATGGAAGCTTCAATGTTGTTCTGCCAAGGACACCCCCCCCCCCCCCACCCCCCCGTCGGAGATTTATATCATAAATCTTAGAAATAGATTTTACAGTCAATTAAAAAAACTGCTTGACCTACATGTATGTAATGACTGATTAATAGATGATGTCTTTCTTGTATTGAAATAGTTTTCTATCACATATAATGACCAACAGTATTGCTGTGGAAACTGTCAGTCTTATCTATGAAATAAGGAGCAAACGTTCTGTGCAACTTTCTCCAGTATTAGAGTGTATTGAGAATAAAGTGCTGGAATTAAGAAGGTGTCCCGGGCTGGTAAACACAGCTCTCAAAGCTCACTGATTGTTGGAGCAGGTGCCTCCCTCTTTAGTGTAGCAACACAAAGCGTCTCCACCACTGTTTTGTTGGTGTATCAAAGCCCAGCTTTGCTCATTCTGCGGATATTGTTTCTGCTTTAAGTTTCAAGTGTTAGCTCGCAGTATCCAGATGGTTGAGTCATTCAAGGTCAGGGAAAAGGACAGATAGAAAATCCATGGGAAAGTATAATTGGAGTTTGTCTCCTTGTCTGTGTGAGAATATGCTTGTCTATTGTTTGATTAAAAGCTTGGCCCGATGCTTCTCTGCATCAATTAAGAGTTAATGAGATATCATCATGAATTATACAGTATGAAAAATACCCAGTGTTCATTATGATGGCATGAAAGTGAATAGCATCGAGTGGAACTGTTTTGTTTTGTGAAGATCATGTCAAATATCTTTCAGAAAATGAGCTCGTCAAAAGAGAAAGCTGAATCTTTCCTCAAAGAAAGTCTTTCCTTGATGGAGTGCATTCTCTTTGTGATAATGAGGGATCTTCTGCATTACTTTATCTCACTTGTAATGATATAAACCTCAATGCAGACTCCAGGCGTTGGTGCTTATTATTATTTGTGGAAACTCATTGTGCGGTAAATTGATTTCGTCACAAAATAAAACAAAAGTTTCTCTGCTGACGATTGATTTAGTAGGACTTTGCAAAGAAACTGAGCCAGGACAGCGTACTGTGCCCTAAATCAATTTCTATCAGCAATCTGAAATTAAATCGAGATTGAATCCCAGTTTCATCACCAGGTCTAATGCTCATTGAATTCCATCTAAAACACCATCCTTTACAGGGGAGGGGAGATACTCCCATTTGATTGGACTTTCGCAGATGAAATCCAGGCAAGAACAACTTGAGGTTACAAGATTCATCCGTAGAAGAACACCCACACAACACATTTCCTGATCACTGACAGGCTGAGGAGGAATCAGCTTCTTACCTTGAACGATGACATGCACTTTTGTGGATTTTGGTTTCTTGTTTGTGAGGATGGAGCAGACGTAGGGCCCCTCGTCATGGACGTCAACATTTTGGATCATGATGCTGTACTCTGTGACGGCTGTGTTTTCCATCAGGATGACGCGAGGGTCCAGAGACCACTTCTCACTTCCTGTGAAGAGAATGGTGGTGCGGTTGAGCCAGGCCACTCGTGATACTTTGCTATCTACATTGCATCTGGTAGGGAGAAAGAGAGAAACATGGAAGCACATCAGTGATGACAGCTTTCAGCACAATAATTCTCCTATGGTAACATCCCTGAAAAACACCACTCAAACAATATATTATAATGGGACATTTTGACATTTCTGAATATGAGGGTGCTATGAGGAATAGATCTTGCTCTGGAAGCTCAATAGTGGGCGTAGATTTGTTTTATTTGTGGGTATGAATGAGAAGTAGCTGCTCTGAAAGCAGATAACACAAAAGCTGACAAGGTCAAGACTGTACCTGTGGATCAGCCTAGACATGGTTTATTCATTTAAGATAATACAATGGAGGTAACATTTAGTAAAATAGTATATGTTAACATTCAATGTGATAGAATACCTTTTTAAATCAATGAATTATAATGGCTAAAATCAATAACTCATTCTTAGTTTCTTTAGCAAACATTTGCTTTTCAATCCATGATTATATCCGCCAATTACAGAGCAGTATTATCATCCCCATTCCCTCCAGCTTCTAGAGCTCTGCTCCAGGTCTCTACCGACTCCTCAGGGAAAGATCTGGCTCTTCAGCCGCTAACTGCTCCACTATGTTCCCTAACTGTGTCTGTCTGCAGTGCAGAGTCAGGCTCAGCAGGAGGTGGACGTGAGCTTTTAGTGCATTGTTGCTAAAAACAGTCGGCTGTTGAAGCTGAAAAAGATAATATAAGGATATTGTGAAGGAACCAAATCAGTGCACTTGAGGTCAGAGTTAAAACTAAATCAAAAGCTCCACCAAGCTGAGAGAAGCTGCAGGTGATCATTCTCTATTGGTTCATCACTACCAGAAGCACCATTCACATTGTTTTGTAATAGTTGTTGTCAAACATTGATTAGAGCTGCGTTTTCAACCACAGGTCTAGATTGTTCCACTGAAATGACCTGCTTCTCAAACTCATTTATATGTACATATATGTCAAATGTGAGCACACACTAGTGTTTCGTGAGAGATTGTCAGGTGGGTCGTGGGAAATAATAGAGTTTAGTGATGTGGGTGACAAGACGAACAGCGATGGAGAAATATTTGTAAAGACTGTGAACTGGGTTCTGGACAAGATGATAACCCAGATGTAGAGCCTATGTGGTGGTCAACAGAACCAGTGAGCTTGAGACAATACAGAGGAAATGATCTTTCATTTGGATCCAACTGCACCGACATCGTTATGCTTGGCGTGTGGGGGAAACTATCCAACTGTGCCAAAACAAGCTTAAACATCATCTAAACAAGAAACAGCAGTCACTTCCAAACTCGCACTCAGCACCAGCAACCCAGCAGACACAGAACATGTGCACACTGACCTCTCCTCCCACTTTGATCCCAAAAAGATGAGGCAACAATTTCAATATGCACCCTGACATGCACCTGTGTATTATTTTCCATGATGCATTCCTCTATCTCAGGGGTACTCAAATACAAATCTTAAAGGTCCAAACTATTTTTTTCAATAAGACAAAGGTCCGTTTATTACGGTCATTCAAACTTTTAAACAATTGCAACAAGATTCTTAACACGAGGTTGCAAAACAAAAATAATCTGTATGCAGCAGTTTGTTATTGTGTCTGTGCTTGACCCCTCAGAGTCGCAGTGTAAGAGCTGCACAGTTATGAATAAAGGCAGCTGCACCCTCTTTCATTCAGCATTCCCATTATTGCTTTATAAATGTCTTGCCCCCTTGTGCGTCCACTGAGGTTCGTCAGGCCCAACACATCTTCAACAAACTCCCCCTTTGCCTCATCATAACAACTCACAAACACCAGCAACTGAGCATTGTCAGTGGTGTCAGTGGACTCACCCACAGCTACGGAAATGCACTGTGCATTTTGTATTCCATCTCAAAGCTGATGAATCAAATCACCAGCCAGTATGTATGTTCTTCTGGTTGCTGTGGAATCTGAGAGGGGGGTTTGCTTGATTTGACCTGTTGTTTCCTCTTTTTGCCTTCAACATGGTCTCCATCACTTCAGTCATGCATTCTTTTATACTTCAGTTATTATCCAGTGGAAAGTCCTTACCTACTGGCCTAGTTCAATCAAAGTGGTTACTTTCTTTTGGCTGGGTAGTGAAGTTTTACACACCGTCTTATTTGACTTTCTCAGGACTTAAAACTGTTTTTTGGGGGCAGACCCCCACCAAGAAAAAAATATATTTACACGTAAGGTCATCATCTTAATAGTTTTGTATGCTCATCCGTGAGCAGAGCATCAAGTTGGCATGTCTATTACAGCTGAATGCGGCGATTACCATTTTGTTCAACAAAACTTTGAGGATGCCTGCCAGGGCTGGACTGGGACAGCAAATCGGCCCTGGCATTTAGACCCAGACCGGCCTAAATCCATAAAACAAACGAATAGTAGCGGTTCCTGACAAGAAGAATAACTCAGTATAATTTAAAAAAACGCTATTATTATCCTTTTTACGTACCAGGGCCAAACTAAACTAATACATACCACAAGTATGTGTAACTATCAATCATTAGAAATTAGACCTTCAAACCCTCTCACAAAGCGAACAGTGACCGAGCACTAATAGGGGGGTCTGATGGTGGTGGAGGTGGGGAGGGAGCGGATCCACAGCTTGAGCAGTTGTCAACTCAACATTGTAAATAACCAACCAAAAACGATCACCCGTTCATATTGTTTTTGGCGTGAGAATAGTTTTGGCAGCGTGAGATTGAGAGTGAAAGCGTGTGTCACATGCCAGATGCGTGAGAGTTGACAACCCTGGTTTACATGCTGCAGGTGGGGCCGACCAGTTATACAAGAGGGAGATAATAGCTGTACTTATTTTTTAATGAGCCACATGCCATGATGCACCAACTTCAGACTTCCTTACAGAGCCCCTCCTCCAACACACACGAACGCGCACATGACCAATGAGGGCACGAGATAAGTTTGTGCACAGATGGAAGGCTGACAAGCAGGTAGGCCATCCCAAGTTCCCATCAGCAAAAACACGTGGGTTTGCTATCCTGGCTCCAAAATGGTGGAATGAGCTCCCCATTGAAATCAGGACAGCAGAAAGCCTACACATCTTCCAGACTGAAAACTCAACTCTTTCGACTCCACTTCGAGCGATAGAATTACTAACAAAGCACTTATATACTAATAAAGGACTGGCTTATCTAAAGCCAGTTGAGTAGCACTTGAAATGTTTGGCTCTATGAAACCTGATGTATATGATTCTGTTTTCTTCAAGGTTGTGTCTTCCTGGTGGGACGCACTTATTGTAAGTCGCTTTGGATAAAGGCCTCAGCTAAATGTAATGTAATATAATGTAATGTCTGGGGGGGTATGCCCCCCCCCCCCAGAAGAAAAGTTTTAAAAATAACCCCTTAAATTATGACTTCTAGAGAATTTAGGGGGGGACGACCCTATAGTGCCCTGCCTCCCCTTTCTATGACAACACAATAGAGATAGGACCAGATGAGTCTACAGGATGAGTCAACAGCATCTTTTCTTGGGCTTGTTTCTCCCACAGATTGACCCTCTGATATGACTCCCTGATAAACACTGCTATGTCATTGATTAGGTTGAAAAGTGCTCCACATTCGATTACAGTTTGGGAGGTTTCAGCCAGGACAAGATTAAGAACATGAGCATAGCACCACACATGGACATGAGTGGGTGACTGGGAGGTCATCAGTCCAGACAATCCTTTGTACCGGCCTTGCATATTGGATGCTCCATCTGTTGCATTACCTATACACATGCCCTTGTCCAGTTTCAGATGCTCTAAGACCTCTGAGAGCAAGTTCACAAAGTATTGTCCGGTGAATGCATGGCACTTCACTAAAGCCACAAGCCTCTCTTGCACAGTCTCATTGACATCTTTTAAGATTACTGAACACTGATCCTGAGAAGTTATGTCTTGTGTTGTGTCCAGCTGAACAGAAAACATTCCGGCCTTCTGGACATCACTGGAGATACTTTCTTTGATTAGACTACCAACAGTTTCTATTATGGAGTTAACTGTAGTTTTGGAGAGTAGGGGGATGAGAGACCCTCTACCTTTTGTTCCACTGGATTGGTGCAATTTCTTGCTCTTCTCTACGCTATCATCCAGATGCTCTTTTAAGCAGACATCATACTTTCCTAATAAAAGGATGAGCTCCAAAAAGTTACTGTGGTCCACGGTGTTGTCAGCTAGCATATATGCTCCCTCATTCTCCACCTGCCTGTAGCTTAGCCCCCTCTTCCCAAGCACTTTCACCACATCCACCACACGCTCCAAAACCTGACGTCTCTTTCGGACTTGTTCCCTATGAGCAGACATCTGACTGCCAGCAAACATGCTTTCGATGTCTGCTTTAGAACACCGTAAGAAAAAAGCTTCTGCACAGGTTGAATGTGTAATGCTCTTTTCGTGCTCCTCTGTACGCTTGTGTGCGTCCCTCCAATCTGACATTCCAGTTATAAATGTGCCAGTGTCAGTCCTCTTCTCAAATGCCAGACATACAAAACAAAACTGAGGTTACCTACTGTAACCCAGCTTCTATGAGTAAATGGCGCAGCCTTCTAAGGCTATCGCTATTGGGTTATCCCTCTGCGCCCCCGCGCAGCACTGAAAACTTGTAGTCCACGCCCACCCGCTAGGTGGGCCCCACCCTCGGGCCTCCTTCCGGTATAAGTAGGAAGGGGGCTCGGCAATCTGCTCCCATACAATATAACTTTTCTTCAGCTATTCGTAGAGCCAGTGGGGCCCAGCGCTTAGAGGGCTGCGCCATTTACTCATAGAAGCTGGGTTACAGTAGGTAACCTCAGTTCTATGTCATATATGGCTTCGCCTTCAAAGGCTATCGCTATTGGGTTAAGGGCGAAGCATGATGTAGTCTGCGCCCCACTGGGTCCGCCCGGCCCTAGAAGCACAGACACACCTGCTCAATAACACCCCCTGCCTGTTGTGCAATGCGTAATGGTACATCACCGTCCCTGGAACATAGCAAAACATGCCTATCTTCCCGACGGGGTGAAGGCTGGGAACAATACATACCGGCCGCTGTGAGTAAGTAGAGATGAAGGTCCCACCTTGTCCAGCGATCATAGAGGGGGAACAGCAGCTCTCTGCGTGTCAGACAGGTAGGAGAACGCCCAGCTGGATCCCTGACGTCACTCACTCTGACCAGACACTCCGTACAAAGTGTGTCAGAGGAAAAAAGGAACATCCCTCCTATAAGAGGGAAAAATGGCCGCTCTCCGCGTGCCGAGAGGCAGGAGAGAGGCGCACAGCTGGTTCCCTGACGTCACTCACTCCTTCCTCTCTGACACACCCAGTACAGGGTGTGTCAGAGAGGAAGGGGAGACATCCCTCAAATAAAAAATTAATAAATGAACAGGGGGAAGACCAAGATGCAGCAGTGCAAATATCTTCCACTGACATTCCTCCGTGCAAAGCCGTGGAGGAGGAAATTCCTCTGGTGGTGTGTGCATTAATGTTCTACGGGGGCTCCACCCCAGAGGAGACATATGCCTGCGACACAGCCAGTGTGACAGCCGTTGTGCAAACAGAGGCTGCCCGATCGAGCGCTCTCTATGGTGCACAAACAGGTGCTGAGAACGCCGGTGACAGCGCGCGCATAGGACAGAGGAGATGAGACATGGCTTCTTCCTCCTACCTTCCTCCCTGGCGATTGAGGTAGGCTGTTTCCATAGCCGTGGCCTGTTGTCTGTGCAAATCAACACATGATTGTACAGCAACGGGGCCACTCCTCCGTTATTTTCCGAGATTTAGAAAAATAGCGGGAGTAAAACCGCGCAAGACACTGTTCCTGGGATAACAGGAGTGTTTCTTGTATCCCATGGAACTGCTGGCTTCTCTGTGATGTGCCGTAATTGTCACGGTTGTCATGTCAGGTCACGGGTCTATGTCTAGGTTTGGGTGTTTTCACTGTTTTCTATGCCATGTTTTCCTCCTGGGTTATTGTCTGGTCCTTTTCCCTGTGTTTTTCCTCCTGTCGTTAGTTTCCTCACCTGTGTCTCGTTAGCTGATTGTGTTCACCTGTGGCCCTTGTGTTTCTCCTCCCCTGCCCGGCTGTTTCTTGTCTTGTAATTATCCCTCCCTGTATTTAGTCTTGTCTCGTGCTGTGTTCAGTGTTGGTGCTTCTTTTGTTTGTGACCTAGTTCACCGTAGAGTGTTTTGTTTGTTGAAGTTTATATATTAGATAAGAGCCCTTGCAATAAAGGTATTATCAAGTGTTATCTGCGTTTGGGTCCTACCTGCTTCACTCTGCGTATCAGAAAGCACCAACCAACAAATGGGCCCAGCAGATCCGTTCGAGCTGGAATTATTGAATTTTTCCTTTTTTTTGGCTAACTGCTCGGATCGATGGAAGAGAGCACCCGGAGTTCAGCAGCGAGAGGCTGTGTTGTCGGAGGCGCGCCAAATGGCTAGAGAGAAACCAGGTTTGGTGAAGTTCTTACCTGGCTGGATTTCAAAGATCCTCCCGGTGTGTGATTCCCGGCCTGCTAGCCCCAGGCATGCTAGCTCCCTGCCTCCCGATTCCCAACCTGGCACCATACGCCTTGGTGGGTTCCGTCTGGAGTCAGCCCCGGCTTCTTCCCCATTTCCTGCTCCTGTCCAGGATCCGTTCTCGGGTACTCGTCTGGCTTATGGAGGTCCACGGAGTATTCAGGCGGCAGCTAAAAGGAGTCGCAAGGCCAAGCTAGCAGCCCGAGCCCCAAGAGCCATGGCTCCAGCCCCAGTTCCGGCCCCAGCAGCCATGGTTCTGGCTCCAGTACCGGCTCCAGTACCCCTGGTCCCGACTCCAGTTTCGGCTCCAGGACTGGCTTACCGGCCAACGCCAGCACCCCGTGTCCTGTCGGCGTACCGGCCGACTCCAGCACCTCGTCTCTTGTTGGCTCCTCAGCCAACACCAGCTCCCTGTGTCCTGTCGGCGTACCGGCCGACTCCAGCACCTCGCCTCTTGTTGGCTCCCCAGCCAACACCAGCTCCTCGTGTCCTGTCGGCGTACCGGCCGACTCCAGCACCCCGTGTTCTGTTGGCGAACCAACTCTCTCAAGTTTCCCCTCCAGACACTTCTCAAGTCCCCTCTCAAGTTCCTACCGGAGTCCCCTCTCGAGTCTCCTCTCGAGTCACCTCTCAAGTCAACTCTCCAGTGTCCTCTCGAGTCACCTCCCAAGTCAACTCCCCAGTGTCCTCTCGAGTCACCTCTCAAGTTTCCCCTCCAGACACTTCTCAAGTCCCCTCTCAAGTTCCTACCGGAGTCCCCTCTCAAGTTTCCCCTCAGGTCTCCTCTCGAGTTCCCTCTCAAGTCCCCTCTCAGGTCCCCTCTCGAGTCTCCTCTCGAGTCACCTCTCAAGTCAACTCTCCAGTGTCCTCTCGAGTCACCTCTCAAGTTTCCCGTCAGGTCTCCTCTCGAGTTCCCTCTCAAGTCCCCTCTCAGGTCCCCTCTCGAGTTCCCTCTCAAGTCCCCTCTCAGGTCCCCTCTCGAGTTACCTCTCGAGTCTCCTCTCGAGTTCCCTCTCAGGTCCCCTCTCAGGTCCCCTCTCGAGTCTTTTCTCGAGTCCCCTCTCAAGTCAACTCTCCAGTGTCCTCTCGAGTCACCTCTCAAGTTTCCCCTCAGGTCTCCTCTCGAGTTACCTCTCGAGTCTCCTCTCGAGTTCCCTCTCAAGTCCCTTCTCAGGTCCCCTCTCGAGTTATCTCTCGAGTCACCTCTCGAGTTCCTTCTCGAGTCACCTCTCAAGTCAACTCTCCAGTGTCCTCTCGAGTCACCTCTCAAGTTTCCCCTCAGGTCTCCTCTCGAGTTCCCTCTCAAGTCCCCTCTCAGGTCCCCTCTCGAGTTACCTCTCGAGTCACCTCTCGAGTTCCTTCTCGAGTCCACTCTCCAGTTTCCTCTCGAGTTCCCTCTCAAGCCCTCTCTCGAGTCCCCACTCAAGCCCCTACTCATGTGCCGTTGGAGGTCCCGCAGACTAGTCTTCTGCCGGGGGTCCTGCCAACCCCATGTCCTGTCCAGTTGGAGGTCCCGCAGACTAGTCTTCTGCCGGGGGTCCTGCCAACCCCATGTCTTGTCCAGTTGGAGGTCCCGCAGACTAGTCTTCTGCCGGGGGTCCTGCCAACCCCATGTCCTGTACCGTTGGAGGTTCCGCTGGGGGTCCTGCCAACCTCATGTCCTGTCCAGTTGGAGGTCCCGCAGACTAGTCTTCTGCCGGGGGTCCTGCCAACCCCATGTCCTGTACCGTTGGAGGTTCCGCTGGGGGTCCTGCCAACCCCATGTCCTGTCCAGTTGGAGGTCCCGCAGACTAGCCCTCTGCCGGGGGTCCTGCCAACCCCATGTCTTGTCCAGTTGGAGGTCCCGCAGACTAGTCTCCTGCCGGGGGTCCTGCCAACCCTTTGTCCTGTCCCGTTGGAGGCCCCGCCGACTACTCTCCTGCCGGGGGTCCTGCCAACCCCATGTCCTGTCCCGTTGGAGGTCCCGCCGACTACGCTCCTGCCGGGGGTCCTGCCAACCCTATGTCCTGTGCCGTTGGAGGTCCCGCCGTCTACTCTCCTGCCGGGGGTCCTGCCAATCCTATGTCCTGTGCTGTTGGAGGCCCCGCCGACTACTCTCCTGCCGGGGGTCCTGCCAACCCTGTGTCCTGTCCCGTTGGAGGCCCCGCCGACTACTCTCCTGCCGGGGGTCCTGCCAACCCTTTGTCCTGTCTCGTTGGAGGTCCCGTCGTCTACTCTCCTGCCGGGGGTCCTGCCAACCCTTTGTCCTGTCTCGTTGGAGGTCCCGTCGTCCACCCTCCTGCTGGGGTCCTGCCAACTCCTGGTCCTCTTCCGTGGGGGATCCTGCCGAAGCCTGTCCCGCCGGCTCCGGTTCCTGTCCGGCCGACACCGGGTCCTGCCCGGCCTCCGGAGCTGTCTGGTCTTCGCCCTCATGCTCGGCCCCCTGAGTTCGCCCGCTGTGGCCTTCGCCCCACCATGGACTCTGCCTTGCCCCCGGGCCGTCCGCCCGAGACCCCCACCTTGGACTCTGCCTTGCCCCCGGGCCGTCCGCCCGAGACCCCCACCTTGGACTCTGCCTTGCCCCCGGGCCGTCCGCCCGAGTTCCCCACCTTAGACTCTGCCTTGCCCCCGGGCCGTCCGCCCGAGTCCCCCTTCTCGGCTTCTGCCGTGCCCCCGGGCCGTCCGCCCGAGATCCCTTCCTGTTCCCCTACTGGGCTCCTGGGCGGTCAGCTTAGTCCCGTCCTCCGGACCCCCTCCACCCACCCTGGTGGCCTAGGGATACGTCCCTCCTCCGGACCCCCTCCACCCACCCTGCTGGACTGTGTTGGATTTTTGTTTTTGGGGTTTAGGGACGTCTGGAATCCGTCCCTTGAGGGGGGGGTTCTGTCACGGTTGTCATGTCAGGTCACGGGTCTATGTCTAGGTTTGGGTGTTTTCACTGTTTTCTATGCCATGTTTTCCTCCTGGGTTATTGTCTGGTCCTTTTCCCTGTGTTTTTCCTCCTGTTGTTAGTTTCCTCACCTGTGTCTCGTTAGCTGATTGTGTTCACCTGTGGCCCTTGTGTTTCTCCTCCCCTGCCCGGCTGTTTCTTGTCTTGTAATTATCCCTCCCTGTATTTAGTCTTGTCTCGTGCTGTGTTCAGTGTTGGTGCTTCTTTTGTTTGTGACCTAGTTCACCGTAGAGTGTTTTGTTTGTTGAAGTTTATATATTAGATAAGAGCCCTTGCAATAAAGGTATTATCAAGTGTTATCTGCATTTGGGTCCTACCTGCTTCACTCTGCGTATCAGTAATGGTCGTCATGGTGACGAGCCACGCCATCGCCACCGCTGCCCGTGAGGCAAAAGGGCTGCGAGGGAGTTTCCACACGCTGCATTTCAGTCCGTCTCTCATCATGAGGCACGTACACGCCCAGAGGCTGAGAGATGGGTGTATGCTGTCCACACGAGGCGTTATAACGGTGCTCGTGGATTTATTATGACCGTGTGTCAGAGGCATATCTGGGACAGAGGAATGCCGCGAGCTCTGCAGTTTATAAACCAATAGGTTAAAACAGCAGGCTTCTGCAGCGAATGAACCACCTCTGGAGTGTCCCCCTGTTGGAAGAGACCCAGGGGAATCCCCACGTGACCAGCTGACGCCAACGCCGAGCAGCTGCGTCACGGAGAGGGCTGTGTGGGTTGTGACATGCCGGAAGAGAGCTGTCAGTTTCTCCACTCGCTGCCGCGAGAGCCGCGCTCTGCTGGCTGAGTTTAATTCCACTCCCAGATAAACATTTGTCTGAGAGGGAAGAGGACAGCTCTTCTTCCAATTTATTATGAAACCCAGGCTTTGACAGATGCGATACGAGATGTAACGTCTGTAAAGCGACTTCCTCCCTGGAGCGAGCCAGCAAATAGTAGGTCGTCCAGAGAAAACCACACTCTCATCCCTCCTCTGTGTAGCGGCTCCAGCCTTCTCTACACAAAAATGGGAGGAGCCAGGAAATATCCGAACGGAAGACGATTGTCTGGTCTGTTATATTTCCCTGAAATGAGAAAACGCAGGAATTTTCTGTGTTTCGGGATGATGGGTACGTGGAAGTATGCATCCTTCAGGTGGAAGTGAACCAGTCCTGGTGAACACATTCCAGCACCTGTTTGATCGTCAGCATGTGGAATACTGACAGATCGAGGATGTCTCATTGCCCCAGTCTTTTTCGGGATTAGAAAAATAACGGGAGTGAAAACCTCTGATTTTCCTCCCTTTGAGGAACCCCGGAAATATCCTCTTTCAACAGGAGTTCCAGCAGCTCGGATTGGAGTGCAAGACATAGCTTCTGGAAGGACAGGAGTGTTTCCTGTATCACATTGAACTGTGGGGGGGGGGGGCAGAACTGCAGGGTGTATCCTCTGCTGATCAGCCTGCTCATCCATCTGTCCATCAGACCCACGCGCTGCCACTCTGAGAGCAGGCGCACGTGCTCAAGATGTGTTTTTGGTCGCCATGGTGACGAGCCACGCCAGAGCCCCTGCCGCCGCTGCCCGTGCGGCAACCCAAGATGGGCCTAGAGCGAAAGGGCTGCGCGTGGGCCTCCACACGCTGCGTCTCACTCCGACTCTCATCATGAGGCGCGTACACGCTCAGGGGATGGATGGAGGTGTGTGCAATGCTGCCCACATGAAGCGTTATAACGGCGTTCATGGGTTTATTAAGGCCTTGTGTACGAGGCGTATCTCGGACAGAGGAATGCTGCGAGCTCTGCAGCTTATTAACAGGGGTTAACACCGGCAGGCTTCTGCAGCGAGCCCTGCTGTCTACTTAATCAACAGATTAGTGGCAGCCGGCTTAATTAGCGAGCTCTGCAGTTTATTAACCGATAGGTTAAAACCAGCAGAATTCTGCAGCGAGCCCTGACGCCGTGGCGCTGCGGGCGCTGCCGCTGGGGCACTCAGCCTGGAATACTGCTCCTTCCCCCATTCTGGCTTCTCTGTGATGTGCTGTAATGGTCGTCATGGTGACGAGCCACGCCATTGCCCTCGCCGCCACTGCCGTGAGGTGAAAGGGTTGCGAGGAACCCTCCACACGCTGCGTTTCACTCTGGCTGTCATCATGAGGCGTGTACACGCTCAGGGGATGAGTGGCGGTGTGTGCAGTACTGTCCACATGAGGCGTTATAACGGCGCTCATGGGTTATTATGACCGTGTGTAGGAGGCGTATCTCGGACAGAGGAATGCCGCGAGCTCTGCAGGTTATTAACCGATAGGTTAAAACCAGCAGGCTTCTGCAGGGAGCCCTGCCGTCTACTTAATCAACAAATTAGTGGCAGCCGGCTTAATGACCGGCTCTGCTTCCTCGGAGGCTATCGCGGAGCAGACCAGGAGCGGGGGAGCCTCCCTCCCCTTTGACTCGCCGCCGGGAGACCCTGTCTCTGGGGTGGCGGGGGAGGGGGGGCTGGGACGGAGCCCCTGCAGCCGCCGAAGGGCGCTGCTGCTGCGGGCGTTGATGCCGCTGTGACAGCTCAGCCGGCTGGAGCCAGCTGTACATGCTGGCGAATGTCGTCCGCCTGTTCCGCGGCCGTCTTCATGGACTCCACCATGGCGTGGAACTGGGGTCCGAGCAGCCCGTCCGGGCTGATTGGAGCGTCCAGTAGCACTTTTCTGGCCGTCTCCGTAACAGACGCTGGATCTGTGTCTGACGGAGAGGGGGAAAGCATGTTCGGCGGGAGAACCGAACGGTGAACCGTAGAGGGAGGCGGGGCAGGAGTTGCTCTCTTCGGACTCCTGCCCGGCACTCGGCCCCAGGGCCACTCGGCCCCGTCCGCTGGCTCGTAAGCCTGGACGGGCCAATCGTCCTCCTCGGCCACAGCAGCAAGAGTGTCCGCTCTCCGCTTCCTGTCGCCCGAGACGAGCTACCTGCTGGTTTAGAGCCGCGTATGCGTGCTCTGACCCCAGGCAGGATTCGCATACTGCTTCTATTTCTGCTGGTCATAACTCATTATGAACCCAGAGCCACATGAGGGACCATCACGGACACAGTTGTCATGATGATTCTCAATTGCTGTGCTTCAGTAACTGCTGGTTGCTGAAGAAAAGAGGGAGCAGATTGCCGGGCCCCCTTCCTACTTATACCGGAAGGAGGCCCGAGGGTGGGACCCACCTAGCGGGTGGGCGTGGACTACAAGTTTTCAGTGCTGCGCGGGGGCGCAGAGGGATAACACAATAGCGATAGCCTTAGAGGGCGAAGCCATATACGAAATAGAACAACATATGACGTCCCTTGCAATATGTAAGCCACTTTCTGCTGGTGCCATCTTTACAGGTGAATACCTTCTGCACAACTGGATTTCTGGTATGTTGTTGTGGGTGCTGTTCTAAAAACATCTGTAACATAGATGGCTCGGGCTCTATGTCCTCCTGCTCTTTGCTCTCCTCTCGCTGACACTCTCCTCCTCTGGGGATGCTACCTGGCTCAACACAATGATACAGAATGAATGGATTCCCCGATAGAGGTCCATACAAATAGGCATTGACATAACAATACCACACAGTTAATGGTCAAAACTACATGTGTGCCTCCATTTTTTATCTATTTCTATATTATTGATTCTATATATTGTCAGTCAAAACTACCACAACAAGCTGACTATAAACATTTTCTTCAGGTCCCAAAAGATCAGTGTTGCCCTTATAACCAAATAAGTAAATAAACGAAACAAGCTGCCAGCTGACAGTAATTGTTCATGAATGTTGGTTAACTTTCAATGAGACAACGTATCAGAGTCCCATTAACCTCTTAAGCCCGAGGGTCCCCCCAGTGGACCCCTCCCACCGTTTTTTTTTACGAGACTATGTCTCAGGGCTTCTTAACATTTATGAAACTATTAATGTTCCATACCCTTTTAACGGTAAGAAGCTCAGCTAACTGACAATGTGAACCATGTTTAGCTAAAAGAAACACGAGTAATACCAAGCCTTTGAATTAGCATGGAGCGAAAAAATGCTAACTAATGCTAACGGACCTTTGCACAGCACACACAGTAGAAATGCCCTTATTACTTATCCTAACTGCACAAACAAGATATCCGATTAAAGCTGAGACTCCACAGATTCTACACATGTAATGTCATCACTGTAGGACCCCAAATTCCTGGAGCTATCAGCCAGAAAAGAGAAAGTAAACAACATCCGGTTTCAAAAATATTACAATAATTACGTCTTACCTTTTTTGATTTGTGATCAAAAGTTGTGTTCAACGGAATAAAAACGCAAGTTCTTTCAGGAAGACTGGGTGTGTATACATTCACTCCGCAGCTACATATAACCAGCTCATCACAGGCGTTCTCTTTAACCTATTACATTCACCTCATTCTCCAGCAGCCAATCAACGTGCTGAAGCCAAACTATAAAATGGTTCTCCTCTCTCCTACAGTCAGCTGTGATTTCAGGTGTTCATGCACCTTATCATGTGGCATGTGTCAATACATGTTCAAACTAAATGAATTCTCTCCTGATGGAAACATCATGTGTTGAAATAAACAACTGCAGTTCAAAATAAAAAGTGAATTGCCTAATATTTTTGTTGTGGAATCATTTAATTTCTTTCTTTAAAAGGCAAAAACATGAAAAAGCTAAGAAAAAAAACAATTGAATACAATATATTTGGAGCAACTTCATTTATAAATGGTTGTCAACTTAAAAACGTGTGTTCACAATGATGGTAATTAAGTACATACAACTTAAAATTCCTTTTAAATCATGCGGTAAAACAAGTTGGAACAACTTAATTTTTGGAGAAATCAACTTAAAAACTTGTGTTTATGCTACCAATTATAAAAGTAAGTGGTAATTAAAAAAAACTCTGATTGTAGAGGAAAAGCCTTCTCCCCTAACTCAAATAACTTTTTTGCTTTAAGACAATTTCATTAGAAGTTGTCTTAACTCAATAAACATAAGCATTTGTTTTAGAGTGTGCACACATTCACACTTGGAGCTGAACAGTCCCGTGTTCTGCTCGCTACAGAATGAGTCCTGTGGAGCTACCAGAGGTTAACAGCTCAAGGGCAGCACGTCAGTAAGTCCTGTGGAAAGAAGAGCATTAGCAATCCTTTTTTTGCCGTGGAAAACTATTGAGTCTTGGGATTCCAATCCCTTACTTTCCAGTGTGTGTCTTTGACCCCTTAAATTGACCGACTTGGGAATGTCTTTATCGAGCTAGCTGCTGTGTTTGGTGATGACTCCTGGCAACTAAAAACAATGGAGTTCGAAAAAAATCAAAGATTTGTTTTTTAAAAGTAGCGTTAAATTCCCACAAATGTTCTACATTACTGTTAGTAACAATTTTAAGACTTCTGAAACCAAAAATAAACATTGCAGGCAGGGTTTTATTGTATAGGAGCAGCAAACATTTCTATGGCAGTTATCTCTCGTACTCATACACACTGGGAGTTCTGGATGGATTTGCTTGTTTATGTACTCTGGTCTCTGGGCCCTTGAAAAAGCACATACGGTGTCCTCAACCAACACTCCCTTGGTTTGTTTGGTTGTGTGGATGAAATAAATATATACAATCACACTCTGAAAGTTCGCGCTCAGCGACAACAGCAGTACTGTTCAACAGGGATATAAGGTGAATTCAATCGTAAAAAGGAAGAGATGTGGATGTGTATGCTACATGGTCCCGGAAATGTATTTTTGATTTGAATAAACATGTGCATGTTGTTGCACCAGTGGCGTTTTGATATGTACAAAAGTGGTGTGGCACAAAAAACTTAGATGTTTATATATATACACCGGTACCGGGGGCATGACTCACTCACTACTGGATCGACTGTCAAATGGCCAGATCGAATTAGTCCAAAAAAGCATCGATGTAAACGGTGGAGTCATGACTTAGTGGTTTTGGGATCTCGTTGTCAGAAAGCAAACGGGCACTTAGTATCTTCCCAATGTAAACAATCTCTGAACCAATACTAGCACAACTCATGTAGTGGAAAAGGGCTAATCGAGCCTGGCAGACATTATTTTCCTGTTGAGACCACTTTCTATTTTTATTAATTTCTTTCACTCTTCATTACAAGAAGAAACACATCATTTTAGATTTTTCTCTTTCAGCTTAGACACAAACACAGTGCTTCACCATGCCTTACTGTATGTATAGATCCCCACATTTCACTCTTTAATTGCTATTTTAACTTCATTTTAAGTTTAACCAGACTCAAGGCTCTACTTCTAGCTGATGATCCATTCTTTAGCTCACTGTGGTTACTGTGAATGCTTATAAATAGTCAATATCCAGTTTGTGTATTAGGTGCTATCCATGTTTTTTCAACATCCAAATCTTAGCTCTAGGGGTAAATTAATTTGTTGTTGGTTCTATGTTATCTTAGTTTATTGGACATTGACACAGCAGGAAGCTGTCCAAACACATTTACTCAAAAGGGTTTGAAAACAAACAAATACAATTGGCATCATTCGCAGCTGGGTTTAAGAATGTCACATCTCACAGTGAAAGTCCTTGTTTTTTCAGGTTGACTGGTATCTAATGGTGGTTTCTATCTTCACCATTCCTACGCTTGTCACAGAATCATGGAGCATAGTTCACACTGGGAATTGGAACTGACTACTGGAAAGTAGGACAAGGATGACAAACCAAATAGAATATTCTCACTTCATGTAGTAATGTTGTCGAAGCACAGTTTTCTCAGTCAGACATGCACAAGAATGAAGTATCAACGGTTAGCTATAGATACAGAAAGATCCTCCAGAATGACAATAACACGACGGCTGTCAACATGCTGCTCACCCAACCAACAGGTACTCTGCGTTCTAATATTATTTGACAGGCGTAGAATTTCTATTTTTATCATGAGATATGCGGCTGCCCGCATTAATATTTCAGGTGCAAAATATAAAAAAGTGAACCCAAGAAACATTTGCTCTCTCAGCAGCATTCAATATATGAAACAGTATATATGTCTACAGTATACGCCCGATGCTGCTAAGAGGATTGTGTAGAAAACACCTGAGAGTCGGCTTTGCTTGTGGGCATAGGCGGATTTTGCGGGGAGGCAGGGGGGGCTGAAATATGTTACTGCATTACTAAGTCTAAAACTGTTCCAATACAAATATGGGCGGTGCCAGGATTTCTTTGCTGCAGTAGTTTAGCAGTTGCTATATGACAGCACGGCGTTGCTAGTTAATTTTCAAAATAAATAAATAAACAAACAATACCAGTGGGCCAAGCACGAGCCTGTTCATATTGTAGCGTTCACCGCTATTCAAGATCACAGATCACTCGACCTTCAATGTCGAAAACTTTCTCATTATTTTCTGGTATTGACGGCCACAGCCACGCCTTACAGAACCAATCAATAGTATAACACTCATTATGACTTTTCCCCACACTCGAAGACAACTCCTACCGTCTCGTACTCCCTCCACACACACACACACACACACACAAGAAAATGCTCACACACACTTGGAAGGGGCGGTCTCTCCCTAACTCCCACAAACAACATTGCCTAAATAACTTTACAAATGTACTAAACTGCACATCTGATAACTGACATAACTATTGGACATGCTACAATATTATCATTAATATTTACATTAAAACATTCCTTTGACACTTATAACATTACTTTGCAAGGTAAGCACAACCAAAATAAGTTTGTAAAAGCAGAATTTGAACACTGTTTCTGTGCTCCTACAATATTTTTGGATAATACCATTACACCCTGAGCGTACAAGTACACAATAGCGATCGTTCACTGTTTCAACTTCATTGCTGTGGCATTTAACCTCAACACCACGCCGCAAACAGACAGGCAGGCAGGCAGACAGGCACACACACACACACACACACACACACACACACACACACACACACACACACACACACACACAGGGTTGACCGGCTGGACCGGCTCCGTTGGAGATCGCGGTCGTTTACGAAATAAATCTTTCCATTTTCGATCTGTGTTCACATATTGAGAATTATAACCACATTAGCCATGTAACAGTTTGTGCTTTAACTTACAACGACCTCTGATAGATCTCGCGAGAATGTGTATAAATATACATTTTCATAACAAAACAATGGGGATGCTAAGCCGTTGCCAGGCCAATTGTTGGAGTTGCTATAGCTGCCCCTGAATACAAATATTTCGTATATCAATATTTTAATAGATGTAATAAAATGATTGTTACAATACAAATCTGATGTTTTGTTTGAAATAATTTCATTTTTGAACAGTCGGATGTTGTGACGTGTGTGTGTGTGTGTGACGTGTGAGGTTAAGGACACAAGTTCCCTCGCTTTTTTTGTATACAAGTGATTCAGCTATTGTATTAGCAGTAATGGATATTCGGCGATTTTTAAAACGTCCAATTTCGTCTTGTAAAGATTCAACAACAGAAGAGCCACCGACTGAGCCTAACCTACCAACCAGCAGCCGTCAGAATGTGAAGTGGCAGACACACAAACAAGCAGCTCTGGATTAGCTAAACCAGTTAACGTTAGCCCCACAGCCAGGGCCATTTCTAGCTTTTTGGGGGCCCTATGCAAGATGCTGTTTGGGTGCCCTAGTTTTGACAGTTTTTTTAACTACAATGGGGGGGATTCCGAAGCCTTTAAGATGATCTGTGGAGATGCATCAATCTCTTACACTTTAAGGCGAGACACGGCAGGCAAAAACATCGTTTTTCAAGTACTGGTCAATTTTGAGATTTTGTGTTATTTTGATTCCATAACATGTTTTCTTTCAGGCTTTTGGAAGGAAAACGTACAAAATACACATTTAAGTGTTTATTTTACTATAGTTTGTCTATTTGCGTCTGTAGATTTCTCCTAAATTCACCAAAAGTTAGCATTCTAACGTAACATAAAGCACCGCGACCGCTGTGTGCACCATGTCAACAGAGATATCGTTGGAAAGCTCCGTCTCTCCTGCACAATCTCATCGGATCCAAATATGGTCATTTCCTTTGTATCAGCAACCAATCGTGAAAGCACAAAGGGGTCTTAAACCAAGAAACGAAATCTCATTGGCTGGTGTCAATTTCTGACAACGTGATTCGTTCAGATGCGTCACGTGGTGTGCTAAAACACTTCCTGTTTAGCTTTCCGCTAGAAATTGAAATCTCAAAATCGCAAAAGAACGGCGAAAAAAACGTTCACAGAGAAGACGACAACAATTGTCACTTGCACGAAGCAAAGTTATCCAAAAAACAAATGACCCCGAACATGAAACACCTTCACGGAGTGCGTCGATGCGCGAGCTATCATCCAGAGAACAGGAGGGTTTAGCTAGCGCCTCACTGCTATCTTTAAAGGTCGTTTTCTCAAAATGAGTTTTTTCTCCTACTCTGAGTTCGAAATTTCAACTTCAGTAGCACGTAGAGACACCAAACTTTCCAGTTATATTCCTATCAATATTATGAAGGCTTTTACAGAAGGGTTTGTTCATATATAATTCATAGCCTGAATTATACAACATTGTATACCTAAAAACATGGCGAAAATGGATATTTTAGGGCTGTTGACAGTATTTTCTGATTTATTGAGTGATAAAAAGAGATATCCAATATCCCTTCTGTAAAAGCCTTAGATACTAATATGACTACAAAATGAAACAAGAATTTGGAACCTGGCTTTATCCAAAGTTCAGATTTCGATTCCTGAAATGTGTTCAAATATGTGCATATTTAATGAGATAATGGCTAATTTGCATATTTAAACATGCTATTTCAGAAAACTTGTAATACAAAAGACAATTGCTTTATTGTAAGACATTAACTGGAGAAATTTCTAGCTGATACCTTTAAGTTAAAAAAATTACCCTATTCACCTGGGGTGTCTCGCCTTAATAGGAAAACAGGCTAATTTCAAGAAAACCAAGCAATTGAAAATTACAAAAAATTATATTAAAAAGGTAAACAATAAGGCTCCTCTATGTCAATAAATGCAAGAGATGCAGCATTTTCTCAACAATGTTTAATTTACATTTTTCATCTTCCTCAGACGTCACTCATTGGCTGTCAGCCCCACCTAGTGTCAGCAGAAAGTATTAAAAATAATGATTACGAAAAAATGCAAAAAATAAATAACAAAATATATAAAATATATTTTAAGATCATGTTTAATCATCTGATTCGTCTGTACATTGATGTTTTAGTCTGTGTTCTTCTAATTAGTGTCTACAGTGTGTGCCTATTGAGCTGTTTAGAGTCATGTGGGACAAAACCCGATCATGCCCCTCCCTCTCACTGTCTAAGTGAACGGTGACTATAAAAACTACACTGCGCATGCTCAGAGTATTGTTCTATTTAATGTGTGTGGCATTACAATAATGACCATAGGGGCACTGAGCTGCCATCCCCACCATACGTCATCTCACATCATTCAGAGCTGATTGGCTGTAAGTACGTGTGCTGCGAAAAGTGTGGTGTGTGAAGAGGAGACGAGAGACGCGTCTTAAAACAAGGAAGTAAGCTGCGCATGGCTTCCCTCCACAAAAAAGCAATGAGATTTCTCCATGGGATTTTAGAAAATAGCTCAAAATAAGATCTGTGGGAAACGTACCTGTTAGATAAATGAACGTTTTGTTCAGCCGGATAATATCCACATGTCTACCCTAATTTTATCATTTTCGAATCATAAATCCATCATTTAGATTTATGACAGACTTTTGAAACTACAAGAAGATAAGGAGGACTTTTACAAAAAAGTAATAGAGATTTTTGTCCAGAAGGATAGGCAAATGGACTTCATCTTCAAGTCAAGGTAAGACCGCAATTTTATTGAAAATGGGATCTTACTAAGAGAGAACAATTCAATATTTAAATGATAAAATTACATTTTGTGGGTATCCTTTTGTTGAACTGTCTGTTTAAAATGAATCGAAGCATCAGACAAAAAACGCTTTTGAAAATAATATTATATTTTGATTTAGTTCAAAATATAATATTTATAAACCTGAAGAGTCAGTGCCTCACCAGCCATGAACCTCACTGCACGTCACTGCAGAAGCTTATATATAGACATCTACGTTTTTTGTGCCCCACCACTTTTTGTTCATATAGAAACGCCACTGCGAACACAGGAGGGGGGCTTGGCTGTCTACAAATAAAGACGGCTCCTTTGAATACTCCCAAAATATATTGAGGCTGAACCTGAACTTTGAATTCTCTGCTCCCATCATAATCTTGGCGATCTTGTTAAAATTGTGAATGCAGAATTAAAAATACTATGTAACTGGTTTGCAGTTAATAAATTATCCCTTAATGTGGCCAAAACAAATGACATTATTCAATACAAAGTCTGAGAGTAGAAATGACTGCATTATACGGATTTGCAATACAGAGATAGAAAAAGTTGGTGCATGTACATTTTTAGGACTGCTTGTTGACGAAAAACTCAATTGGAAGCACCATAATCAATTATGTACAGACTAAACTGTCAAAAACAATAGGTATTTTGTATCATACTAAGAATATACTTGAAGAAAAGATACTCTTTATAACAGTCTATTTCTCCCTTACCTTTACAACTGCTCCGAAATATGGGGCAAACACGTACTCAACAAATCTACAAAAAATAATAACATCCCAAAAAAAAGTATTACGAATAGCCTGTGGTGTTGGTAAATATGAACTCACAACTCCCATATTTAAAAAAACTCAATCTATTCAAATGTGTTGAGATAGTACAGCTTAAAACAGTACTGATTATGCGCAACATTTTCCATAACAAAATGCCTAATAACATTCAAAAGCAGTTCCAAACCACAGCGTGAACATATGAATGTAAATAAAGTCACTTGAAAATAAGTGTTCACAATGTTTATATGCAATTATGCATTTATTATTATTATTATTATTATTCATTTGCCAAGTACCTATGTATACGGTAACTGCTAGAATCCACTTCAAGACACTAGTACTTGCATACCATGCCGCGAATGGATCTGGCCCTTCCTACATCCAGGACATGGTTAAACTGTACACCCCAGCGCGTGCACTCCGCTCTGCATCAGCCAAACGACTCGCTGCAACCTCGCTGCGAGGGGGACCCAAGTTCCCATCAGCAAAAACACGTGGGTTTGCTATCCTGGCTCCAAAATGGTGGAATGAGCTCCCCATTGACATCAGGACAGCAGAAAGCCTGCACATCTTCCGGCGCAGACTGAAAACTCATCTCTTTCGACTCCACTTCGAGCGATAGAATTACTAACAAAGCACTTATATACTAATATAGGACTGGCTTATCTATAGCCAGCCGAGTAGCACTTGAAATGTTTGGCTCTATGATACCTGATGTACTTATATGATTCTGTTTTCTTCTGGGCTGTGTCTTCCTGGTCGTATGTACTTATTGTAAGTCGCTTTGGACAAAAGCGTCAGCTAAATGCAATGTAATGTAATGTAATGTAATATATTTATATATAGTATTTTAATTTCCAAAAAAAGATAGTTGAAACTGCTATTGACAAGTGCAGAAAATGACCCTATATCTAGTTTTCGTGTATATATATATATATATATATATATATATATATATATATATATGCATTTATTGTTTCCCTGCCCTAACTTTTATTTAATTTGTTCTCCTGTTTTCTTTATTTCTTTGTACTCCTTCATTTCTATACTTTTTTGACGCAATAATGCCGCTGTATTAGGATGATGCACGGGAGGGCTACTTTCCACAAGCTATGCTTCAGCCCTCCTCCTTCTACTAATTGTGTTCATCTTTGTGTGTATGAATTAAACTTTTTTTGTTTTTTGGATGAATAAAAAAAAAATACTTTCAGCTTGGGGGCCCCCTAGTGGCCGCGGGGGCCCTATGCCCCCGCATAGTCCGCATATAGGAAGAAACGGCCCTGTCCACAGCGGAGAGCTCTGGATTGGCAGGACCAGCTAACGTCATTAACCCCACAGCAGGGAGACCACCGGTGCCGGGGCCATCAGTGGGTCATGATGATCTTGGGGAAAAACACAGCTGTCCCAAGCAGCCTACTTTATCCAAATTCCCCTCAAAAATGATTGGGAAAACAAAACGATCATTTTCCAAGTACTATTACAAGAACTATCCCTGGCTGGAATATTCAGTATGAATGGATGCCGTCTTCTGTTTTTCATGCCGCCACTTCCAGACTGACAGCGGTGTGGAGGATTCCTTTAGAAAGGGCCTGAGTGACTGGAAAAAACTAAGCAGCAAACTGGAGAAACATGCACACTCCCAGGCCCATCTGAACTGCATGGTTAAATGGGATAACTATAATGTGACTGCATCTTCTGGATCCATTGCAGCTAAACTTTTCCGAAGCCACGAAGACTCTGTTGAGAAGAACAGATCTTATTTATGCAAAATTGTTGATATTGTGAGGCTGTTGTCCAAACTCGGATTGCCTTTTCGTGGGCATCGGGAGGGAAGCGAGTCAGAGTTGCGTGGGAATTTTCTTGAGGTTTGTGGCTTCTTCTCCAAGTATGATTCTGCTTTTAAAAACATGCAGTCCAACTATTTCAATGCGACTAGCCCAGATTTCCAGAACGAAGTCATTGACATATGCGCTAACTTAGTTTGTGCATAAATTGTAGAGAAAGTGCAGGCTACTGGATTTGTTTCTATAATTGCAGATGAGGCCAGGTCTTGCAAAACGGAACAATTATCAGTGTGTTTAAGATATGCAGAGCAGCTTGACATCAAGGAGAGTTTTTTGTGTTTTATTGATTGCTCAGCATCTCGCAACGCGGCTGGAATTGTGGAAGCAATAAACAAAGGACTTGAGATGTGTGGACTGAAACAGATCCCAATTGTTGCCCAGAGTTACGATGGTGCCTCCGTCATGTCTGGTCACGTTTCTGGTGTGCAGCAGCGCATCAAAGAGACCCACCCATACGCAGTGTACGTGCACTGCTTGGCACACAAACTAAATCTGGTGCTTGTGGAGTGTTGTGCTGTCAACCGCAGCGTGAAAACATTCCTGAACGTCATTGATAAACTATGCCGTCAAACCACCATCGATTCATTGAAATGCAGAAATCACTGAATCTGAAACAAACTGAAATAATACAGCCAAGTGAGACAAGATGGGCGTACAAGTGGCGATCTGTGAATTCCGTTAAAACTCACTACTCTGCAATTACAGGGTGCCTGAGAGAAATGAGTGACGAGGGAGACAAGTGGTCTGTGGAGGCCAGTGGCCTTTATGCCCACATGACCAGAATGTCTTTCATTACATGTGTTCTTGTATTTGAAGACATACTGCGTGTGATTCATGTTACTCACAAGGCCTCCAGCTGCACACTCTCCGAGGCTGCGGCGCTTACCGACAACCTGAAGGCACACTTCAAATCTCAGAGACAAGCAGATCCGTGGAGCAATATGTGGGGATCAGTGACACCGTTCTGCTGGGACAACAACGTGGCAGTACCTGTGGATGCAGATCTTGAGTGTCAGACTCCGAGTCCCCTTGCACCCAAAAGAAAACGGGCTACAAAACCCCCGACCTCCCTCGACAGTTTCCTGGTTACAACTACTTTGGGCCAAAGAGAAACTGATGAAAGTGGCGCACAAATATCTCCCTGTGCTGGACACCCTCATCAACGAACTAGACAGACGATTCACAGGAGAGTCCATAGACCTGGCACGAGCATGTGCAGCACTGTTTAAATGTGACAAAAATGGAATTGAACCTCTCGTACAAAAATACGCACAGCCGCTCAAAATTCACCCTCTCCTTCTTGGAGCAGAGATGGACCTTGTTAAAGCCTCTGCTGTCGCACCTGTTGCACTTGAGCATCTTCGAAAGACTGTTAAAAAGGAGAGCTATCCAAATGTATACAAGATGCTCCAGTTGGCACTGACTCCTTTCGGATCGGCCGCCTCAGAGAGAAGTGTTTCTGCAATGAGGAGAATTCGGAACTGGCTGCGGTCAACGATGGGAGGAACAAGATTTTCCTCACTTGCTGTTCTTCACATTGAGGACGACATAACTGCACAGCTGTCACCTGAGGGGATGGTGGATATATATGCGGAACGTTAACAAAGGTGTCTACTTCTGCACTAAGGTAGGACACTGGTTAATAATATTGTAGCGTGTTCAAGTAACCAAGGGATATAGTAGTTATCAAATAAGTATAAGATGTGCACAGTTATGATACGTTTTACAGTTATGTAATGCACTGTTGTTGGGGGGAGAGACCGCCCCTTCCATATGAGTGTGTGTGTACGGCGGCATTAGGCTTGCATGACAGGACGAGTTGTGTTTGTATGTGGAAAAGACATACTCAGTGTGGTGAACGCTTATTGCTACTGTATCCGTAGCACCCCACGCAATAGTTTGGACTGTGTACTGACGTCAGTAAAAAAGTTTGCCCCCCCAAGAGCAAATGTCAAACTCCGCCTATGCTTGTGGGCATACAAGTACGGTCTATCATGGTCTCTGTATAGAATATGAATATTCAGTGAGGCTTGTATGATCCTTGGAAGTTGTGGCCCTTGCAGACCTTAAAAGTACTCACAAGAAAGTGAAATGCATTGTTCTCTGAAGTGTTGTGTCTTTGTGAGCTATATGAGGATTAAAAGGAAGATTTCAAACCACAGGGTTCAAAATGCTGCTTACCAGCGACCAAAGAGACTCCTGCCAAACATGAAGTGACTGCACTCCATAATGATCATCACGCTACACTGCCCGAAATGTCAGCACCTGTGAACATTTCCATTTACTATGATCTCTGCCAAGTGCCACATTTGCATATTTTTAGCATTCTCTGGGAAGCGGTTTTGAAAATGTGTCTAAAATGAAAAGGTTACAACGCTCACCCTGCAGAGTCCCCAGGAAGGAACCGCGAGACAATGGATTCATATTAAAGACAAATGATTGTTTTCTCCCCACACAATGCCTAGCCTTCAATCCAATGGACCACAGTAGATGAATAGTATTACTCATACTGTCATTTCCTACTGTCACTGCGGGGTCAGAGGAGACGGCCGGGTGGGGATCCAGTTCTATCACAGAGCTCCATCAAAGTCCAGACGTGAATCAGAAATAGCGAGACACTACTCCCCACAGGACACAGTGTGACAGACATTTTAAGTACAGAATATCTTACTGAGCCACTGTTGGCCAAGAGCCTTCATTCACATCACATTTTTGTATTATGGTTTTATGGTCATAAAATGTCATTTCTTAAAAAGATCTGTATGAATTTGAATATGTTGAATGAGCCTGAACCAGCTCAACCATTGGCTGTTACATAAAGACAACTTAGCGTTGATGAGAACAAAAACATGCATTATTGCTTTAAAACACAGACTTAAGACATTGTAACTTGTAAAGGCAAAAGTGCAATGTTTTGCCCACAGATCAGGACATACTAAACTTAAAGACTAATACGGATAACTTAAACATTAAAAATAATCCCTGAAATTGACAAACAACATTGTTGACCAGCAGTGGGCTGACGCAGGTAAAGGTGGTCCACTCAGCAAACGATTCATATCATGAAATTGTGACTATATTCAAACGTGGGACATTTCTTTTTTTAGCCATTGGTGCAAACAATCAATGTATCATTTGGATGCCACAGAGTAAGCAAACACAATACTCTGTGTTTGATACTATTACATTATAGAGTACTTAAATGTGCTACTGTCACATATTTACTTTTTAGTACACTAGGGCAATAATACTTGCATACTTCCATTGAATCTTTCTCTAGATAGGACTTTTACTTTTAGTTGAGTATATGTAATTGAGGCACGTAAGGAGCATCCCTTGCTTATGCAGTTGACAAGATAAACGTGTTGGCAAACAGTTGCTCATAAACACTTTATCTTTGGTGTTCCTGACCATCTGGCAAATGTGAAAGATAATGTGTCTCTTCAGCAGCTGCTCTACCTGTGGCTGATCAGGTAGTGTACAGTGGGTTTATCGATGCAAACTGCTAGCTGTTGCGTCTGAAACAAGTCCAGAGAGTGCTGAGAGAGAACCAGGACAGCTCAACAATGTGCTGAAACTCACTGCTAAGCTCTGGAGCTGATGGGAGAGAACAGCTGAGAGTTCTCTGTAGGATTGTCAGTACAAGCCACCCCTTCCACATTGTCACATTGTTGGTTGTTTCATACAATATTAACTATAGATGTTAAGTACCTTAGTACTTCCTCCACCACTCTACTCCACTTTAACATTATAACTATTGCAATTTCAGTTAGAAGTCACAATATCTCAACTTGTTTGATGTCTGCCATCTGTTTTTATTAAGTGTGATAAACCCACTGTTAATGGGTTTGCTCCTCTCATCTATTATACACTCAGCTAACACTAAAGCAACCACTTTCCTCAGTCTGTGCATCTGGTGGGCTTCTCTCTGTGCAACGTTGTGTCTGACACTGTGCATACGTTAGAAGAGCTCTTTTACTGCAGTCAAGTCATGTGTATCTGCATAGATCACAGCTGACCTTCCTGGAAGACTGTTCACCTGAACCATCAGGACAGCTACATATGGTGGAAACACTTTAAGTGCTAATGCTCTAAGAACCCCACGTATTTAACAATACAGCAAATTATAACCATACATTATTCATAATTATTCACTCAGTATTCATCTATTCAAGATCATGGGCACTGGCAGTGAATGGATGCTACTGCCTTGTCACAATGAATCATAAGAAAGGAGTAACTGGTGGGCAGCACCAGAGCTCGTGTCCAGGATTCTTCATCATTAGGCTACAATGGTGGGCGTAAGCTCGGACAGCTTTAAGTGCAAAGTGCCAGTTTGATAATGGCCAGCATATGCCATTTTTAAAATTAATTAAAAAGCCTTAAATGGTTTATGAGTGACGTCTCATAGAAACAAACAAATGTAACACATGCTAAAGCAAGCAAATGGCACATGCACTATTAGGATAACAAGGAGCTTCTATCACTGCGTCTCCGGCCTCAAATACAATTCAATAAACAAGCAACTCAATGCGCATCAATAGAAGTGGGAGGGAATGACTCTGACATGGACCTGTTTGAAAAGGAGCCGATACAGAGCAGCTGTAAGTGAACAGGAAGTGTTGTATCAGCCAGAGTCAGAATGAGGATATCAGCTGAAGCTTGGACATGAGGATCATGTTAGCAGCTCATCATCCCAACAGTGTTGGTGTCTCGTCTGGCAGGTTGCCTGGTTAAGAGGTTTTCTCTGGATCGTGAGTCTGAGCCTGTTGACGTGTTGCTGTTTGAGCCCACGTTATTATCCTCCTGAATCCATCTATTTATATACTGTATGTTCACACTATCATTCTGTCCATCCTGGGGGACATGTCTCCCCTCAGTGTCTCATCATGTTGACCTGCACCGATTGAACCTTCATATCTAGGCAAATACTCACAGGAAATGAGGACGATTATATAATTAGAAAGAATAAAGAAAAACATGTGTGCAATGACTAGTGTTGGGTGTAAAGGGGTACAGTAATATATAACTTTTTGCTGTAACGAAGTAATGTAACACATTACTAATGAAACGTTGGTAATATATTACCCACAATGCTCAGTAACGCAGTTACAACACATTTTAACCCGAAATGGTGTTTTGTTTTTTAAGAATGTACTAACATAGAGTCATTCCGACACCAGACAAATTGTGCGGGTAGATTAGTAAACCTGGTGTGTTTACCCTTCAGGCTTCGCGTCGGGATCTTCGGGGCAGTTGAATGTTATGCCCTCTATTCAAAAAGAGAACGGAGCGAAAAATACAAACAACAAATTGTGTGACCTGCTCCGCTGCGCGTGACCTGCTCCGCTGCGCGTGCATCATTTCCGAAGTGCTTCCACAGCAGTGACACACATCTGTGGATAATCATTTATATGAAAATGGTTAAAGCAGCCATCACTAAACGCCAGAAACACTGCATCTACTGCAGACAGTAGCAACAGGTCAGATGGGGACATCACGTTACCCTCCGTTGTGGACACTAGCTTACTCCTGCCTGACTCGCCGCCCTCGCCCCCGGAGCAGCAGTCTTCGTCGCCCGAAACTACGCCGCCCCTCTGCGGCCCGCAGGTGCTAGGATACCACGGCAAAACAGAGCCTGCAGGTATATCTAAACAAGTACCCGCCTGTACAGTGGGGTTAGGCGGTCATTTTGCAGCTCGTGGTATACAAATAGACAATGGAATATTAATGTAAAATAGTGCCATATTCTGCCATGCCTGTAGAAATGTTGGGTCAAACATAATGCATACAATAGCACAGATGCCTTCACCACGAATGGCTACAATAAGATCTCATATCCCAAGCTTATCAACGAGCTGATGTTGCAGCTGAAATGTTCTCCAGGTCACAAAGTCAACCTCACATGATGATGTGATACCAGTTTTCAAGCACAGTAGATATTCTCTTCCCAGAGTATAGATGGGACCAAAGTGATGTTTAGTACATGGTTTTAATAATACTTTTGCTTTTCAATGTTTGCCATTTCAAACCATGAGCTGGTTTAAATACTATGTGCCTTGATTTACAAGATCTTCTCATTTGTTTTATCAGTACAGCTTTGAAGCTGTTGTGCTTTTCTTTGCCACAGTCCACTTTGGACTATATGAGATATTTCAGGATTGCACTTTTAACTCACTTGAAATGTTCTCACTTGCTTGGTTTCAAAACATAACAAAGGCCATAATCTGTTCATTGGGACCATCAATGCTATTTTTCATTGCTGTTGTCGGCCACTATTGCTCATGTAAACCTACTGCTGCGCCCCCTGTGATCTCAGAGGCACCCTGAGTCATTTTGTTCTGGAACCGGGCCTGTACACGGCCATATACTAAACAAACTACAGAGCCCATTCTGTGTCCTGTTATTGTTTACTTCCTGTCTGCCTTCTTCTGGTGATTTATCTGACGTCCAGCGCTCCGTCTTTTAACCTCTTTTCCTTTCTCTTTCTTGATCCTCCGTAGCAACCTTCATTATAGTCCTTGACAGCGGTCTGTACGACTGTATTAACAACGTGTCACATGTTAAGAAGTTACAATCAGAATCGAGTATTCAACTAAGCCGTGTAATACAAGTTGTGAGTAGCCTTAAGGGCCTACACAGTTGTTATGCTATACCACATCGCCCTTCACTGGATGTATAATGAGCTGCACTAAACGACATGTTAGCATTTCAAATACCTAGCCATTCTTTTGAGGTTATTTTGGTGAAAGTAACTGAAAAGTAACTAACAAGTAGGAGTGTAACTCATTACATTTCAGAGACAGTAATATTGTAATGTAACTTATTACTTTCAAAAGACAGTAATAAGTAATATGTAATATATTACATTTTGGAAGTAACTTGCCCAACACTGGCAATGACAATAAAGTTGAATCTAAAACACATTATTTGATATACAAAATGTAAGAAAAGCCATTTTGACCTTTTTGAAAGAGGCCTATGTTTCTTCTTCTCTTATGTTAAAGTAATGTTAACAGCACATGTATAGTGCGGAGAACATTCCAGAGGATCTGACAGGTGCCCAAACTCAGACTCTTGAAAATGAGTTTAAAAGCGTTGATTTAGTCTTTTGTGAGCTACAATGTTTCTTTTCTCTTCTTTTGATTTATAATGTGTTCATCTTTTATCTTGTTGCAATGTATCTTTAAATGTTTGAATGCTTCGGTTAATCATGACGAGAAGTGGCTTCTAGCAAACAAGCAAAGATTGAAATAACAAACAAAACAATATAATAGATAATGCCGTCTACGCTGCAGACTGCAGACCAGCACAGAGCTACAGCACCACCTGGTACTGAGGGACTGAGACCTGACCTAGGACCTGAGTCGGACCAGGGCCAAATGTATTCTCTGTCTAACCAGGTCAGTCACTATGACAACCGGGCCATGGGCCATCAGTCTCTCACACACACTCCCTTTCTCATTCTCTCGCCTTTCAACTTTGATCCCATAATGTCTGTATTCCTACTTGAGGATCATTTCTCATCAGTACATTGGATTACACATCTGTTGACTATTGTAATGATATCTATACGTGTTCATAATCTGTAGATATCATTATCATGACCATTGGAATTGATATTAAAAACATGAGTGCTGTACAGCCTAATCTAATAATAATGTTATGAATACTGTTCATTATAAAAAACAATATGCACACTCATTACATAATGAATCCCTATGCTGTTATATAGCTAGTATATTATTCATATTTATCATATTTATCATGTGCTTCCGTATAGCGGCTTTCTACTTGACTGAAACAATGTAGGTTATTGAGAACATTTCTCTCTCAGCTGTAACCACACTGTTCCTCACGCTGTTCCTCACGCTGAGAGCAGGTCTGTAGAGCTACATCACCTGGTGCAGCTTGGAATGAGAGCAGGTCTGTAGAGCTACATCACCTGGTGCAGCTTGGAATGAGAGCAGGTCTGTAGAGCTACATCACCTGGTGCAGCTTGGAATGAGAGCAGGTCTGTAGAGCTACATCAACTGGTGCAGCTTGGAATGAGAGCAGGTCTGTAGAGCTACATCACCTGGTGCAGCTTGGAATGAGAGCAGGTCTGTAGAGCTACATCACCTGGTGCAGCTTGGAATGAGAGCAGGTCTGTAGAGCTACATCACCTGGTGCAGCTTGGAATGAGAGCAGGTCTGTAGAGCTACATCACCTGGTGCAGCTTGGAATGAGAGCAGGTCTGTAGAGCTACATCACCTGGTGCAGCTTGGAATGAGAGCAGGTCTGTAGAGCTACATCACCTGGTGCAGCTTGGAATGAGAGCAGGTCTGTAGAGCTACATCAACTGGTGCAGCTTGGAATGAGAGCAGGTCTGTAGAGCTACATCAACTGGTGCAGCTTGGAATGAGAGCAGGTCTGTAGAGCTACATCACCTGGTGCAGCTTGGAATGAGAGCAGGTCTGTAGTGCTACATCACCTGGTGCAGCTTGGAATGAGAGCAGGTCTGTAGTGCTACATCACCTGGTGCAGCTTGGAATGAGAGCAGGTCTGTAGAGCTACATCACCTGGTGCAGCTTGGAATGAGAGCAGGTCTGTAGAGCTACATCACCTGGTGCAGCTTGGAATGAGAGCAGGTCTGTAGAGCTACATCACCTGGTGCAGCTTGGAATGAGAGCAGGTCTGTAGAGCTACATCACCTGGTGCAGCTTGGAATGAGAGCAGGTCTGTAGAGCTACATCACCTGGTGCAGCTTGGAATGAGAGCAGGTCTGTAGAGCTACATCACCTGGTGCAGCTTGGAATGAGAGCAGGTCTGTAGAGCTACATCACCTGGTGCAGCTTGGAATGAGAGCAGGTCTGTAGAGCTACATCACCTGGTGCAGCTTGGAATGAGAGCAGGTCTGTAGAGCTACATCACCTGGTGCAGCTTGGAATGAGAGCAGGTCTGTAGAGCTACATCACCTGGTGCAGCTTGGAATGAGAGGCTGGGATGTAAACAGATCCTCTTCAAATCAAATGCATTGTTGCCAACAGCTGCTTCACAGGGTATTAGAATTGTGAGTATCAAATATTGCAGAATGCACGCTTTGAATTGACCACCTTTTCATATCTTTTTTTTCTTTAAGCTTATCAATATCACATTCAGTGAAGAGGTTAGCCTCCACTCAGCTCTCCGGCAGCTAGCTGCTAACAGCGCTAACGGTGCAAACAGCAGCATCAGTGCTAACAGATCAAACAGTGTTAACCTGAGGGGGAACCTGGGGCTGAGTAAAAAGCTTCCACCATGACGCTGTCAGATGGGGTTGTGCATCAGTGGTAACCATGGATACAGTGTACATAGAGGTGGAGCCCTGTGCTTTCCTATGAAAGTTGCTCAGTGGCACATGAAGTTAAAATGGCCTGACTCGAAACAACAAAACTATCCAGTTTTGGGTCTTTAGAGCATGCATGGGCCCTTTCTTCCTATAGGCGGACTATGCAGATGCATAGGGCCCCCGCGGTCGCTAGGGGGCCCCCAAGCTGAACGTTTTTTTTTGTTGTTTTTTTTGTATTCATTCAAAAAACTAAAAAAGTATAATTCATACACACAAAGATGAACACAATGAGTAGAAGCGGGAGGGCTGAAGCATAGCTTATGGAAAGTAGCTCTCCCGTGCATCATCCTAATACCACATTGGCATTATTGCGTCAAAAATGTATAGAAATGAAGGAGTATAAAGAAAACAGGAGAACAAATTAAATAAAAGTTAGGGCAGGAAAACAATAAATGCATACATATATATTATATATATATTTATATATATATTATATATATTATATATATATTTATATATATATTATATATATTATATATATATATATAATATATATATAAATATATATATATATATATAAGGTCCAAGGATCTTTCGCCCGATCTTGGACCTCAGAGGAATCAACAGATTCCTGAAGGTGCTGCCATTCTATATGCTGACCACTGCACATGCACAGGTGGAGTGGTTCTCAACCGTGGATTTGAGGGATGTCTACTTCCACGTGGGCCGTGCCACGTATGCAGTTCCCCCGGCGCTTGGGCAGACTGGCGGCTGCCTCGGCCGCTGGGCCCTTAGGCCCGCTGTCGTGGCGCCCCATGCAGATGTGGCTGAACAGCCTTCACTTGGACACCAAGTGGCACAGGGAAGTCAGGGTGTCTCCTGATGGGCATGCCCATGGGCGCCATCCCATCCCGCCAGGAGACCATCACCATAGGTGCATGTCTCTCAGGGCGGGGTGCAGTGCGGCAGGGCAGGACCGTTCAGGGTCAGCGGTCTACCCAGGAGGGTGCGCGCCAGGTCAACGTGCTAGAGCTTTGGACTGTGCAGCTTTCTAACCCAACTGGGGGGCAAGAATGTGCGTGTTCCTTGGGGACAGCATGTACGTTGTTGCTTAGACAACAGTCCCTTCTAGATAGTGGACGTTCTCACTCCACTGGGACCTGCTTCTGCTGCCGGATGCCCTATCATCTCCTCCGTTCGAGCCCCTGGCCCAGGTGGGGCTTAGGTGGCTGCCCATGAAGGCAGCATTTCTGGTTGCCATAGCCTCAGGAAAGCGAGTCGGGGAGTTGCATGTCCTCTCCATAAACGATACATGCCCGAGGTGGGACTCTCAGGCGTTGCCCTTTGGGCAAATGTGGCATTCCTGCCCGGGGTCCTTCCACAAACCCACTTACATCAGCCTGCCCAGCTGGCACGCTTTGACATTCAGGAGTATGGCACGTCAAAGTTGCTGTGCCCAAAGGGCGTATATCAAGGCTACTGCCTGTATACGGCAGTAGGAGCAACTCTTGATTTTGCCCTGGCGGCACTAAAGTAGGTTATTCCCTCTAACCAGTGGCTTCCTCACTGGGTTGTCGATACCATCTCACAGGCTTACGGGGCCAGTGGCCGCCCCCTGCCATCGGGCTGATATGCCACTCTACAAGGAGCATCTCAACATCTTGGGCTGCCTTGAGGGTGGTGCCCCTGGAGACCATCTGTGCCGCGGCGTCATGGGCGTCTTCTGGCACATTCTCCAGTTGTCATCAGGTCAATGTCGCCACTCCCCATTATTGGGCGTGGTCCTTTTGCCGGGCTCCGCTGCTTCCAGTGGTGAGCAAGGGCTTGGATTCTTCATGACATTGTTGGTATAAGTCATCCAGTGCTTAAAGCACCGCCTCTGGCAGTCAGTAGGGACGAAATAGAACGATCGTTACGGCTGTAACTACGGTTCTATGAGTCCCGGATAACCGCCAGAGTTTCCTGTCACTCAGAATTCTTGTGTGCTCGCGAGAAGATTCTGGGAACAGATCCTCTGACGACGTGTCACGTGGGTCACAGGTGACTTTGTTGTTATTGGTACTCGAGCTGCGCATGCGCGCGATGGACATATCCAGTGCTTAAAGCACCGCCTCTGGTGGTCATCCGGGACTCATAGAACCGTAGTTATAACAGCCGTAACTATCGTTATAATGATTTGAGAAGGTTGTGGACATAGTGGCGGTTCGATTTACTCATAATCCTGAAAACAATATGTCTAAATAAGTGTAAAAATGCTAGGCAGGAGTCACAGAGGCATCAATCTGTTTCCATTTAAATCATCATAGTCACTCAAAATTCATCCAACACTGATTTATAAATGGATTCTACCATGTCACTTTCAGACATGCTCCCACATGCCACTGTAGCCTTTACAAATGTTGCGTGCCTGGGGATTACTCTATGGGAAGAAACGGATCAGAACAAAGTGGCAATCTGTTATGTAACCATTATATCAGACTATACATCAAATAAGGCAACTCTTCTAGGAGTTAAAGCTCTTTGTAGTTTTTGAAGGTTGTAAAACTACATTTATGCCAAAGACGGTTTCTCTAGGTGTAGCAGCCTTCATACTGATGTATGTTGAAGAGGTTTCATTTCTTTTTTCTGATAAGCTAACCATTATAACCATTGTCATGGACAACTTTGGATCATACATTCATCAAGAGAAGTCTATAGCAGATGGCAAGGTTAGCAACATCTCTACTGGCTGAAAGGTTAGCCAGCGCTGTCAGACACGCAGAGACATGAAATATATATTATGGTCGTTGTGTCTGGTTGCTCATGATAAAGAATGGCCGTACTTGGCTTGTGATAGGCTTGTGTATGGTTGATGGATGGTGGTCCTAGAAACTCAGCTACAGATCACTACTACACATTTCCTGGCTCCAAACAATGTCAAAATAACAATCTGGTGGCACCAATATTTAACACATTTTAGCTCCACTTTTGTGCTGTGGGTTGAAGTGGAGATGCGTCTTACATTAATATTAACAATCATTGGCTGATGCATTAACATACAATAACTGTGTTTAAGGGCTGATGACTGCAAAGTCAAAGCAGAGAGACAACAACCTTATAAAATGACTTATAAGAGCAATCTTCTCCTCAGCACATTAAATATTATAAAAATATGTAATACCAAAGTGAGCCTTTGTTTTCCATTACCGGCCAGCCCAAGAACATAAAACGTAAGTGTACTGTTGCAATATTAAGCAGCCACTTTCCTTTAAGTGTGCTCCTGTCATGTAAAACCATGTGAGTAAAATGGTTTGTCACTGTCCGAAAACACACTTTCCAGCTACGTACATATGTGCTGCACATATAACAGTATGCACCTTGTCTGGATCAAATATAATGCTGTGTGAGCTACTGTCATGTATCCATCTTGCCTTTTAATACATGCACTCATCCTCTGTATTTATTCTACTGAAATAGACACAAATGCTTACAACAGTGTAGAATTTAGGGGGGTTAACAATTGCTTCACACTCCATACTGTTACAATAAAGTGTGTGATGTACAGTCAATGAACAAAGAATACCTGTACAATATGTATAAAATCCATTTCACCCCTTCACAGCATTTATATAAAGCGCAGTTGGTAAAACTTTGTATTGTTCAGTAACAGCTGTTGTAAGTTCAATATCAAACTCTTGCAGGAATGAGTCCTAAAACCCACAAATGAGTTGGCATTCAGCACTTCCTGTTTTCTAATCTCGAAGTCAAACATTTATTTGAACGTGTTTTTAATTAGATGCCTTATATAATGTCTGTGGTTAATCAAAACGTAAAAGGTTTTCAAGCTTTGTTCTATGACTACAGTATGAATATGTCAATACATGGTAAGTACATTCACCCCACTAGTGACAGAATGAGACTATTAAAATGTCATAACGCCGCACATAGAGTCATTGTTTCGTGTCTGTCAGTTTGACTCTGTGACTAATTCAGCTGCTAGCTTGTAGTAAAAGTGATCTGTTGATTCAATCCTATCACTGAGGGAGTTCCCTGAACAGATCACTTGTCCGTCAAAAACTCTCCAAATCAATCAGCTACAGCTCTGTATATTTACAGAGTTTTAGCAATACATTCTAAAGAGTTCCATGCGGAATTTGGATTCAACCGCTGTTCTAGCTCAAGTGAAGCTAGGTCAATACCACGTTCACTGCCATCCTCCATAAAACGGTGTCCATATTAGGTTAACAAATGAAACTACGCATACATCTACATTCAAGACTCAGACCACATTGATTTTTACATGTGACTTATCATGAATTACTCACATTTGATGAAAGGAATATTTGTCTCACTACACATGAGCTTTACGGTACGTCCACACGGCAGCGTGCGTTGAAGCTTGCCGGTGGGCGTGTCTGGTGAGCGACCAGCAACCAATCACATTGATCTCCCGCCCCGGACACACAAGCATGCGGTTTGATTGGCTAGAGCTTGTACTGGCATATGATTTGATTGGCTGGCGCTTCAGTCGAAGCTTGAAAAGTTGAACTTTTCTCAACTTTTGAAGCGAGCTTCAGAGGCAGATCGACGCGACGGAACCACAATGCAGTTGGGCAAAGCCTGACGTCACCCCATTCAAAGTGAATGGGAAGCTTCTCAGTTGAAGCAACGCACGCTGCCGTGTGGACGGTCAGTCAGCATGCAGGCCACGCCCATCTTTGTCTCAAACTAACAAACATGCATTTATCATAGTTATGATCTAGTATCAGTAAGAGATTAGCAAATATAAAGCAACTTTCTCAACAACACCAAGTAACAACTGTCTTAATCTAGTAGGACTCAAAAGTATGAGAGTATGGTGCTCTTCATTGTCAAACTAACAGCTACAGAGTAATTATGTCGTTGAAAATCTTAGGTCACAGGCTTCTCCAACAATGCAACACAATAATACAGATAAGCAGACAATATTAAAACAATAATAAAATATACTATATTAAAAGTAATACAAAAAGAAAAATAGTGAGATAAAGAGTCCATGTCAGATCCTCAGTGATGTGGACCCCGAGGAACCTGAAGCTGCTGACTCTCTCCCCCGTGGTCCCTGTCACTACCCGATCTGCAGCTCTGCCCGATCTGCAGTGCGCATGTGCGAGATGGTCCGCAAAATTGGACAACTCCGGACGGCAACCCAAGTAGGACAACATTGAAACCGTGGCTTTTGGCAAAGCTCAAAAAGGAAAACTCGAGATAGATGAGTTAGCAACTGAATAAAACTTAATAATTTCACATTTCTACACTAAGTCTAAGGTTTAATCAGCAGCTTGAGAGGATCCACCTGCATCTCCTCTCGCCCGCACAAACACAGATGCTGCAGTCGTTATTCTGAAGAGTTAATCAGCTCTAGACCAGCACTACAATTAAACCCACTGTCGGATAAACACTTCCTTCTCCAGCTGATGAGTGTTTGATTATGCATCTCTATTTACAAATATGATACCTGCAGAACGACTGGTTGCTGTGTGCTTGTTTACAGTACAGAGCACTAGCACAGCCACAAGTTGGAAGCTCGTCCTTTATGTTGTGGGATGGATAGGTTCTGGAAAGGAAGTAGATCAAAAGTAATCGACAGCTCATAAAATTCATCTCAGAAAATGTACAGGTGGATCTGGCCCTGCATCCTTGTGTTCGTAAAAACGAACAGAAAGCCTGTCCGGATCAAAAGTTCAATTTAGCTCGATGCAATCTCAGGAAAGAAATGCCATCTCACACGGTTCTATCACTGCAGTGATCTGCTATTAGCCCTAGTAGCAATCATAGCCAAGCCTCCCTGGAGAAGTTTCATAAAAACAGCCTTGGACCTTTGTGTTATCTCTCAGAGTTCTGCTGATGTAAGCTGTTTTCAAGCTACTTTTACAAAGTGGATACCTGTAGATAGAGGGTACGCCACACAACATGCATAACAGGTTTATTGATACACCCTCAAAGACTGAATGACTGAAATGTAGTTTAATGGCATTTCTCAAAGGATATTCTTGTTCATTACATGTATTTTACTAAATATACTAAAGCTGATATATCCCCAACACTACCACCGTGGTTCTATTTTTAGCATTGTTGGCACCAATAATAATTTAGATCCCAGAATATGGTAGTAAAGTGTCTATGTTCAGCACTGTAGCCTTGGAGCTGTGCTAATAAGAAACATATTTCATGTTCTTGGAACATGTCTTCATTAAGCACTTTGAGCACCAGGAAAAGCGCTATATCAATACCATATATTATTATTATTATTTCATTGACATTGCGTGCTATTGGAACACATCGGAAATATTATTGTACCTTTTGAGATCTCAATATTTAAATCAATATGTGCAAAATGTTGTTTTTTTTGGCTAATCCAGTGTTTCCTTTTGTTTAAAGGTCCCATGTCATGGCCATTTCCACTGATCATAATTCTATTGTTGAGGTCTACTAGAATAGATTTATACTGTGCAATTTTCCAAACTCACATTGGTTTCTCATACAGCATCTCTGTAAACTACGTGTATTCACTGAATTTCACTCTCTGCCTTTAACGACTCGTTGTAGCTCCAATAGCTCCAGCCCCCACCCTCCCTGTGAGCACAGTGTGCTCTGATTGGTCGGGGCGTTGTGAATCGCGCTGAGCTCCGTGGAGGTGTTATTTCCTTGTTTAGCGATACACAGCGAAACACAGCCAAACTCACCCTGAGCACACACAAAGTCACAGCGGAAGTAAAAAGTGTGGCTTGATATTGAGTAAGAAAAAGGTTGATAAACGCTGTGAGAATGGGTCTGCAGAGAGAATGGGTCTGCAGAGAGAATGGGTCTGCAGAGAGAATGGGTCTGCACAGAGAATGGGTCTGCAGAGAGAATGGGTCTGCAGAGAGAATGGGTCTGCAGAGAGAATGCGTCTGCAGAGAGAATGGGTCTGCAGAGAGAATGGGTCTGCACAGAGAATGGGTCTGCAGAGAGAATGGGTCTGCAGTGAGAATGGGTCTGCAGAGAGAATGGGTCTGCAGAGAGAATGGGTCTGCACAGAGAATGGGTCTGCACAGAGAATGGGTCTGCAGAGAGAATTTCGCCGCGATCCCAACTGTCTGTTATCAGCCTGCAGCCAGGGAGGAGAAATCAGCAGATTTGCCTGCACTGAGTGTGTGTGTGAGGAAGTCCGCTGATTGGTCAATTTGGACCAATCAGCGGGGGCTTAACGTAACGGCTCCGCGGACGTAACGGCTCCACGGATTGGTATCGCGTCATAGCTCTGGGCGCGGCTACTGGCCATTCCTACGTCACGATACCCAGGAAGTAAACAATGGACAATGACGTATCTCCAACGAGGCGTTTTGGGGAGGTATTTTCTGTGTTAGAGTTTTACTCGCTACAGGGTGTACTTTGAGAGTTTTGACTCTGCACACCTTTTACATGCATAAAAACCTTCATAACACACAAGGGGACGGGTACTAACCGGAAAAGCATGACATGGGACCTGGGATCTGTGTGTCCTCCTGTGCACACAGACCATCAACTCACCCAATATTGGCCAGTGGTGGTAAATAGATCTAATCAAATGTTCTGAGTGCAGGAACGACTGTAACATAATGCATTATTAATGCTAAATAAAACACCAAACACTAAGTGGTAATAATCCCTTCATGCACATGTTAAACTTTTAAGTGTTTGCCATCATAATGTTTTGAATGCTTCCTGCTGTAATAATGTTAGTCCTGGATTTATCAAAAAACATCTGACTTTGTGGCTGCCTGCTTTGAATATCTGCTTTGGTTAAATGTTATATATATGTGAGCGATGTCTCATACTATTTGCTCTCTGTGCTTTACATTAATGTTTGTATGCAGGAAGCAATTTATAAAAGGTGTAGATGCAGTATTACTCTAACAACACACTCTTTTTATCTCTAACACAACAGATACGACTGAACATCCCCGGCCGGTAACAGCAGCACACAAGAGGATGATTGACTTGTGGGGGGGTGTAGGTAGAGATAAACTACAGCATCCTTTCACTCATCCTGTCAATAATGAGGACAAGAAAGAACCTTTCACTGAGAACGTGCATCGCAAATGATTATAATGCTTCCTTTGTGAAATGGGATGATTTGCCACATAATAGAACATCTAACATTTTGATAGAGACCTCCCCGAGATATCTGATACGTCTGTACAAAAACCTGCCAGTCAAAACAACTCAGAGAGAACTGGCAGGTGGAAGGAATTTGAAACAGCTGGTCTCTTATTCCACAGCACATGGAGGCATGAGCCCTGTGTTGGTTTGAGGATTGTGATGTTTTCTGTAGAAAAGAAATACGTGTCTTTTTCAGCACCTCGGCACAGACGTTTGAAATGCAGATGACAATGGCATTTTGAAAAAATGATGGTCTCCCTAGAGTGTCGGTCATCAGAAGAGCTCCATCCCTGTTTCAGCCCAGGAAACTTGGAGGAGAGTGTTAGCATAAAGTACATTCCTCCCTATTCTCAGTCCCTATGTGTCAACCTGTTTATTTGTTAAAGATTCAAAGGCTTTATTGTCATATGTACTTCCACTACAGCATAGTTGTTCACAGTGGAAGTCTAAATTCCCAGGCTCCTTCAACTAGTGCAACATACAGCATACTTATATAAGACATACACAGAGATAACATGGTGTAAGAGACATACTGATGCAGGTAAAATAGACAGATTAGAAGTTGACTGTGTACCATAAGTAAGTAAAGATACTTCACAGAGCTCAGGAGTTTAGCAGCCTGTGTGATAAAACTGTCCCACAATGATGGCAGTAGACACAACATATTGTTGAAAGCAACCTAATACTATTTATTTAAACGTAATATTATTGCTTTCAACTCACCTACTACAGTTATGTGAAATCTGTTGACCTAATACATTTCATTAAAGTTCATGTTTCAGTGTTTTCAGCTCCGTCCTGGTGATGTGCTGTGCAGTTCTCACCACCCTCTTTACAGTCTTACGTTTGAGGGCGGGGCAACTGCCGTACCAGGCCGTGATGCAGCCAGTCATAGATGCTTTATTTTTCTATTTTAAAGGTCATTGTCACTTTTGCTTCTGCTTCCGCCATAATTCTCAGTGTTCTGAGAGACTCTGTCACAATGCATAAGACAAAAGCCTTTCCTCACATTGTGGCTCATCACGGCAGTTTCTCGTCTCTGCTGCATTTAGCCTAAGTATGATTTTAGTTTATGTTCTGGTTTGTCAGTTAGATGATGGAAGGCTGTTCATAATTCAGCAGTATTCTGTTTCTATCCTCTAAAGTAAACCATCTCAGATTCAAATGATATTTCATCTGCTGCTTTAACAATACACATCAACGTAAAATATGCAGTTGTAAGATTGAATACCTGTGCTTTACTGCTATATGCTCCACCTGAACAATATTAATGACCACTCAAGCTATTCATTATGAAACATTTACAGTTATGAGGAGTCCATTCTGGTAGCCCTATAACCTCCAGCAGCAAGCATGTCGATCTAGATGTTCATGTAATCATCGATACCTCAAGAGTGCAGAAGGCTGAGTTAGAATTGAATGCAACACATCCAGTGGCTTGAGGCTCAACGTTTGAATAGAACAGGCTAAAAAACAAGCTGGCCTTGGTGCATTATGAAAAATAAGGTAGCAAAAACACATTCCTCAAGGTCTGGGCCAGATGTGATGGGAGGGCAGATACACCACGGGGCTCAGTGGCAGAATATAATCTGCCACATACATGAAACTGTAATCTGATTCACCCTGGAGGCCTCCTTAGCAAGGTTTAATTCAACCTCCAACCTTGCAGGGAAGCAGAGGGCAAGAGAGGTCTGACGCCATCATTGTTCACCATAGCAGCTCAGCCAAACAGGAGACAAGAATGCTCCAAAGATCTTTTTAAATAAAGAAATGGGAGATGACAGAGATATGAAAGAGGCTTGGTTTGTGTCTGAAAAGCTACATGACTCTCTCTCCTCCATTAGATGAAATGGGAAAGTAGAAAGTTGTTTATTTTGTAAAGACTTGACTTATTTACGGTCACAGAGCAGTAACCCCACCAATGGGCTATGTCATTGTGTTGCTTTGTGACATCGGGATGCGTTTAGCCAGAACGTATAAGTGCCTTGATGATAAACACCATTAATAGCTTCAGCCACGTCCACTGGGCTGTTGGCAGCAAGTGGGTCATTCACACCACTCCAGCTGATTATTATTCATGACCCTTCAAGCCAACCAGTTCACATCGGCTTGAATGGAAATATACTTTACGAGCAAGGACTCTTACAACAACACATTTCCTCATCGAGCCGAACACATCTTTCTATGAACACTGACATTACAGACGCAACTGTTCGGTTATAATAGAACAGACGCGTTGATGTGTTTAGTCAATAGGATGGCCGACATGAGCTTTTATTGTGTCAATTACAGAGACTCTAAAATCTAATATTACAAACATAAACACACACCAATAGTAGAGTGTGCAGGCCTGGTCATGTCACTAATACTTGAGTTTGTTCACATTTACTCATGTCATTGAAGTGTGATACAGCCAGTGCTCTTGCATAAAGTTAAAGGATTGGATATTTATTTTATTAGTTTACATTTGATCTATAACAGAAGAGACCACAATACACCAATAAGAAATGTTCCTACTAGCAAGCATTGCATTGTGCACAGCCAAAGCCTTATAAGCCTTTCAAGTGATGAAGGTAATGAATTACATGCTTGGCGATTAATTAATAAATCAGACATTACTTGAAAAAGCGTCTAATTGAAGATATATGAACTCAAAAACAGAACACTGATGTGCACACAGCACTAAATGGGAATATCAAAAGGGGTCGTGAAATACATTTTATGGAAATCAATTCATGTTGATGTATGTACTGTACTTCCACACGCAGCTACTTATTGCTCCATCATCAATTGACATTAACATTAAGTCATATTACTATATCCATTTTATAGAAAATTCCCATAATGGGCGGCCTGTTCTTCCTTCCTTCAGGCGCTGGTCCTCTACCAGGGTTCTACTCAGTATCTGTTCCTAGCACTGTGCTGGTCTGGACAGAGATCTCTGATGTGGTTTCTGAGATGTGCTGGGGTCACTCTCCCAGTCTGGAGGTTACAGCCTCCCATGTTTTATGAATGTGCTGTTACCCGCACCAGCTGTGGGTTTGACCGGTTAGAATGGGCATGCATGGAAGTGTTTCTTTGCTATTCTTTAATTGTCTGGTACAGGTTAACCACCAATAACATGTTTGGTGGTCAAATTCTTCTCCTGTCCAAGTGTTGCATTGTCCTTGGGCAAATGACTGAACCCCAAATGGATTACGGTGGCTGTATGGTAGCTCATGGCAACATCGCTGTGAGAGAGTATGTGTGAATAAGAAGCAGATTGAAAGGCAACATCGATAAAAGCACCTTATAAATACAGACATTTACCATGTGTGAGACTGAAATGAAATGAAATGTGTGTTCTGAATATGTCCAGCTAAACCAGTGTTCATGGGCAGAGAATCTGATGTTTAACTTTTCTTAATGGGAAAACAATGAAACCATCAACCAGGTGAAGCTAATGCAGTGTGAAGTACATGTTTCTAAAGTAACCACCTTCAAAATGCTGCATGTTATTATGAATCAGCTAAGTTGTTTAATTATTTGGAGTAACACAGTGTGTTGTCTGTGCTTTGTCCAGGCTAAAGCTCAAATGGATCTGCTTCATCCTCTCTAAGATTGTAAACCAAAAAAGCCAATATAATATTTATGGGTTTGCCCTCCGATAATAATTATTTAGACTTGCTTCAAGAGTTGGGCACTGCACCAACCAAAACATCTTATGATTCTAAAAAAGGCCAAAGATTACAAATGTTTGAAAATAATGAAGTTGTACACAGTCTTCGATCTGATACATCATATTGCCAGCAACACTGTGCTTTAACCCTCTGCAGTGGTGTTGCATATGCATACGGTTGAGCAGACATATTGACTCATATCCATTGTGTTATTTGGTCTGGAGAATTTCACCTAATGTCACATCTATCCACGGCAGAGCGCTGCGAGTTTGAGCTCTCAGTTGACATCTCACTAACATGCGTGACGGAGGCAGAATAACTACCAGAGTCTGATATAGAAGTCGTTCTGTGCTCACAATTGTCAATTTTGCCGGGTCGGAGATAGCCAGATGTATCCAAGATACAGCTGTCCATCATCCTGAACAATCTCATTTCCTTATCGTTCATCAATCTGAATTACTACGGACAGTGTCTGATAACATGCAGCAAATCCCAGCCTCAGGGCCCAGGCTTCGATTTGTGCCACACTTTTTGATTCCCACAATCACTGGGAGAAAGTGACGGCAGGAAGTGTTCTGCAGGGAGATCCACTGACTGCAGGACAGCATGATCCATCATGGGAAAGTTGAAAGTGCCCATCTTGTTGTATCTTCAACTTTATACCCGTTCCAGCATGCAGGTACATCCCTCTGCCATCTGCATAGACAGAGACTGAACATTAATCAGGGGGGGCTGATATACCTAGATGTCTCACCTAAAAAGAGGCAAACGCACATTTAGAGGTGAAACGAAAAACATTCTATGACCATATGCCAGAAGTGTGAGTAATTAATTTGAAATTAGCAGGAGAGGGAGCGGGTTGGGGACGTCTGGGGGGGGGGGGAATGCAGATTGTCTGTGCACCGGTTAGACATTGGCAGCCTCCGCTCAGTTGGAAGGTTCCTTGTGTGATTAATCTGTTCCTGTGTTTCAAGTCCAATGTTCACCAGATGCTTGTATCATAAAGAAACAGCGGCTGCTGCCAATCAGGAGCCTAACACTTCAGTAATTCTCTGCTCGCCATCTGAAGACACAAACAACACACATCATTCCTCTGCCCCTCAATTTGACATGTGACATGTCTTTAAAGTGGGAAATAGGAGCTCCATGACAAGGTTTCATAATGATGTTAACAGAGATAATGGTACATCTAATACTTCAAAGCTTAACAAAATATTAGAGAAACCATTTTATTCATTCCCAAAGGGATATTTGATGATTTGTATCCAGTTAATCTTTTCATTATATTTTAGGATGATTGGACATGATCAAACAGTGTGTCTTCCTTTAAAAAAGAAATGGCAGTGTGTGTTGGATCTTAAGACATTTAGCATGTGATGTCTATGTTGACTGCTAACAGGTGATTAGAGATACACATTGTGCTATATGGAAAAAAGCATATGTTTCTCTATACTGTGTACATCAAGCAGCTGCAGTACATGTGTGTTTTGGTGTCACAAGGAAAGATGGGAAGTAACAAGATATATCAGACGTGCACATGCAGACACACACACCAGGGGATGAGCGACAGAGAGCTAATAACCCATCAAAAGAATAACTGTGGCTGCCAAAGCATACGAGTTCAAGCAGAGCCGACGAACAGGAGAAGACCGCAGTGTGCTCCGGCTCCCGACCAGACGTCCCGACGCTTCACAACATGACCTCCATTTTTCAGACAAATCAATCTATGAGCGACGGGCTAATTGCCAGGAAACTCGCAGCGTGACCCATTAGGCTCCCGTTCCACCCACGCACACACAGAGTGACATGACAAGCCGGCAAATAATGCGGAAAAGAATGGTTTGACAAAAGTAAAATGAAATAAAATACAAAAGCTAGTAGTTTTAATTGGTGGTGCTGCAGTATTGCACAGAGATTTATAGTTACACTCTTCTCTGGCAAACACCACACCCTAATTAAAGTCAGTTTTCAGATGAGTGATGTTTCCAAGTCTCATTATCTGAAGCTCCAAGTTGCATGTGTAGAGTGTTCCGTAGATTCTGCTCAGGCTGTGTCCAAGTGACCTTGTGTGAACTAACCACAATTGACATTTGTTGTTCAAAAGCATGTCAGCGCTTGCTGTAATGGTCTGGTGGTTCAGTGGTTTCAGTAAATGTCTCTCCTCTAATAATACTGGACTGGAAGAGTTTGATCTAGTTTAAGATGAGAAAGCCGGGAGCGCATGCTATTTCCTGGTGTCAATTACCAACAAAACTCATTTCATAACATCTAATAACAACAAACAAGGTTACTTTTAAAAGCTAAATATGTTCCATTCAGAGCAGAAAGATCGTCCTCCACACGTAGGGGATCACAAGAAAGAGAAAATAATTGATCACAATATTTTTGACCAAATAACTCGACAGCATATTGCAACAAAAGGGTTAACCCTTAGTTCTTTCAAAAAAAGATGATCACATTACATAATTAATTGATAAATATAATAAGGTAATTTGGATAAACTAAGTAGGTAAAGGCAAATTAAATCCTTTAAGTAGAAAATTAATATGATACTTGGATCTTAATATCTAAACCAAAACAATATCAGGGCTAGTGGAGCCTCACAGCCACGCCCCTTTCCCGCGTCCATTCGCGTTGTCTCGCTGTCTCGCAGACCCCACGCAGCAAGCAGGAAATGAATCCAGCTTACACTGTCCGCTCCTCGAGCCTCAAAGGGCGGAGCAGCGAGCCCCCCACGTCCCGCCAACACGGCTCCCAGACCCCACGCAGCATGCTCATCAGTTTCTCATTACTGGTGTCATTTTCTGGTTGCTAACGCCATTGTAAAACATAATCACTGATGTTCCGCTGTAACGGTGGTGGACTCATCAGAACAGAGTGGGCGAGCTGACCAATCAGAGCACACTGGGCTCACAGGGGGGGGGGGCAGGAGCTCCAACAAGCCGTGTAGGACAGAGAGTGAATACACATACAGAGATGCTGTTTGAGAAACCAATGTGAGTTTGGAACATTGAACAATGTAAATCTATTCTAGTAGACCTCAACAATGGAATTATGATCAGTGGAGATGGCCATGACATGGGACCTTTAACTAGGTTTTAAACAGGATGTGCAGTTTCAGTGGCTCAGTCAGTAGGGGCTTGGACAAGTCCCCGAACAGACTTAAAGTATGGAGTGTGGACTGCTACTTGGAGAGGTCCCAGTTCACCTCCTGCTCTGCCGTGGTGCCCTTGAGCAAAGCATCGGACATCCTCCTTCCCCCCTCACTCCCATTGCTCCCCGGGCGCTGTACAATAGCTGCCCAATGCTCCTAGTACCAGACTCCTGGTACTAGGATGGGTTAAAGCAGAGAACACCTTTCACTGTGTGTGCTGTGTGCTCTGCATGTGTGACCATTAAAGAGGGTTTCATCCCTCCCATTCTATTCTATTCTGTAGACCAGATGTCCTCAAATGGATTAAGCTGAAACCTCAGGTAACTGCTAACCGTGTTTCATTCTCATAACATGTATGTTCAAGCAGGGCAAACAGCTCAAGGTGTCTGCTCATATCTCCACTGTGCTTTGAGCAGAAAGACAATTTGCAAACCAGATTCCTGACAATACATTTTATATTTTAAAACAAATACGCACAAGACAGCTGAACCCCCCTGCAGTGAGCCGCTTGCTGTCACAGCACCCTTCTTATTCCTCCACTGTTATCTCCCCTCCTTTCCACAGATAGACCCTTACATCGTAAACAGCCAGTACATGCCCCCCTCTCCACACAGTGCTCAGACACTTTAAAACAGAGGATCAAAGACCTCCCTGATCAAGGCCGGCTCTGCAGGACTTGGAGCTGCGGTAGGCAATGTGAATCCACTCGTGGACAAAACAAAAGAATGGACAGCAATCAATACAGCCCCCTTCTTCACTTTAACACACACTGCTTTGCTTTAGGAGCTGCAGCATAATGATCTGATGAGACTCAGACATTGAACACTCATATACATCTAGCCTTAATGTGTGCTTTCTGAGGGTGACATCTGACATCGGCTTCAAGGGCAGAATTATAGGACATGAATAAACAAATGCAAATCACACATTTACCATGGCTTCTCGTCACTCACTAACGAGGTGAGGCTGTACAGCATGAAGTCAGTGATCTATTAAAGATGCTGACTAGCTCTAACTCACGGGTTTGGGTGTTGAAGCCATTAAAGCAGTTGTCATAGAGGTGTGTGAAGGTTATATAAAAATACAACCTGTATACCCAGTAAAGAATCCAAACGATCACATACATCTGATTCTGCATCCAACCTGCTGCTAGAGAGTAAGCCAGACTTTTCCACAATCTCCAACCAGCAGTTAAGACAGAGACATTAGATGACATGGGGGGTCATTTCAATCCCCCACATTTCAACAATATGTCCCATCTGCAGCAGAATGTGATGCTGTTGATCTGAAACCACTTTACCAAAAGGAGACATCGGGCTCCGTAGCTGCAGGTGGTCAGAAATGTGACGTATTGAAAACTTGACAAATTGAAACCCTTTCAGACTCTGTGGTGTAGAGAGCTGCTGCTGAACTCAGATCAGTTTGGTACACAGCCCTGAGACATTAACAGAGCATATGTTGCTATAGTGAAGAGTTGCATACACTTTTCAGGGGCCGGAAATAGTTTTCTTGTTCCATTTATCTTCTGCCAGCAGTTGTTGTTCCCCCTTTACTGACAACAATCAGCTGACGGCTAACTTGGAAGAAAAGACACATTTTGAACTTATGGACATAAGGACAAGTCAAAGCACATCCCATGTATTGGTCTGTAGGGACACATAGTTTGTTACACCTAAAAGTTCATTTCAAAACTCCACTTATTTTAAGATTAATAATAAATACATTTATTTTCTTTATAAATAATTCCAATTGAATTAAGACTCAAATCCCCCAGGGTCAGTTTAAATAGACATCAGAGTCTGTCGAACAGAGTTTGTGTATAGATCAGGGATCTTTGAACATTTCTTGCAGGTCTCCCTTGAAAAAGAGATCTCTGATCTCAAGGGACCATCTGATTAAATAAAGGTTTGAAAATCCTGTTAAATCTGTTTTATTCCTAATGTGTTTTGTATTTCACTCGATTTCACATGCATTCACAAACATGTCAGTGGACAGCTGACTGCAGATGTTGTGATGCTTTCCCTTGCACAGATCGGAGCCTGGGCCCTTGAATCATAACACGACGTAGCAGACGAGGTGGCCGTGCCGCTGACGGTTCTGTCTGTGCAGATTCTGAGGTGGGCTTGATGTGTGAGGCTCTAAAGGGCAGAGACTAAACCTGATGACATGAGTGTGTGCAGCACAGTGTACTGTGACTCAGTCTGACCTTTGAAATGTAATGCATTGTAATGTCAGAGTCACCCACAGCGTGAACAGTTACATTAGTATTACAGATGCTTCAGCACCATAATACTGCAACAACATATTTATTATTTATCCCACATTTGCTTTGCATCAAAAAGTGCTTTATATTCTTTGGCTCGTGTTACTGGTTCTGACTGAAGCTGTAAGAGTGTGCTGAACTGAAGGCTCTGCTCCAAATCATACTCAGACTAGCAGTCCTTTTATGCAGGCAATGTTGTTGTTTTTTTCATAGAGTTTTTCTTGTACTATCCTCCTTTTCATTCCACCATTCTTATTTATAAAAGCAAGATGTGTGGCGCGTTTGATCCTGACAACATGAAACTCCAAGGCCATCAAGCAAGGCTAAAATGTTCAGTGCTGTTGTCTGAAGAAAATAAAACAGAAAGAACTGTTTTTGTGAGCACCTGTCTGCAGTTCATGTCTATTTGTGCTGCTTTCCAGTACCAGAGAAAAGCCTTTCCTGCGTCTGCCTATTGGGTTTAAGCCGTGCACAGTGAATGCAACCACATTGGCTTTCTAGTAGAATTTCTCCCAGGAACAACGACTTTGTAATTGTCAGCAATATGGAGCCAAAAACATAATCAACTTTTGAATACGCCCTGGCACCGGCTAGCTCTCCCAGCACACAATGCTTTTCTCCCCAGAGCCTGGACGTAAACATGTGCACACAAAGATCCTTTAAACTGCAGGTATAAACACATCACACTCACACACACACACACACACACACACCCACACACACACACACACACACACACACACACACACACACACACACACACACACACACACACACACACACACACACACACACACACACACACACACACACACACTGACTACACCTGCATTCAGGAGGATTCAGGCAGCCTGAGTCTGCAAACCAGCTTCCTGTTTGCCTTTAATTACAGACAGGCTCTAATAGGGGGATGGGGCAACTATTTCCTGCTCCCTATGGGCAATCTGGGAGGCTCAAATTGAAGATGATTCCTACACATGGCCTAGATTCAGCCTGCAAATTCCCCTCTGCCCAGTGTGTAGCAGCTTATCATTGTGCAATAACAGTGTCAGAGAAAATAGAGCCGATGACACCCCCCCCCTCACCACCAGCACCTTCCTCCAGATTCTTGTTGTCTGTCATCATGTTGTGCCTCTGTCTCTTAACAAAGGCAAACCCCTGGGTGAGTGGGGTAAGATTGAAATGTCTAGCCTCATATTTAACACAAAACCCAAACAAAAACTGAAAACACTTCACTTAGATGGGAACGCTAGCTTGGTAAAAGGATAAATTGAACCCGTCTTTAAATGGAATAATAATAATTAAAACTGCGGTCGCACTTGTGCGCGCAGTGATGAGCGGGCCCTCGCGTCCGTGCGTCTGTCGGGGAGGGCAGCCGGTCGGAAATGAGCCGTTTGTCATTTCTCTAATATTTGCGTCCCAGACTCCCAGGTCCTCCGGCGAAGGAAAACAAATTTCTCTAAAGGCTCGTCGAGGATTGCTTTTCGAGGAGGCTGTCTGGAGGTGCCGTAACCGAGGATACACTGATTTAGAGGAGAGAGGAGTCTCTCTGGAGGAGCTATAACCGAGGGTACAAAGATGTAGAGGAGAGAGGAGTCTCTCTGGAGGAGCTATAACCGAGGGTACACTGAAGTATTCACTGAGTCGATTCCAGCCAACAGAGATGTTTAAAAGAGGCGTGACGCATGGCTGGACTTCTGTCAACGAAGCACAGCTCTGCAAACTGTTCCCGTTGTGATTATAAGTTATTCAAGATGATCAAATGTAAATCAGACTTTCCGCCCTTTACCGTTTGTTTACTCACTAATCACATCTCCCCTGGATGTTAGGCTATTTATTTTAATACAACTGCTTTCATTGTGAGGCGATGTTTACAGTGAGAACAGCAATAATACATGTAACAGGCCGACATTACACACTTTATTTGTATGCTTTAGGAGATATCTACAAGTAAACAGTAGATATTTTTCATGAAACCATATAGTGCTTCACATAATAAAATATACAAGGGCTGTAGCCTGATATACATGATATGCTTTAGGAGCTGTATGTGTGTGTTGTACAGTCAGTTGGTGTCTGTTGTGGAGTGTATAGGTGTCTGTTGTAATTGAATTTGCCGCCAGCAGAGCCGGTGTGTGTGTGTATGGGTTAGGGGTAACCCTAAACCCTAACCCTGACCAGTTATGAGCATTTCTTTCTAAGCCCCGCCTTTTTGCAAACAGGTTTAGATTAATGACGGGCATATTTATCGACTGAACATGCTCATTTTCTACGGCAATGTGTCTGACCATCCAGCGATGCTGTATACTAAGTTTGGCGTTGAAAAATAAATCGTCAAAAATTGTACATTCTCTGTTAGCTTACGAGCTCCCCGTTTGAGCTAGCAACTATTTTCTTCGCAATTTATCATCATATTGGATAGGGGTTGAATTTGTCCTGTATTGGAATTTTTCCGATCATTCTCCAAGCAGGAGTTTGCAGAAATGTCCTTAAAATGGCTGAAAAAGGCACATTTTTAAAAATGGCCGACTTTGTCGGGGGCGGGGCTAATAAAAGCCAATTTCAGATATGTCCGCAATCATAAGAGCAATGTGTATACAGTGTTTCGTGAATATCGGAATAACTATATCCGAGTAGTTTGGAGTAATTTGCGACATGTAAATCGTCAAAAATTGTGTATTCGCTGTTAGCTTACGACCTCCACGATTGATTTATCAAAAATGTAATCCGCAATTCTTCATGACATTGGCCAGGGGCTGAACCTGTCCTGCATTGGAATTTTTCTATACGCGAGTAGTTTGGAGTCATTTGGAGTAATTTGTGACATGTAAATCGTCAAAAATGGAAAGTTCTCCGTTTGCTTACGAAATGATTTTTCCGATCATTCCCCTAGGAGGAGTTTGCAAGAATGTGCTTAAAATGGCTAAAAAACGCAAATTGTTCAAAATGGCCGACTTCCTGGGGGGCGGGGCTAATGGAATCTATTTACCAATATGTCCGCAATTCCATGAGGAATGTGTGTGCCAAAATTCGTGAAGTTCTGAGAAACTATATGTGACTACCACACAATAGGGGGCGCTAGTGAGCAGTTCTTTAAAAAAATGAAGCTCATTTTATGCTATCGCAATTTAAAAAAAATGTATAGGCCACGCCCACATTCTGAATTTGTTGCGACACTTTAAATCTGAGTTCGTGTAAAAAAATATATATATATTCGTCCATCCGCTCTTGAGTTTTAAATTGGTGGTGTTCTATAGTCCAAAATAAAAATGCTTTGGTGTGCATATTCCCCAAGACAGACTGAACCTATTTACCAAAATCTGTGATGTTTGGATACATTGTTGATGAGTTATGAGCATTTCTTTCTAAGCCCCGCCTTTTTGCGAGTAAGTTTTGATTGACGGCGGCAATATTTATCGTCCTAACATGCTCATTTTCTACGGTAATGTGTCTGACCCTCCACCGATGCTGTATCCGAAGTTTGGTGTTGAAAAACTGAAAATTGAAATTTAAGTGAATATTTAACTGTTTTGAACATTATGCTAATTTACATTCTAAAAAATGTAGGCGGAGCTTAGGGTTCCAAGAGGATTATTTGTAGAGCAGGTCCACCCGGACATTTGTTCCAAATTTCAGGTCATTCGGAGTTACGGTGCGACTTTGTAAATGTATTCCGAAATGGGATTTTGATAGGTGGCGCTAGTGAGCAGGTTGGAATATTTAACCCATTGACTCCAGAATATTGCATTTTTCATCGGTCTTGGCGTCCGTGCAAAATTCTACAACTTTTGAAGCATCCTAAAGATCTCAAAAAGAGGAAACGCCAGCACTATAATAATAATACCACCAATAACAATAGGTTCCTCGCACTTCGTGCTAGGATGCCGTCGGGTCCTAGCGCTCCGTGCTCGGGCCCTAAAAATGTGCAGCAGCCATACCCAGCAGAGTCTGTTCAGCTGAGCTGTGGGATTTCAGCAGCAGCTCCTCCTTTGGGCTGCGTTAAAGTTTGGATTAGTATCCGCTGCAGTTCACCATGGCTCTGCTGAGCATCTGCAGGCTGCCAGTCGCTTCAACACAGCCATGTCCCTTTACTGAGGGAACACATTGATCTGTGCTGCTGATGTACAGGAATGGTGTCTTTTAAGAACTATGCACAGCAGAGGTCGCGTTAACCGAATATTTTCCGTCGTTTTTTTAACAAAGACGGGCAAATCTGAAAGCCGTCCGTCATTTTCACAGATTAGAACAAACTCCGGACAGCGCCAAAGTTTCTCCGCAGCGGGGCTCCAGTGTTATGCCGTGTTATGCCGTGTTATGCCGTGTTATGCCGTGTTATGCATGCCAAAGGGAAATGATATAGTTTCCAAACCTAACTTTGCCAAACAGATCAACGAAAGTATTTGCTTTACACTGTGGGCGTTCCCGCGCGGTGCTGTGGGCATGCATAACACGGTACTAACAGTTCATGAACGAGAGTCCCCGCCCCCCCCCCTCCCGTTGACAGGTCACGAGCGTGATCTCTTCCCCCCGGCAGAGTTCTGTACAGGCCGACGGGTAATAATGGATTTTGACGGAAATGTTCCGATCCTTTTTTCGCTGGGCAGCGCAACCTCTGATGCACAGTTTACCATGATACGTCAGTAACCTTACATGTTCCCTCAAACATTCATACTGCAGCATTCCTTAGATATGTTTACCATCATAAATGATCCTCACATTTACATTATGATAGCTTCTTACAGCACGAAGCATTAGCCTGCTTTTGACCCCATACTGGATCTCTGACGCCGTCACAAGAAGAAATAAAAACATCTCTTCGCTACACAGTCTTGTAAGCTGTCAACACACCCGAAGAAAAACAGCATCAAAGCAAAGTGACAGAGGAGGAAAGAAAAACTGCAGACTGTGGGGAGGCAGTGGAGCTGAGGCAAAGGACCCCCCCCCCCCCCCACCCTGTGTATCCTGCCAGTCCCCCTGCCACCACCTCGCTGACCTCTGGTCAATCAAAGGCCCATTCACCCTTGCAGTATACGTTAATACCAGGCCTGGCACTTCAGCCTCAGCAATCATACAGGTAAGACAGAGACGTGTCTGAAGGCGCTGTTTATTCTGTCAGTGAGTGGACATCATGCCTGCTGCTCTATTTAAGCTGTCAAGCATCACAGCCTCAAAACAGGCACAGCTGGCTCCCTGTGTGCCGGCACAGGAAGATTGATGAGGGGAGCCTGGCAGAGAGAGGCCGTGCAGCCGAGCCTTTGTGCCGCTCGGTGTGTACACATCATTTTCTCCCATTCCAGCGGAGGATCAGCAGCAGCAGATTAAATGACAGAATGCATTTCCATCACACCATACACATTCGTTCAAATGAATTAGTGCTACCATTCAATAAAACGTGGATTTAATTATGCACACTTGTATTCCATCACTCTAATGCCATTATAGTCTAAAACATAATTGATATCGCCATGAATTAAAATCCCATTGTATCATAAAGTCAGATAGCAGGCATGGTATGTGTTGTTATTTTGCATATACCATGCATAGGATTTGATGTAAAGGGGAGAATTGCAGCCATATTTAGAATGTGTTATACACTTTAATATACCAAGTACAGAGGCTAATCATATCCAGCTATCAGTGTAACAGCTCTTGGAGCTCCCTTCACATGATAGGATTGTCCTTCTCTCATTGTTAGTTCAGGTCCCTGCCTGCATGTCCTGCTTATGGCTGCATCCCTTACAGCTGTTATCCCATTGCTTTGCTGTTGTACATTTATTATAAAGTGTTTCAGTTCCTACTTCTATAGGTGTTAAATAATGTACAGCTCCTTCTAACACTCTGTGTACTCCTGGTGTGTCTCAGCAGTGTTTCCATGCAGATGTCCACAGGGCTGAGCAGCGGCTAACACTTATTTGTAGCTTCACCTCCTCTGACATAACTGGATGGATTGTTTGTTAAACTGTGGGTACCGTCATGTGTGTCTGAGTGTAGCAGTGCAATGGATGAAGCATCCAGTTGTGGATCTGTTGCAGCACAGCTGGCCTGCTGCTTTGCAACATGGCTGACATTTAGTGAAATCAGCCCCACATTAGGTTTGCAGAGGAGTTGCATTTCTTGTGAAATTAGTATGATTGTTTGTTTGTTTTAATTTCAGCAGCCTATTGCAACTGCCTCTCAGTGTATGAGCCTTTTGTTGTTGGGACCTCACATCATGGCATGGATGATTTCAAAGTGTCCTACACTGAGCAAACTAAAACGTTGACTTTTGCTGAGGAGGCTGCAGCAGCCCCATCTGCGAGGCTCCACTAACACATTTCACATAACTGTATTAGGTTATTTGAAAGCAATAATATTAAGTATATTTATCTAACCGAATACAGTTATGTGGAATCTGTTGACATAAAACATTTAAAGGTCTCCTATTATGCTATTTTTAGGCATGTATTATAGGTCTCAGATATATAAAAATTAAGGCTGTCAAGTTAACGCGTTAATAAATAAAAAAATTAACGCCACTAATTATTTTAACACGATTAACGCATGTGTATTTTTTGTCCTATTGGCCGCCCAGTATTCAGAACGCATCGAGTTTAAAATACCATCTACAAGCTGATGCTGACAGCCCCGCTCCTGCCGCCTGCTTGTGGCAGACCACACTTCCACGCTCACCGGCAGGCACCGACTGACCATCGGGAGGACCGGGAGGCGTATGTGTGGCGCGAGAGAGAGAGAGAGAACGTGCATACGTGTATTGTTGTTGTTAGCATCTGGTGCTAGCTAGCAGCGCTAACGGATATATGGAGCTGTTTCAATGAGAGACAACTCAAACAGAGGAGCGACATTTCGCCGACAACTGCGCCGAGCACTTGACTTTATGCAGGAAGCCAGACAGCGGGACATTGTACGTAAAGTCAGCACACTCAGCACGGGTAGTGCGCAACATGATTGCAGCGTCCAGGCAGCTTTTGGAGCATATGCCTTGAGTTGCACATAGCTCCAACGATCCATCACACACACACACACACACACACACACACACACACACACACACACACACACACACACACACACACACACACACACACACACACACACACACACACACACACACACACACACACACACACACTGTATTGTATTATTGTATGAGAGGTTCCAGGTTGTTTTGTTTAATATTCATAAGAATATTTGTCATTGATCAAATCATAATAAACAAACATTTGCATAAAGCATATTTGTCCACTCATATGTTGATAAGAGTATTAAAAACTTGAAAAATATCCCTCTAAGGCAGTGATTCTCAAATGGGGGGTACTACGCGGACCCCTATGGGTACGTTTGGGGTACTGCAGGGGGTAAGTGAGATTAAAAAAAGATACCATGCATGATTACAAAAAGAGTCTTAGTACAATAAGTGAAATAGAAAACACAATTGTATATAAAATATTTCTAGAACCACCAAGGGGTATATATAAATGTCAAATGTGTGTATTATATGTTATAGTTTTTCATAATATATCATTTTGTTCATTGGTTTGTTAAACATATATATTACTTCAATTGAAAAACTCCTTGGAAAAATCGTTATGTATATGTTCTTTCTTTTCATGAACAAAGATGAACAAATCCTTAGTAATTCATGCATGAAGGAGTTAATACATCACACACTGACGGAACATCGCTATATTGTAATTATGTATATCGGCTTTTTCTATCAAAAATGTTAGGAGTCGGTCAGGGGGTACTCGGCTGAGAAAATGTTTCAAAGGGGGTCCATTCCTGAAAAGAGTTTGAGAAGCACTGCTCTAAGGTACATTTAGAACAGACAAACAATGTGCGATTCATTTGCGATTAATCGCGATTAACTATTTTAATCGACTGACAGCCCTAATACAAATATATAAAAAATATGTTGTGCTCAACATACCAAACAGATCATGCATTTTAGACATCCCTCATATCCCTCTATTTCAGGCCTGTTAGAGAACTGCAGGTTTGGGGTCCTTAGCTTGAAAAGAAAAAAGAGAGGAGGGGGTGCTAATGCCTACTCAGAATTCAACAAGATACAGCTTCATGCCATATCATGTTCCAAACCACATCAAGGATAATTTCTCTCAAATGCTTTTTCTCTTGCGAGTTTACCACAAGGTGAGTTCCTTTTTTTATTTCTTGCTTTTTTACACACACTCTCTCCAGTACAGGTTAGCTCTGGGTGTTATTGATGCTTGCTAATGTAAACAAATACCATATTACTTCCAAAACTCGTCGGGCATTGTTTCTGATGCAGCAACGTTTCTGATAGGGCCGTGGGTGTAAAGCCAGCCCACATTTCTGATATTACGTCATCTCGGCAGCAGTAGCGTGGCGTGGGGGAAAAATCAGGGGAAGCCAATAATACGTCCTTTCTTTTGGGTTAGGTAGATGAGTGATTACAGCGACCGGTATCATTTTACACACATGTGTATCAGATGCAGGACTTACACACGCCTGTTATCTAACCGACAGGTCCGCACGCACTCTCCAGCCCAAACTCTAATAAGCATTCATTCACAAACTACATCAGGAGACCTTTAACGTTTTACGTCTGATTCGCTCGCACAAACGCTACGAGACGGAATTCCCTCCTGCCCTACGCTCCCAAAAGGGGAGGGGCCTGAAAGGACAGCTAAATGCACAGCAGTCCATTTTCACCAGGCCCAACAACAAGAGCAAGGCTGCTACCAGAGCATCTTATCGTGTCAGTCACGTTCTTGTGAAACACATGAAGTCTTTCAAAGACGGTGAAGTTGTGAAAGAAGCATTCCTGGAGGCTGCCGACGCGCTTTTGGGGACAGTAAAAATAACAGAAGCATTTCAACAGGTTTTTGATATAATAAAGGGGGTCAGAGTTCATATGGTGAGGGATTCCATGAGCGATATGCGCCGGCCTGTTAATAGAACTGCTCGGGTCTTGATAGATTGAGTGGGGAAGTTCATGAGATCTTTCTAGAGGGTTATCAAGAATAACTTTTATCCAATGACCTTTTCCCTCTCTGTCTGTGTCTGTGTATTCTCTTGTTCCGATTAACCCAGCCAAATCTTTTTTCTTGTTTTGTATCTATATCTACGCTGGGATCCAGAGTCGAGGCTGATCCTCTTGCTGTAGTCCTGTGTCTTGGATCCTCTATCCCGAGTTCTGGATTAAGTCGTGGACGTTTCGGGTCGTGGCTGAACCTGTCTCTGCGGTCCTGCCTTGGGTCTCATCATGCTGCTTCCCTGATGGCTTCCTCAGGATTGTAGCTGACATCCTCGTGGATTCATCTTCTTATTACAGACACATGCATTTCCTAACATTCGGTCTATATGCTGTCAAATGTATTATCTCTTGGATTTACACACGGCTTCTATTACACGTCTGTCCGTCCTGGGAGAGGGATCCCTCCTCTGTTGCTCTCCCTGAGGTTTCTCCCATGTTTCCCTTTAAACTGTGGGGTTTCTCTGGAAGTCTTTCCTTGTACGATGTGAGGGTCTAAGGACAGAGGGTCTAAGGACAGAGGGTCTAAGGATAGAGGGTGTCGTTTTTCTCATACTGATATTCTGAACAATCTGTGCTGTTGTATTTGCTGTAAAGTGTCTCTACTGTAGGCTATTTTTATTATATGTAGCACTTTGGCTCGACCAAAAATCGTTTATAAATGTGCTATATAAATAAAAACTCAAGTTAGATACCGTTATCAGCTGTAAGTTTTAGTTTGTTTGAACTTATTCATTATAATTATTGTATAAAATGGTATAAGAATGCAAACATTAAGATCTGTTCTGTTTAAATTGATTATAGTCTATTATCAATTCAGGTTAAGAAACTAGTGTTGCTTGCATCCTATTTTAAAGGCATTTATTTTTATACTCTAATAAAATGCAAAAAAAAAAGGGTTTGATTCTATTAATTTTGTCTTTTTTATTGCACTTTGGCAGCATATTCCTGAGTAGCTTCAGATCTGAGTTGTCTTATTAGTAAGCCTAATTTATACTTTTGTAGCAACACTATTTTTATATAATGGCAAAGAAAGGGTTCAGAGTCTTTTCTTTTTTCCCTGTGTCATATGTGGCAGCACTGTTCAATGTTTCTTGAAAACATTACCCACTGTAGTATGTGACGTGAGAATAAACTCCAACTCTGTATCAACAACACTGTTGTGTAACTTCAGTTAAATACTTAATAATAATAATAATAATAATAGATTTAATTTGTTAGCGCTTTTACAGGTGCTCAAAGACGCTTTACAGATATAGTGAAGGGAAAAGGAAGGAACAACAAATAAATATATAGTAAACAATCACACATTAAAAGCCAGATTGAAGAGGTGAGTTTTTGTGAGTTTTTTGAAGGTGGTGAGGTCAGTGCAGTCTCTGATGGGTTGGGGGAGTGAGTTCCAGAGGGAGGGGGCAGCGACGGAGAAGGCTCTGTCCCCCCAGGTCCGGTGATTGGTGCGGGTGGGGATGGATAGGAGGTTGGCATCTGATGAGCGGAGGCAGCGGGAAGGGGCGTGGTGGTGCAGCAAGTCTGTGAGGTAGGGGGGGGCCTGATTGTTGAGGGCTTTGTGGGTAATGAGGAGGACTTTGAAGATGATTCTTTGACGGACGGGGAGCCAGTGGAGGTTCTGGAGGACGGGAGTGATGTGGTCTCGGGAGCGGGTGTGGGTGAGGAGGCGGGCAGCAGAGTTCTGGATATGTTGGAGTTTATTGATTAGGTTGGATGGTATGCCGTAGAGGATGCTATTGCAGTAGTCGAGTCGTGAAGTGATGAATGCATGAATCAGGGTTTCAGCAGCAGAGGAGGAGAGTGATGGGCGGAGACGGGCAATGTTTTTGAGGTGGAAAAAGGCGGTCCTGGTGATGTGATTTATGTGGTGGTTGAATTTGAGCTGACTGTCGAAGATGACTCCGAGGTTGCGGATGTGAGGGGGGGGAGATAGAGTGTGGCTGTCAATGGTGAAGTTGAAATTCTGGATGTCTTTGATACGGGATGGGGGGCCGATGATGATGATGTCTGATTTGGCACTGTTCAGTTGGAGATAGTTTGTTTGCATCCATGCTTTTATTTCTGAGAGACAGTTGGTGAGAGTGGAGTGTGTTGTGGGGGTGATGGTTTTTGTTGAGATATAAAGTTGGATGTCATCGGCGTAGCAGTGAAATTGAAGGTTGTGGCGACGAATTATTTTGCCAAGGGGGAGCATATAGAGGATGAAGAGGAGGGGGCCAAGCACCGAACCCTGGGGGACACCTTGGGACAGAGGAGCAGTGGAGGAGGTGCAGTTGTTGATGTTGATAAACTGATGTCTGTCGGTGAGGTAGGATTTCAGCCAGGAGAGTGCAGTGTCGATGATGTTCAGTGATGATTCGAGGAGGGACAGCAGGATGGCGTGGTTGATGGTGTCGAATGCTGCGGTGAGGTCGAGGAGGATGAGGATGTTAAGGTTGCCAGAGTCAGAGGAGAGGAGGAGGTCGTTTGTGATTTTGAGAAGAGCTGTTTCGGTGCTGTGTTTTGATCGGAAACCGGATTGAAATGGCTCAAAGAGATCATTGGAGCTGAGGTGGGCTTTAAGTTGTGAGGCAACGACACGTTCAAGTATTTTGGACAGAAAGGGGAGATTTGAGATGGGCCGGAAGTTGGACATGATGTCAGGTGTGAGTCCAGGTCTTTTGAGAATGGGTGTGACAGCAGCCAGTTTGAGAGAGGGGGGAACTGATCCAGATCTGAGGGAGGAGTTAATGATGGTGGCGATGAGTTGGGAGATGGCAGGGAGGCTCTCTTTAACAAATTTGGAGGGCATTGGGTCAAGTGTGCAGGTGGAGTTAATTCCAGTCATGAGGTCGGACAGTTGCATGGGGGTCACAGGGGAGAAGTGGGACAGGGGGTGTGAGGTGAAGGGGGGGGAGCCAGGAGGGAAGGTGGGGGGTGCTGATGAGGGTGTCAGATTGCTGTAAATGTTGCTGATTTTGGTTTGGAAAAACGAGAGGAAGGAGTTGCACTGTTCGGTGGTGAAGGATGAGGTGGCGTTGTCACAGGGTTTGAGAAGTTTGCTGATGGTGGAGAACAGACGCTTGGGGTTGCTGGAGCCAGACTGAATGAGTTGTGAGTAGTAATTAGACCGGGCTGCAAATACTTGTATGCGTGTAGATTAGAAAGAGGTAAGATAAAGGATCTGCAGTATTTGATGAAGTATTAATCGTACAAAGGCCAGTTTTATACAAGTAGAAGTGTGTATTTACCTGGTAGTAGGCTGTCAGTAATGGCTACACCTCTCTATTTGGACTGGTAGATCTCGGCAGACTGGCAACTTTAAAAGTAACTCTCGGTTCAAAAAAGGTTGGGCACCCCTGCTGTTGCGGAAGTTTAGTACAATTATGTTTGATTAAATACTCCAAATCTCAACCCTCCATAATTGCACTTGCTTCAGTTGCTTGCTACTTTCTAACGGCGGTGAGAGTGGTGCAGTGACGCTATCTATCTTCTATCGATTAGATTTATGATTAGAAAATAATAAAAGTAGGGTAGACATGTGGATATTATCCGACTGAACAAAATGTGCATTTATCTGACAGGTTCGTTTTCCACTGACCTTATTTCCAGCTATTTTCCTAAATCCTATGGAGAAATTTCATTGCTTTTTTGTCGAGGGAAACCGAGCGCAGCTTACTTCCGGGTTTTAGGACGCGTCACTGCAACACTAAGTTGATGCGATTTGATTGGATTGTGAGGCAAGGGAAGCCAGCCGCCTCTGGTTTCCCTTGGCATGGCTCTGACTAATCACAGGTTGGCAGGGGCATGACGTGAGCCTCATCTGATTGGTCAATCCCTCAATTTTTTTTCACCAAGGGAAGCCAATTTCGGCTGGTCTCCTCTCGCAACAGAGAGTGCAATCTACTGTTTCACCATAACATCTAGAGGGGCGCTGTTTCACTCTTTGTAAAATACTCAATGAGAATGGGGGAGAGACGGGCCGGCAGCAACACACAGCAAAGAATTTCCGAAAGTAAACAAAGTATTTTTATTTATTTATTAAAATTATAACTACAATCTAAAAAAACAGGGGAAGCCTGGCTTCCCTTGGCCTCCGGGAGAAAACGCCACTGATCGGCAGCACATTTGGATCAGCTCTGTTGTTCTCCCGTTTTTAGAGATTTGGGTACGGAGGAAAAGAGAGAGGGTTTTATTTTCTGACACTTAGTGAGTTTCCTTACACACCGCGGACACATATTTATGTATAGAACATCAAAAAGTGCATTTTGCATGATAGGTCCCCTTTAAGTAAAGTCAATGTTTCAGTTTTTTCAATGTGTGAGGAAAATCCTTAACCACCTACTGTGTCTGCATCCATCGAGTGCTAAACTTCAGGACTCAGTGTAAGGAAGTTTGGTTTCTGTAGACTGTGAGGCATTGTGTCAGGGGCTGAAACTCCAGGTCCCTGACCGTAGAGCTGGAACAGCCTGCTGCAAGCCAACCCCCCCACCCGCTCAGCCAGGCTCTCTGATCACCAGACTATTGTTTGACGAACAAAAGTGAGCACTTAAGACTTTAACCTTAAAGACTTCCTGTTAGCCAGCACTGCTAATCACAGCTTAAAGTGCAAGCATTAAGTTATTATGCCAGTTAATGTGTTGAGTTAAACACATTAACTCAACATCTGAGTGTATAGACACACGGAGCAGTATGCACACTAATTACTTCTTAACCATTATCATGTAACACAAATCACACAATGATTTGCAAAATAACAACACACAGATAAGGATTCAAACAACGCTGGCAGAGACGTTTTAGCAGTTAGTTAGAGATTACGCATGTTTTGTTTATTATCTTCTTAATAAATGCTGTTTTTAATAAAGATGCCATTTTTCTTGTAATGTTATACAAGAGTAATTACTGCCAAACTCTAATTTCACAGAATATCAGAATCATTCAGCCATTACAGCACATTGATATGATAATTGTGTTAATAGTTATTCATTTCATTATAAATCAGGTTCCCTTGTTCACTTTCTAGTATATTTGATGAGACCTTTTTTATAATACTACTAAACTAACTTTGTTTTACTTTGACCCAGAGGTGGTGGCCTAATTAAAGGTGGGGTAGGTCATTTTGGAGAAACCAGCTCCAGTGCGCTAGACTTTGAAAATACACAGCCGGAAAAAATCTGCCACTTCCTTACAGAGTCCCTCCTCCAACACACACGAACGCGCACATGACCAATGAGGGCACGAGATAAGTTTGTGCACAGATGGAGGGCTGACAGGCAGGTAGGCCATCCAGTTACTTTAGCCGGGCCGGCTCAGATGATTGGTCGTGCTTTTTACAGTACTACGGCTTCCACAGATGACATTTTTGTATGGATTTTTTGTCAAAGCACTTCAGATATTCATTGCTATCGGGATGTTAAGAGCATTCCATGGAATATAACAAAAAGTGTATCTCCAGCCGGTTTCTCAAACTTACCTACCCCACCTTTAAAGTGACATACAACTTAGTATGATATATAGTTCTATTATCAATATTAACAATAAGTATTTATTAATTCTGATCATTATTAATGACTTCTGATATTTGTCATTGTAATACCAGTTATCATACAGCCCTATGTATCATTTTATGAACATTAATAGTTGTATTATTATAAATTCCCTTACTCTTTGTTTGTTTGTTAATTTTTTTAACTTCATCTGGTATCAGGAAGACAGGACTCAGGTCTGTCCTGCCATCCCGGAACATTCCGCTGCTGTTGTCCTACAGCAGGACAGACTGCAGGACAATATCTGCCCAGAGAATTTACCATTTTTAATAATGTTTTCCTCCTTGGGGAAATTCAAAAATGGACCTCAGAACTTGCAAAGCTATTAATGTTTTTGTTGTGTTTGGTTTTGTATGTTTTTATTGTGAAGCATAATGAATGATGCTATGACTGACTTTTGTATCATATCGTTCCATACGGACAATACGTCATTGAACGTTTCTTTTTCTTCCTTTGCATTTTTTTTGTAATACCTCTGATGGTTTTACAAATACCTGACTGTCGCGTAACTACGACGGAGTATTAGGGCCACACTTAGAAAAAAAAATACGAGAATAAAGTCGTAATGTTACGAGAATAAAGTCATAATTACGAGATTACATTTCATAAGTGACTTGAGAAGGAGACAAAAGCAGCGTCCTGCAATACAATGAGGAATGTGGAGCATCTTGTGAAGCAGTACTTTAGTTTAGGTTTCTCAAACATCTTTTGGCACATCAGCATCAGATTATCATAAGTATTAGAACTTTGAAAAGGTTGTGCAAGAAACTATGTCTATTATTTGGAAGAAAGAACCAAACGGACTTGGAGGAGAGTGTCTCCTTTCTGCAGGAGGAAATGGCTGGTTCTGGCCGACTACAAGGCTATCGTCGGTTACATCTACGAGCTGTTCAAAGGGGATTTGTTGTTTCACAAGAAACGATGAGACTTGTAATCAAGGCTTTGAATCCAGAAGGAGTCGAACGATAGCCTTGTTGTGGAATCGGAATGAGCTCCCCATTGAAATCAGGACAGCAGATAGCTTACACATCTTCCAGACTGAAAACTCATCTCTTTCGACTCCACTTCGAGCGATAGAATTATTAACAAATAATTGCTAACAAAGCACTTATATACTAACAAAGGACTGGCTTACCTAAAGCCAGTTGAGTAGCACTTGAAATGTTTTTGCTCTATGAAACCTGATGTACTTATATGATTCTGTTTTCTTCAAGTTTGTATTTTGTTGGTCGAATGCACTTATTGTAAGTCGCTTTGGATTAAAGCGTCAGCTAAATGCAATGTAATGTAATGTAGTCGGCCAGAACCAGCCATTTCCTCCTGTAGAAAGGAGACAATCTCCTCCAAGTCCGCTTCTCAAGTCACTTCGCTGCGAGGTGGACCCAAGTTCCCATCAGCAAAAACACGTGGGTTTGCTATCCTGGCTCCAAGATGGTGGAATGAGCTCCCCATTGACATCAGGACAGCAGAAAGCCTGCACACCTTCCGGCGCAGACTGAAAACTCATCTCTTTAGACTCCACTTCGAGCGATAGAATTACTAACAAAGCACTTATATACTAATAAAGGACTGGCTTATCTAAAGCCAGTTGAGTAGCACTTGAAATGTTTGGCTCTATGATACCTGATGTACTTATATGATTCTGTTTTCTTCTGGGCTGTGTCTTCCTGGTCGTATGTACTTATTGTAAGTCGCTTTGAATAAAAGCGTCAGCTAAATGCAATGTAATGTAATAACTTATGAAACTACGACTTTAATCTCGTAATTATGACTTTATTCTCGTAATGTTACGACTTTATTCTCGTAACTATGACTTTATTCTCGTATTATTACGACTTTATTCTCGAAATCTCTCTGTTTTTTGTTCTAAGTGTGGCCCTAACACTCAGTCGTACGTAACAACCGTTCTTTTGAAAATGTTACCTTTTGTGAAGGTTTTCAATCCAAGTTCATAACCCACACATTGAGTGCTTGTGGTTGCTTGCAGCATCCTGCAGACACTGTCATATTATGACCAGGGAGGCCACCTCAGGTTAATCAATGTTTTAAAATGAGCATTTCATATAAATAGTGTATTGAAATAACAACATATTGCCCTGAATTAATTAGCACATTTCTGAAACGTTGGTGTCATCAGTAATCTCTTTTACATAGAAGTAATCAACAGTAACTATTTATATTTAGCAGAAAACGTTCTGAGGGGTCAACTGACAGATTGAAAAAAATTATGTCTCTGACATTTTGTTTTGATTTAAGAAGCGAGAACAACATGTTTTAGATATTTTTGATTTGATTTTGAGACGGGCTTATTGAACACTTTAATTTTGTGATTCATTATAGACATTTATTACTTAATGGTTGGATGAAATGTGGAAAAAGTTATTTTTAGCTACTTTAAATTAAAAGGTTTTATAGACCTGAGAATGACTCTATATACTGTATATATGTACACAACGTTGAGATACATCAGTGCAACAGATGGATGCTTGGAGACGTTACTGTGTTAGAGGAGATGTTGGTGATATTTCTCACATATACTCATGGCACACATGGTCACAGGGATCTGGTTTGTCCAATCACAACACAGGGACGTGAATGGCTGATGGATATGTTCTTTACAGTGTGCATTAATCATCACATGAATCATCCTCATCATTATAAAAGGTTAGCAATTATCAATATTGAAATAAAGGTAATTTCATTACTCATCCATTGATTCTTCTGAAAAATATGAAGTGTGTGAAATCAAAATCACCTTCCAAAAAAGTCATTTACAAATAAACTAATGTGAGAGAGCAACCTGATATTATAATTGTATTGGAGCACCAAGCTTTTTTTTAACTGTTTGATAATGATTCTCTCCCAGCATACACGCGGTTTGATTGGCTAGCGCTTGTACTGGCAGATTTGCATAAACGGGATTTGATTGGCTGACGCTTCTGCCGAGGCTTCAAAAGTTGAACATTGCTCAACTTTTGCAGCCTGAAACACCAGGAAAGCTCCGCTCTGCTTCCCACAATGCAGTTCGGCGAAAAGTGACATCACCCCATTCAAAGTGAATGGGCAGAAGCGTTGGAAGAAGCTTCCAATGCCGCTGTGTGGACGGGCCGTCACTGCAAGACAAGCCTTACGGCCCGTCCACACAGCGGCGTGCGTTGAAGCTTCCAACGCTTCTGCCCATTCACTTTGAATGGGGTGACGTCACTTTTAGCAGAACTGCATTTTGGGAAGCGACGTGGAGCGTTGCTGGCGTTGCTTGCTTCAAAAGTTGAGCAATGTTCAACTTTTGGCGCCTCGGCAGAAGCGTCAGCCAATCAAATCCCGTTTATGCAAATCTGCCAGTACAAGCGCTAGCCAATCAAACCGAATCACCCGGTGCTGTATGATCAGTCTCTGTTCATCTACCAGGATACAAACCGGAGGAGCGAGGCATGGAGGGAGGTGGCAGAGACAGTGGGTGAAACTGATAGGTTTTCGCCTGTTTGGGGATTTTATATCCAGTTTACTTCGTTTGAACATTGCTATTGCTTTGTATGTCGGGGGCGGGAGATTCATGTGATTGGTTGTTGGTCGCGTTGCTCTCAAAAAATCCCCATGCTTCAGACACGCCCACCGCCAAGCGTCAACGCACGCTGCTGTGTGGAAGCTCCGTTACGGCCCGCCCACACGGCGGCGTGCGTTGAATCTTCAACGCTTCTTCCCATTCACTTTGAATGGGGTGACGTCACGCTTTGCCGAACTGCATTGTGGTTCCATCGCTTCGCTTTGCTCGCTTCAAAAGTTGAGCAATGTTCAACATTTGAAGCTTCGTCGGAAGCGTCAGCCAATCAAATCATATGCCAGTACAAGCTCTAGCCTAGGGATGGGTACCGATCCCCGGTATTAAACGGGCCCCGGGGCTGAATTATTAAAGACCGTAGTACCGTTAAGCTCCGACGTTATCGGTCTTGTTATCGGTACTGGAGACATGTAAAGCATATGTCATGTGTATTATTACTACACAAACATTATATTGCAGTTTTAGTGTCGCCAACTCTGTTTCTAACACGCAAAAAGACTGCAAAAATGCTTCTATGATTATTTTTAGTATTTTCGATCTCTCTCCCCCGCCTGCTTGCGAGGGGGCGGGGCAGTTTACACACACACAGCTGCTACATGCAGCAAAACACACACACACACACACACACACGGAGCAGATGGCGGAGAGAACGCGCTCATTTAGCAAAAGTGCTCCACATCCAGACGGAGGAATGCACCGGGTTCGACTGTCTTTCTAGCAGCTCTGTAGCCCCATCCACGAGTAACGTTTCCACGTCAGGTGTTATGTATGCTAGCAGCAACACACTACATTATACAAACATGGGTTAATGATTAGAGGTAACTGAGTTATTTATTTTCTTAGTTTTGTTCACAATTTGTTTAGTTAGTTTACCTTATTTTTTTCTCCAAAATAACCGATAAAAGTACCGTTAAAAGACCGGACCGATAAGTGGTATCGATAAAAGTAGTAGTACCGTTAAAACCTTAACGATACCCATCCATACTCTAGCCAATCAAACAGCATGCTTGTGTGTCCGGGGCGGGAGATTCATGTGATTGGTTGTTGGTCGAGTTTCAGATACCAACGCACGCCGCCGTGTGGACGCTGCGTTAAAGGTCCCATCATATGCTTTTCCGGTTAGTACCCGTCCCCTTGTGTGTTATGAAGGTGTTTCTGCATGTAAACGGTCTGCAGAGTCACAAACCCTCAAGACCTCTCGCAGACCCCACGCAGCAACCGGTAACACACCAGTAACCCAGCTCACACTGTCCGCTCCTCACAGCAGCGAGCCCTGCAACGTCCCGCCAACACGGCACCCAGACCCCACGCAGCATTCTCATCTGTTTGTCATTACTGGTGTCATTTTCTGGTTGCTAACAAACGCCATTGTAAAACATAATCACTGATGTTCAGCTGTAACGGTGGTGGACTCATCAGAACAGAGTGGGCGAGCTGACCAATCAGAGCACAGTGGGCTCACAGGGAGAGGGAGGGGGAGGGGGGGGAGCTCCAACAAGCCGTGTAGGACAGAGAGTGAATACACATACAGAGATGCTGTGAGAAACCAATGAGAGTTTGGAACATTGAACAATGTAAATCTATTCTAGTAGAGCTCAACTATGGAATTATGATCAGTGGAGATGGCCATGACATGGGACCTTTAAATACTGGTGGAAGATACAGAAGACACACTATGGCTCAGTGCCTATGGACATGTGTCCTCAGTTCAAAGCTGGCTCACCAACAATAGGAGCTGTCTGAATCTTAACGCTCAACTTTTTAAGATTGCTTCGAATTTGAGACTGAGAGTAAAAGCTTCTTAGTAGTCCATAAGAAAAACTTGTAACAGAACTAAGAGCCATTACTTTATAGAATACGCTCTTTTAAGAGGCATTGTTTAATGAATGAGAGCTCCAATAGTGAGATCATGTCTCCACATGCTACATCAGCATCACTCTGTCTCTCTTTTCACTGTTACTGTGTTGCCAGACCGGCTGCAGCCAAATTGACCAGATAGTGCGGCGTTTCTTTAATGAGGAGCTCTTCAACTGTAGGCTGACTGCCTCCCACCGAATGACTTCTTCAATTATTCTGGAGGTTGTTAATCCGGAGGATCTACTGTGTGTAGGAGGAATAGCTCAGAGCTCTGCACTCAATCCAGCTCGGCCCAAGGAGGAAATATTTTAGGAACTGTGCCTGGATATAAAACCTGCCTGATGATCCGAGCTCAAATATGCTCCATATTAGACTCATCTATTTGAATGAATACATATTTGCTGTGCAGTACGGCACATAGTACAATCTTACTCTATTTGTATTTATTCTATTTGTTTAATAAAAAACTATTATTGAATTGTCCAGCCAGAATAATTAAAGACCTTAAATCTTAAACACTTAAAATAAGCGTATTTATAAGGCTGCTCCAGAGTAAGCACACATGTGCAATGAAATGGTAATTATTGTTGGCAAATCTCGATGGATTAACAACAATCACCATAAATTATAATATCCAACAATGTAGTAGAAAAACAATAAGGTTGTTAAAACTTTGAAATGTCCACTTTGGTCAACTCTCAGATTGGATTGCATTTGAGACAGATATCCAGAGACGATGAATCCTGATGACTTTATTGTTTGTTTTTTACTTACAGTGAAATACTTTTATAAATCATGTTCTACATTTGGATCACAAAGTATTTGTTGTTGCTGTTACAAATGTCATGATGTCATGTGGCACGTAGTATTGGTTTAAAAACGTTTATTTCTCACCGACTGAAGTTCCTCACTAAAACTTTTGCTGTTACTTAAATACAAAAATATATATCCATCTGTAAGAACTTTCCCATCATTTCATAGCAATTGTTTCCGCACTCTATCGTCTGTGTTTCTATCTCTGTTTTGACAACTGGCTGTAATTATTGTTCTGGCTTTAATAAGATAAGGGTTAGCCTTTAGAAAGCATCAGTATTTCACTATTCTAATGAATTAAGCAAACATAATGAAAACCAACAGATGCTTTAAAAGTGAATAATACTTGAGTCAAATGAAAATGTAGATGATAAAGGAACAGGTGCAGATAATTGACTAACAGCATGCCCTCTCACCACAGGAGGCCAACGGAGCATAAGCACCATTACATGTGGTGCATTGGATCATTGAAACCCAATTGATTCAAAGGCTATGAACCATCTGCCACCTTTTGAAGGCTGTACAAAGAGATTGATGATGTTTATCATGTTTCTCTAAAACTCCAGAGGTGGCTTCAGAGCCAGCTCATAACTGGCCTGCAAATCGATATGAGTGCGAGCGACAAGGCAAAGCTGATGGAGGCATGATTTCAGTCCAAGACGAGTGTTGGACTTTGTGTGTGTGTGTGTGTGTGTGTGTGTGTGTGTGTGTGTGTGTGTGTGTGTGTGTGTGTGTGTGTGTGTGTGTGTGTGTGTGTGTGTGTACTCCTGCTATGGTCTGAACATGAAGCATCTGCTACCAAGCAAACTCATTCCAAGTGTGGAAATGGGTTTCAAACAAACCAATACGTTTGCTAAAAATGAACCAAAATGAGGGAGCCCAACAGAAACATTCCAAATGAATCCAAAAGGACAAAGTGACGTGTGGTTTGCATACACAGGAGCTTCATTCTGTCCACAGGAGAGAACTCAAATATATTCAAACCTTAAGCAGGTAGGCGATGATTCTACATCGTAAAGATAAGCACTAACTGAGTACTGCAAATACATCCAATGAATCTGCAGTACTCTGAATATATTTAGACTAATTCTATCACTTACAGGAATGATGACCCATTATCAGCAAACCATTACCCACATTAAATATGCACTATATCATAAAGATAAAGCCCTTTGGTTTGACGTGCCCTGAATCACTGTTGATCACTTTAAACCATGGCCGAGATAAGACCGAGCTCACCGTCTGCATGCTATAAATCTTGTGCTTATCCGTTTTTATCAAATCTTTATCGATCTTTATCTCCCTTATCCTTTCCTTTTTAAAACTAGCACTAATGTACTAATTAATTACGTATTCTCAGCAGCTATAGTGTGCAGGCAGCATTATAAAGTGGCTAAAAGGAAGAGGCTGCCTCGGCGCTAATGTTATCTGCTAACATCTCAACGGCTGATGGGATTGGAAATTGTTTTTTATACATACTAAAATCTTTTTAATTAAAAGATTGAATGATACCAAACATCCATTTGGAATTGTCACTTGTTGGTGTTTACAATAAAGCCTTTAAACCTTGTACCTCAGATCATTGATATTGAGTGCCGGCCTTCCATCGTCACTCATAGTTACTGTTTCAATTAAATCAAATCAAATCAAATCAGGTTTTATTTATAAAGCACATTTAAAAGCGATTTTTGGTCGAGCCAAAGTGCTGTACATGCATTAAAAACACTTATAATCACAATAAAAGACAATCATTTACAAACAGATATAAAACAAACACAGGGAATAGTCAGGAGTCGTGCTCCGCTCTGACTAGAAAGCCTGAGAGAAGAAGTGCGTTTTGAGAAAGGATTTAAAAACCCCTAGGGTCTGGGCCGACCTGACGTGGAGGGGCAGAGTGTTCCAGAGCCTGGGGCCAGCTGCTGCGAAGGCTCGGTGCCCTCGGGTTTTGAGCCTGGTCTTGGGCACTACCAGCAGCAGATGGTCAGCAGACCTTAAAGCTCTGGCTGGGGTGTAGCGCTGGAGGAGTTCAGCTATATAGGCCGGAGCCAGCCCATTTAGTGCTTTAAAAACAAATAAAAGGATTTTAAAATCAATTCTGTACCGAACTGGAAGCCAGTGCAGTGAGGCCAGAATTGGGGTGATGTGGTCACGCTTTTTATGGCCAGTCAGCAAACGTGCAGCTGCGTTCTGGACTAGCTGCAGGCGTTTAATTGATGCCTGGTCCATACCCATATACAGGGCGTTGCAGTAGTCCAGTCTCGAGGTCACAAAGGCGTTAATAACCCTTTCCAGGTCTTTAAAAGATAAATACGACTTGGTTTTGGCCAAAAGTCTTATTTTAAAAAAGCAGGATTTGACTACGCTGCTGACCTGCTTGTCGAATTTAAAAGTACTGGAGAAGGTCACCCCAAGGTTCGTGACTGAGGGGAGGATGTTCTGTTGGAGGGAGTCCAGAATATCAACCTGGGAGGCTGGAGGTTGGGGTCCAAAAAAGATGACCTCAGTCTTGCTTTCGTTGAGGTTTAGAAAGTTTTTGCTCAGCCAGGATTTTATCTCAGTTAAGCAGTCCATCAACTGTTGTAATGAGTGTGTGACACTTGCTTCGAGAGGGAGATATATCTGTACATCGTCGGCGTAGCAGTGGAAGGGAATATTATGTTTAGTGAGAATTGAGCCTAGGGGCAGTAAGTACAGTAAGAAAAGGATGGGGCCCAGAATCGAGCCTTGGGGAACCCCACAGGTAAGAGGGGCTTTTGCAGAGGAGAATTAGGTGCAGTTCATTCTTAAAACCACAGTTTGTCTTTGAATACATTCTGTAAATATACAGCATCTTAACTTGTGGCCGTTGAAAGATCTTTTTTTTATGTTTTGATTTAGGCTGACAAGTTTGGTGTGCTGCTAATTTTGATAAAAACATTTCAGAGTACAGCTTTAATATCGTGTTGAGTCCATGAGTCATTGAATTAGAATCAACATCAGACAGCTCCACAGTGAGGTGTCAAGACCAATATGAAGCTTTGTATGAAACCGACCCCTTCTCCAAATGGTGTTCTCCATATTTTTGATAAAACAGACATGTACATGTCGGCGTGTGGCGCAGTGGATAGAGCCTTGGTCTGGGGATCAGATGGTCACAGGTTCAAACCCCACTGCAGTCAGCATGTCTTTGTGTCCCTGAGACACTCCTGTGGGGATTGTCCACTGTATTGAGTATGTAAGTCGCTTTGGATAAAAGCATCTAACATGTAATGTAATGTACATGTCATCAGATTCTCAGTCTCTCAAACTCTAAGATGTTTCTGGAAGCCTGGACTCCAATCCCTGTTTAGACCTTATATCTGTGTACCATTCAATCAGAGCGTGCACAGTGATATGCACAGTGACGCGGCTCATTTACTCAAGACGAGCATATAGAGCAGAGCGTCCCAAAAAGTTGAACCAGAAAGATGGAGCCATCTCAAGGCTACTGAAGGTGGCCCTACCCTTGTTTCAGAGCTAATTGTATCAGATGTACTGCCGTGGACAGGAAGCATTCTGCTTTATTTGCCGGGCAGAAAGTGCCACCTGTGAGGCAGACAATTGAGTGCAATGCACTTTGTGGAGAACAACATCATTGACCCGGTCTTTCCTCACAGCTATAGATTTTCCTCCAGATCCACAAGGGCACAAACAAGGCCTGGGCAATAATTAATTCAAGCACTTTTTGAACCTCTTTGTTTTAAAATACTCCAGCGAGCTGTGCCTAGAGTATTTAATATGTCTGAAATGACTGTATGTGTTGTGCCTCCATCCAAAGTTGAGATAGTAGCCATTATTTACAACATCTAAAGCTGTTAATATGTTTCTGAACAAAATCTGCTTTCTACATGTTTTATGTGTTCTTCCACTTCTGTCTTACTGCAAGACAAGAACAGCAGAAAGTAAAGAAATGAAGCTACAAAGTGTAAAGTAAAGGCAGCACACAGGGCAGCTGTAGTGATGGTTCACACTGACTCTCTCAGGCAGGGGGGGCTCACCGAGAAGTTCAGCCCTGTGGCAGCTCACTAAAAATGAAGCTGTGCCGCCTGGTTATGAAATTGCTCAGTGCTGTTCTCAGGTTCTAAAGTAAAGACTGCTGGAGAGAAACACAGCCCAACAGCCTGCATGTGGTCCTACAGTAAGATATGATATGGAACTCTACAGTGAAACAAATGAAACGTTGATTTTAACTAAATGCATTATGTCAACACATTTCACATAACTGGTTAGATGAAGACATTAATATTAAGTTTAAATAGGTTCAACTTAATATTATTGCTTTCAACTAACTTAATACAGTTGTTGTGCTACTGTGCGATTAATGATTTGCTTGACAGAAATATATTCACAACTATCATGATAATCTAATAATCCATTTATTTTTTTAAATGTTTGAGGACAAATGACACACCCCATACTTCTAGTTTACCTAATTCTAAGTGTTTGGTTTTAAAGATGATAAACTGGAACATGTGTTCCTCTCCTGAGGCAGAGGCTCTCTCTTTGAAACACAATGTGCCACCACTTATGGATTGCCTGGACTAATCCTTTAAGTGCTGTGCAATTATTAATTAGGTTTAGGAATGACTCGGAGCAACTAAGATTCACATAGCATGAATCACATTACTTTCTACAAACACCAAGGTTAGCTTGTTCTGGCCTTAAATCAATGTCCTTCATTATGTTGAAAATGCTGCTTATTCCTAATCACACTTGAGTAAATGTAACCCAGCAGATGAACCCGCAGGAAATAAGCAGTAAAATGTTTGCAAAACACTAAAAGGCGTTCTTGTGTGATTATGAGATTATTAGCATGACCTTCAAGCAAGCAATATGTCATGATATTTTAGAAGTCAAACTAGCAGGAAAACAAAGGGGGTGATGTTACCCATGTGGTGAAACTGTAGAGCCATCAGCCGTGCAGATCCATTAGAGGATCTTTTCTGGCAGCACAATTGAGTTAGTAGGGAAAGAGCTAAACTCAGTATCTCAAAAGAGACAACAAGTCAGGTAATTCATGATTTAAATAATAATTATTGTTAAGGGAAATAGGACTTTGTTGAGAGTCTTTAATAGTAATGTAAATAGAGAATACTAATAATTATTTTCCAAGTGAAGATTAAATCATGATCGCATTTTTTTATTACCTACAAATACTGGACACATACCCAGTAGATATAATATTACAAGATCCACTATATTCCATATCTCTATATAGTTCTGTGTACTGATCATTACCTGTATGGGACCATGTAATAGAGTGTTCTCTCGCCAGTACCCAACCATGCAATTAAAGCGTTGACCCCACAGAAGCCCAGAGTGCCGTCTCCACTTGACAAGATACATTTAGTGGCGAGTCGAAGAGGTCACTGTCAACAGTCTGCTTTCCATGCTTCTCATTATTCTCTATGCCAAGTACGGGACAATGGACAGCCAGTAAAAGGTGAAGTGTGCTGCCTCACTTTCACACCAGGGAGCATCATACTGAGATGGGAAACTACCTGCAGTTTCATTCTGAATGTTTAACACAGCGCTGTGTGAGATAAGTGGGCCATGTGTCATAATGAGCCCCTCCTGGTGAGTAAACGATTAGACGGTGGTTTTCTTCCTGAAAGGGACAAATAATAATGATGGAATAATGACACTGAAGTTCAATGTATCATTTCATTCTTATCTTTCCAAAAGTCTAGAGGCCCATAAAGTGCCGGGCGGGTCGACCTAACCCTCAGATGGAAAGCGAGGTTAAAGCTTGCTTAATGAATCAATGAATCAAGCTGTTGTTTGATTCATCCTCGCCTCTTTAAACATACACCAGCTGTTTACTCAGGTTACGTGACAGATGGAAGCTGATATTGCACTTTCATCTCTGATTCTTTACTGTTTGATTTAAAAAACAACATTCACTGCATGCAGAAGTCCTCCAGTGCATACAAGATGCTCACAGTGTACAGCTGATCAAAGCTGATGACTAATACATGTATCTGGTAAGTGTGAAGATTAGAATGTCATACAGCAAAAGGAGGTACTATTTTCTAGACAAAATATGAAACCTCATTCCCAACATCAAATCACTGATCATTTTTCATATTTATTTTGGATAAACAAGCCTCGACATCAGATGAAATAGTTGATGGAGAAATTGAAAAATGAAAAGCATTTGAACATGGCTCTTTCATGGAAGTACCACTGACAAACAGTTTAAATCATCAATCAAGGTTTACAGACTGTGTTTCACTCTGTGTAGAAAGGAACTGACAGAATGTCACTCACAGTGAACAGTATCGATTGGCCAATTACTAGCAGTGGCAGCATTGTGGCATAGATGTTACCAGGGATACCTAGAAATAAGCAATTTGGTTTGAATCTGACAATCTAGCATATGTTTTCCAAAGCAAACAGCATATGTTTGTTTGGATGGCTGTTGGTGTGAACGACACTTTGAAGATTCATTGTGTTACCAGTGGAGAAACAAAACTCTGAGCTGCTGGGTCTGTGGAAGCTTCTACACTGTACCGACAAACACACCTCCACATGTGCTTTCACCTGGACCTGCTGTTGAAAATGATGCATATACTCAAATTAAGAAAAAACTGAGACTATCATTTAACCTGGACCTCCTTTTTCCTTATTTGAATTTATTGATTTTTTTTGGTTACAAGGCATACATAACAAAATGACCACTATACATCAAATAGCTAAATAACAATCCTTAAATCAAAAAAAGAAAAAAAACTGTCAAAAACTGATTGACAATAACTTACATCTGACACATAATGGATACAACATTAATAAACTTAGGGTGCATTCACACCTGCCTTGTATAGTCCGGTTGAATCGAACCCTGGTGCGTTTAGTCGCTTGGTGCGGTTCATTTGGGTCGGTGTGAACGCAGTCCGAGACCTCTGAAGTGAACTAAACAACCGGACCCTGGTCCGCTAAAATAGGTGGTCTCGGAGCGCTTGCTTGCGAACTCTGGAGCGGTTCATTGCTGGTGTGAACGCAGTCCGCACCAAAACATAGGAAGCGTAGTATTTACGAGTCACAAGAACGCGGATGTCTTCAAAAATCTTTATCGAAAGAGTCTTTCAAGACATCCGCGGTTGTTTAATTAAAGAGTGAAGCAGAATGAAGTGTTGAACAGTGTCGTGTAAAGTAAACATTCTCTATCAGCTACATAAAAGTAAGAACACCTGTCGTCTGTGAAACGCCCCTCCTGACTGCAGAACGTCTCTCATTATGTTATAATGTTTTTTAACGGACGTTGTCTGATTATATAATCATATGCGCGTGCCGCTAGTGTCTGTTGATCTCCAGATTAACAGCAGCATGAGAATAACCTGCCGAAAGTACCGATGCTCCATGGCGGAGGCTCCGGTAGAAATTGCCGGGATTTGCGTTTTTACCCCCTTAATGTCTGACCAATGGTTGAACAGCATTTCCGTGCACATGACTTGTGTTTAAAGTTTATAGTCCGTTTGAGTTTTGCCCGTGTGAACGCAAACAGAACCTTCTGAGAAATGAAACAATGTAACAAACTGGTGCGCACCAGAAAGCGGACTATTAGGTGTGAATGCAAGACTAAGGTTAACTATCTAAACACTCAGAGAGTCCTTTAGCTCAGTGGTTCTCAACTGGTCAGGCCTCGGGACCCACTTTTTACTTGGTCAATGTATCGCGACCCAACATTTTGAAGCACTCAAATCTATTCAACAAAAAATCGTTCAATCGTTAATATATACGCTTTTCAGCATACAATATTAATAAAAGTGAAGTACAGTGCATATATCCCTTATATCCCTTCACAGAACTAAAGTATGCTTTTAAAAAAGGTTTAATGAGATGATGGAATCAAAGCTGAACTGTATAAAAAGGCACACATGCTGAAAACCCAACCCCAGCAGGGGGTCTGGGGGGATTCTCCCCCAGGAGATTTTTAGAAATACTAACATAAACTATGCATTCTGGTACACTGAGAAGAAAATAAATAAATCTATTACTACCCGACATATTAATAATATTTTATGCCATTGTTTGTTTTTCACTTTGTTCTGACATCTTGCTGCGAGAAGAGTAAGGAGGAGATAGTCCGTGTGACTTACTTTAAATTGTGGGTAAGGGTAGATAGCATAGGTAGATAGCTCCCATTGTTCTGTGACCTGTCAGTCATCAGACCGGGAGTCATATTTCATTATGTGTTCATTTTTTATCTGAAGTTGTAACCATGGATGTATAAATAATAATAATAATAATAATAAATAATATTTTTATAGCGCCTTTCAGGAAACCCAAGGTCGCTTTACAATTAAAGAAGAGTTCTACCGCAAAGTTATTCTCCGTGGGGACTTCCGGCAACAATCTTGATTCTGAAAACATCAGCAAAGATATTTTATTGAGAAGATGATCACTATGTGACAGAAGTTTTCAAAAACCGTTTATGGTCTCCGTTACTTCCAGTCCAACGCCGACTGCATGCACAGCGTTAGAAAATCGGGCCTTCAAAATAAAAGTTTGACTTTTTCCCCAAAAAAAAAAAAAAGGTCCAAAAAAAAAATGTCCACATTTTTTTCTCACACATCCGCGACCCACTTCAAACGGGTCCGCGACCCACTTTTGGGTCGCGACCCACCAGTTGAGAACCACTGCTTTAGCTCACCTCACCATGTACTCGGAAAACTATTCTGAAACTAAAGCAGAACCAAACCAAATGTTCATTTCAACCTGTCAAAACCAGACATGTACAAAGTGTGGAGCATGGTAGTAAACCTATTTACTTTCTGTCAGCTTACTTGAAGTTCTGCAAGTGTTAAAGTCAGCATGACTAAATGAGATAAAATGACACCAATGGATTCCCCCGCAGTCCATTGCACACATCAAGACGTAAAGACTGACCAAATCTGTGTAGCAGGAGATAACAGGAAACCCTGGAATTAGATTGCAGATTGAGCCTAAAGCAGTTAAACTGCAGGGGAGCTGTTCATTTCTGGTTGATAGCCACCTGGCACAGTAAATCACTCCAATAGACACCCATAATTGTCTGTCCGCAGTGTGATATTATTCCATATCCAATATTATTTGCGCCACTTCCAACCCTGTCTATTACAATTTCAAAAGATATTTTCCTGCAAATTGTGCTCAGATTTAGTCATTGAGTATCATCTGTCACCTGCCACACCTATTCAGATTCTCTATTTCCCATTTGTCAAGCAAATTAACATTTCATTTGAGATAAAGTGAAACATTGCCACGGCTCACTTGGTGCATTTAATGGGTCAAAAATAGTCTTCTTTATAGAGTGTTTCTGTCCTACACACAGAGTTAGAGTGTTTCTGTCCTACACACAGAGTTAGAGTGTTTCTGTCCTACACACAGAGTTAGAGTGTTTCTGTCCTACACACAGTTAGAGTGTGTCTGTCCTACACACAGAGTTAGATTGTGTCTGTCCTACACACAGAGTTAGAGTGTGTCTGTCCTACACACAGAGTTAGAGTGTTTCTGTCCTACACACAGAGTTAGAGTGTTTCTGTCCTACACACAGAGTTAGAGTGTTTCTGTCCTACACACAGAGTTAGAGTGTGTCTGTCCTACACACAGAGTTAGAGTGTTTCTGTCCTACACACAGAGTTAGAGTGTGTCTGTCCTACACACAGAGTTAGAGTGTGTCTGTCCTACACACAGAGTTAGAGTGTTTCTGTCCTACACACAGAGTTAGAGTGTGTCTGTCCTACACACAGAGTTAGAGTGTTTCTGTCCTACACACAGAGTTAGAGTGTTTCTGTCCTACACACGGAGTTAGAGTGTTTCTGTCCTACACACAGAGTTAGAGTGTTTCTGTCCGACACACAGAGTTAGAGTGTTTCTGTCCTACACACAGAGTTAGAGTGTTTCTGTCCTACACACAGAGTTAGAGTGTGTCTGTCCTACACACAGAGTTAGAGTGTTTCTGTCCTACACACAGAGTTAGAGTGTTTCTGTCCTACACACAGAGTTAGAGTGTGTCTGTCCTACACACAGAGTTAGAGTGTTTCTGTCCTACACACAGAGTTAGAGTGTGTCTGTCCTACACACAGAGTTAGAGTGTTTCTGTCCTACACACAGAGTTAGAGTGTTTCTGTCCTACACACAGAGTTAGAGTGTTTCTGTCCTACACACAGAGTTAGATTGTGTCTGTCCTACACACAGAGTTAGAGTGTTTCTGTCCTACACACAGAGTTAGAGTGTGTCTGTCCTACACACAGAGTTAGAGTGTGTCTGTCCTACACACAGAGTTAGAGTGTTTCTGTCCTACACACAGAGTTAGAGTGTTTCTGTCCTACACACAGAGTTAGAGTGTTTCTGTCCTACACACAGAAACCCTACACACAGAGTTAGAGTGTTTCTGTCCTACACACAGAGTCTTCTTGGGTTTCCTGTTGGTGGGGTTTTAGTCAGTGATCTGACAGCGACTCAGCTTTTTTGTTGCTCTTTTTGTGACATTTGAACCTCCCTGTGATTGTCAGGTGAGTTACAGTGCCAGCGTTGTTCACATTTTTGTTGTGACTTTGCTAGAAGTGGAACGGTGGAACCGTAGGGAAAGTCTAAAGTCATGCTCACTATTTGGAGGGGTCTTAGCCTCACAAGATTTCAGAACAAGATGTCTCCTTGAGTGAGACTTGCTCTGACACAACAACACATAGGATGTCAAAATATCAATAGGTATTTCAAACAATATCATTTCAAGTTATCAATGCAAGTGATTGGATCGAAAGCGCCAAATAAAAAAAGCAGATTTAGAATCAGGTTTTCAACCTTAGGCAGCATGAATGAAACAACAACCACATATGAATAGAGACAGGTGTGTGATGGTCATGGTGTTGTTCACTAGTTCTTTGTTCTCTCTTGGGTCTCTCATATTCCATCTGAGGCTGTCACATGACCTAATCATGGCATCTTTTTCCTCTTTTTTATCCGTTTAGTTTTGATGGAGTGAAGCATATTGTCACTTGGAACAATCAAGGAACATCTCTAGATAGAAAGGAGCCTTAAAGAACCTCTGAAAGGCAGCCACTGTGTTTAGGTCTTTCTGTGAAGGTGACAAAGATAAGCAAAGTAACGTTACAGTAGAAGTTGAATATAAAATCCAGGGATTGTTTACCTGGATATTACTCTCAATGAATATAAGAAAGCACTGCGTAAAGCAAGAGCAGCCTACTACTCTTCACTAATAGATGAGAATAAGAATAATGCAAGATTTCTGTTCAGCACTGTAGCCAGGCTGACAGAGAGCCACAGCTCCATGGAGCCTTCTATTCCCATAGCACTCAGTAGTAATGATTTTATGTGCTTTTTTAACGATAAAATTGTTACTCTTAGAAACAAAATTAATTACCTCTTGCCTTTGACCAGTATAGTGTTATCAACTCCCGGAAACGTAAGTTCTAATATTACACTAGATAGTAAACTAGAATGCTTCTCAGCCATAAACCTTGAACAATTAAATTCAATTATTCTCTCTTCTAAACCATCAACGTGTATATTAGACCCAATTCCAACTAAGCTGTTGAAGGAAGTTTTTCCATTAATTAGCACTTCTTTATTAAATATTATGAATATGTCTTTATTATCAGGCTATGTTCCACAATCATTCAAAGTAGCAGTGATAAAACCGCTTCTTAAAAAGCACAACCTCGATCCAGAGGTTTTAGCCAATTATAGACCTATTTCTAATCTTCCGTTCCTCTCAAAAATTCTTGAGAAAGCAGTCGCAAAACAGCTGCGTGATTACTTAAAAAACAATGATTTATTTGAAGATTTTCAGTCTGGCTTTAGAACACATCATAGCACAGAGACAGCTCTGGTTAAAGTCACAAATGACATTCTAATAGCCTCTGACAAAGGACTTGTCTCTATTCTTGTTTTGCTCGATCTCAGTGCTGCATTTGATACTATCGATCATGATATCTTATTGCAAAGACTAGAGCACTTAGTTGGCATACAGGGAACTGCTTTAGGCTGGTTTAGGTCCTATCTATCTGAACGCTCTCAGTTTGTACGTGTCAATGATGAATCTTCCACGCAAACCAAAGTTAGCCACGGAGTGCCACAGGGCTCAGTGCTCGGACCTATTTTGTTCACATTATATATGCTTCCGTTAGGCAATATTATAAGGAATCATTCTGTACATTTTCATTGTTATGCGGATGATACTCAACTATATTTATCAATCAAGCCTGATGAAATTAATCATCTAAATAAAATTCAAGACTGCCTCAAGGACTTAAAAACGTGGATGACCTTAAACTTTTTGATGTTAAACACGACCAAAACTGAAGTTATTGTACTTGGCTCGAAGAATCTACGAAACAAATTATCTAAAGATATACTAACTATGGATGGCATTAATTTGGCCTCCAGTGAGACTGTAAGGAATCTTGGTGTTATATTTGATCAGGATTTATCCTTTAACGCCAACATAAAATCAATTTCAAGGACCGCCTACTTCCATCTACGTAACATTGCAAAAATCAGGCATATCTTGCCTCAAAACGATGCAGAGAAACTAGTCCATGCATTTGTTACTTCAAGGCTGGATTATTGTAACTCTTTATTATCAGGGTGTAAAAAGAAGTCAGTCAAGTCGCTTCAGCTGATTCAAAATGCTGCAGCTCGTGTACTAACCAGAGTTAGGAAAAGGGACCACATTACTCCTGTTCTGGCTGCCTTACACTGGCTCCCTATAGAACACAGGATAGAATTTAAAATTCTTCTTCTCGCCTACAAAGCCCTTAATGGGCAGGCGCCATCTTACCTTAAAGAACTCATTATACCCTACTGTCCTACTAGGGCAGGGGTGGCCAACCAGTCAGAGGTTAAGAGCCACATTGTTTCTATGTTACTGCAAAGAGCCACATCAAACACACAGTCACTGATACCGCTTGTTTCCGTTTTTTGTTTTCTGGAGACAAGATTTCAACCACGTCACTGATGCATTTTTGTGGCATTGGGATATATTTTTGAAATCCTCTGGAGCAGAGAGAGGAGCTGTGGATTATTGTTATTGATTAATGCATCAGTGTTTCTTAGGGTCAACACTAACACTAAACTCACAACTTAAAATGAAAGCGTTTAGTTTATTTAATAAAAGAGCACATGTTCAATGTGAAAAGTGACAGTAGTTATAGATTATTTGCAATTTGGTGCTATATATATTTTTAAATAAACACCTTGAATTTCAGCGGGGGTCGCGGGCTCCGTTGGCGGATAGTGTTTAATCAACGATAGGTTCCCCCCCCCCCCCCCCCCCCCCCCCTCAAAGGTGATTGGTTCACTGCATCGCAGGTATTATTGTGATTGGCTCTTGGGCCACATCAAAATTAGACGCGCTGTCATCCTCTCATACTGACACCTGACACCACACATACACACGTAGGGAGAGCCGGGACATAAGTAACACGGGACGAAAGTAACACGGGACGAAAGTAACACGGGACGAAAGTAACACGGGACGAAAGTAACACGGGACGAAAGTAACACGGGACGAAAGTAACACGGGACGAAAGTAACACGGGACGAAAGTAACGGAGCGATTTTATCCGAGCCCAAACAACTTTGACCGACCAAATTACGTCAGAATTATCAGCATTCAATACTTAACAGACCTACTAAATATCAGGTTTAACTGTCAGGAGTAGCTAGTGTTGTCACGATACCAACATTTTGGTTTAAATACAGTCAAGAATTGCGATTCCGATTCTTTTTCGATACTTTTCATAAAAAAAGGGAAATAGTCTTAAATGTAATTATTGTGCTTTATTTCCCATCAGAACCATAACACAAACTTTTAAACAATGAGAACAATAAATAAAATAAATGACAAGAATTCGTATTAAATCAAATTAATACATTTCTTACAGACAGGCCTCGTGGTGTCCGTAGGCTTGCCCTCACTGTCAGAGATATAGCTAAAATACATCCAAATGTCGCTTCTGGAGTCTTTTTTGTCAACAAGCCGAGGCGCAGCGGCAGTTGCACTCCCACTTGTAGCCATGCTTTTCGTTTTCTCACATGCTCTGGCAGCTAGTGCGTGCACGAGAGAGGGGAGGGACTTGGAGCGTGCTTGAGAGGGGCGGGACCGCAGGCACGGCTGCAGTGCAGGGAGTGGAAGCAGAGCGCTGAAAACGCACGGCTCTTAGTAAAACGGCGCTTTCTCATCAGAGTACTTTCCCCCGTCATTCTTAAAGTACGGATACTAATGAAACGGAGGAATCGTAACGTTTTTAACGGCAGGGTATTGCGGTACCTTTCAAGTATCGGTACACCGTGCAACACTTGTCAGGAGTCAGTGTCTCTCCCCCAAACTCACACAATTCGATATGAACTGAAGAGCCGCATTAAACTAGGCAAAGAGCCGCATGCGGCTCGAGAGCCGCGGGTTGGCCACCCCTGTACTAGGGCATTGCGTTCCAAGAATGCAGGGTTGTTGGTTGTTCCTAGAGTCTCTAAAAGTACAATGGGAGCCAGAGCCTTTTCTTATCAAGCTCCACATTTGTGGAATCAGCTTCCAGTTTGTGTTCGGGCGGCAGACACCCTATCCGTTTTTAAGAGTGCGCTTAAGACCTTCCTTTTTGATAAAGCTTATAGTTAGGGCTGATTAGATTCAGCCCCTAGTTTTGTTGATATAGGCTTAGTTTGTCGGGGGACATCTTACTTCTTCCTTCTCTCTGTCTATACCTGTGTACTCCCATGTTCCGATTAACCCAGCTTCCCCAAATTTCTTTCTTTTTGGTGTCTATATACGCTGGGATCCGGAGTCATGGATGATCCTGCGGTCCTGTGTCCTGCATCACGAGCCCTGGATCTTGAGTCGTGGCTGTGGTCCTGGATCATAGGTCCTGGATGGATATCCTCGTGGATCCATCTTCCTATTATACACACATGCATTTCCTAACATTTGGACTACCTATGTTGCAAATGTATTATCTTTTCAATTTACACACGGCATCTATTGCACGTCTGTCCGTCCTGGGGGGATCCCTCCTCTGTTGCTCTCCCTGAGGTTTCTCCCATTTTTCCCTTTAAACTGTGGGGTTTCTTCGGAAGTTTTTCCTTGTACGATGTGAGGGTCTAAGGACAGAGGGTGTCGTATTGTCATACTGATATTTTGTACAAACTGTGAAGTCCACTGAGACAAATGTAACATTTGTGATATTGGCGTATATAAATACACATTGATTGATTGATTGATTGATTACCTGACTGAAACAAGTAATTAAAATGTCCGTGTGTTTATCAATGGAGAAAATATTCTACCTTTGACAGATTCTCGGTTTGGGTTTAGGATCCAACGGGAGCCCTACAGCAGAACCTGGAGCTGAATCTACTGATTAAAACGGAGGCCCAGAAAAGGTCATAAATGGAAAGCTTTACTTAAGAAAGCCCTTGGAAAGCAGGAAACATTGAAGGATCTACTTTTCATTAAAAGCATCATGCTGTAGAAGTATCCCCTGGAGTCCTGAGCGAGGAGCCAATCAGCTGGGAGCTACACGTTCATCAGAACCTGATTCCATGATAACCACGTGATTCAAACACTGTGGGCCGTTTCAGCTGGATGAGGCTTTTATGTAAATATGAAGCAGATGTGATCACGGAGAAAAAATATGAAATTCTACAAATGAGATGTTTGTATTAGATTTATATATACATACTGTATGCACAAATAGACAACTGTTACTTACTCTGTTTAATGACCTGTATGTAGATTCATAAATAAAACGGCCCTGATGGCAGCATGCTGTTCAAAGGTTCTTAAAGGGGGAAATAAATAAATAAATATGGGACTAAAATCTTATAATTAACATTTATAGGTTCATAAAACATAATACAAACGCTCATTATTATTTCCTTCCCAAATTGTAGACATGATTAAACTTTCTTTTTTTTTTTTACATTTGATCAATATAATCTTTCTTCTGTTTATCACTTTGGGTCAAAAAGTTTGATTGTATAGCTTGTCCCAAAAGGTGAAAATAAAGCAGCACTTTTGTTCCCAAGGTGATCACTAAGGTCTATATATTCCTTCTGGCTCGCTGCGCTTTCAGCCAGCTATTAGGCTTCAGCAGACAGTAAGAGTGTGAACAGTAAAGGTTATGAGGGAGCCCACACAGAGAAATGAATTACATCCTGTCAGGCTTATGGGCTTATTATTTAGACCTGGTTACCGCCCTGCCTCACGGTGAAAAACTACAAAGGTCAATCACATGGACAAGCATCAGGGTGTTGATGGGCAGCAGCGGAAAGCAGAATAACAACAGAGGAATCAGCTGGCTGCAGAGAAGGGGCTCTTCAGAGAACACAGCTCAACCATCTTCATGTTGTATTGCTGATATATGAAGTTTCAATATACATAATAAATAATAAATAACTAGGATCCAATTGAACATATAACCGAAGATGTTATGGTATTCAGCAACGTGTCAACAATAATGAGATTAACAGACTGGAATTTCTTCAACATCCTAAAATCATATTAATACCAGCAACCTAATAAAATACATACTTACAAAGGAGCAGAGCCTTGTGAACGTATATCTATTTTTACAGCAAGTGATACCGCAGCTTATTACTGGCCCCTAAGAAGAAGATGGACCTTTATTAATCCCCCGAGGGGGAAATTCAGTTTCCTACTGTTGTAGCTCTTTAGAACATATGCAGTAAAGTCTACTTCCCAGTGATATGTCCTCTACAGAGGAAGACAAAGACAGAAATCACAATATTTAGGGCAAACTCAACACTGGCCTCCTCAATTATACATAATCTTCTCTCTTGAGTAGTGGAGTCGGTGCTTGAGCTTCTCTCTACAACTCTGAGTGAATAGAGAGAACAGAGCAGAGAGACTCTTGATCAGGAACCAGTCACACACACAACCTCCTCACTCATTAACAGGGCTCTTTCAGTCAGTAGGGCAATGTTCACATAAATACACATTATATATACAGCACTCTATGATATCTATACCATTTGTTGTGTTTTCAAATATTTAATGGAAAGAATGCTTTGAAGCAACCAAAACAGACACCATATTATTTTGTATTAGTCACAAACATTTAGCTTCGAAAATATGTAACCTTGCTAAAGGAGAAGCTGTTGAGTTTAGTAGTGGATATTTTTGAGGAAGATGAAAAGGACCGGTAATAGAATACATCTTCCCAAAATCATTATTTCAGCCATGCATTAGCTCGTTGCAGATATGTTCTAAAGTCAGCTGATAAAATCACAATGAACTGAAGTACACACAAACGCTGATAAGCAAGTGGTGTTCCAGCCGTATGCCATGAGTCCTTAAGTCCACTGAGTCAGAAAGCTATTTACAGATTCTAAATGTTGAGACAAACCTACATTTGATATTGGTAGAAACATTTTGTTTAGTTATAGCAATCTTTATCAGATTAAAAAGTCATGATACTATTTACAAATAACACACTCACTAAATATCATTATTACAGAAGCAATGAAAGTGCAGAATTGAAATGGATAATTTAAAAAATAAATAAAGCTTTATATTATTGCAGTTCACTAACTAATGACTTTGTGACCCATTTGAAAATATATTTGATTCTATTTGTCTGCTTGATGGTTTTTGGTACTTGCTGTTTATTGGTGGGTAGTATCCACAGTTACTGTTAATTTTACAAAACTGTGGATAAGGTCCCAGCGTGCCCGTCGCAGTTTATTTGTTTACAGATGGTGGTAAGTAGAAGAAAGGTCATAGCCTTTTCTATCGGGGGATACAGAGACACAGAGAGAAAAGAAACAGCCCGGTTCAGGTGGACCATTTCTGATATACACAAAACGCTTTCTGTTAAATTGGCTTTATTGATTTTCCAGCGTTAAATAGTGTATGTCAGAAATGTTTTACAACAGCTTTTTGTTTTTTTCTCCTCCAGACTTTCATTTATTATCTAAGCAGTGCAGAATGTCTCAGGGTGACAAGGTGCAACAATGCACGGGTTAGAGAAGTGGCCTTATGAATGGACTGTCGCGCTCTGAGGCAATACGCTTTGCCTTCAAAACCAACAAGATGTGTCTCTCTTCACAGCACACATCTAACTACCTGATTCAGTCTGGGTCCTGGTAACCATGACTATTGTCCAAAGAATGACGGGTTTACTCTTTTCTGAGGGACTATTTCTTGTTATCTTTGCTTTCATCAATTTGACTAATCTTTCCTCATATAGGACTTGTTAAAATACTGAAATATTGTCCATGGTTTGCTGTATCACTCTCCCCACATTCACTGTCAATATGCCCTTGACCGAGGAGCTGGCCCCCGACTGCTCAACAGCTGCTGGGGGCCGACAGCAGAAGATGACTGAGCGGCCCCCAGTGTCCAGGGTTTACTGGGTTAATATGAGGCGGGCTAATAACAGTTGGTGTGTTGTGAAAGCATTCTCTGTTGGTTCAAACCCTGTTCTTTTGGTATCTCACTTGTGAAATCAGTCATATTCATAAGTATTGATTCAACTGCCCAAGAATATGTAATCATTCTATAGGAAACTGGTGGGATTATGATTTTTTAAATGTTTTTCAAATGTTATTTTACTTGAAATGAATTAATAGATTTTAAATTATATTTTTAAATAAATTGAGGGATGCAAAAGAAAGAAAAACATAGAATTAACTTTTATTCACTGATTATTTCACAACTGCAGCAATCCAGAACATGAACATGGCTCCAGATGTGATTAACAGTAGAGGAAGGGGGGATCAATGTGAGGCAAATCAATTCATTACAGCCAGTGGTTTCAGCCACTTATTTGTCTAATGTGGTATGACATTCTTCCCAGATGACTCCTTGTCAGTTTTATCCATATTAATGAGCACCATCAGCTGGCAGACTCAGATGACATTCCCTCCTCCCTGCCTGCCCTCAGACAGCGAAATCTGGTTGCTATAATAAATCACAGGCACTTATCGATTTCAACATGTCTAAACCAGCCACACCAAAACAACGCGCATTCAAAAATGTGATATCACTCAGAAAGCCATGGAGCTGTGGGATTCTGGGATTCCCAGTGGGCTCATATGATCTGACTGACAACTCTGCTGTCACTTTGTGAAGGCTAATCAAAAGGTATTTTACAAGTTGCATGCTAAAGAAACAGAATTAGCCTGTCAAGTTTCCAGTGCCCCAGTCAATAGGTCTAAACAAGAAAGACTCTGTTCCATGCAGTTTTCATTGATTAATACTGAAGGCGGGTGGGGGCACCACAAATGGTCTTAGAGAGCAATAAACAAGTTGCTAATCTAAACATAATCACTGTAATGCATTGCCTGGTACATGACAGACATGTTCATGAGAAGGCTCGCTCATTGTGATCCTGAGGCCGGCAGCCAACTCCCATTTACAGCCACATTTACTGCCTGCTGCTGCCAATTGTCTTCTGTGGCCGCTTGGTTTATGTTTAAACTGCTTCATCAGTATGAATTAATCTCATCACAGCGCTGCCCTCACAGAGCCTTCTCAACACAATATAAGAACAAATATGTGACGTCAAACCCATTCCTTTGTTCTAAGTATAGCTCAGCTGTACAGTCCTTGAGGCGGCATTGGCCAGGGAACACATTCCTCTCCTCTGCCATACTCCTTCATTAGGGGGTCTGTTCGTTAGAGGCCAGGACCAGGTCCCAAGGAGTGGCCGGAGATTAATGACCGACTTGTCTGGTCACGGCAAGCCAGTACTCTGTATTGACAGACGGCTGAAGAGATCTCATTTCTGAAATGAGGGAGATCTCAAGTGGATGAAGAGCATTGCATAGCAGATCTCAAGAGATGCTTTAAGGTCCACCAACAGTGCATCAACTCAAATGGCATACTTCAGTGTGAGAGCCTGCAGTGATCACAGTGTTACTCCCTTACTGCCGTTGCTCAGAAACAACAAGCATAACCCTACAATGAGGAGAAAACTGCAATACTTTGAGGATGCAGTGAGTAGTATCTTTTCTTTATTTTGGTTTCTACTTCCCGTATTCTGATATTCCCCTAATGCTCCACAACATTATTTAGTGATCCTGTGGATGGCTACTAGTAGAAAATGCCCCTTCTGTTTACCACATAAGACTTGTGTGTGTACTCTGTATCCCAGCGAGACAGTGCATAGCATCTGGCAGCTCCCCGTGTCACCTAGGAATGCAGGGTGGCAATTAGTGTGGGCTCCCATTAGGGAGTGAAATAACAGGCAGTCGATGTAGTGCTCACAGTACTACCCTGTGTGTGAGTCCAATCTACATGTTTGCATATTTCACAGTTGGTAATATATATGCGTTTGACTGTAAGGAGTGAGTGGATGAGCTACATAAAGAAAGAGACAGGGAGTGTAGCAAATCAGATTTTTGCCATCGTTGCAGAGCGAGAAGGATTTGCTCAATTTGGCCCTGCAACTATCCGGCGATGGATGAACTCTTCTATAATTACCTCTGCCACAATGCTTTGACAATCCTGATTTTAGTTGTAAAAAGGAAATGGGCAGATGCTTTATAAGAATAATTAATTGCAATAGTTTACCACCTCAACCAACATAAAATGTGATCCTGGCTTTATGACACCTTAAGGGCTACTTGTGTTCATAAAGAATAAGTGTGGGGCTATAAGAGTACAGCTGGATGAGTAAGAGGGATGGGAAGGTGCAAAGAAAAGAATGAACAAGTAGGTAGGAGAGTGGAGGTAGGAGAGCGTGAATTGCCTGGCAGAATGTGGCATGAATGGAAGGTGTTGCTGATGAGTATTAATGATATCAGAAAAGTGCAGCCAAACATGCAGAGGGAGGGGACAGCGGAGACAGGCTGTAATGGATGTGGAGGCTCTCATAAGTGGAGGCTCTGGTCGGACTGCAACACGGCGCACAGTTTCCTGGAGATTAAAAATTAATGACTATCTCAGTGATTTACGACAACACAAAGATGCTGAAACCCAACCTGTTAAAGATGGATGTCCAGGGAGCACTAGCAGACTGATGCAACCCTAGCGGACTGGAGAACGGGGCATGGGAGCCTGACCCCCCCATCCTGTCCATCCACCTGCTGGACTGAGCTATACGTGTTCCAGTGATGTAGAGAGTCATTACTTCATTCATTATACTGTGATCATCAGGCTGACACAATGAAAAAACTGAAACATTGACTTTAATTAAATCTATTATGTCTAATGATTTCACATAACTAACCACACTGGTTTGCTTTCGAATTTAGTTTCAATTCATATAAAAAAAGGTAATAATAACCAAGTTCGTTTTATAGATTCTTTATTTTAGAAGCATTCATCTTTGATATTATTTAATACTATATAAAAAGAGGTGATGTTGTTATGGTTATCAGCTCACAAGCCAATAATACTATACTTAACTTGCTACTTTACTTTGATGTCACGTAATATCTTTGCTTACAACTAGCCTAATACAGTTATGTGAACTCTATTGAGATTTACATTTTATTCAAGTAAATGGTTCAGTTTTTCAGTGCAGAAATATAGCACTCTTCACAGAAAGTTTGACGCAACAGCTCTACTGCGTTACACAAACCTCACTCAAATCTCCAATACAACTTTACCATTGCATTCTGTATCTTCAGGAACATATTAACCAAGGCCTCTGCCTTTTACCCAGTTTATCACTCTAACCCAGTGGCGAGCCTACACCTACTGTAGGCCCTCTGACCCCCCTCTTCCCTGAAAAAAGAAGAGTTATTACGTCACAGCGTATACTTCAGCGGAATATCAAAACAGCACCATTACAAATAATGATTAAAAAAAAATGCAAAGAAATGCAAAAAAAAAAAAATATATATAAAATATATTTTAAGATCATGTTTAATCAGTTGATTCGACTGTACATTGCTGTTTAGTCTGTGTTCAGTCTGTGTTCTTCTAATTAGTGTCTACAGTGTGTGCCTATTGAGCTGTTTAGAGCCATGTGGGTCAAAACCCGATCCTGCCCCTCCCTCTCACTGTCTAAGTGAACGGTGACTGTAAAAACTACACTGCGCATGCTCAGAGTATTGTCCTATTTAATGTGTGTGGCAAAAAAATAATGACCATAGGGGCATAGTGCTGCCATCTCCACCATACGTCATCTCACATAATTCAGAGCTGATTGGCTGTAAAGACGTCACGTGTGCTGCGAAAAGTCACGTGTAGTGTGAAGAGGAGACGAGAGAGCAGCATATAGCTAACATCACCAGCAATTAAAATATGTAAAAAACTGAAAGAAAATGAATGAAGTTGACCATTTACTGGAGCACACATTTGAGACACTTAGTCTCGGAGAGAAACTGGAGGTAAAGTCCCTCGGTGCCCACCATCCACCGGATTTCCAAATGGTCCAGACTGCGGGCAAAGTTAACCGCGGGTTTAACGCTGAGTGCTTTGCTAAAAAGAAATGGCTAACGGCGAGCATCCAGAAGAATTCACTCTTTTGCTTTCTTTGCCTGCTTTTTGGTGAAGATCAAGGTACTTGGTCGAGGACAGGTTACAAGGACTTAAAGCATCTTTCGGAGAGGACAATGAGAGCAGCGACAGTCACTTGGAAAATGCCGTAAAATTGGGATTACTGGGAAGGGTGAATGTTGCAGCTCAGATTGACAGCGCCTACAGACATTGATGATCATAATAGGAAGGTGGAAGAAAACAGGTATGTGCTGGGTCGGATCATCGCCTGTATTAAACTGTGTGGGAAATGTGAGACAGCACTGCGGGGCCACGACGAGTCGGAGGACTCTCTGAGTCCAGGGATATTCAGGTCAATTTTCGAGACAATGTGTGAGGGCGATTCCAGGCTTCAACGGCACTACGAAGCTCAGCCTGTTTTCAAAGGGACATCAAGCACCATACAGAATGAACTCTTGGACTGCATGTATGATGTGTACAGGGAGGAAATAGCCAAGCAAGTGGACAACACATCATTTGTTGCCGTTCAGGCCGACGAGACAACCGATGTCTCCTGTAAATCGCAAATGGTGATTGTGCTGCAATACATTATGCCTGACCTCACAGTTACAGAGCGTCTTTTGGAGTTTGTGGAAGTAAAGGACAAAACTGGTGTAGGTCTCTCTAACAGCATCAAGGCTGTTCTGGAACCCCTGACGCTGTAAGAAAAGCTAATCGCTCAGACCTATGAAGGGGCGGCCGTCATGAGCGGTAACGTGCCTGGGGTACAGACGGTGATGAAGGAGATGTACCCAAACGCTCAGTTTGTTCACTGCTACGCCCACCAACTGAACCTGACCCTGCAGCAGTTCAGCAAGGATGAGCATCCTGAAGGTGTTTTTTGCAGATCTAACTGCTTTTTCCACTTTTTGCTCCGGTGCTCTAAAACGTGTTGCAGCTCTTGCAGAGGCAACACAGAGACGCATACCACGGCCACCGGCTGTGAGATGGAACTTTAAAAGCAGAACTGTGAACTGGGAGACCCGAGAAGCTGCTTCAGTGTATGGAGCATATACGCGCACAACCAGGATGGAATGCGGTCACCATAAGTGAGGCATACAGCCTGTCAAAGAAACTGCAGGACCGAGCATTTATGCAGCTCCTGGAGTTTTTTTCATTGCTTATGCCAGAAGTGGATGTTTTATACAACACTCTGCAAAAACGAAGCATCGATGCACCTGGGATCAACAGCGCGCTCGGCCGTTTCAAGGAAAATGTCCAGAAAATGAGGCAGCAAACTGATGCATTGGCCGCCACCGCTCATGATGGAACAGACGAGCCAGGCCAATGAGTCAGCAGCACAGCGCCGGTGATGAAGGAGGCTTGTGACACAGTCATCTCACAGGTGGAACAGAGGTTCTCACAGAGTGACCATTTGATCGCTGCAAAGTCATTTGACGTGGCATGTCCTGTCATTTCCTACACCTGAGCTTGACTGCGCCGTGAAACTGTGGCCTGCGTTGGGAAACAAGGAGAAGTTGAAGTCTGAGCTGACCAGGCTCTGCCGCCACAGTGAGCTTCACACTGGAAACCCTGCCCTGTCTCTGTTGAAATCCATTCACGAGAACAACTTGGAGGATACGTTTGCTGAGACTGTTATTTTTGTCAAAATAATAGTAACAACTCCGATGACGACATCCGAGTCAGAGAGGAACTTTTCCACCCTCAAAAGGATAAAACCTTTCACTCGCAACACCATGGGACAGCCGCGACTTAATGCATTGGCCAGGCTTTCAATTGAAAGCCAGTTGATCCTGCAACTACAGGACTTCATCCCCAAAGTGATAGAAACATTCTGTCAGAGGAAGGGTTAGGTTTGGGAGAGTGTCACTTCATGGCTACAGCAAATGTCATTAGGCGCGTTCACACCGCAGTACTTTTCCCACTTTAGTTCCGATATAGTTCCGAAATGTTGCGTTCCCACCAAAAAGAGCCGGAACTAAAATGAGTTCATGAGAACCTTTTTACCCCCTTTTCCGTCCCTGCAGGTACTTTCGTGGGAGAAAAAGGTTCCTATGTCTGATTGGCTGGGCGGATTGCAAACCACGCCACGTAAAACTCCCAAAAAGTTTTGTGAAGCCGCCATTTTATTATCCTCGCATTAGCATTATTAGCATTAGCATTAGCCCAGCGCAGAAATGCAGAGAGACTAACTTATGGCAACACAAAATAAAACATGGGGGCGGTGGAGATGAGGAGGTGTCGGCGTTCTGGCGATTTACTCGGAAGGCCCAGCAGCTTCTACTGAAGCCAGTCCCCAACTCCGGGGACTTCCAGCCGGGGACTTTGGGCGGCAGTATACGCCGTGAAGTGGTTTGCGGCCTGCCAGTAAACCCAAAGCAGAAGAAGAAGAAGAAGAAGAAGAAGAAGAAGAAGAAGAAGAAGAAGAAGAAGAAGAAGAAGAAGAAGATAGAAGTGACGTCAGCGGCTTCATTTGCCTAATCCTCCCCCAGGGACTTATTCCGGTGTGAACGTGATCTGTACTTAGTTCATGAGAACTAAAGAGTTCTCATGAACTAAGTTCTCATGAACCTTTGTGGGAAAAATACTGCGGTGTGAATGCGCCTTTTGTCAATTATCCAGCTGTACCTTCCAATATATTCTTCAGTGTCTGCCATCAGGTCGAGCTCTCCCGTGTTCTCATTGTGTTCCGAGTCTGCTCCAGAGCTTTCCTTTACACTGATGTATTATATCAAAAATATATTTGTGATCCGGAAATAACATTTGCCGTAGTCAGTCTCTGTGCAACTACCTCTGAGACAAAACAGACCAAACCTAGGTACAAGGAGTGTTTGCTACATCATTAAAAGCAAAACGCTAGAGGGAAAGTATAGGGCAGTGACCACCAACTGGCGGCCCGCGGGCCACATCCGGCCCGCCAGACATTCTCATCCGGCCCGCTCGACGGGGGTGACTGTGGCGTTGGCGGAGTGGTTACTGCATTCGCCCGCCAATAATTTTACAACGTCTCGTGAGTAAGGTGCAGTACTGGAGTCCAACAGAGAGGCAGCAGCTGCGGGACAGTAGACTGCGTACTGCGAAACCTTCCCTTCCTTGAAGAAAAAGAAGTGATCCTTCGTTGTGAGTCTGCTTTGTGCGCTCCGCACCACAGCAGCAGCCCCGCTGCGACAGAGTCCAACAGAGAGGCAGGAGCTGCGGGACAGTAGCCTAGAAGCAGGGTTGGGTTGTAACGGAATATGTAACGGCGTTACGTAATCAGAATACAAAAATCAAGTAGGCTAACTGTATTCAGCTGGCGTTACATTTGAAAAACGAGTAATCTGATTACAGTTACTTTCGTAAACCTGAAGTGAATACATTTTGGAATACTTATTGGTATTATTGGTGGGAAAGTTTCTCACAAAATGTAATATTCATTACCGGCAGAACTGTGTGCACACTGCACAGCGCTGCAGCGTGTCTGTGAGGGAGAGAGAGATGCAGCGTGTCTGTGAGAGAGAGATGCAGCATGTCTGTGAGGGAGAGAGAGATGCAGCGTGTCTGTGAGGCCCCGCCCCCGCCCGCAGATGAGAGAGAGAGATCTCTTTTAAAATATATTGAAAGTTAGAAACGGAGATGGTTAGATAAAATGTGCAAGATAACGTTGATGTAGCATTTCTTTATTGTTGAAATGATGACATTTATAACGGGATCAAATCAAAGTGAATGGCCTGCTGCTGCTGAATGCATGGGGCAAGTGACTGGAAACAGTTTTAAAAGTTATTACATCGTTTCAGATAATAATAATAAATAATAATGATAATTCATTCTATTTAGGGGCGCCTTTCAAAGCACCCAAGGACACCTTACAATTCATAACATATTCTAAGGAAAGGTTTACAGTAGGAGAATGCAGTCCGGGTGATGTTATGTGGGTGCAGATGAGAGGGAGCTGTCCAGAATGACACCAAGATGTTGTGTTTGAGTTCTTGATAAGCCATTAAAACAGTAAAACAAGTGTCTCCTGTTTACCAAAACATACCCATCTGTTATGGAAAAAGAAAGTATTACAAAAGTATTCTAAAAGTAACCTGAACACGTTACTTTTTTAAGACACGTAACTGTAACTGTATTCTGATTACCTTCAGAGCATGTATTCAGTAATCAGTAACTGATTACATTTACAAAGTAACCCTCCCAACCCTGCCTAGAAGTGATCCTTCGTTAGCGTGAAGAGTCTGCTAAGCTTTATGCAGTACCTGTACCCCCCCCCGCTGGCCCGCGAAAGTGTCTATTGGATACATGTTGGCCCTTGGACAAATGTAGTTGGTGATCCCTGGTATAGGGTATCCACCTCCAGTTGCTTCTTATTTTGAATATTTATTTTGGCTTAAAGCTTTCGTACAGAAGTTTGTAGTATGTAATAAAAACGCTAAATGAAAGATGTATCCTTGAATTGCTGTTAGGAATCAGCACAAGCCTTGCATATTTAATGGGATCCTTTAATGAAGAACATAGAGCAGCTTTCTGAAAAGGCTACAATCAAGGGAAGGCCTTTGTGTAATTTCATTTGAAAGCAGCCATTCAATCAGAACAGCCTGCATATCTCCATGTAACAAGTGCTAGCTGTAATGCATGTTGGAAATAATACCCACCTGGTCATTAGAGGAAAGTACTCATCACTTCTGAGTGAGATTTGAAAATGACTGGGCAGGGGGTTTTGGGGGACAGGGATGCTTAGAACAAAAATCTGATTGACAAAGGCATTTCTATTATTTTATATATACATTTAAATATGTAGCCATATATATGTATACTCAATCTGTCATAAAACAACACAAAATCGCAAAAAGGATAATATGAGAATAAAAAACACAAGCAGGTACTATACAGTTGCAAGAAAAAGTATGTGAACCCTTTGGAATTACCTGGATTTCTGCATAAGTTGGTCATAAAATGTGTTCTGATCTTCATCTAAGTCACAACAATAGACAAACACAGTCTGCTTAAACTAATACCACACAAACAATTATATGTTTTCATGTTTTCATTGAACACACCATGTAAACATTCACAGTGCAGGGTGGAAAAAGTGTGAACCCCTAGGCTAAAGACTTCTTCAAGAGCTAATTGGAGTCAGGAGTCAGCCAACCTGGAGTCCAATCAAGGAGACGAGATTGGAGGTGTTGGTTAAAGCTGCCCTGCCCTATAAAAATACACACCAGTTTTGAATTTGCTATTCTTAAGAAGCATTGCCAGATGTGAACCATGCCTCGCACAAAAGAGCTCTCAGAAGACCTACAATTAAGAATAGTTGACTTGCATAAAGCTGGAAAGGGTTACAGAAGTATCTCTAAATACTTGATGTTCATCAGTCCACGGAAAGACAAGTTGTCTATACATGGAGAAAGTTCAGCACTGTTGCTACTCTCCCTAGGAGTGGCCGTCCTGTAAAGATGACTGCAAGAGCACAGAATGCTCAATGAGGTGAAGAAGAATCCTAGAGTGTCAGCTAGAGACTTAAAGAAATCTCTGGCACATGCTAACATCTCTGTTGACGAATCTACGATACGTAAAACACTGAACAAGAATGGAGTTCATGGGAGGACACTACGGAGGAAGCCACTGCTGTCCAGAAAAAACATTGCTGCACGTTTGAAGTTTGCAAAAGAGCACCTGGATGTTCCACAGCACTACTGGCAAAATATTCTGTGGACAGATGAAACCAAAGTTGAGTTGTTTGGAAGGAACACACAACGCTATGTGTGGAGAATCCAAAGGGTTCACATACTTTTTATTGCAACTGTACATTATTAATTTGAAGTTAAGCCGTGAGGGCAAGTGTGTGTCAGTTAACCTCTTAAGCCCTGAGCCTGTTTTTCAGGTTTCAGGCTCGAAAATGCCACAAACACAACAAAGACTATATCTTCACTTCTAAAAGGGGTACATTAATAATCTTTTCTCTCAAAGCAAGGTTACATCTGTGAGTTTGATGTAGAATTGTCAGAATCAATATAGATGTTTATTTTTTTAATAAATTCAGATGGAACATAGTAAAAACATGTAAATTCTAATGTCCGCCTAAAAGAAACCCATTACTTATAGTGAAAACCACCCTTGAATGATGGGTTAGTAGACTAAAGGCTTTAGGAATCCAAACTATAACATATAATAAGTACCCTGTATCAAGATTGATGCAAAACAAGTGAAATTTGAGCTTTTTAGAGAAGTTTAGAAAAATAAAGTCCAGGCGGACTCACCTCTGGGTAATTTGGGAACCATCAGTTCCATTTGAACTTTTTCACTGTAAAAATCATTTTATTACTTTGAATTATCACTATAGGTATTCATTCATCCAAATACAACTGTTGTGAAAAAATAAATAAAATGTAAAAACATACTCTGTTATCCTCTTAGACACAACGTCTAAGGAACCTTAATATTTAATAAACTATGAATATTTTATATCCATATAACGGGAAAAAACTCATTTAACTAATCTTTTTCATTTTTTTTTTTTTAAAAACACACAATGCTAACAGTGAGCCTCTGAATTAGCCCCGAGCGAAAAATGCTAACCTATTACTGCACCGAAAATCACTCCTAGCTCCCTTATTACTTATCCTAGCTGCACATCCAACACATCGTTTATGATCGTAAAGACACAGAATCTAACGGTGCTCACCTCAACACTGAAAGGGCTGTGTCCCCTTTGAAATGTTCTGATAATCCATAAGCAATAAAACTGCAATTCCGTTATCTGCTGTCCGCTCTGTGCTCCGTGTGCTCTGGGTCCTGCTGCAATTCCTGCTTCCTTCTTCCTTCCGTAGTAAACAATAAATGAAGTCGGCTGCGTAATGTACTTAAACTGGCTGGCATTCTTTATACTTTACGCAGGACTATATCTCTGGAACCCATTGGTCGATTCGTGTGATTTACACCTTTTTCTTAACCATCAGAACCAATAGAATCGATGGGCAGTTCCCAAATCCACGTAAACATTACCATAGCGGACGTAATAGAGAAGCGAACAAAGCATATCTGAAAGTACAAGCCTGGACGGCAAAACTTTATACCCAGTATATTGCCATAAATATGATGATGGATTATCAGTCAAAATTTCTACGTGACACAAAGACATTGGATTAACCTTGAGCGGCGTTTTTATTCCGGTAAACACAATTTTTGATCACAAATCAAAAAAGGTAAGACGTAATTATTGTAATATTTTTTGGCTGATAGCTCCGCAATTCGGGGTCCTACAGTGATGACATTACATGTGTGGAATCTGTGGAGACTCAGCTTTAATCGGATATCTTGGTTGTGCAGTTAAGATAGTAATAAGGGCATTTCTACCGTGAGTTCTGTGTAAAAAAGCGTTACCATTAGTTAGCATTTTTTCGCTCAATCCTAATTCAAAGGCTTGGTATTACTCTTGTGTTTTTTTTAGCTAAACATTTTTCTTATTGTCTGTTAGCGGAGTTTCTTACCTTTTTAAAAGGGTATGAAACATTAATAGATTCATAAATGTTAAGAAGCCCTGAGACATAGTCTCGAAAAAAAACTGTGGGGGGGGGGGGTCCACTGGGGGGACCTTCGGGCTTAAGAGGTTAAAATAAAGGTCGCAAAATGGTGACTTCTACACAGATAATGATCCTGTTAGATATGGTTATAGAGAAAACGCTAAATCAGAAAAACAAACGTTTTCTTTTTTTGTTTTGCAAAGAATACTGTAAGTCTAACTATTTCTTGCCTTTCTTGAATGACTAATAATTATCCCTATAATTCTTAGTGAGGAAAACACACGCAAAACGTTTTTATCCATGAAATGTTATACCAATTAAAAGCATTTTCTTCTTTACTTTACTGTCAATTATGTTCACTATTCAATCAATTAATGTTTAGTCTCTAAAATGTTAGAAAAACACAAACAAAGTTTCCTTGAACCAAATTCTCGTTCAATCATCACTGTTGGCTGGAGCCATGAAATCTAAATGTGCAAATAAATTAGCCGTGTTGGAACAAATCAATCAAATGGCTGCTGTATACATAGCCAATGAATGCAAATGTAATTAACCCCCTAACATCTCCACTCCAGTGTAAGCTGACAATAGAAGAAGGTGCTCACCCTGGTCCTGCTGCATCAGCCTGTCCTCAATGTCACTCCTCACAGAGCGGGGTGATCAGAAGTGCTAATGCTGCAATAAGCTCACTCATTCCCAAAGCAAGGAGCAGGTGTATAGGTACACGAAGGAATTCAACTCACAAACCTTCTTCAAGCAAAGGACACCAATTGTAGTGTGACGGCACCTTTAATGGTAGAGACAGTGTGCCAACAGTCAGCCTCACATTACCTCAGCACACCTGTGAGGGGGCCACACCGCCACATTATGAAGCGCCTGTCAGGGACAGAGCAGTGCAGCAGTGACAGCCAGGGGTGTAGGCTCCTCATTGGAGGGGGAGGGGGGGCGCAGGCTGTGAGATGGCCTTGATGTCATTAAACCTGAGCGCTAGGTCATTCTTGTGGATAATGGTTATAGAGAAGACAGGGCTCACCATCCGCCCCCAGGCTGCAGGTCTGATCTGTAACACCACCCATTCAAGCTTTAGTACTGTAACCAAGAGACATTTTGGTTTAGGTCCACCACGCTCTTGCATGCTAGCAGTGGCTTGCCCCGTACAGAGGAACACAAGGCATGATGGGAGCTGTCTGACTGTGGTTAGCAAGCAGAGGTCAGTCTTACAAAATCTATGTGTCCTACATGTTTATCCACAGTCAGACAAGGACCGGGTAGGATGAGTGGTGTGACCACAGACTCTGGTAGGTGTGGAGGACTAGGGTGGGTGGGGGGTTCACCATTCAGACTCATCAGGTGTCAGACAGGCATCTGTCCATAGCCCTGCACAGGTCAACCACAGATGCGGATTTCACACCAGCGCTTTTCCCTTTCTAGCTCCGAGCTAGAGCTTTTCTGGTTCAAATCCGGTTTCCCTTTTCTGCTCCCGCTTTGTTCTCACCGCCCAGAGCCCGACTGGTGCTGCCGCTGCTGCGTCATGACGTCACCGTTTACATCGCTGATTTGCACCCCAACGGTGCTCACAACAACAACAACGGGGGACTGCGTTGGGTCGATGATCGTGTTGCTTTTAATCACACAAAGCCAGATTAAATTAAATAACGACTTCTCCAACCTTATGCTTTTCTCTAGAGTGCCGTGGTTCATTGTTTATTAATGTGTTTCAGCGGCATTTACCGACCGCTGCAGTGTTGGCTGCTCTTCCACGGGAGTTTATTCTCCCGTTAGCTCCGGGTTAGCTCACACGGCAGCGTCCGCTCTAAAGTATTCACTGTCTGACTCACACAAGCAGCTGATACATATCCCCAATTCCCAGAGGTGTGGACTCGAGTCAGACTCGAGTCACCAATTTGATGACTTTGGACTCGACTTGACAACATCACAAAACACTTGCGACTCGACTTGGACTTGAACACCAATGACTCGGGACTTGACTTGGACTTGAGCCTTCTGACTTGAGGTGACTTGATACTTTAATTCAGAGGTCTCAAACACGCCGATCGCGAGATGCCGCTAGAAGAGCAGACTCCCGTCGGGGAGAGCAGAATCTTCAGCCGCTCCTACTCTTGCTGTGAATCCTTGCAGGCAGGGGCGGGACTTTGTTTTGGTGAGCCACCATGTGGCCAATCATATGCGAGGACACACTAGGATCATACCATTATGTGAAAGAAGGGTGGGGGGCACAGCAGGTGTAGTGGTACAGGCCAGCTGCACAGAGCGACGGGGAGACGGATTTAAATGCAAGTGCGTCTGAAAAAGTCAAGAAATGAGCGAAAACCGAAAAAAGAAGCAGCGTCTGGCTGCTTTTCAGTGATTTTTTTCGCTCAAAGCAAAGCTGAGTGCACGATTTGTAAAATGAAAATAACCTTTTTTGGTTACCTTTATTTTGGTAACCACTCAGGATTTACTGTCAGAGGTGGGAGAAGTTCAGATCTTGTACTTGAATACAAAAGTACCAGAGTGTAGAAATACTCGGTTACAATAAAAAGTCCTGCATTCAAAATGTTACAAGTAAAAGTAGAAAAGTATTATCATCAAAATATAGTTAAAGTACCACCTGCAGAGGGATGTAGATGCAGGTGTTCTCTTCCCCATAGAGACGCCTCGCTGCACATTATCCCTTGCATAGAGATATATTGTGGGTCCCTTACAACATGTTGTACACAGTGGACATACACATTCTGGTTACCTCAACATCAGGGATCTTATACATTAAACTCCTTCTGAATCAAACCGTCACGGTAGCCTTACCTTACTGATCCCTCTTCAAATAGAAAAAAACATGTTACTTTACCAGCAGAGAGAAATTGATTATTAAATTATTAATGTGACTAATAAAGAGCAATTTGATTATTAAGTATTATTCTGTTGATCGATGTCATTACATTTGGTGAAAAACACATAATGACTTGTTTATGACTCGTTTTGTCAAAGTTTAGGACTTGGACTTGACTTGAACTTTCCCATCCTGACTTGAGACTCGACTTGGACTTGAGCGCAAAGACTTGAGACTTGACTCGGACTTGCAAAACAATGACTTGGTCCCACCTCTGCCAATTCCCCTTAAGTGAATGTGTGTCAGTCTGAATTGATGCTGTTTGGCATCACAACGCTGTTATGAAAGTTTATCTGGTATAAAATCAGTGATGTTAGCATAGAAACCGAAGCTAAACTGACTATCTTGACTACTTGTTGCTATCCTATTGTGGCATAAGCCGTTTTCTGGAGACACATTTTACCGGCGTATTTTTCATTATGATTCTACTTGTGATAGTCGGACATGACAACCTGTGCAGCCCATGTATTGATTCCATCTGATAGCTGCTATGACAGTGTTTTTCAAAGTGGGGGCCCCGACCCCCCAGGGGGGTGCCAGGGGGGTCAGAATCGAGCTGCCGCTACTGAGAGTGAAAATCTGCTCAGCTTTTGGAGCAAGTGAGAGCTAGCAAATGTCTCAGAATTGCTTGCATACATCAGATTTATTTCAGAAAAAATAATAATAAGAAATATTATTTTACAAAGCTCTGGAAGGTAGGACCACATGAAGAGACATTTTCCAAATTTTAGATGAGTACATCATCTCAAACGGACTTGACTGGTCTCGTTGTGTGTTCAGATGGGGCAGTGGGGCTGTGACAGGCAGAAAAAGCGGAGTGACAGCTTCGATCAGGCGGAAGGCCCCAAATGTAGTGGTAACACACTGCATGCTCCATCGCGAGGCACTTGTACACATAATATTTTTTAAAACAGGGGGGTCCCCGCCAGAGGATAATGCTATATGGGGGTCCTTGGCATGGCAAAGTTTGGGAACCCCTATGCTATGATACGAAACAAAACGTCTGCCTCTCTCCACAATGATCAATAACAGCGAACGGATGGTCAAAGTAAGGTACAAATAAACAGAATCACACGAAGCCTGGTTAGTGTTGCCTGACTTTATAAAGTGTGTTTTTTGTGTGTGGTTGCCTTCTAGTCACTTTGCTCAGCGCTACTGCTTGAAGGCAGGCATGACGAGACTCTTCAGTCGACCCATGTTCAGGGGAGGTGGGTTTAGTTTCCTGCACTCCTCGACGTAAGAGAGACGTAAGCGGCGCCGCCTCTTAGCTCCGGAGTCTTGCTTCTAGACCGACATTTTTTTGGAGCTGGAAGTGAACCGGATTCCGGAGCTAAGAGGCGGCGCCGCTGCGGTGTGAACAGGAAAAACCGGTACTTTTCAGGCTCTAGCTCCGAGCCGGCCCTGAAAACGCGTTGGTGTGAAAGGGGCAAGAGTGAGCAGTGACCAGGTCTGCAGTGTAGAAGAAAGGATTCATTCCCATTTTGTTTTGTTTGAGATTTGTGAACATTAAAAAAGCATTCATTGCTCATTGAGTGCTTTGGATAAAGTCACACATTTCTTTTGAATGATTTAAAATAAAGAACAAATTCAAAGTATAAATATTGAACAACTTAAATTTAAAAGAAGTTAGAAAAAACTAGAACCCTAAGAATAAGATGTGGAGGTTAATCAGAAACAAATCACACTGGTTCACTTATATATATATTGATGTACAGCACTTTGGTCAACTCTGTTGTGTTTAAATGTGCTATATATATATATATATATATATATATATAAAGTTGGATTGGATTGGAAAAACACTGAAAAACACTGTTAATGCCACCATGGTTTCAACATCAGACAAGTCTGTATGTCTCCCAAGCTCCACCTTTTCAGTAAATAAGAATAAGGTATTTATCGTACAACTACCACACACAAACTGGCAACATTCCAGCATCTACAATAAATTATTGAAAATGAATTATGGACTGTTAGGATATGAAAATAAAATCCCCACTGCCTACACAAATCCACTCTTAAGTCAAGTTCACCTCCCATTTAAGTGTGCAAGAATGTTGGCTTGCAATTGAAATTCAAACTCCTCTTCCCTCGCACAATTCATCCAGGCATTTCATTGTTCCTGGTGTTTTTTTGTTCTTCTGAAAAATGTAATATTGCTACCAAAGCTGTGTTGAATGCTGCTAATTACTGTGCTGCTCACATCTGCTTTAGTTCATGTTGGCAGTGGCTTTCTTTACGTGAGAATGATTCTGTTTTGTGTTGCCCCTGACTGTCTTAATAATACAGCCCTGTAGAAATAAAATAGCACCCTAGGAATTGTGCCAGCGACAGGAAACCACTCAGATGCAACATTCTTTCATTAAAACATATTGTGAGGATCGCTCTAATGTTGTGTCCTGAAAGCAGTTAACAGCCTCAGTGAATTGGCTCACAGAACCAGACTCCTGATCTGAAATGAAGCCTGTGTGTTGCTGGGTAACTCCTGTGCTTTACCATAGTCATTTCACAAATGTGACATACTGACTTCCAAATATCACATAAATGAGAGCCCTTTTTGGCTGGCAAAATGTGGTTTCTAAAAAGCGAATTGCATTTGGACATTTCCAGACAACATTTCAGTGAATAGGATTTTGAACTGTCTACTCTTCCTGTTATTTTGATCATATAAGAGATCAACACCAAAGCCGTCCTCATCTCCGGTTTCCCATCCAAGAGCAGAAGTGCTTTTATTCCACATCGCAGTGATGGAGAGCATTATCAGGTATCACAGCCTGGTATGGTTTCCTCACAGTGCAGCTTAAAACTAAGATCGTTCGCCTCGTACAGACTGTCGATCAACCCCCCCAACACATTTATGAGAAGTCACTCATTAAACAGGCATCTGATCCACCTCATATCCATCAGGCAGAGCTCCAGCTCTTTCCTTCTGATAGGAGATTTAGGGTCCCTAAAAGCAGGCTACACCCTTACCAACACTCATTCCTGCCAATGTCCATTACACTTCTCAACACACAAATGCAATGTATAGTTTAAATGTTGAGGTTTGTGCAATAGGACGTCATGTTGTCTTATGTGTGTATATGCAAACTGTGTACATGTAGTGTATGTCATGTCTGAATATGCAGTTGTCTTTAAAGTGTACTACGTAGTGTTTATGTTTTTGTTTTGCTGCAGGAGTCCAAAACGATGTCCTTACAAGGACAATAAAGTGAATTGTATTGTGATTTCCTACTCCATGGCCCCCTCCCAGAGATCCTACCTCAGCAGCCATCTGCCCATAGCCCCTGCATCAGAGACTGGGCCTGGGGGAGCTGGAGGGGCTCCTCACAGAGGGGCAGTAAGTCCTCACAGCCCCAGGGAGCTCCAGGATCCTCTCAGTTAGCTCCCAGATTTGTGAAAAATGCTATGATACTGTATACCAGCTCCATGCACCAGCTGAGGCCAGGAAACAAAGGGACAATGATGTTCCTGGTTTTTGTGGTGCTTTGAACACCACCCTCATGCTCAGGGAGAAGCACAAAGCCATGCAGGTGGACAGCATGCTTCCTGGTGTTACGGAAATTATTGTCCTAGACTCCTAGATATGACGTACATGACCAACCCTGACGTCTGTTTATCTCCTTTAAGGACATAAAGTTATTGTTCCCATTCTGTGACCGGTCAACACTAGGTCACAGATGGTCTGTTGTTGTGGGTGCACTGGGACACTTCCTTCTTTGTTGTTTGTGGCCTCCAAGGTATGAAATCTTCGAGGCCATAAGTGACGGATGCAAGTGACTCAGTGTGCCCAACTGTCGAAGCTATCTTATCAAAACATGTTGATCACTCTGTGAAACCAGTTAAATGGGCTAACGAGAGAGAGGCGCTCCAGAATTGACGTGGCAACTCTCCCGTGCAGTCTCACCGTGACTGATGTGACTTGTGATGTGAATCTCTCCGGCCGTAACTCCAAATAAACCATCAGTGTTTGACATCAAAAGCTCCTGCTCTACCGTGTCTCCTTCCTGAGTCGGTGACTCCTACTGCATTGCTACACAGACGTTTCCTCCACACCTGAGTTATGGGCCGAATAGCTCACTCCTGGGCAGATTGCTGGCTGGATGCAGAGCTGGATGGGTTACTGTATTTACTCGCTACATCTTTGCTTTTAGGATTAAACTCAGGGTCATGGCAGCTCCACAAGATATTTGATGACTCCTTTATTGTGGGATGCAAAGGTTAGGAGAACATCTGCCAGAGGAGTCCAGTCAGCTGTTACAAGTGCAAGCATGTGCAGCTCAATATCAGCGAGATAAAGAGGCAAGAGGTGGATTTAGGGATGTCACCATCCCCACTGTGGAGAGTGGAATAGTTGGTTTCATTAGATCCAACAGAATACTTAGTCGAGGCCACCAATGGGAAATAAACTGGTGAGAAAAAACTGGCTCTGTTCGAGAACATAAGCTGAGCACCATCTTGGACAACACTCCCCCCTCTCCATCGTAAGCGGGTGCAGCTATGGTGCACGATGACCTTCCACCTCATCTACTGAAAGTGCAGAGGCAAGCTGTTAGCTGACCGTCTGTGTCAACAGTCATTAAACTGTACGATTACTCTGGTCTAAATAGCTCATATCTCAGCCAGCTGAACTGTTGTGTCCCGCGCTGACAGCACAGTGAACGCACCGCGCTGCGTTCAGGAGGTGGAGTGCTCATCCTCCAACCCCAAGATCGCTGTTCCTGCAGTCAAAGTGTCCTTGGGCAGGATGCTTAACCCCAAGCTGCTCCCTATGGCAGGGCCACGGTGTGTGAGAGTGTGTTAAAGGTCCCATGTCATGCTTTTCCGGTTATTACCCGTCCCCTTGTGTTATGTAGCTTGTTCTGCATGTAAACGGTCTGCAGAGTCACAAACCCTCAAAGTACACCCTGTAGGGAGTAACACTCTAACACAGAGAAGACCTGTCTATGATGCCCCAGAACGCCTCGTTGGACATTTCTCTTTTTCCAATGTTTTCTAGTGTAGGAAGCACGTATTGGGTATAGTGACTTCCTCACACACACACTCAATCTTTTCTCAGTTGCAGCTCAGCCTGAACTCAGCCTGAACTCAGCCTGAACTCAGCCTGAACTCAGCCTGAACTCAGCCTGAACTCAGCCTGAACTCAGCCTGAGCTCAGCCTGAAACGGCGAGACGCGGCGGGGCTCGGACTGGGCCCGTTCTGAGCACACACACAGACTCACAGCCAGGCTGCAGGTGTATGTGTGTGTGCTCGGGCTCGGTTCAGGCTGCGTTTCGCTGTGTCTCGCTGTCTCGCATATCCCCCGCAGAAAGCCAGCTCACACTGTCCACTCCAGCTGCGAGCCCCGCAACGTCCCACCAACACGGCACCCAGACCCCACGCAGCATTCTCATCTGTTTGTCATTGCTGGTGTCATTTTCTGGTTGCTAACAAACAATGTAAATCTATTCTAGTAGACCTCAACAATGGAATTATGATCAGTAGAAATGGCCATGACATGGGACCTTTAATGTTAGTCTCCTGAGCAGGTGACAGCTTGTGTGGCAGCCTGTGTGGATGTGTGTGGATGGGTGAATGCTGATCTGTATGTTACATCTCTTTGAGGGGTTGCAAAGCTGAAAAAAGGCACAATAAGTGCAGCCTGTTTCAGTGCAGCCCTTTATAGGATTGTTATGTGACAACATTATATGTGTACACAGATTTACAAAGTTTGCTTTTATATGATTGTTGTCTCTGTCTGAAGTCAGGGTGGCCTTTACAAAAGTGCAGAATATGTTTGTCTTCTTTTACATACTTTTTTTTGGTATGATTTTTTCAAATCATACCAAGGTAGTCAAATAATTACTATTAATTACACGTGTAAGACGATAGAGATGTGTGCTGTTAACTGGTGTGTGTGTGTGTGTGTGTGTGTTGTTTCAGTGATTCTGAAGTTGTACCACCACATGCTTTACTTATAACCCACAGCACACATTAACAGGAATATATCAGTGCAGACAGAGAAGATAAGAACACTCATTCTAACACAGTCAGTCACTGAGAGGGAATAGTGTGATAGAACTGGAGATAAGATAAGAGATGTATATGATTTAGTTCGATAAGGTAAAGTCAAGTGTTTTGTATTAATGCCATAACAATGATCTGTCCAGTGTTCCTGAGCATTTTATGAAGTGTTACGAAAACAAACAGCCCTGAAAATGAAAGTCATAATTGCATTTTCCACATCCTCAAATCACTACGTGAGCCCCCCATTCATGCTGAATGTGAGGCTTTCAGCTGTGTGCATCAACAAGACATTAAGCACTGGGATCAATAACATTCAAGGGCAATGAGCAGGAGAGGCTAAACACCGACTTCTGCGCCTTATATAACTTGCATGGCACACATGCAGCCCGCAGTTACAATTCATATGAAAATTAAGAGGTAGCCTATGTGCGTGTTATGCAGATTATAATGACCTTTAGTAACTCCTGGACCGTTGCTCTTGATTAGCTGTTTGTACAAACGCGCACTAATACTGAAGTGCGGCCATGGCGCAGGAGAGCAGCTGATGGAGTGATGTGTTCATGAAATACAGTTAGAATGACTTACTTTAAGACGGCGTTGTCCCCCTGTCTGACGGTGATGTTGTCCTTTAATACAGAGTCTCCGGTTCTGGCTGGAACTCCTGCAGGTACAAGGAATAACAATTTAAGTCCGAGGACCACAAGGCATTTCCCAGGCAGTGCCAAATAGCCACAAATGCCCCTCATTTTCTGTCACTGCGCAACTTCCACGAAAACTTGAACCGTCGGATATTCCGTTGAGCTACAAATTCCACAAAGAGGATGCAGAATCTCCTCTGTGCTCCAAGGAAACAGGCTCGAGACAGTGTGGATAAACGCAGGGGAAAGTGTCGCTCCGCCCGCCAGTCGCTCTAGGAAACGGAGTTGAGGAGAGAGCAGCTCCGTGGCTCAGAGAAATGCGCACCGTGTCCTCCGCTGCGAGCTGGAGTCTCCGTGAAATAGATGCTGTGAGAGACGCATCGGTGTGTGTGTGTGTGTGTGTGTGTGTGCGCGCGCGTGCGTGTGCGTATGCGTGTGTGTGTGTGTGTGTCCTCCGAGTCTCTGCTCCTGCTGTCTCTGAGCCTCACTGAGTAAACCGAACACTGTAAGCAGAGGGCTGGATTCCCTTCAGGATCTGATTCTTTCGCCAAGTGCGTATAGCTCCTGAAGTAGCCCCACTATTTCTCCCTCTCCCTCTTTCTCCGTCTCTTCCAATCTCCAGGTAGCATCCGCGGCTGTACCATGAGGACCATATGGTCTGTAGCCTGCTGTGTTCGCAGGTCCAGGGTCCCCCATCGGGCCCTTAAGGAGGTTTGCAGGAACGTGACAAATATTATTGTTTGTGACACTTTTGGGATGATTTCATAGCGAGCATCCCTGCACGTGAGAGGATCCTGATGTTGTTGTATTTCTCAGTGATGTAAGCATGCAGAGCTGCTGTGTGAAGTGTGTGTGTAATATTGACTCTCATAATAATTGGGATCAATTCTAGCACACAATATGGTGGCCGATAGGTGCCACCGCTACTTTGGCCCAACACATTTTCATAAGGAGGAACATGCTGCAGTTCAAAAAAACGATGCAATATAATAAAACAACATCTATTTAGAGGGGAGTGCAGTGTTGAAATATTTAGCTATGTCATGAAACATGAGTAGGACCCTTTATGGTACTATAGATTATATGGAAAAAAGCTTTAATATCTTATTGAATTTGACTTGTCGAATGACGCCTACCTTCTGTTTTAGGTCTCCATGTCCGTGTTATTTTCCAGCATACGACATTTTATTTTAAAGGTTGGCATGCTATAATTTAGATTAGAACAATCTCTGTGGATGTATTTAACACTAGAACCGCCAGAGATTTGTTATACCTAAAACCGCCACTGGGGTCAAATTGAACCAGCATTAGAATGCATTGATTTTCAAGGTAAAAGTATTGCTTTAAAATGAAAAATGATCCTGTGGTATTGGTATTTTGACAAGCAATTTTGTTAAATTGTTTAGTTTATTAAGGCTACAACATAGCGTTTCGTGAGGCGGTTGTCGTTGTTGGGTGAAAAGCAAACAGCTGTTTGCTGCGGAGCGCAGCGTGAGCAGGCTCCCGTGAGCGGGAGCGCGCTCTTTCACTACCGACTGTCGCTCTCAATCTATCTATCTCTCTCTCTCTCAATCTATAAGGAACCGTAGTAGACAAAAGGTGTTGCTATAGCAACACGTCATGTTTGTTTACACGCAAAATCAATAGCGGGAAAAGGGGTGGGGTCAATATGACCCGCTGGCAGAAATAGGTATAAATGGCCATTTTTTGGCCGATTTCTTCAATCTGTCTTCATATTGACCATTTTTAACAACATAGGGTGCTACATAACACACTTTCAGGAAAAGTCACGGACTGGGAGACTTTAATATGTTATTGAAAAAAAGTTACATATAAAAAACAGCTCTGGGTCAAATTGACCCGATTGGCGGCACATTTAGAATTACTTTGACAGCTCTTAAGTCTCTTGAGGAGGCTGAACAAGATACTTTATTTAACTTAACATCAATTTGGCACGCTGTTAAGAAAGTGGATGGGATGCTGCAAATGGCAATGCTCTGAAGGCTGGATGCCATCACCGGGAGAATATCAAGTGACACATGGCAGTGTTATTGTCTAATGTTTGTGCAAGTGTCAAAGCATTGAGGATATTTGCAGGCTACAGTAGGCGTTCTTTTGTGTGTCCATCAATCATGTCTCACAAACAATTGATTTCACAATAAAGCCTTTCTCTTCACCATAAAGTTACTAAGGGCATTGCATGATACAGTGCCAAAAATACAATTATATCTTTTAGCAGGTGTGAAACCCTCTCAAGATTGTACTGCCCACTTTCGTATACTGCAACAGTAGAACATAAACTGTATGACACAATGGTGGTGCACAGTGAAAAAACTGAAAACATTTACTTTAATTAAATGTATTATGTCAACACATTTCACATGACTGTATTAGGTTAGTTGAAAGCAATAATAATAAGTTGAAACTAATGTTTCTTTATCCATACTTAATATCATTGATTCAACTAACCTGATATGATGTGAAATCTGTTGACATAATACATTTAATTAAAGTAAATGTTTCAGTTTTTTAAGGGTATTACCAATGGAATACAGTATCCACCCTGTCCTCCTATGTCTTCTGTTCCCACCATGTCAAGGCAGCATATACCGTACTAAACCTACTAACGTGATCTGCATGTGAGGTTCTGTGGTCAATACTTAATGTAACATGTGAGCAGCCTAACCAGTGATTCTGTTTATTAGAAGGTGTTTATTGAGAAATGATGATGATGTCTTGTTCCGGAGAAATTGGAGAAAGATAAGACTTAATTAAAATGATATCTGCCTGGGATGCAATACAAGTCCTGGCTGTGAACACATCCTAATGGTTTTTGAATTAAAATCCCTCCCTGACCTCAGCAACATCTTAGATATGTGCTCTTAATTAGAGTTACGGCTACGGGGAGGGGGTGGGCTAAAGCACCCCCCCCAACCCACCCCTCCTCAGTCGATTGAGGCTACAACATTTGGCCATGTGATATCTTGTTAACACCTTGCAGGCACCTGCTATCAATTCACTGTGAGGATAAAGACGGTTTAACAACAGCATCAAGAGAAAGAAGGAAGACGTGCAGTTCTGCAGCGGTGTTTAGAGGATAGAATAACCGTGCAATCCATTTCAATCCATGTGCATTATGTTTTTGGCTATCATTGTTCCGCCTTACAGCGGGTCAGGTACATCCAGTGACCTCGCCAAAGCTCCAGCAGCGAGGGGGCCAAGCATGCAGAAATGACTAATTAGAATGGCATTGTTTGTTGCACGGCCCACATGAATCACTCCTGAATGATGCATCACAACCATGAATAGGGAGAGAGGAAAAGCTAAACTAGGTGGCCTAAATCAACCAGCCATTTTATAAAATAGAAGGTGAACATATTGATTTTAACATGCTCAAATGAACAAAGCCATTTCTCTTAAATCACCTTCTTTTTGATAGCTTGCAGCCAGGGGCGGACTGGCCATCTGTAGAATATGGAGAACCACAGAACGGCCGGTCGTCAAGGGCCGTTGGCGGCCGGCCCTTTAAAAAAAAAAATGGTTTAACGTCATGATTTAAGTTGCGCTGACGGCCGACAGAGGGTGACAGCGGCCGCTAATGCAGTTGTGTGGTTCTTATCTGTCAGAATCCCACACGAAGAAGAACAAAGACCGGCCAAAAATCCAAGAAAACGAAAATAAAAAGGTGGGGCCGAGATAGGGTTACCAACTTCCAGGAATGGAGAAACGGGACACATGCATGTGTCCCGCACACGCGTGCGCCCAAAGATTTTCGGGTTTCTGGCGGATTTAGTTACTTTTTTTAGTTACTCCACCTCCTCACCTGCTGCGACCTCGGTGGGAGGAGGACACAGCTCTTTTAGAATATCCCGAACAGTTTTGGGGCCAAGCACATGGCTGTTATCATCTCAGCCTTTGTTCTTCCACATTGCATTTTCTTTGCAGTGTTCGAATCACTAAACATGGCACTTGCCCGCTTATTACTGCAGTCCATGCTGTTGTAACTCAAACCATGCTTAACTGTGTGATACACTGATGTTACCTCACATGCAGCAACTTTGTCTTGTTCTGCAGTTTAACTGCTGAAGAATTTAGTTATATTTGATGCACCTTTATTTTGTGTTGCTCGCTTGTGCATTTCTGTGCCAGCATGCTGTTACCGTGACCTATTGAAAACTCCCTCCGACACAAGGTGCAGAAGACCCGAGACAGACCTCCACTCACGGGCTTTACCCAACTGTGTTTTTCTTCCCACTGTTTGTTGTAAGACACAAGTCTTTTCTTTTTAGAAGGGCCAGGACCCAGAACCACATCCTCTCTCTCTTCTCCTCTTTCATTATCACCTCCTCCACCGTCAGCGCTCATTTTCCCACACGACTGAACAGGCTGACATGCCACACAAACAATGATGCTGCGCCCGCCGCCCGCGGCCCACCGGAGAAAATCTTACACACACACATGCGAGCATTGTGCCTGCCCTGTCAACTGAGCCATCCTAGCGCCCTTCGCATACAGCACACAAACACACAGGCACGCAGCCAGACACACTGAATTGCGCACAAACAGAAACATATTTTTTATTTTTCCCTTTACACAGAGTCCGGGACAAACAAAGTCCCGTACGGGACACGCCCATTTTGGCTCAAATACGGGGCGTCCCGGCTAATACGGGACGGTTGGCAACCCTAGGCCGAGAAGGCAAGGTGAAGTCAGTCGCAGGTGAAGCATATACATGTCGCAAATTGACAGACCTTTTTGGCAGCAGCGCTGCTACAAGCACTATCAGCAGCAGCTTAGAACAAGTGCAAGATGAAGAAGAGAATGATGAGGGCGCGAGTTCAGATATACAGCCAGCCTCCTGCGTTCATGATCGCTAATTATTCTGTACTGTGTGTTAATGCCGCGTCCCGTCTCTCCCCCATTCTCATTGAGTATTTTACAAAGAGTGAAACAGCGCCCCTCTAGATGTTATGGTGAAACAGTAGATTGTAATCTTTTGTGAGAGGAGGCCAGCCGCAATTGGCTTGCCTTGGTGAAAAAAATGGAGGGATTGACCAATCAGATGAGGCTCATGTCATGCCCCTGCCAACCTGTGATTGGTCACGTACTGAAACTGTCATCACCGCCCTTAGAAAGTAGCAAGCAACTGAAGCAAGTGCAATTATGGAGGGTGGAGATTTGGAGTATTTCATCAAAAATAATTGTACTAAACTTCTGCTACAGCAGCCACTAAAAATGAAATCTGATGACATTACATTACATTACATTGCATTTAGCTGACGCTTTTATTCAAAGCGACTTACAATAAGTACATAGAAAATGACAGGCCAATGCCCAAACTGGAGCTGTGTACAGAGAGGAAAAAAGGAACGAATCGGACGTAAAACTTTAAATAATAAACAGTGGATTTCTAACATTTGACATTTCATGTGGCCGGACTGGGTCAGTTTCCAGGGCTGAATGTTAGTCCCAGTCCGCCCCTGCTTGCAGCCGTACACAGTCCGGCTCATCCTGGCACATATCGTTTCTCATTTATCTCACTTATACATGCAGTGACATTCACATCATTTCTTACTGCGACGCATTAACAGCAGACCCTGGGTGGTTTATTCAAACAATCCCTGCTAATCTTCATTCATATCATGCAAGGATGGGCAGAGCTAGCAGACAATGGACCAGCCTTTGACCAAAGCAAGCTAATACCCGAGCAAAAACACGGGCAGACTGAATAAAGAGCGCTCACTCAATGGATTCAGTCATCTGCAGGAGCTCAGACTGCACTGGCACACGGACACTAATGTTATGCAACTTATTCATGAGAGGCTGACATTCTGAGGTCAGTCTGCAAAGGTTTTGTGAAATGATTTTGAAATGAGAAATAATTTGTTTGTGGCAATTGCAGGAAGCAGACCCATCACATTTAGTTAGTTAATTGCTAAATGTATTCCCGTAATTGAGCTTTGTACGAGGTGAGTTTGTGTTGAGGATATTTTTGAGTTTGATCATAAAATATCAAAAGCATCCTGATTCTCTCCAGTTATTCAGGTATCCATCACCAATTTCATTTGTTCATGCTCCACAGAAACCTTGAACAAGCGGTTTCTCTTCGAGCTAACTGTTCACTCATCAGTGTGTCAGCCTGGTGTTCAGTCCACACATTAGGATATTTTAACAATTAAAAAGACCATCACTTATTTACATTCTAAAATAAAAGTCCAATCGTCAAATTCTTCTTCACTGAAATAAATCTTACTTTACAATATCAAATATTCCAATACCACCAATCATTTTGATGGCAAACAACATGTCAGCGTCTCTTATTCAGACATCTCGATCATCTGGAAACTCCCCAGTAAACTCAATTATTCCTGTCACACGGACAATCTTGTGCAACCATTCTTAACTCAGTTTGTGCCTTCAGAACATCCAACCTATTCTGTAGAAAGACTGCAGGTCATTCACAGCAAACCCACATTCATTTCTGAATGTTGGTATGACAACAATAGGAACAATAACAGCAACTAAACAAACTAACTTTCTCAAATGATAATTTCAGAAGAATTTGAAGACCTTGATCACAGATGAAATAGGAACAAAAGTGCTTTGTTATTTATCTTTCATTTTCTGAAGTGTGTGACTGACAATGGCCTTTGAAAGCAAAGTGATTGCTTCTGTTGTCTGAACATGTTGATCCAGGGCTGCGTTGTGCTGTTCTCCTGGCATGAAGAGCTGCACATGGTTCCAACTTTGATCTGAGATAACTACATCTGCCTCAGAGTTATCAGACAGCTTGAATCAAGGCACCTTAGTCACAGCATGTGGAACAAAGGCTGTGTGTGTCAGGGTTGGTCTTTCTCTGCTCTCCAGGAGTTGAGCAGGTCTTTGTCACATCTGATCCGCTCCACACCTCCCGGTTCTCTCTCTAATGCTGCGAGATGTTGCAAAGTCACTCAATGTATGCCTGACCTGAGGACATGAATCATTTAAGAGGCTGGTACTCTTAAATGATTTGAATGTTCCGACATCCTGTGTTATCAATAGGTGTTATATTCTCCATGCTCCCAGCAGATATGCTGATACACTATCAGAGGCTCCTTGACTGACCTCTGCACAACCTTCCATTGTGTGTGTGTCTGAATTCAATTAAACACGGCATTGATATAAAACATGTGTGTCAGAGTCTTAACTGTGCCTTTCATTTCTACAACTTTTGTATCCGATCCGTCAATATGTAGCAGCTCTATTGAGTACAAGTACTGGACATTAAAGCTGCTTTAAAGTCAAAGTTAAATCCTCTTGCATTAACGCACCCAGCCTGTATGAGAGCCTAATATGAAAGGCATAAACAAGGACAAGGACTGTGTGTGTGTGTGTGTGTGTGTGTGTGTGTGTGTGTGTGTGTGTGTGTGTGTGTGTGTGTGTGTATGTGTGTTTCCAGCCACGCTAGAGGAAAGGAGACTTTAACTTAATTATTAAAGAGTTCAAGATTAACTCTTTAATACTTTACCTTTGCATTATTACATTACTTTATTTCAATGTCATTGAAAAGAAGGCAGTTGTTTATGCACACATCTGTCCGGGCAGAATTCAATGTGGGATTGTTGCTCTGTAAACGGTTTGTGTAATGATGGCTTGGTGATGGCATTTCAGCAGTTACCTAGGGGGAAAGCCTAATATGTTTATGGAGCGTGTTAGGACAAAGAGATAAGGCTAATGAAGAGCGAAATGATCTGGCAGTATTTAGTTATTTTCACAACATCTTCCTCAGTAAACAATGATTGCATCAACATTAAATCACCTAACGTTACATGTCATTTACTTGAATTCTTATGAGTAAAAAGTCACTGGTTACTGTTCACAAATACAGACGTCGAGGACAAAAGAGTCAACATGGCCGCCATCTCAGCCCTAATGTCAGCCTCATCAACTTTAAATTGTTAATTTGTATGTACGCAAATATAGCCGTCTTTAACCCTAAGGTTATAAACAATTTAGATCTGAAGTGAGGGAAAACCGGTAATGCTTATTTAGGCAGAAACTGTCATCCAAAGATGGATCCTGCTCACTTCAAGGTGAATGCTTCTGAATAAGCAATTTCCATTCAAATATTAATCACATGAAACTAATACCTTGGGATGGAATGAATCTACCACTCAGATGATATTTGACAGGGACATATGGATGGCCGTTTTGGAACGTTTTGGGGGAATGTGTACAAGATGAGGTAATATTTAAAAATAGGTCACACACAATATGAAATAGCTAATAGTGCAATTTCCACACCAGCCGGGGTCCATCAGACAGTGATATTAATGGTTAATTATTTGTCCTATGTGCCCTAAAATGAATATATGCATAAGTCCCATGAGGATTTTTAAAGTTTGTAAAAGCCCACTCTGTCTTCACGGCTGGGTTTCTCTGCAATGAAATATACTGCAATGTTCCAGATTGTCTTTGTGTGTTCAGATGGTGCCCTTGGTAGCCACAAGCAACCAAACCAAGCTAAGGAAAGCCCTGATATGCAATGCACACTTAAGTTAGGCATTTCTTTCTATCCTCTGCTTACATAGTTTCCCATGAGTATTTGAACGTTTTTCCACAACATAATGATAATTTCCCGGTTTCCAGGGAGACATGTGGTGCATGTCACACACCTCTCTTTTAAAAAGTATTTTATGGAATCAATGTGCTGCAAAATGTGCAGAAAGCAAGAAATATTCAGTCAATGCAGTTAGGGATTAAGTTAGCTCACTAATATTATTGATTTGTTTTACAAAGCACAGTTCAGTCCGCATAGACACGTCTGTGTAACCAAAACATCTGCCAGACAAAAGTGGCGTTGGATACCACAGATTATTTTAAAGTGGGAAAGAGCAAATTATATAAATTATATAATTTGCAAAATTTAGGGTATTGTTAAGATACTTTAGCATATTCAACGACATTTTATATTGCTAAATTAGAAAGTAAGTAGACTGTTATAATCTAATATGTAATAAAGTGTTACTATTATGTATTATTAGTGCTATAACCCATATCAAGCCAGATCTATGCAGAAGCATTAACCAAATGTCTGAGGCCTCACTGCCCACACAGAACGAACAAATAAAAACTGCATACATACATATGTAGTAAAGAAATGTCAATACTAAATTAATTCATTAGCACCTGCTAGAAACTAGCCTTAGCTCCCCAATCCTAATTCTCTGCGGCTACCACTGACACACATGAAGCACAGGTAGTGTTGTTGGTTTACCAAAAGCAAACGTGTGTTGGGGATCTGTTTTCTGTAATCCATCCATCCATCCATCTTCTTCCGCTTATCCGTGGTCGGGTCGCGGGGGTAGCAGTTCCAGCAGAGAGCCCCAAACTTCCTTTTCCCTGGCGACATCAACCAGCTCTGACTGGGGGATCCCAAGGCGCTCCCAGGCCAGCGAAGAGATATAATCCCTCCACCTGGTCCTAGGTCTACCCCTTGGTCTCTTCCCAGCTGGACGTGCCTGGAACACCTCCCTAGGGAGGCGCCCAGGTGGCATCCTAACTAGGTGCCCGAACCACCTCAACTGGCTCCTTTCGACGCAAAGGAGGAGCGGTTCAACTCCGAGTCCCTCCCGGATGACCGAACTTCTCACCTTATCCCTAAGGGAGACACCAGCCACCCTGCAGAGAAAACCCATCTCGGCCGCTTGTATCCGCGATCTCGTTCTTTCGGTCATGACCCATCCTTCATGACCATAGGTGAGGGTAGGAACGAAAATGGCCCGGTAGACAGAGAGCTTTGCCTTCTGGCTCAGCTCCCTTTTCGTCAAAACGGTGCGGTAAAGCGACTGCAGTACCGCTCCCGCTGCTCCGATTCTCCGGCCCATCTCACGCTCCATTGTTCCCTCACTCGAGAACAAGACCCCGAGATACTTGAACTCCTTCTCTTGGGGTAAGGACTCATTCCCTACTTGGAGTGGACAGTCCATCGGTTTCCTGCTGAGAACCATGGCCTCAGATTTGGAGGTGCTGATCCTCATCCCAGCCGCTTCACACTCGGTTGCGAACCGATCCAGTGAGTGCTGAAGGTCGCAGACCAATGAAGCCATCAGAACCACATCATCTGCAAAAAGCAGATGATGTTGCCTTTTCGGGCTGGGCCCGGCCGGGCACCGTGGCAAGCCCGGCCACCAGACGCTCGCCGACGAGTCCTCCTTCTGGGCCTGGTTCCAGAAAGAGACCCCGGGCTTCCTCCGGGCCGTGTATCCTCACTTTCTCTTCTTTTTTTCATGAGGTCTTTTGCACCAATCTTAGTCTGTCCCCTTGCCTGAGACCAATTTGCCATGGGAGACCCTACCAGGAACACAAGGTTCCAGACAACACAGCCCCCAGGTGCATCAGGGCACACAAACCTCTCTACCACGGTAAGGTGCTGGTTCTTCAGAGAGTTTTCTGTAATCCATCCATTTAATCTAACTCTGACTGTAGTAAATATATATATATTGTGTTGTCTGTAATGTAAAACACAATACACAGTTGGTCATGCATACATACTACAAAAAGGGTACACATTTAAATCAGTGTTAAATAAGATGATTGTCTGCTACTGCCACACTTTAACACGTGCACACTGAATACATGTGGTTTACAATATAAACATATAACAACTTCGATGCTTGTGTGAATTTGGGTTACAACCACCATTCTTTATGTTTTTGGTAAGGGTCATGTTTTCTTATGAGATCAACTGATTGTGCAAGCTTCAGCCAGAGTGAAACAGAACAGTGAAAACTTGAAGGAAACATTTTGAAGAAGTGTTCTGCAGGAGTGCTGCTGACTATGCCTCATACTGTGTGGGTGAGGGAAACTTTCTAGCTGAAAGTAATTAAAAGCTTTTTGCACACATCAATGCCCGAGGACAGGGTATGTGGGCTTGTGATTATATTTACTGAAAAATAAAAACATTAACTAGTACCTGGATTACACAGATCGTTATATAATGGACGAAATACAGTCAATGTACATAATTGCAAATGATTTCACCAGGGACAGTGTCTTATTTTTGCTTTCTCACAAGTACCATTGCTGCTTCATGTGTAAGGCATTTCATTCTGCATGTTTACTGCACCATGTCATTAAGCATGACCTTGAACTATAAATAGCTGTGTGCATTATACTGTGCACAAATGGCAATTATCAGGGCATCGCTCAGCAAGTTCTCAACCTGCAACACACCTTTGTGCCTGGTGTGTGTGTGTGTGTGTGTGTGTGTGTGTGTGTGTGTGTGTGTGTGTGTGTGTGTGTGTGTGTGTGTGTGTGTGCGCGTGTGTGTGTGTGTGTGTGTGTGGAACAATTACAAAACCATTAGTTGTGTTGATCTGTTTGGAGACATGCACTGTCACCAAACTCTACTTAGTATAACACAAATACCTGAAATATATGGGGCTTCATCAAACTACGGTGGCCAGCAGGGGCCCAAAACACTTCCATAAGGATAATTGCGCTGCAGTATGAAAAAATAATGCAAATAGTCGAACACAAATGTGCCAAAACATGAAGAAACATGTTCACCTTGACAATACAGCATTGACTAGTACGCAGTGCTTTCAGTAAACGCTGCACATGTTTCGTCAAGATAGTGACTATTTCTGAATGCTGCATGTGTTGTCGAGTTGGTGAAGATGTTTCTTCATCTGCATGTGTTTTGGCACACATGAAGCTGCAATGTTATGGAAGGCTGCATACAGGCTGACTCATGTCTTGTGTTCTCTCTCTATCTCGCTTTAAAACTATCTTCCAGCTAATATTCAGTGAGAAACATGCAGAGCTGCAATATTTGTTTACTACATGGATAATTGCATTGACAAAGTAGACAAATTATCACATACGAGAATCAAACAGATTAAGTAATTATAGACATCGAAACTTCCTCTGAGAACCAACATCAAGATTGCTGATTTTTACTAATCTCCATATTTAATTAACTTAACTCAATAAAAGGTGATTGCTTTCCTGTTTATGTCCCAACAACACCAGTAAACGGCTCACTGGGGCTTTTTGATTCAGCCAGGGCCTTTTCTCTGGCCAACCAATTTCTGCTCTCAATGTAAAAAAGTCTGGAGGGCACAATTACAACTGGCAATGGAAAGGAAAATGTTGGCATTGAGAAGAAAAATGAGGAGTAATCTCACTCATTTTTCTCCCATTTATCTGCAGAAGTCCAAGAAGCATGAGAGGGTACAGTATTTCCCCAGATAAAGCACAAATGATATTCCACCCACACAAACAGCAGCACAAAACAGACTTTACTATCTCCAACATCCATATTGGTTTACTCTGATTTTGCAGAGGGCCAAAGTATTGTCTTACCATCTCTGAGTCAGGTGGATTTGGCCTTTTGTTAGAATGCCACATTTTATTGTGATTATCTTCAATATTATTGTATCATCCTCATTCCTGGTCTCTCAGCAGTGAAAGTACTCAGAGATAAGGCAGTGCAGGTCCAATGATTGAAGACATTTGTAATGGCATGACTCGATTAACTCCACACACTACGTCTTGATTACCTCAGCATAACCAGATGGGATTTGGTCAATAGGGATGATTGTTTGAAGTAGATATGCTCATTCAATTCATTATCTCCCTGTTCCCTTTCCTCACGGGCAGAGCAGGTCTTTTCCAACATCAAGATATCAGATGCATTAAGCTTCAGATTTGAAGACTTCATATTAAATTAGTTGAACTATTTAAAAAAGAAAAATCAGTTATGAAATATTTCCTCCAGTTGATTGAACTCGATTAAACTTCCCTGTGAAGCATACCAGCAGCAGGCACATCTATTGGTTGGTCTCGCTTTTGAAATTTAAATTCTTCCTGAGACCTATGTCAGGGCCGGTGTTTTGCTCTGAATGGTTTTATAGAGAATATAGAAATATTGCAATAGTGCGCATTCCATTTTCACTATGACTGTAAGAGAGACGAGTGAAAAGGCTAGGAGGTTGGATTTTAGTTTTCTTATCAAAAGCTACACAGAAGATAAATATAAAGCATTCAGCTGCTTTTGGCCTTTCACCACTAAGCCCTGGGGAGTGGCATACAGATGGCTCAAAGGGGGTGTTTAATGTGTGTTGAAGGACAACACAAAAACCTATAATAACCAATAATAAAATGATGAGGTTCTTCTCCAAACTGTGTTTCCATCACATAACTCCTACCTCCTCCAATCTGTTCCGTGCACCAACACAAAGGGCACTTTCTGTTTGCAGGTTTATTGTAAAGCTGGTATACTGAGCATGTGGAAACACAAGATTAATTGATGAATTTTTCATTTACACTGAAAAAACTGAAACGTTGACTCTAATTAAATGTATTTTATCACATTACACATAACTGTATTAGGTTAGTTGAAAGCAATAATATTAAGTTGATCCTAATATTTTGTATTTAAACTTAATGTTATTGCTTTCAACTAACTTAGTACAGTTATGTGAAATCTGTTGACATAATACAATTTTACGATTTTTCAGTATAAAAACTAAATAATTTGTGGTTATACAATTCAGATTCTTTCAAATGAATCCATAAACAGCCACATAATGTATTAGAAAATAAGTAAATAAACTGATTCAAACGCTAAAATGAATGAACCACCATTTGACCTGCTGGTAGTGCGGGATCAGTATCAATCTTCTTTGGACACTGCATGCCTGTCTTACATTTCAGCAATCCATCCGATATTCCTGAAGTGTTTCTAGACATTAATGAGTATTTTTTATTCTTCTATTTATTTTGTATTTTCCTGTTGCGGTAACATAGAGGTGTGTCAAACGAAGAATCTGTAAAGTTATATAACTCTGTCCTCTTAACAACGACCATGCGTAACCCTTTGTTATGATGTCACCTCGGAAAACAATGCGGTGCAATGGATGGCTGCCGTGTCATCAGCTCCTCAACAACTCTTATTTGTATCAGGTTTATTTCAAAGTTTAATTTTTTAACACATTTAGTTAATTGAAACATAAAGAGAAAATAATGATTTGGCTTTGGACACACATTATCACATCCAAAATGACAACATAATCTCACCAAGTGTGTCATGGTCTACAGATCTGCATCGTGGATGAACAAACTTTTTTACAAAACATTTTGGAAAAGTCCCCTCCCCTTCTCACTTCTGTCCACCATAGATAAGAAACAGAAATCATTTAATAATTCAGGGGGACGTTTTTTTTTTGTAACAGTTGTTGCATTTTAGAATGAACAAAACTAAATATAAATGATATATAATGTCTTATATAAACGTAAAATACTAAGATTGATGTTGTGCGGGTGTGAAGTCCACATAGCATCTCTTCCCCAGGGCTCATCTCCAACACTTCTGCAGCCTGATGTTTTGTGGTTATTTTTGGCTAAGCTCAAAAACCTCTTGAGCTTGCAGTGACTTACACTTTCTCTGAACACACTTTAAAAACATTTAATTCCCTGCTTTATCACCTCATTCACAGATGACTCCTCGCTACTTCCCCGCCGGTTGGGGATACAAGAGAGCAGCTCTGCACTCTAATGAGCACACCTTTCTCTTTTCAAGTGATTCTACTCTGTTGTGTAATGGAAGCTTCAAATGAGGAACAAAGCGAGTCTATTCCAAACTGAAAATGTTTACTATATATCATTGTAACGGTAGTAGACCGTATGCACTCTAGAATAAGAATGCACTCGACAAACTCGTATTCATTTCATACATAAAACCGGAAAACAAAGAGCAGGATACATATTTGCACTTCAAAAGAAGCATTTCCTGTCAAACATTTCACTTTTGACTTTTTTCAGGAAGCGAATAAACAAATTAATTTACTGCTTTAAATCAAAGAAATTACAACATTCTCTTGTTTTAAAGGTAGGTCGTGTTCACCTAAAGCCAATCCAGACATCATGACACAATTCCGTGTGATAAATGCTAAAGACCTGGAAGACATTATCCAACATCTGAAATCCTCCCCTGCATGGCCTCAGATATACTACACATAGTAAACAACTCTCTTCAATCAGGTGTATTTCCACAGGCCCTGAAAACTGCAATAATTAAACTGCTCCTAAAAAAGCATAACCTAGACGAAACCATAATGAATAATTACAGGCCAATATCAAACCTTCCCTTTTTAAGCAAATTGATTGAAAAGACAGTTTTTCAACAGTTGAGTAATTTCATGTTTTTAACTGACGGTTTTGATGTGTTTCAGTCGGGCTTTAGACCTAACCACAGCACTGAGACTTCACTTGTTAAGGTCTTAAATGACATCCATTTGAACACAGACAGTGGCAGAATATCAGTTTTAGTATTATTAGATCTCAGCGCTGCCTTTGATACTGTTGACCACAACATATTGCTAGACCGTCTTGAAAACTGGGTGGGAGTTTCAGCAACAGCTCTTAACTGATTTAGCTCCTACTTGAAGGACAGAACACACTTTGTCTCAATAGGCAATTACAAATCAACCCTGATAAATATGTCATGCGGGGTTCCTCAAGGCTCCATCTTAGGACCTTTGCTTTTTAATATTTATATGCTACCTCTGGCTGAAATTATTAAAAAGAACGATCTAAGCTATCACATCTATGCAGACGACACCCAGATTTATTTTAAAATTACACCGGGAGACTACTCTCCGATTAGAACACTGAGCAAGTGCATTGAGCACATCAATGACCGGATGACTTATAACTTTCTCCAACTGAACAAACAAAAAACTGAGATCATTGTTTTTGGAGCAAAGAAGGAATCATTAAAAGTAATCACAGAGCTTCAGTCGGCAGACTACAAAGTAACTCACAAAGCAAGAAATCTGGGTGTAGTGATGGACTCAGACCTGAATTTCAACAGTCACATTAAAACAGTTATTAGGTCTGCATACTACCACCTGAAGAATATATCAAGGATTAAAAAAACTAATGTTGCAACAGGATTTAGAAAAACTTGTCCATGCTTTTATTTTCAGTAGACTCAACTACTGTAATCGTGTATTCACAGGGTTCACTAAAAATCTATCTATCAGAAAGCTGCAGCTGATTCAGAACGCTGCTGCTCGAGAAAAGTGGATCACATCACTCCGGTTCTGAGATCATTACACTGGCTTCTAGTCTGCCAAATAATTGATTTTAAAATACTACTGCTAGTTTTTAAATCACTAAATGGCTTAGGACCGTATCCATCGCTATGACCTACTCCATCGCTATGAAGCATCCAGGAGTCTCAGGTCTTCTGGGTCGGGTCTGCTCTCTGTTCCGAGAATAACCACTGAACATGGAAAAGCAGCTTTTAATTACTATGCCAGAACAATTTGGAACAAACTGCCTAAATCATGCACGTCCGCCGAAATACTTCCTATTTTTATCCCGACTAAAAATGCACCTATTTGCAGCTGCTTTTAATTGAGCTGCCCATACTCACACTACAGTATGCCTTTTCAGTCATGTATTCTGTACCTGCTGTGTTTATTTATTTATTTTTATTTCATTACCTTTGCTTATTATGCCTAAAAGTGCATTTTGCATGATAGGTCCCCTTTAAACAAAACGTGAAATGTTCTCGCCTTGAATTGGATGACACAATATAATAGGTTATAGGTTGAGATGTAAATTCCAACCACCAAGGCCTATGAATCTCAAATCATCATTTTTCCTTCCTCACTTCTGAGTAACTGTTTGTGAAAGTAAACGACAAATATTTGCAGCGGTTGGAATCAGCAACATTTCACATGTTTCCTTCTGGGTGTATTTCTTTAACAGACGAACAGGAGGGTCCGGCTTCTTTTGTGAATTTATCAAACTAATTGGGTCATGTCAAACTCAGAGCCTCTTGGTTAAGCAGATAGACCTAAAGCTGTGCTCACTTCCCTCTCTGCTCTGACCTGTGCTGACAAACAGGGTTGGAGAAATGTTTTCTCAGTCCTTCAACTAGTTGAGAAGTGAACCCACCCCCAATGAGACAACACTTCACAAGAGGTGTTTAATTACCCTTAAAAATCATACATATTATGTTTAGTTTGTAGTTACTGGCTATGAACATGTGGCATCATTAAAAACTCTACTTCTCTTTGGCTTTTTATCCAATTAATGATAGCACACCTCAACATATTCAGTGTCAGTTATTTATAACTTTAGTAAGTTGAAAAGGTGGATCAGATTTCTAAGGACTCGGACTTAATGAACAGATGTATTGTTGACTTTAGGGAAGATAAAATGCTTTAAAACCCCAACGATAAATACAAGTTTATACCTTGTTCAGATTAAATAATTCCATGTATAGCTATGTCCAGCCCACCGTGGCTGAGAACAGTTGAACCTATGCCTGCAGCATCTAAAGACTGAAGAATCATGACTGTGTTTATTTTGAGGAGGGGTTTGGAGGAATTGGGACAGGTGGGTGTCTTGCTTAAGACGTGTATGATTCATTACAACTTTGGATATAATTTCATAAGCATATATTTATCTGTCATCTGTTGCTGCCGGTCGTAAACACATGAGGTCACCAAACTCTACAGTGGGGCTTCCTTTGTCCATACATATCCCAATGCTCCCTCTCTCAAGTCAACTGATGATGAATATCCGGCCTTACCCTGAAACCACTGAGTGGCAATGATGACTAATGTCAGCGGGAAAGGGAATGTAGAGCCACAATCCCTCACTGTCACAAAGTCAACCTCACCCGGCCATCCTTCCTTCATCAGCTCAGCTGTGTTGCCTGTGATGGCCTCAGCCACACAGACACACTGCACCCTCACCTCCAGTAGGTTTGCTTCATTTCAGTTGCAGTAAAACATGTCAACAATTAACACCACACATTTGATTTAAATAGTAAACACTTTATTTGCATGTAACCTGACACTATTTTGTTTTTTTTTGTATGTATTTCACCAGTGAAATGACCCGGAAGTACCTCAGTGGGAGCCATGATAAGAGCCGTTCAAATTCTCTGATAGGAAAGGATGTTTGAAACTTCCTTTATAACCTCCTTTAGCTTAGGAAAGACTGGACCTTCCTTTATGAAAGGAAAGGAGAAAATGCTGCCCCACAATGCCTTGCGGCCGCAGCATTTGCCATCGCACAACATTCGCCATCGCACAACATTCGGCCGTTCACGGAAACAACCGATTATGACTGATAAATTAGTATCATGAAAGTTATGGTGCTTATTAAGCATTTTAAAACTGCTGTTCTGCCGCAAAACTCCCCGTGAAGGGAAGATTTTCCCACGGAGGGTCGACACAGAAAGGGCCGATTATTTACTGAGGTCCCTGAACGCACCGCTCTCCACCATAATGCTGTTTATACCAATACAACACACTCTCACTCCATAATCGTCCAGGAGCGACGTTTGGTCAGTGTCTGTGGCGTGCAGTTGTGACGCTCCTAGGCTCCTTCAGCTTCATAAAGGGACGCGAATAGCTTTCAACTGATTGCAATGTATTCCCATCTGCGGCGGGATTTGACACTCATGGAAGCACGGCATTCGTTTGTGTCGGCTGCCCTTAAAGGCAATGTGAGCGTCCATTCTCATTGGATAACGGAGAATTGTACACCCAGAAGTAAGTATTCCCCTTACTATCGATTGATTTTACAGTGATATCTGCACTACTCATCGACTAAAAAACACCAGATTATCCTTGTTAATTACACAACATTGATTGGTTTAAATTGTGTCTTTGCTCTAGGAGTAGTGTGTTCTCTGACAGTAATACGCCGGCCATAATGTCCCTGTACCCGCATAGCACTTTGATATCACTCTCATCTGCGCATGCCCACTAGCCACCTCCTTTACAGGAGCTACGGCTGGGGCGGCGAGTGGGGAATTTGTACAGTCAACATTACATGTAAGTGTAGCATTGTGGGAACAAAGGACACTTAGACTTGGATACAGATCAACTTTTTCTTTTTTATTTGAAAATACTTTATTGCGATCTGTGCATTAAACAGGGAGGAGGCGGGATTCGCCCTCGCGTCCCGGGCCGCTTCCTCCCCCCGCCAGTCAGCTCCGGGAAGACGGAGCACACCACCCGGCCGCTCTCTCTGCTGCTGAGGAGCCTGCCGAGGTCGGGCAGCGCGTCCACGTGAATGCCGGTACGCCGGTTCCACAGGATGGGCCGTAGAGGTAGAGGGCGCCACGGCCACGGGAGCCCCGTGCCGGCGCCTCTCCCCCCGTTTCGCCGCCGTGCTCCCTTACTGCGGGACCTGAGGAGGGGCCAGCGGTAGCATACGCCTAAACAGGACTCTCTCCTCCTCTAGCGGCTGAAGCGCTGGGTGATCAAGGATATCGACCCCAAGAGCCCCTCCATGGACACAGGGGCTCCAAGGAGATCTTCTCTGTCTTTCTTGGATAGGGCAGTGAGTCCTAGCCAGACGTGACGAGATGCCACTGTGGCCAAGGAAATCACCCGCCCTGCTGCGGTGGCCACTCCATGGATCGGATTATTCATCTGACCAATGCAGCGGTCCGGATAATCGCTCCCGTCCTGCTGCGGGAGGGCGGGGGCGTCTGCCTGAGGGGTGATCAGGGAGACACCCAACACGCCAAGATTATTGTCCACAGCCGCCATCTGTGTAACGAGCCTGAATATCTTATCAAGATACTCCAAGGTGTCTCGGCCCCGGGGCAGGGGTCTTTTACCCTCCGCCCAACCAGCCGCCCGGGGGGGGCACACCGGGACACGCCGTGTCCGAGCGCCCCCTGCACCCTGATGATACCCGCCATGGCGGCTACTGGGGCCCTCATTTTTAATGGCTGCTGCCATGTCGCCTCCACACACTGCCAGATTGGACCACCGGACAATGAGGCGTCCTCGGGGCCATCTGACCCCATGGAAGGGAGAACCGGAATGGCACTTCCTCATCTCCCGGCTCGCCCATCTCGACCACGTTAAGGTCCTGATCCTCCGGCTCCTCCTGTGGGCCGCGCTTCACCTGAAAATGATCCCCACGATGCTCATCTGGCACGCTTTGCAGGCCGGTCAGACCCAGCGTCATGGGCGGGCCCCATGGGGCCGGGCCCGCCCATCCAGGATTTGGGCCCGCTGTTTTAAGGGCTGAATACAACATTTTAATTGTTTTATTATTATGTTTATTGTTGTTATTTGTAGGGCTTTGTCCTAATATTTATTTTTGTTTTAAACTATGTTGAAAGATTAGTTTAATATCATTTTTTTATTTTGAATGAAAGGCTGCGTGCAAGACTGGTTTTTCGCTGGGTTGAGTCTTGTGGTTGAGTCGTGTGCAGGGGCGGACTGGGGGGAAAAAGTGGCCCGGGGATTAATTGACAGACAGGCCCACTTAATGTGCGGCATGTATCGGCCGGCCGGCGATGAAAGTATGTTACTTAACAAAAAACCTTATGCATTTAATGTTATTTTGGACAATTATTCATAAAGTAATCACATTACCTGAGCCCTTGAGTTGCCTAGAGCAAAATAGTTACAGCATATATTTAGTGATTTTAATGTTAACAGATCATTGATGCAATAACATTTTGACCCAATTTGCCTGACTTAACACATGAAATAAAACATGGGCGTAGGAAACATCCCCAATGTGGGTGAGACAATTTAACAGGGGGTGTGGGCAGGTGGTGGACCTCACCTCCTCTAGGGGGGTCCGGGGGCAAGCTCCCCCGGGAAGATTTGTTTTTAATGTTGAAGTTAAATGCATCAATCTGGTGCACTTTGAGAGCAAAATTAGGGACTAAATTTATGGCAGTCAGTAGGGGCTTGGACTGTGAGCCGTAGGGTCGCCGGTTCAAGTCCCCGACCAGATTTGGAGTGTGGACTTCCACTTGGAGAGGTCCCAGTTCACCTCCTGCCGTGGTGCCCTTGAGCAAGGCACCAGACATCCCCCTTCCCCCCTCACTCCCATTGCTCCCCGGGCGCTGTACAATAGCTACCCACTGCTCCTAGTACCAGACTCCTGGTACTAGGATGGGTTAAAAGCAGAGAACACATTTCACTGTGTGTGCTGTGTGCTCTGCATGTGTGACCATTAAAGAGGGTTTCATCCCTCCAATTCTTCTTCTTCTTCTTCTTCTTCTTCTTCTTCAACACCCATATAAAACAGAATTGTAAATAGATGAACTTTTTCTTTCAACATTTATTTGAACAGCAAGTGGAGGCAAAAGTGACTGCACCCAAAACAATAAACCTGCTAGCTAACTAGCCTAAACTCAGTAACAGAATGTGGGCAACACGTTCTTCTACACAGCTGTGCGACCTCTGAGTCAGACGTCACTTCCCCCTTTTCTATCCTACGGGTACAGCCACTCCCCCTGAACCCTGTTGTAACAACATAATAAACTTTTTGGGGATGCAGCTTGGGATGTGAGGACATGGCTTAGAAAGGACGTGTCGCATTCTGTCCTGCCAGTGTTGGCAGGACATTAATTAAAATGTCGAACTCGGACTTCATTTTAAGGACATTTCGGCCAGGGGTGTAGAGCTATATTTGTTTAAGCACCGGATTGGCAAAACAGGAGAGTGTGTGCACCAGTCTGCCTTGATCTATGTATTCATGTCTGTGACTCTCACAGTATCTGCTGCCCACAGCTGTTTTATAGAAGGAACACCTCCTTCACTTCATGAAATCTCTGCAGCGCCAGCAGGCAGCGGGAGGGTTAACTCCGCATCTGAGAAGAGGAGCGCGCAGTGCCTTTCACGCATCGCCTTTCACGCACCACCTTTCACGCACCGCCTTCACTGTGTTTAACTTCAGAAACATTAGAAAGGCTAAAGAGCGGTGTGGCTGATGTGTTTTAACCACACACACCTCTACACACACACACACACACACATACACACACACACACACACACACGATTTAAACACAGACTTTTGTTCCTCCATGTTACGTTGTTATTGTTTCACTGAGCGGACCCGCACATTTTTTTCAAACGCTCCCCTTTTTGGTCCATCTGCGTGGTTTTGTGCGCTGTGATGATTCGGCTGTTCCTTTAGTAATGAATATTAAATGTTGTGAGGAAATCTTTCCACCAATAATTCCAATAAGTAATCCAAAATGTATTCACTTCAGGTTTACGAAAGTAACTGTAATCAGATTACTCGTTTTTCAAATGTAACGCGAGCTGAATACAGTTACTTGATTTTTGTATTCTGATTACGTAACACCGTTACATGTTTCCGTAACAACAATTCACGAGCGCCCGCCCCGTTGACAGATCTCGAGCGTCTAACAGCCCCCCCCCCCCCCCGTTGACAATTCAGGTTTCCCGGGAAATGTAAGTTTCGGGGTGGGCCCGCCCTGGTAAATCAAATGCCCGCCCAGAGACGTATGTCTGCCGCCGGGTCTTAGGCCGGTGCGGATCAGCTCCCGCGATCAGGTTCGGGCACTTCGGGCAGGTCCTGTGGTCAAGGATATGCTCCATATGTCTCTTTGTTTTCTCGTCTAACGCTCAGTGGATTTCACTTCCGCCGCTGACGAGAAAGGGATGATAGGTAGGCCCATTCCCAAACCGCCCCCTACACACTACCCCTACACCCTACCCCTCCGTTTGCACGTTCACACGGAGGGTCCGCCATATTAAGGGCTGTTCCAAAGCAACGAGTGTGGAGCGGTGTGGAGCGGTGTGGAGGGGGAGTGGGCTATCAAGCCCTCAAACAGCGAGTCTGCAGCGGTGCTGACTTGAGACCGGTCTCTACCTGACCGGAGTCACGCTGTGTGTGTCCGTCAGGAAACAAGCTGTTGACAAGTAGTTCCAGCAAACATCCACTGATAAACTGCGATGTTAGTTAACTAATTAGAGGGGCGTGGCCCCACAGCTGTGAGAACTCAGCAATCAGGTGTCCATTTTTAGGTAGCTCTTTCCTGGAGCGTCAGCTTCAGCGTCAGACAGCCGAAGACATTGGAATCCTGCGGGAGTAAGACTGACAAAGACATTGGAGTCCTGCGGGAGTCACGAGGGTGGCAAAGAGGAGGCATATCCTCCTCTGACTGAGCTAATTACCGCTGGTGTTTTATTTTATTTTATTTAGTTTTCTAGCCCCTCATGCTATAATCATGTGTATTTTCTCCATTCCTGTTCACGTGTCTTCTCGCAATCATCGCTGGCCCCGTGTATCTCGTAATCGATATAACTGCCCTGCTCTCTCTCACTCCTTCCACCTTTGAATTCCATGCCGTCACAGTAACCCATCCTATACAATTAACCATTGTTGTTCTCTACCGTCCACCAGGCGCCTTGGGGGACTTCTTGGAGGAATTAGATAATCTCCTCTCACACATCCCTGAAACTGGCCCTCCCGCTGTACTTCTCGGAGACTTCAACCTCCAGTTAGGGAAGACAGACGAACGAACATCTCTGTTAACTGCCTTTGCTTTCTCACTGTCTCCATCCCCACCAACTCATAAAGCTGGCAATGTCCTTGATCTCATATTCTCAAGGAACTGCACTACTTCTAAACTCTCTGGAAACCCGCTCCACACATCCGATCACTTCTTCATTTCATTCTCTCTACCCCTTTCCAAACATAACAAACTAATCTCTTCTCATCCTGCACCTGTCCGCCGTAACCTTCGTTCCCTCTCCCCCTCTACCTTTGCGTCATCGGTTCTCTCAGCCCTCCCTTCCAACTCCTGCCTCCAAACTCTGCTCTCTACTCCCTCATCCTCTCTGGACTCTCTCTGTCCTCTCACATCTCGGCAAGCTCGTCAGTCCCCTCCTGCTCCCTGGCTAAATGACGCACTGCGTGCTAATAGAACCGTCCTTAGGGCAGCAGAGTGGAAACGGTGGAAATCCAAACACCGTGAAGACCTCCTAACCTATCAGGCTCTCCTCTCCTCTTTCTCTGCCTCGATCTCTCAGGCAAAAAACACTTTCTTTCAAGATAAGATCCAATCTTCCTATTCCAATCCCAAAAAACTATTTTCCATCTTCTCCACCCTCTTGGACCCTCTCAAAGCCCCTCCCCCCTCCTCACTTCTGTCAAGCGACTTTGTTAACCACTTTGAAAAAAAGGTTGATGATATTCGCTCTTCTTTTTCTGACTCACCTTTACTCACCACTGGGTCACCAGACCCTCCTTTCACCCACACACTAACCTCCTTTTCCCCTCTCTCTCCAAGTGAGGTTCTTACCCTCATTACCTCTGCCCGCCCTACCACCTGTCCTCTGGACCCTATCCCTTCAAACCTCCTTCGGACTATTGCTCCTGATATTCTACCGTTTCTCACCCATTTCATCAACACTTCTCTAACTTCTGGTCACTTTCCAAACAGTCTCAAGGAGGCAAGAGTAACCCTCTCCTAAAGAAACCCACTCTCAACCCGTCTGATGTTATAAACTACAGGTCTGTCTCTCTCCTCCCGTTCCTGTCTAAAACACTTGAACGCGCTGTCTTTAAACAACTCTCCTGTTATCTCCATCAGAACAACCTTCTGGATCCGCACCAGTCTGGTTTCAAGGCAGGTCACTCCACAGAAACTGCCCTCCTTGCTGTCACTGAGGAACTGCACACTGCTAAAGCAGCCTCCCTCTCCTCTGTCATCATCCTGTTGGACCTGTCTGCTGCATTCGACACGGTGAACCATCAGATCCTCCTTCGCACTCTCCAAGAACTTGGAGTTTCAGGCTCTGCACTTTCCCTCATCACCTCATACCTCATACCTCAAAGACCGCACCTACAGCGTTACTTGGAGAGGGTCGGAGTCCGACCCTTGTCATTTAACTACAGGGGTCCCTCAGGGCTCTGTTCTTGGTCCCCTCCTCTTCTCCTTGTACACAAACTCGCTCGGATCTGTCATTAGCCCGCATGGTTTTTCATACCACTGCTACGCTGACGATACCCAATTAATTCTGTCTTTTCTCCGCTCAGAGACCCAGGTCGTCGCACGCATCTCTGCTTGTCTAGCTGACATCTCTTAGTGGATGTCTGCTCATCACCTCAAGCTCAACCTTGACAAGACTGAACAGCTTTTCCTTCCGGGAAAAGATTGTCCCACTCTTGACCTAACAATCAGCATCGGCACCTCTGTTGTTTCCCCGACTCAGACTGCAAGGAATCTGGGTGTGACCCTAGATAACAACCTGTCCTTCACTGCAAACATAACTGCTTCAAACCCGCTGCTGCAGATACACGTTTTACAACATCAGGAAGATTCGTCCCCAGCTGACCCAGAAAGCGACGCAGGTTCTGGTCCAGGCTCTCGTCATCTCACGCCTAGACTACTGCAACTCGCTCCTGGCTGGTCTACCTGCATGTGCCATCCGACCTCTGCAGCTCATCCAGAATGCAGCGGCTCGTCTGGTCTTCAACCTTCCTAAATTCTCCCCACACCACGCCGCTCCTCCGCTCCCTCCACTGGCTTCCGGTAACAGCTAGAATCCACTTCAAGACAATGGTACTTGCGTACCATGCTGCGAATGGATCTTGCCCTTCCTACATCCAGGACATGGTTAAACCGTACACCCCAGCACGTGCACTCCGCTCTGCATCAACCAAACGGCTCGCTGCACCCTCGCTGCCAAGGGGACTATCCTGGCTCCAAAATAGTGGAATGAGCTCCCCATTGACATCAGGACAGCAGATAGCTTACACACCTTCCGGCGCAGACTGAAAACTCATCTCTTTCGACTCCACTTCGAGCAATAGAACTATTAACAAAGCACTTATATACTAATAAAGGACTGGCTTACCTAAAGCCAGTTGAGTAGCACTTGAAATGTGTTTGCTCTATGAAACCTGATGTACTTATATGATTCTGTTTTCTTCAAGTTTGTATTTTGTTGGTCGAAAGCACTTATTGTAAGTCGCTTTGGATAAAAGCGTCAGCTACATGCAATGTAATGTAATGTAATATGTCTTAACTTAGGATCATACCTGTGTTTAGTCTAGAAAAAGGTAAATGTGTGCATTTTATTATAAAGTTGTGTATATTTACAGACTGTTGCAAAAACTAAGAAGCTTGTAAACATGAGGTGTACAACTAAAAGAGCTTTACAAAAAAGTAACACAATGACATTTGTTTGGAGTTTTATTTGAGTTATTAATTTAAATTTTTTGTCAAAGAGATGCTGATTTGAAACCGTTGTTACATACAGTTACGGCATTTCCTGTTTCTGCCGGAGAGAGGGGAGGCCGTCCCAAAGCTTACTGCTGTATTTACTCCCTCCATCTGACAGGAGGGAGCCTCGTTGAGCTGCGAGTGTGGCTACAGACAGAGTTCACTCCATCACGGAGGGGTAGGGTCGAGGGAGTGGTTTGGGATTGGGCCTTAGTCTTATATAATGAGATGCGCGCGCATTCAGGAAGGCCCGCCCCAATGCCGGCTACGTCTATAGAAATCTCTGTCTGAGAATGCTCGCAGGATAAGGTAGTACCCATAGAGTCCAGTAGAGGGCGGAGCCTGTGAGAGATATAACTGTAGTTTTCCCCACAGCGGACGCACAGTTATGATGTCCGCTGGCGCATCATAAACACGTCGGATAGTAAAAGTGCAGTCGGATTCTGAAAGCACCGCAGTCTCTTCTCCTAAGTCCTTTTGAATTCTCCTGTCCACTATTCCTTAACCCTGTGATGTTTCACACAGAGGTCAAGGAATAGACGATAGGAGCTGATTTTTGGACTATTCGACTGCAACCTTTGAGTTACCGTGGCCGTTGGGGGAGGTTACTTCCTGGTTCAGCAAAAGGTGTGGCTGAGGACACATACTGCAAGCAGCCCATTCTTCCACATCATAGGACGTATAGGGTTTTGTCAGTGTCCTTTTGTATTCTGTTCATCTCAATTACCCCTTGTTTTCTATTGGGTTTGGCCAAGCCACAATGCTCCTTGCTTTGTCATTGTGGCGGTTTGTCAAATTAACACCTGCCAAGATGCTGTTATATTTATTAGTGGTATTTTTGTTGACCTCTTTTACAGGCCTAGTTATTAGAAATTAATGGTTTATAATGTTTGTTTTACATTTTTGTGTAAATAAAAAAAAAATGTTTATTTCTACAAATCCGTTCCTTACTGCTTGGTCCTTAACACTGCCTTTGTGCTTTTCAACATTCTCATTTGTTAGTTTATTTGTTAGTTTGTCAAAAAATGTAGCATCACCCTCAGAATAACACGCTTTGAGAAGTACTTTCTATATATTTTATTGTTGTTGTTTTGTCCCAGCTTGAAACATCTATGCCATAATATTAGGAAATTATTTTAATATGCCTACAATTTCTCCAGGACCAAAGGGGAAATGGCTGCTAACAAATTATTACACTTTCTAGCATAAGGATAAGCGAAAAAGTGTTATATTTTCATCTTTGTAATATAATTCATTCACGTCCGCTGTTAATTGTTGCGGCTGCATACTAACTGAAAGGAATAAATGTTTTTGATTTAAATTACAATCGGAATCACCTGTAATTAATGTTTCATGTTTCAGATGAGTAAGTACGAGAACAGGCTGTCAGGAATACTTGTCAAATTAGCCCTCATTGACATTAATTGGATGCACTACACCCAGTAGTAATTATTTTTCTTTCCCCCCCAGTGTTTTGCAGAGCTATCTTAAGATGTGAGCTGATTTCATGTACACAGATATGCCATTGATATCAATGGTGCATAGGAACATTTCAATTTAATGAGAAGCAGAAGAGTCACTTACTAAGAGAGGGAGATAAAAGGAAACTTGTTTTCTGTTACCAATTAGATGCATTGTAACGCATTGCCCCCTCCCATCTCCTCACAAGTGCATATGATCCTCAAACAGCATGTTTTGCTCCAAGTGAAGGACACTTATCCTAGCAACTCTTAGAGACTGTGGGGATCACACAACCTTCGTTTGGAGCAAGGAAAACAAAAGCACGTCGGGACTCGGGACTGGAAGGAGCCTTGAGAATAAAGACTATATCGATGCTGAATCTTCACCAACTCCACCCTTAGCAAATGCACTGGAGCCTGCTCAGATAAGCTGCTGTCATTTGAAACGCTGCTATCTCCTGACAGTTTGTAGGGCTCAGCAAATATACGGGAGTGATGCCGCTGTTTTCAGGGAGGAAGGATTTTCTGTCTCTTATCAATGACTGGACTAAACTGACATGTGAAAAAGCTTGGGGTCAGAGCCAATCAAACTCCATCTTTTGTGACAACATGTTGTTAATTCATTTACTGTCAAAGTTGCTTACATAAGGATCGACATCTGTTCCACAAAAATATAAGCGTAGGAGTTTTCCAACAGCAAACACATTTCAAGAAAAACATGCTTCAAATACAGATTTATGTTTGGGGAAAGGCAGGATTTGGTTTATTAAAAAAGCACTGCTGAAATGTGTAAGAATGAACAAAATGCATGTTTTATAAACTCACTATAACAGCAGCAGCAGCAGCAGCACTCTCAGGCTGTGTAGACAGATGAGTTGTTATGGTGGGCACTCTTGTGGAAGCAACATTGAAACTAGGAATAAACATGATATTCATTTCCATGTTCTTAAAGAATCAGAAACAAGTGTATTTATAGGTGTACACATACAGGAATTTTCCTTGGTGTACATGGTGCACACAAACACAGTTATATAATAAAAAGTACGAAAAAATAATAAAAAACGATTATATAAAACGATAAAAAATATCATGCAAAATGCACTTTTAATGTATTTTATACATCAATATGTGTCCGCGGTGTGTAAGGAGACTCACAAAGTGTCCGAAAATAAAACCCTCTCTCTTTTCCTCCGTACCCACATCTCTAAAAACGGGGGAACAATGGAGCTGATATAGATGTGCTGCTGATATGACGTAATGTCTGAAATGTGGGCTGGCTTTACACCCACGGCCCTATCAGAAACAATGAGCGACGTGTTTTAGAAGTAATATGGTCTGTGTTTACATTAGTCTTAGTTTCGCCAACACTGTTTATAATATGCAATAAGACAAAATGCGTCTGATGTATTTTCGATCTTTCCAATCCAGACAAGACATCTTTCTCTCCCCCGCCCCGTCTGTGTGTGAGGGGGCGGGGCAGTTTAAACACACGCGGCTGCTACATGCATGCAACACACACATGGCGGAGATGGCGGAGAGAGAACTAAGCGCTCCGAGGTGAGGTTTAATGTTACCCATCTTGAGGTGGATAATGCTCTTTGCCAAAAGTGGGAAATAATGTATTGCTTTTGGCTATTGAATAGAATATTTTAGCGTCCCGGTATAGGGTGCTCTGTGGGTCACTCAAGCATCCCCCGGCTCTCTGCCAATCACAGGGCGGCACAGTAATGCGGGCCTGTGGTTGGGGGAGCAGAGGGGGAGGGCTGGAGAGTGTGTGACGTTGACCCTGCTGTGTGTGTGTGTGTGTGTGAGAGTGAGAGTGAGAGTGAGAGTGAGAGTGAGAGTGAGAGTGAGAGTGAGAGTGTGTGTGAGTGAGAGTTAGGGAGTGGAGTACTGAGTGATGTTGAACCTGCGACCTGTAACCTATTAGCCTATATCTGTATGCTATCAAAGGAGTTACTAAACCTAATAACTTGAGGCCTGTTTCTGACTCCTATTGTGGAATGTTACAATATAATCATTTAATGTCATTATACATGTACAATGAAAGAAAGAAAAGCTTCTCCCTTTTTAAAAGGTGCCATCAAGTGCAATAACAGTTTAGCATGAAAGGCCGGTAACACAAGCAATTTATCTAAACATTTAGCAAAAGTGCACCACATTCAGTAATATTTAGGCTCTATTTAAAAAACAAAAACGTAACATTGTTTGTCACAAAGGAGTTTGTAGGATTTTGAGTCATTGGCCTAACACAAGTCAGTAATCATTGGCAATCAATTACCTTTTTTCATTTACCATTATTATTATTTTTAATTTCTGCTCATATTTATTTGTATTGCAGGTTTTGCTATCTGATGTTGGTGTGAGGTGGAACAGAACCTTACTCACAATACTCCATATTGATGAGGTAAGAAATATATTTGACATGGTGAAATGCCTATTTACTGATTTACTGTACACATCGAGCTGATACAGAGCAATTTGAAATGGTGTTTCTGTCCATCTGATAAGTCCAATATTCACTATCTTTTAGCCCTGTCTTTGCTCTCCACCAACTCCTTAGTAAAGTATTTGGCTCTTTCGCTGCTCAATGATCCGCTTTCTTCACCAGCTATTCTCTAACTGTCTGTTTGATTGTCTGAAGAAAACAGCTGCTGCTGGAATTGGGTTTGTTTGTTGTTTTTTCTTGTGTGTCAGTCATCCACACTAATCAGAAGTGCTGTGCTCCACATGTACCAGCCATTGTTAACCAATCAGAAGTGGCCCATGATAGAAGGTGATAGACAGATTGATCCAAGTATTTTTGAAAGTGCCTGCCCTTTTCCAAATGGCTTCCAATGGAGCTTTCCTAGATGGCTTGGTGAAACAAAGCATCTGAGTCAGGTTAGTAATGCTCCATCACATGTTTCTATTACAGGGTGAATCTTAAACTGAAGCTTGACTTTAAAGCAACTCAACGGAAGTTTCATATAAGTTTAGTTCTTTCACTCGTAGCTCGGGCTGCGGGGGTGCTAGAGACGGGAGCATGTTGATGCGACCTTCCTAGCCGGAGATATGGCCGCATTTTATAATAAACTTCCGTTGGGTCGCTTAAAAACAAATATCACAAATATTTGTCAGAAAAATCGCAATTTGATTTTTTCCCAAAATCGTGCAGCCCTACAGTTTACAAGTCTAGTTTTGATTCCTTGCAATTACCTTAGATTAATAGAAATACTTTGGTTAGAACACACTGTACACCAATACACATCTTATCAAGGACTTGGTTAATGAGGAGGTCAACATTAGAATCTATCCTTTAATTATATAGTCGATACAAAATATCTTTACACCAATGGCTGAATGTGCCCTTTGTCTTCTGTCGTTTTGTTTTTGCATAACAGATACATGTTGAATTCCAGTGCATAACAACTTTTCCACTTGAAACAGCCTTCATGGCGACAGCCATCTACCTCAGCTGACATCTGTCTTCCAGAAGAAGGGAGGAGTTGTTTGCCAGAAACTAGCCAAACATCTCGGCGATCTTGCAAAAGGTAAATGTGTGTATACACTGTTTTATACACATTTTCATATACTCTGTGGAGAAATGTTATGAAATGTACCTGTCTAGTGTGCATCTAGACCGGGTGACGACACTACCTATTGACTCAGCAATCACTGTAAGTTATATTCTTGTTTAAATAGACTTCTCTGTTTCATGTATTCGACTCTGTATAATTGGTCTGTAGTTATTGTAGCTGAAACTGCGCTTTTGAGAGATTTTAAATCTCAGATCTGCTCAACTGAACCTGTTACACAGGTCTCAGTGGGTCACTCGTCTCAGCCCTGCATTACAATAGGCAGGAAGACTCTGCTGTCGCCCATCAGCTGTAGAGAGTTAACTAATTAGAGGTGCGTGGCCCCACAGCTGTGAGAACTCAGCAATCAGGTGTCCATTTTAGGTAGCTCTTTCCTGGAGCATCAGACAAAGACATTGGAGTCCTGTGGGAGTCACGAGGAGGCAAATCCTACATTGATTGAGCGAAGTATCTCTAGTATTTTATTTTATTTGTTTTTTTAGCCCCTCGTGTTATAATCATGTGTATTTTCTCCATTCCTGTTCATGTGTCTTCTCGCAATTATCACTGGCCCCGTGTATCTCCTAATCGATATAACCGCCCTGCTCTCGTCTATCCCACATGCTCCACTGAGATCCAACATCTAGTTTCAGGTGGCCTGTGGAACTGCCAGTCAGCTGTTCCTAAGGCTGACTTCATCTCTGGCTACGCTTCCCTGCAGTCTCTGGATTTCCTTGCTCTCACTGAGACCTGGATTACTCCATCCAACACATCCACCCCAGCAGCTCTCTCCACAGCATATTCCTTCTCCCATACACCCAGACCCACTGGCAGAGGAGGTGGCACTGGTCTCCTGCTCTCTCCCAACTGGAGCTTTTCCCTCTTCAAGCTACCTAACTTCACTCCTTCCACCTTTGAATTACATGCAGTCACAGTAACCCATCCTATACAATTAACCATTGTTGTTCTCTACCGTCCACCAGGCGCCTTGGGGGACTTCTTGGAGGAATTAGATCATCTCCTCTCACATATCCCTGAAACTGGCCCTCCCGCTGTACTTCTCGGAGACTTCAACCTCCAGTCAGGGAAGACAGACGAACTAACATCTCTGTTAACCACGTGTAAATTCAATCCCCAGGTGGGAAAAGTGAAAAAGCAGAGCCTGCCTTGAGCAAGTCACTTAATCCTCAGTGGCCAACAGATCAGACTGTGGTTGAACTAAGCAGATTCCAGGTGTGAACTGTGAAGAACAGAGCATTGCTCTTGGTGAAAAGTCCCTGGATGAGTAGAATCTTTGAACACATTCAGACCTCTGACATTGTAATACATTTAAGTCACAATTATTTAACATACTTTAGTTAGGGCAGACTATTTACATGTATAATGAAGTCATTGTATATATTATATTGTATATTTAGGTTACTACAGGTTGTAAATCTTCTACAATTCATAGACTGTTTTGTTATTATTGATGTATATAGACATATTTTAATAATTGTAATGTTTGTACACAGGCAACAAGTGATGTTAACCTTAAAAGGGAAGCAATCCTAAAGGCACTTTGCATCCACCTTGATGAGGATGTTGGACATCTCTTTCGGGAGTATATGGTAAGTCATTGTAATTGCATTTGTCAGTCACATGTAGTGTTTTAAGATCCTAGTGTCAGGCATCAATTTTTGATAATTATTTGTTACCTTATAAGGAGCATGAAGGTTGAGAATATTTATATGTATGAATGTTGATATTCATCAACAGACTAAAGCATTTCAAACCATCAGCTTGATTCTTTATACGATGAGGTTGGCTTTATTCATTATTTTTCTTATTATCCAATTAAAAGACCATAATCAACAATGTCTTAGTCCATCTGTTAATCCTCTCTGACTTCTGACACTCAACACGAAGCTTATTGGTTCCTACGTAAATCTTTAAAAACACACCTGAACTTAATTTTAGTTCTGCTTTTGATGTCATTGACCATTCTTTGTTGTTACACAAGCTGGAACAATATGGTTTTTAATTTTGAAACGCTGAGGTGGTTAGAAAATTACCTGACAAATCAAAGTCAAACTAGTTTTTTAATGGAAGTCTTTCAAAGATGAAAACAGTCACTTGTGGAGTACCTCAGGGTAGTTGTTTGGGACCACTTTTGCTTTCTATTTTTACAAATGACCTACCATTAGTGTTAGAAAAAGCAAAAATTGTAATGTATGCAGATGACTCAACAATATATTATGCAGCATCAACTACAAGAGAGTTGACAAATGTTATGAATAAAGATCTACTACTGATATCAGAGTGGGTCATAAATAATAAGGTGGTACTTAATGCGGGAAAAACAAAATCTTTATGAATAGGATCAAATCATCAGTTAAAAGGTGAACCAAAATTGCAACTACATTTAAACCATATTCAAATTGAACAGGTCAAGGAGACAAAATTGCTAGGTATAACCCTGGATCATAAATTGTCTCGGTCTAAACAAATTGATAATGTTTGTAAAATGGGAAGGCGTGTGTCACTTGTAAAAATAATTGTAAAACATTTGCCAATGGATGTCAGTAGACAGGCTTTGGATGCTTTGGTTCTGTCGCAGCTTGATTATTGTTTGGTTATATGGTCTAGTGCTGCTGAAAAAGATTTAAACAAACTATAAGTAGTACAAAATAAGGCAGCACGATGTGCACTGCAGTGCTCCTACAGAACCAGAGTCACTGAAACGCTGGAGACACTGAAATGGTTAACTCAGACAGAGGTCAACTTATATTTTGTTACATTTTGTCAGAAATATTACAGTGACTCACTCACCAGATATATTATCACAAAGGTTTATAGCGCAATATGCTCAACATAACTATCAAACACGACATACAATAGAAGGAAGGTTTGTATTATCTAAATCAAATATGGGACAACAGTCATGGTCAGCTGGAACTCTTTACCGGTCCACATCATTCAGGAACATTCTCAAGTACATTTCAAAAGGTTGCTAACAAATTATTTAAGTATTATATAAAGTACATTTAAACTGTGCCTGTGGCTATGTATGCATATATTATTATGTACACTTATTTGTATTTACTTTAGTTTGGCCTTATGGCAATAATTGGATGACTATTTTAGTTTTCACTTCTTACAGCACTTTAAATTGCATGAAATTATGAGCTGTTTTGTTTTGTGTGTGAGGACCCCAGGAAGAATAGCTCATGCTAGTGCTAGTGCTAATGGGGATCCTAATAAAGACCTCACACATATTTAGTTTGATTCAGAAATATGGCCAGCTTTTTTTTTTAAGGGATTAATAGGTATGTGAGCAATATTACAAAACATTTATACGATAAAGTATGTCATTAAAATTACATGTATTGAATAAATACATGTTTTTTTCTTTAAATATACAGGACATCGAAGGAGATGACGTCACCAGAGACCTGCAGAAATCTACCATGGGCATATATGTCATCAATAAGGAGGGTGGAGAGCCTGGACATTATGACGACGTTAGGATTTTTGTTGAAGGACTAATCATTCTGGACAACATTGGATCTGCTGGGAGACATCTATACACTGAACATGGCTTACCCCAAAGAGCTAAGGCACTACTATGAATTCATTCAGAAAGTGCTCTTGCAAATGGATGCTGAAAGGCTTTCCCCCAAAGTCCTTAGACTGAAGAACAAGATACATGCTGGACTGTAGGATTTCTTCAGCCGCTCTTGTGAACCGATGCCATTAAAGCGTTACAAAAACACCAGTCAAACCTCAAAGGTTGGGAGAAGAATGTGGAAATCTTGATGGACTTGGAAGACATTTGTTTCATGTATTAATGTGAGGAAGGTTACATTCTACTCAGGATTTATTCGCTATGTCTGTTTCCACTGCATTTTGTTGTATTTAGTTTTTATCGAAACAGCAACTTTTTCTACCTTAGTCAAACGTAAAAACATTTTTTTTTTTTATATTGGCCATTTGCATCTAGTTCTGGAGATAAATGTGAGAATGTTGATGGAAATATTACATGCGTCATGTTTACGTCAGGATTTATTTGCTATGTCTGTTTCCACTGCATTTTGCTGCTGTCATGGCCGTGTGTGTGGTCAAGCATTACTATACTTGTGGGGACCTAAATCTGTATACACCGTCACGTGTGGGGACTCTCCTCCCTTATGGGGACAAATTGGAGCTCCCCATAAGGGGAATCATTAATTTTAGGGTGAACACTTGGTTAGGCATGTGTTGGTTATGGTTAAGGTTAGGATAAATCTCCAGGAAATGCATGTAAGTCAATGTAATGTCCCCCCCCCCCCCAAATGATCTTTGTGATTACTTTCCACCTACAACTTACGAAAACCTATTCTAAAATAAATTGATATTAAGGCAAAGTAAATTGTAGCATCAAAACCTACTATATTTGACCCTATAAGGGGCACTGGAGTTAAGCAGATAAATAGAAAAATGTGATAACGTTCATCATACAGATATTACCCTAATTGCTTGGTGCTGGAGAAGGAAATTAAACCCTACACCTACTTCTATGCCCCATTTGTCAGGAAGTGAATGGCACTTAGCGGTTTGGCCAATGTTGATGAATTGTTGCTCTTAAGGTGTGAAGCTGGAAAGCTCTATCATTTCACTGAAGTCTCAGACAAGAACAGTAGGCAGCAGATACAGAGACAACATGGCATTTGGAAAAACAAATGGAAATGCAGTCTGGGATGTCTCCAGTGGAAACGACCTTGCCTAACACAGCCAAGGCTGAACTGCTTTCCAAAGATTCTGTCTGATCCAATCAGCATCCTGCTCAAAATCAAGGACTTGTTTTTCTTTTTCTCCTGGTTCAGGGTATTGCCACTTCCTGTCCGAGCTAAAGTGCAGCCTGAAAGAATTCAGACTCATCTTCAGGGAATCTCTCACGACAGCCATATGCGTGTCATTGGGAGTGGAAATGAAAATATTCCATATAGATGTGTTTATTCCATCCCATAAGCACTGCAGTGTCTTTGATCTTTCACACGCACACCGTCACAGACAGCATTGTGGGAAACAACAGAGTGTACTATCATTTTCATAAAGTGGATGGCTCCTCGCAGAATATTGCAGTGGTCAAACTAAAGGAAATTACACTATTATGAAAAAATGAAATCTTATAAATGATTACTGAATCCAAATCAACACCAGATGCAGCCTGGTATGGATCAAGTCCTTCCCAATAATATAAGATTTAAAACGAATGTTTCCTTTGTTACTTCTAAATGTCTATTACTCCAATTGTAGCTGTAATTGGCATGTCTGGATTGAACATGAATCAAATTAATTCAGCTATATGAAATAGCAGATGGTGCTGGTTACTAGTTACAAAGAAGAAGTGAAGTGGTATTCACTGAAAGTTTGTTTACCTATTTTAAATTAACATTTTAGGACTTGATAAGGGTAAGTAAAGCATACTGTATTTGCAGAATATACCTTTGCGTCTTATTTAGGCTATTACGTAAATAATCTATGTCCCAGCTAACCATATCAGAGGTGTCACTTCTTGAATGACATTTGCCGCAGACCTGCATAACAGTAAATCAATCTTTTATGCAACCAGGCATAGCATGGCTGCACGGGTGGATAAGGGGCAGCAGCGACCTGCAGGTAAGAGAGGGGGGCTTCAGACAGAAGGTCAGTGCACTGCAGTCAGCACTGCAGCTGGGAGGGGCTTCAATATTCATTCTTCATTACTTAGTGTGTAAGACATTATTAAACTAACACACAGCAGAGGTTGTGCACAGGAATGTGCTTATTTCATCCCGACCTTGATTCATTGTTCTTATTTAAGATTATTAGGATTTCAGAGCATTTCAACATCAACAAAACCAAAACAAAAAATGATTATATTATTTCCTAATACATATTTGTAGGTGACATAGCCTTGAGTGAGAGTTATGAACCTGGAAAATAAATGTACCGTCCGTCTATGGCAGTGACCACCAACTGGCGGCCCGTATATTAATTAATTACTCGTTATTCTCTACTAATAGTTCATTAAAAACGGTATATAATGGCTATTTTGCACATCCCTTTCAAGATTTCAAGGTTTATTGACATATCATATACACAACTAGTGTAGTTATGCAATGAATGAAAAACTTGGGTCACAGGTTCCTCAACAGTGCATTACAAGACATCTATCAATATGTGTGTATACCTCCACCATTAAACTGTCATATTCTGCACATTTCTTATACTATCTACATACATAAGAGTATAATTCATGTGTATAATATCAGTTAAAATAAGTGCTTCATAGTTAACAATGCAGAAATTGACTACACATCTTCAGAAACATAATTTGCTTCAGATATAACTCATAGCAAATAAAGTATACAAATATAAGTAATAAAAAGATAAAACACTGACATGTAATTTACGTTAGAATATATAGAATGGTTTTGAATAATAGATGAGAGTCACTTTACAGCCCCGCCCACTTTTGGGGAAACCAATGCTGTCATTTGAACGGCGATCAAGCCTGAAGCCACAGAGCTCTTCTGTTACTGTCCTTTCTTCTTAGAGGAAGTTCAGAAACACGTAACTCTGGATTTGTTTTAATGTTTGAGGTGCAATAAACGACACAGCAGCTTTTTGGCATGTTAAAACTATTATGTTCTGCCTCGCTCATAAAATTATATTTATAAATGACTATTATCATTATTATAAGCAAGACAATAAATGGCAAAGATATGTAGAAAATAAACGTATTTAAGATACGTTCATAACAAACGTAACGTGGGAGAAAATATGTTTCTAGAAGATATGTAGAAAATAAACGTATTTGAGATACGTTCATAACGAACGCAACGTGGGAGAAAATAAGTTTCTAGCTAAACGTAATTGAGAATGCAGTTTAGTTCTGTGGAAACGTTATTTTTAGGAGACAGGGTTGTATGAATTTATGTTTCATCCAATCACAGAGCTTGTTGACTTAACACGAGGTTTGTCAAAAGGCGCATTCACACCGCAGTACTTTTCCCACAAAGGTTCATGCGAACTTAGTTCATGCAAACTCTTTAGTTCGCATGAACTAAGTACAGATCGCGTTCACACCGGAAAAAGTCCCTGGGGGTGGATTAGGCAAATGAAGCCGCTGACTTCACTTCTTCTTCTTCTGCTTTGGGTTTACTGGCAGGCTACAAACAACTTCACGGCGGATACTGCCGCCCAAAGTCCCCGGCCGGAAGTCCCCGGAGTTGGGGACTGGCTTCAGTAGAAGCTGCTGGGACTCCCAGCAGCTTCTACTGAAGCCTTCCGAGTAAATCGCCAGAACGCCGACACCTCCTCATCTCCACCGCTCCCATGTTTTATTTTGTGTTGCCATAAGTTAGTCTCTCTGCGTTTCTGCGCTGGGCTAATGCTAATGCTAATAATGCTAATGCGAGGATAATAAAATGGCGGCTTCACAAAACTTTTTGGAAGTTTTACGGGGCGTGGTTTGCAATCCGCCCAGCCAAACAGAAATATAGCTCTTTTCTCACAAAAGAGCCGCTCGAAAGTCCCTGCTCTCTAGCAGGGACTTACGAGCGGCTCTTTTGTGAGAAAAGAGCTATATTTAGTACCGGCTCTTTTTGGTGTGAACGCGATAAAAGAGTTCACTGAACTAAGTTCGCATGAACCTTTGTGGGAAAAGTACCGCAGTGTGAATGCGCCTAAAGCGGACAGGCGTCGTCACAACAATAGCTGGGGATTGTGGGTAGTGTAGTCTCTTTGGCGCTCCACATTTCAGAGAAAACAAGTTGTTTCTCAGAATCGAAGGGGAAAAACACAAAAGCATTGCACACAATTTAAACCAATCAATGTTGTTTAATTAACAAAGATAATATGGTGTTTTTGAGTCGATGAGTAGTGCAGATATCACTGTCAAATCAATCGACAGTAAGGAGAATACTTAGATCCGGGTGTACAATTCTCCGTTATCCAATGGGAATGGACGCTCACATTGCCTTTAAGGGCAGCCGACACAAACAAATGCCGTGCTTCCATGAGCATCATTACCAGTAGAAATACATTGCTTTTAAAATCGTGCTGTGCAACACGAAAAAAAGGGGAACATCGTGTTGGTGAACACGAATCAATAGATTAAAAATCGTGTTGGTGAACACGAAATGCCATGAGACTGGGTTGGAAGGAGAGTACTTCGAACTTCACCATCACGGTAACTACTTTATTTGTTGAATACAAATAAGTGTTTCTTGCTTCTTTCATTTACAAAAACATTATTTTCATTCATTTGGTGGTTACAGTGTTAAATATAACAATAACAGAGCAATATATATATAATTGTATTATAATTATTGATGTGCTCATCACCTTAATGTTGTAGCTGGTAAAGGAGGAGCTAATTTAAATTACATTATACTGCTGGGTAGCTTATGAAATTCACCATGGGATCAATAACGCTTTTATCTTAACCTATAATAATACATGATAAAATATGTCTTGATTATATTTTGTAGTGTTCTGAATCTAGAAGTATGTCTTTAGCATCTGAATAGAGATCACAATGTGTCTACAATGTACCTCTCACACTTGACCACACCCCAAACTAACGGCACACACATTTCAGGGTATGGTTTTGTTATGAATGCTTTGTAAACAGTTTCAAGAAGCCATGGTATTAAATCCAACTAACTGTGAATTTATTTAACATTTTTTAAGGAATGTCCGGTGGCTGCAGAATCACCCCCCGGTGGCACCAACAGACCTCGAACAGCACCACTGAGGAGTCCTTCCACTTTGATGCTGAGCCCTGCACTCCCCTGGCAGAATCCACCATCTGCACCACACCGGCACCGCTCAGAGAGGCCAAGCACACTCAGCACTCAAAGGCCTCCGGCGAAGCGCAGGATGATGCAGGATTCGCAGGAGGAGTCCGCCGTTGAGGCGTCAAAAACATTGCTGGAGGAGATACAAAATAAGACCAGCACAGTTGGCCCCGAGTGGACTTGATGACGAAATCGCGGCCCATTCCAAAGTGTTTGAGCACAGACTGCGGTAGTTGCCACCTCATCAGATGCGACGCTTCCTGAATCAGGTGCAAAATACCTTCTTCGAGTACTTAGAGGAAAATGAAACCTCTAGTCATTTCACTTGTCTCTAGACATTTCACTTGTCTTCACATGTGACACGTTTTTTGTACATAAAGTTCACTCATTTTTAAAGATGTGGCTAATTATTTTTACAGAAAGTTGTGGCAATACAAAAAATTGTTGTATTGCATAGTATTTTTATTGTATTGTATTTTTGTTGATTGTTTACTTTTTGTATTATTATTGTTTATTTTGATAATAAACCACTTTTTACCGATACTGCAAAATGCAAAACTTTATTTCGTACCTCCATACATTCAATTTAGCAAGAAGTGGCCATTATTCAGATGGGTGTTTCTGCAGGATAGGCAATGCAAAACTTTATTCATACTACAGCCATTAGATAACACAACATAGAATGATTTATTTCTGCTTCAGAGAGCTGAAGTGGAGGAGCTGATTTAAATGACATTATATACTGCTGGGTAGCTTATGAAATTCACCATGGGATCAATAACATTTTATCTTAACCTATAATAATACATGATAAAATATGTCTTGATTATATTTTGTAGTGTTCTGAATCTTCAAAGTTAACTGAAGTTATCAAATAAATTTAGCGCAGTATAAAGTACACTGAATGGGAGTGGAGCAGTAATATAAAGTTGAAGGATTAGTCTCAAGTACCTCAACATTGTCCTTGAGTACAGTGTCTAAGTAAATGAGATACTGTCTACCGCTGTTCATTGTTCAAGATTGAAATATAAATGTAGCCTTTCATACTTGATGGTTTCTTGGATAAAAGCATCACATGGAAATGTAGCTATTTGTTGTTTGTTTATATCACGCAGTCTGTTCTTCTTCTCTGTGTTCCGGTTGTTGCCTCTTTTTAATGACGAATACACACTACCGCCGCCTGCTGGTAAGGAGAGTTATTGCCACTCACGCACTGAACAACGTCATTGAATACACTTACATTTCGTCACAAGTACATGTACTGTATGACAATAAAGTTGAATCTGAATCTGAAGTCTTTGCGGTGTGTTCCAGTGCGACACATGGCCAAGACGCAGGAGAACACGGCGACGCAACAGTCGGCGTCAGCTTCGGCTAGTTCTCTGGTGACTGCCTGGTGTGTGCCTTAAGAGCTGCCGACATAAATGGATACGGTGCTTCCCTGAGCGCCAAATACCGCCGCCGATGGGAATACATTGCAATCAGTTGAAAGCTCTTTGCGTCCGTTTATGAAGCTGAAGGAGCCTCGGCGCGTCCCCACTGCACGCCACGGGACCCTGACCAAGCATCGCTCCTGGACGTTTAGGGAGTGAGAGTGTGTTGCTCATACTGATAACGGTTAGTAAAAACCATGAATTAATGCTTTGACAAGTGTGCAGACAAGACGGCAGACGAAAAACCTTTTAAAATGCGTGTTTTCTGAATGGAGATCGGATCGATCAGGCTAAACTAAAGTTGTATCTGCTCCGTCCAAACTCACAACAACGTCATACAGACAGAAATAAAGCACCGACTGTATTCACCATGTAATTATGTGTCGGTCTCGAACGAGCCAGCTCAAAGAGTAAGTAATACAAGACAGAATGATATGATGATCTCCACGCTACGGGTGCTCCGTGCATGCATGCAGTGACATGTAATATCCAAGGATTAGAGACTGTTGGGTGCTGCTGTTTTGGGCATTGCAATATATTTATTTTCATTATGTTATTTATTTATGATTATTTTTAGGCTCAGCAAAGATTTGTTGTCAGTATCTGCTTTTTGTTTGCATGGTTCTACAATCAGAGAGTTACAAGGGTCTGTAAATGCAATAAAAACAATTGGCCACAGCAAATCATTTATATTAAAAATGTAATTTTTACTTTTGAATACTTCCGTACAAAGGATGTATTGAATAATTGAAGTGATATATGTGAAAAAAACAGGGCTACATTTGATTGAATTATAAAAGGTATATTTCCCAGAAAAACCTAGTAACCCCGCACCCTTAAAAAAAACGGCTCTTTTGAACAGCTCTCGCAAAGGAATGTAGCAATAAGATCCGGCTCCCTTCAAAGAGCCATAATTCCCATCACTATCGCCATGACACAGACAGTCTGTGGTTTGTACTTGTTTAACTTTTGTCCAGTTCCTGAACAGATATGAGGAGCTGTGAGCTCTGAGTGCTAACAGCTAACAGCTGATGTTTTGGGACATGTTGATGTGGTGGTGACAGCATGTGGAGGATAACATCAGATGTACAGGACTGTCTCAGAAAATTAGAATATTGTGATAAAGTTCTTTATTTTCTGTAATGCAATTAAAAAAACAAAAATGTCATACATTCTGGATTCATTACAAATCAACTGAAATATTGCAAGCCTTTTATTATTTTAATATTGCTGATTATGGCATACAGCTTAAGAAAACTCAAATATCCTATCTCTAAATATTAGAATATCATGAAAAAGTATACTGGTAGGGTGTTCAACGAATCACTTGAATCGTCTAATTAACTCGAAACACCTGCAAGGGTTTCCTGAGCCTTGAAAAACACTCAGCTTGGTTCAGTAAACTAAATCACAAGTATGGGGAAGACTGCTGATCTGACTGCTGTCCAGAGGACCGTCATTGACACCCTCCATCAGGAGGGTAAGACACAAAAAGAAATTTCTCAAAGAGCAAGCTGTTCACAGAGTGCAGTTTCAAAGCACATCCACAAAAAGTCTGTTGGAAGGGGGAAATGTGGCAGGAAACGCTGCACAACCAAGAGAGATGACCGCAGCCTTAACAGCATTGTGAAGAAGAGTCGCTTCCAGAATTTGGGGGAGCTTCAAAGACAGTGGACTGAAGCTGGAGTCCAGGTATCAAAAGTCACTGTTCACAGACGTGTCCGGGAAATGGGCTACAATAGCCGTATTCCCATGGTCAAGCCACTTCTGAACTCAAGACAACGGAAGAGGCGTCTGACTTGGGCTAAGGAAAAGAAGCACTGGACAGTTGCACAGTGGTCCAAAGTCCTCTTTTCAGACGAAAGCAAGTTTTGTATTTCATTTGGAAGTCAAGGCGCCAGAGTCTGGAGAAAGGTTGGAGAGGAGCAAAATCCAAGTTGCTTGAAATCCAGTGTGAAGTTCCCACAGTCAGCGATGGTTTGGGGAGCCATGTCAGCTGCTGGTGTTGGTCCACTGTGTTTCATCAAGCCCAGAGTAAATGCAGCTGTGTACCAAGAGATTTTAGAGCACTACATGCTTCCGTCTGCTGAAAAGCTCTATGGAGATGAGGAATTCATTTTCCAGCATGATCTGGCACCTGCCCACAGTGCCAAAACCACCAGTAACTGGTGTACTGACCATGGCATTACTGTCCTCGATTGGCCTGCAAATTCCCCTGACCTGAACCCCATAGAGAATATGTGGGGTATTGTGAAGAAGAAGCTGAAAGACACCAGACCCAACAATGCTAATGAGCTAAAGGCCGCTATTGAAGCATCCTGGGCATCCATAACACCTCAGCAATGCCACAGGCTGATTGCCTCCATGCCACGCCGCATTGATGCAGTAATCCGTGCAAAAGGATTCCCAACCAAGTACTGAGTGCATTAATGGACATTTTCAAATGTTTGATTGTGTTTTGCTGTTATAAATCTTTTTTTTTTACTTGGTCTGAGGAACTATTCTAATTTTTTGAAATAGGATTTTTGAGTTTTCTTAAGCTGTATGCCATAATCAGCAATATTAAAATAATAAAAGGCTTGCAATATTTCAGTTGATTTGTAATGAATCCAGAATGTATGACATTTTTGTTTTTTTTAATTGCATTACAGAAAATAAAGAACTTTATCACAATATTCTAATTTTCTGAGACAGTCCTGTATATGCTTTGTTCAAATATTCCCTTAAGATGTCCATCTCTTCTTCCATTCTTTCCAAATCAGTTTAAAATTCGTACAGAAACAGCTGAATAATACCAAACAGGAAATACGTGGCGCTGTCGGGTGCTGACCAATCACGAAGCGTCATTTCTTGACTGGCAGCAAAACAACCAATCACAGAAGTGCTTCTCCGGCTGGCTCTGTCCAATCACAAACAAGAAGTGTTCTCCCTAAAGGAATACCCTTTCCATAATTTCTGAAATGCTGTGATGTTTTGTGAAATGCTGTAGCGTTTTGTGAAATGCTGTAGTGTTTTGTGAAATGTTGTTATGACTTGCACTTCAGGGCCACTGTAGGTCTTATCTCAACATGTGACCGTGATGTTCATGAGTGAGGTAAAACGGATGCAGCCCACTCATTGGTGGCAGCGCAGGGCTGCTAAACCTGTTGGAAATAGTCCTAACGTTAAAACCATTTATATTTATATGTAGTCCAAGCTTCTCTCGAGTCACTTGCAAACCTTTGGCATCAAGAGAATGAACAGGGTAGACATCACGTTGCAGTGTATGAATGTGTGTGTGTGAATGGGTGCATTTTGGAATGTGAAAGATTCATTTAATTGATGTTTCACCTCTTTGCTGGCCTAAATGGCCGTCACTAGCTTTCTGTTTGGTGTACATGAACAGGATACTGGATCTGCACAGGTTAAAACCATTCTAGGTTTTAAAAGGCTGAGAATGGAGGACAATCCATCACTCCTCTCTCAGCTGTCTGTTAATCAGAGGAGGAACCCATGCGTGAACCCAGGCCTCACTGCAGCCTGTTCAGATTTTTCATTAGCCTAATAGTTCATTAACTACTTTACTTCATCAGCCATGCAGCTTTGGCTCACTTTTACAGATCCATCAGATTCTGTTTTTAAAAAATGGCAAGTTTGATTTTCAGAGCTTGATTATACGAGTTCACTAGAATGCTGCTTTTTTTCTTACTTTTCTGATTAACATACAGCAGAGAGCTGTTACCTAACTCAACGGGTCAGGTTTTTGATGTTCTCTTCTTTACTCATGCATATTTTATAATATGATTGAGGGACATTTTTCATGTTTTTTTTCAGGTGCAGTCTGTTATGGTATTATGTAACTACATGTGAACTATGTAATAACCTCTGGCTTGTCATTATCAGCTGATAAACCACAACTTTGATCAATTAACAAAACGTTTACATTTGCAGAAAGAAGGAATGAGCACCGAAGAGATGTGTAGAAACTGATGCTGGTTTATTTTGAACATTTCTGCAAACTATACTACCAGGAAGCTGAAGGCAAGATCCCCTGAGAGGCATTCCTCAATATTGGATACAAATCTACAGACAGCAAGAAGCACATTCCTGGGCAAAACTCAGAGAATATACGCTTAATATCTCAGAGATCTTGGTGCATTCACAACGTGTTGTCACGATCCTAATGTTATGTCACGTTTTTTGTTTTGTCTGTCTTGTTATGGGTGTTATTTTGTAATTCTGTTCTCCCTGTCTCTTGTCTTCCTTCCTGTGTTTTTCCTCCTGTGTCTGATTGTCTGATTGTGTTCACCTGTTGCCCTTGTGTTTCTACCTCCCCTGCCCAGCTGTTTCTCGTCCCGTGATTACCCCTCTCTGTATTTAGTCTCGTCTTTCCCTGTGTTCGTAACAGTGATCTTATCAAAATGAACCGCGGAAAAGGTAGGACCCAAATGCAGACTACAAAAGTGGGAAAGGTCTATAAACAAAAGCGATCTTTATTACAAAAGCTGATGACAAAAAACATGACATGAAACAAAACGAAAGCACAAGGAAAAAACATTACCGAAAGACTGACCGTGACTGACATGGAGGGATACAGGAAAAACAAACAATGAACCCACAGGGAAAGACTAAATACAGAGAGGGGTAATCACGGGACAAGAAACAGCTGGGCAGGGGAGGTAGAAACACAAGGGCAACAGGTGAACACAATCAGACAATCAGACACAGGAGGGAAGACAAGAGACAGGGAGAACAGAATTACAAAATAACACCCATAACAAGTCAGACAAAACTAAAAACGTGACATAACATTAGGATCATGACACGTGTGTTCTAGAAGGTTCTGAGAGGAGCCCCAGCTCTGACAGAAGCACTGTACGTGGTGAACGTTCTGCTGGACAGCTTCTTCCTGTACAGTATCTACAGAGAGCAGTGGCATTTTCTCCTGGAGGCCAAGGGAGTGTAGTTATAATTTTAATAAATAAATAAAAACACTTTGTTTAGTTTCGGAAATTCTTTGCTGTGTGTTGCTGCCAGCCCGTCTCTCCCCCATTCTCATTGAGTATTTTACAAAGAGTGAAACAAACAGCGCCCCTCTACATGTTATGGTGAAACAGTAGATTGCACTATCTGCTGCGAGAGGAGGCTAGCCGAAATTGGCTTCCATTGGTGAAAACAAATGGAGAGATTGACCAATCAGATGAGGCTCACGTGATGCCCCTGCCAACCTGTGATTAGTCAGGGCCATGCCAAGGGAAGCCAGAGGCGACTGGCTTCCCTTGCCTCACAATCCAATCAAATCGCATCAACTTAGTGGTGCAGTGACGCGTCCTAAAACCCGGAAGTAAGCTGCGCTCGGTTTCCCTCGACAGAAAGCAATGAGATTTCTCCATAGGATTTTGGAAAATAGCTCGAAATAAGGTCAGTGGAAAACGAACCTGTTAAATAAATGCACGTTGTGTTCAGTCGGATAATATCCACATGTCTACCCTACTTTTATCATTTTCGAATTATAAATCTAATCGATAGAAGATAGATAGCGTCTCTGCACCACTCTCACCACCGTTAGAAAGTAGCAAGCAACTGAAGCAAGTGCAATTATGGAGGGTGGAGATTTGGAGTATTTAATCAAACATAATTGTACTAAACTTCCGCTACAGCAGCAACAACAAATACAATCTGATGACAGGCCGATGCCCAAACTGGAGCTGTGTACAGCGAGGAAAAAAGGAGCGAATCGGACGTAAAACGTTAAAGGTCTCCAGATTTAGTTTGTGAATGAATGCTTATTAGAGTTTGGGCTGTGGGAAAGAGAGGCCTTTTGTAGATGTATACTTCTTTCAGTTTCATTTTAATAATCACAATTGTCATTTTAGCAGGTTTATGTGCAATGGCTTTTAAAATGGTTTGATGAAATAAGTGATAGCAATATACTTAACCTTTATGTATTTTCAAGGGTAGACCTTCCATCAACTATCAGACGAACTAATTAAAGTTGTAATAACACATAATGGGATGAGTCACACAGTGGGACAACACAGTCCTGACAGTGGTTCTTTAAGGTGGCGCCAAGTCTTTCTTATGCATATTCATAACAACAACGCAAGGTGAGGATTTATTTAAGGATAATATTATTATTATTCATATTTCATGTTTAAGTAAAGAGTGTGATTTGACCTTTTTATTTTGTTGTGATCATTTTATTTCATGTTTAATGGAGGTTCTTACTAAACAGAATGTTTATTCATCTAAGCTTTGCTGAAATAATTATATTTTAAACCTTTATTATATATTACCTGTTTGATTATGTATGTTTTTAATTGCTTCTCCCCCTCCTTGTTTGCTAATCGAATCCCTGGAAACCTTCACACTCAAAACATATATTTTAGATTGTATATACAAGAAGTAAAGTAGAATTCGCTTAGAGGAGACCTCTCTCTCTTACATAACACTAACCTGTTTTTTAACCTGTGTTTCCCAATATAGTATGGTTTCTTTAGGCTGCTGGAAAAGCTGTATTTCAAACTCTGTTGCCCCTTTCACACCATGCGGTTCCCGTTCTTGCTCCGTGCTTGGGCTCTTCTGGTTCGGAACCGGTTGTTCTTTTCAGCCCCCGTTTTGTTCACACCGCCTAGAGCCCGACTGGTGCTGCCGCGGCTGCGTCATGACGTCACCGTTTACGTCACTGATTTTCTCCCCAACGGCGCTCACAACAACAACAACAATGGGGGACTGCGTCAGGTCAATCATTGTGTTGCTTTTAATCATACGAAGCCAGATTAAATGAAATAACTACATCTCAACCCTTATACTTTTCTCCAGAGTGCCGTGGTTCATTGTTTATTAAAGGTCCCATGTCATGTTTTTCTGGTTATTACCCGTCCCCTTGTGTGTTATGTATCTTTTTCTGCATGTAAACGGTCTGCAGAGTCACAAACCCTCAAAGTACACCCTGTAGGGAGTAAAACTCTAACACAGAAAAGACCTGTCTATGCTGCCCCAGAACGCCTCGTAGGGGATTTTTCTTTTTCCATTTGTTTCTTCGTGGGTACAGTGACGTGACCATGTCCAAATGGACCAATCCGTGGAGCTCCTCACACTCTCAGCGGCGAAATTAGGACGCGCTTGGGGGGGGGGGGGGGGTGCTAGTGGAGCCAAACTGTGGCGCGCTTACAGTTGTGCGCCGCGTTTGGGGGTGCTTCAGGGTGTGAAATAGAGGGATATGCATCATGGCTAGAATGGGGAGCAAAACACTTCAGAGACATGTTTTTTATATATTTGTATATACCTGAGACCTATGCTATTGCCTACAAATAGCATGATAGGTGACCTTTAAGAGAACAAGCAATACGTTATATTTTATGTTACAAGTGGTCAATATGGCTATTCTGAACAAGATTACACCTGATAACCATGATGCACCTTCCAAGAGTCATCTCAGCTGTCACACAAACTGTCATGACTCTTCATTTTGTTCCAGGAACAGTTTTTTGGCAAGTTATGGACTTAAAAGTCATGGGATCTGTTTATGGAGAGCTTCCAAATCTGTGTTTGGATGTGATGGTTACCTCCAAACCGGATTTCTAACCAAAGAAGAAAGCTGCCATGGGCAAAGGCAAACCCCCCGGCATAATGCATACATCTGCACTGTTGATGTAGAACTGTTCAAGATTAATTTGGAGAATATAGGACCACAAGATGGCTCCTATGAATGATGGCTCTCAGTTTTATTAGGCTGGGGAAATTGGAAAGCACTTGACAGATCTCCTTGATCTCCTCCGACTTTCATCAAAGATTCTGGACCGTATAATAAGATAGCGGGATTATTGCTGAGTGTGTGTCGGCTTTGGAGCTGAATTAGTTCTGTTTTAAGAACAAAGAGTGCCTCCTTGCCATTTCAAAATACACTTGTCCAGAACTTACTACTGATCGTTGGTTTGGGATTATGCTGATGTCACTATGTGACCTTCAGATTCAAAATGCCAGTGACTACATCTCTGATACAGCCTGAGACAAACTAAGCTGACTGGAGTGATTGGAATCAGCACTTTAAAAAATCTATTACAGTTGTTAGTGAGAGATTGATAGATTAAACAACGTTCTAATTTCAAAGTAATAATTGCAAACTTGTGCTCATCCAAACACAGTGTTCCTAACGCATGAGGTCCATTCATTTGTGTCTACAAGCAGAGATTCACACAGGGCCAATCAAGGGCCCTGCACTTTGGAGAGTGAAAAGACAAAAAGGTTAAACAATTTGATGCTCTTTTGAGTCCTTCATTTTAATATTAATAAGGCTACTGATTTCACCTTAACTATAATCATCATGTAAGGAATAATCTAAAGACGCTTTCTGGAGAAAATGTATCATCATTCCTTTAAATAAACAAAAACATTGTATGCTTCTTAATATATGGTAAATTGACAGCATTGATAACATTCATTACTACGCAGCATTGCTGTGATCGTTAACATCCCAATAATCAGCAATAAAGAAACAAAAAACATTCATAATTAATATCCTTATAATAACTACATTTTAATGTGTGAAATGCCCATTTATTGACTGATAACAAACATGACTGGTTTTGCGTTTGGACAATAATAGGGATACATATTGATATACTGGCATTTTCTTAAATATTAAAAAACATGTAAAGGCGGTTTAATAGTGACTCGAGACACATGTGCTTTGCATTCTTTCATAGGATCAGTTACACGGCTTATTGAGTCCTCCATTCTGATTTCTACATTCCAGAGGTCTGTTATTGTTCGCTAACAGGCCGCTGCTAAGGAACACAGCCCGTTGTTAGGGAGGAGGCTCTGCTCAACGGACTTTGTGAAGTTATATCAATCCGCAGAAAGAAGTTGATTTGACAGCTGCAGACAAGCTTAAAAAAGTAATGAAATCTTTGTTTGGTAGATTTCTTTATTTTAACAATGCTTCTTGGCAATACATCTTATACCGTTGGAAAGCCTGTTTTCTTACCTTTCCAATGGTAGCACATTTGTGAGGAACATGTATTTGTGAGATGAACAGCAGAGCTGAGTATGTGGGTTGCGCCCACGAAAAATGTGACAAATCTACTCTGCCTTTTTTTATTGAATTAATTGTTATATTTGTAGAAAACATGAAGCTTTGTCGCAAACGATGATATTTTTTATTTGCGGAAGCAATGTGATAATTTATTTTTTAATATAGTGAGTCAATTCGTTGGTTTATTTAGTACAGGTACAAAGCGTCGATCCTGATCACCCTGTAGGTGTTCTCGCTGCACACGATCCTTTTCTTATACCTCAGTGTTTACTGTTGCCTCTGTCAGCATCAGGAATATGTCAGAATAATAATCCATCACTGCTATCAGAATCCAAACTCTTTAATCTGTCCCGCAACAGGGACATTTACATTATTCCAACAGCAGATTTGTGTAGACTTACATATTAAGGAATACAAAATAACATATAGTTACATATAGTATGGACTGTACCAAACTCAGAACTCTCCAAGCCTCACTTTTGTCCTTTTGTAACATCAGCACTTTACTCCATAAGTACCAATAGTTATCAGGCCAACATTGTCCATTAGAAGTGATCATCAGCCTCCTTACGCTACTGGGACAATGCAACTGTCCAGATGGCTTCAAATGATAGATAGTAAGTGTGGGCGGCTGAACCTATTTGAATCACAGTTTGTGGGAGGAACCAAAGTCTCAGAGTGGGCTCACACTGAATCAGCAGACTGTGAGGCCTTTAGTGGTGTGAGTAATCCTGACGCCTACACGGTCTGATGTCTTTGTGAGGGCAACAGTAGCTCTCAAAACAATCAACACATACACATACTTCAATGTAAGCTCAACACCTAATTAACAAATAGCGTTGTTAAAGGGGAAATTGAGAACTAATGACTCCTAAAGGTTAATACAGATGTCATCTCATTAAAGCAGCACTGTTAGGGTCTACGATTACTCAAACTCAAAGTGATGTCACTCAACTCAACTGTCAGAGATGCTTCTGAGAGTCGAAAACATTTTCTATGAGCACTTTATCTTTTTGTTGATTATTTTGACATGTTGTTAAGTTGCTTGCTTCTTGCTTCATATTTTCAGTAGAAAATGCACAGATGTGTTCCTGTTTCACAGTCAGGACAGACAGGTGCTTTGTTCGCTGTGTTTCTTAGAGAGGAAAATGAATCTGCAGCTTCCTCTACTATCTGATCACTTTCTCTGGGCTGCTACAAACACTACACCGGGCTACAAAAATACATTTATCAAATATTTTCGGTCAATTTGTTCCTCAGACTAACTTTGGCATGCCTCCCAGATAAGCATTTGGCTTTTAACCATTACAAATGCTTCTATACCAATGGTTGACTGCACTGCGTGAAGCGACCTGTGAAACAGCTGAAGGGGCCCCTTTTACAGATAATATATCACATTTGAATATTGTTTTGTGTCAGGTGTGTCTGAATTGCTGTAACTCCCAAATGCCTCACCAAACCAATGTCAGAGATGTGATACAGTTTATTATATTTCAATATGTGCATCATGTTGACTATATCAGCATTATATACTGAAATGCTTTTCTCTATATTCTAAATATATAATTGTGAGACTCCTGACTAGCACAAAATATGTGCCTCAGTAGGCATGTAGCAACAGTACCTTCTATTCATGTATATCATCCGTCTCTATTCCAGTCCCTCCTCATGTTAATTATGGATATGACTGTGACTCCTGCTGTTCCTTTATCAAACTGCTTCTAACACTAACACTCGGCAGACTTATAGCGCTATACTCTGTCATATTAATAGCATTAATGACAGCTGACATTAACAGCCTTGATCATCTCATATTCCAAACGGTATAAATGAAAAATGTTCATCTTCCTCACAGTTGTAGGTGAAGTTAAACCAACCCGGTGTCACGGCAAGACGTGAACATGTGACGATTTACCATGCTGGGAGACGTGAAGATGTTACGATTTCGTCCCATCAAACGTGACAGTTACACAGTATTGTTAACATGGCCCAACCAGTGGAGATGTACCCGGAAATGCCAAGCAAATGCTCTACCCCGACGGTCGGTTGTTATTGTCAATATTAATATAATAATGATTTATTTTTTAATAGTCACACTCGATTACGCCAATTTTCTTGTTGCCCCAGCTGGTCGACACCTCTGTTAGCAGAAGCAAAGGCTACATTAATGTATTAAATCGATGTGTGTGGATGAGGAACCGGAAACAGGCGTAGGCAAGATCCTCAGTTCGATGATTGGATGGTTTAGCAGCAATGCATGCTGGGATTTTGTGTTTATGTGAGGTGAAATCTGAAAACGTTTTTTTAAAATAAAATAATACTTTATTCCCGAGTGTGCTTGCTTTTCTCTTTGAAAGTCATCACATAACGGCATTGTAATACACGGTTCGGCTGCATTAAATATTACATATCTGCCGTAGTTCTGTATTTATAGAGCCCTGATGAGAAGACTTCTAGACAAACATGAGGAACTGAAAACGTGACGTGGATCATAAATATATCAGCCATTAAACAACATCTTACATTTCTTTTCACACAATACGTCTCCTTGCAGTATCAACACTAATTCGGCTGACTTTTATATTTGATCCAATTGGTAGATAGGCTGTATTTACACCATAAAGGTGCACAGCTGATATAAAGGGACACCTAGTGGTTAAAGCATGTTATTGAATTTCATTATTTTTATTATTAGATATTAATAGGATCCCTATAAAGTATATTCATTACTCGTTATTCTCTACAAATAGTTCATTAAAGACTGTATATCATGACTATTTTGCACATCCCTTTCAAGATTTCAAGACTTTCTAAGCTAAGGTTTATTGACATATCATATAGGCCTACACAACTATGGTGTAGTTATGCATTGAAAAACTTGGGTCGCAGGTTCCTCAACAGTGCATTACAAGACATCTATCAATATGTGTGTGTACCTCCACCATTAAACTGTCATTCTGCACATTTCTTATACTATCTACATACATCTTATAAGAGTATAATACATAAATATAATATCAGTTAAAATAAGTGCTTCAACATAGTTAACATTGCTGAAAAGCAATATATTAAGTGCTTTGTCAGGCTTAATATTTATCTGTAGATACAAATGTCACTGTGTGTGCTGTGTGCTCTGCATGTGTGACCATTAAAGAGGGGTTCATCCCTCCATATTATTCTTCTATACCCCCAAAGCTTTTTTATTATTCAAAAGAAGACCTTAACCTAAAGTACTCTTTAATGTTTGAATTAAGCCTTATTAGTTTGTCTGTTTTGCACATCCTCCTATTAATATCTAATAATAAAATAATACAATTCAATAACATGCTTTAACCACCAGGTGTCCCTTTCTATCAGCTGTGCACCTTTATGGTGTAAATACAGCCTATCTACCAATTGGATCAAATATAAAAGTTAGCCGAATTAGTGTTGATACTGCAAGGAGACGTATTGTGTGAAAAGAAATGTAAGATGTTGTTTAATGGCTGATATATTTATGATCCACGTCACGTTTTCAGTTCCTCATGCTTGTCTAGAAGTCTTCTCATCAGGGCTCTATAAATACAGAACTACGGCAGATATGTAATATTTAATGCAGCCGAACCGTGTATTACAATGCCATTATGTGATGACTTTCAAAGAGAAAAGCAAGCACACTCGGAATAAAGTATTATTTTATTTTTAAAAAACGTTTTCAGATTTCACATCGCATAAACACCAAATCCCAGCATGCATTGCAGCTAAACCATCCAATCATAGAGCTGAGGATCTTGCCTATGTATGTTTCCGGTTCCACATCCACACACATCGATTTAATACATTAATGTAGCCTTTGCTTCTGCTAAAAGAGATGTCGACCAGCTGGGGCAACAAGAACATCGGCGTAATCGAGTGTGACTATTACAAAATAAATCATTATGTCGAGGTAGCATTTGCTTGGCATTTCCGGTTATTTCTCTACTGGTTAACAGGGTTAAAAATACCGTGTAACTGTCACGTTTGAAGGGACGAAATCGTGACATCTTCACGTCTCCCAGCATGGTAAATCGTCACATATTCACGTCTTGCCGTGATACCGGGTTGAGTTAAACATGTCTCATGAGTGTTGCAAATTATTACAATTATTCTCTTGATATTGAATGGAAAAAACACATAGGAAGAGATAATGTTTTTTTTGTGTAAATGCGTCAGTATAATACGGGTTCTCCTGCTCGTCTGGCTTTGGACTTCAGTCACATTTTGTCCTTTCTGTATTTACCCCAACTTCATGAGAATATAACTGAACATATTCTCTTCTACCTTTCACACCCTGTGAACTTGCAGTGAGGTATCGGGAGGATACGACTTATCACTACTGATACCTGAGAGCAAGATGACTTGATAGACTGTATTGTCTGCACACCATCATATCAGCAGTCATAAAAACAACTGCAGTTTCACATTAATCCTCTGGGGTCATCAACCACAAAAGTCATGGCATTTGCTGTTACAAAACAAAATGCCATGAAAACTGATAGTCATAGTTTGATTAAGATATGTACTTGGCTAAAATTATCTTTAATAGCTCATCAATACCACTCAAACATATTTTGGCAACATTTATGATATTATTGTTATGCCAACAATCGTTTTTAATTTCTCACACACACACACACACACACACCTTTTAGACCCTCCAAAATGTGTGGTTCCCACCAGTGCCGTTTGATAACAAGGTCAGTAAGCCAATGGTATAATGACGTTGGTATCACCTGGTAACTCTCCATCATCAGTGACCAAGTCTTACCAGATGCGATTTGGAATTGAAAAATATGGCTGGCTTTGAGCATATCCGCCTGGCTTCACTCTGGTACCAATCCCAAAAGCTTAGTGACATAAAAGAGAAACCATTCCAGGGTGAACAGTGGTCCAGTCAGCTGAAGGACAGCAACGCCAAGGGAGCCACTTTTCTCTTTGACTGGTAATCTAAATCTAAAGTGACATTCTCCAAGTTGTTGTTAGTTGTTTGTAAGCAGTGGGAGAGAGAGAGAGATATAGTAATCAGATGTTGTGATGTATTTACTCGTGTGATTGCTTCTTAATTTAACTTTTGAAACGTTTTGGGTGTTGGACAAAAACAGGATTTCTGATTCTCAGTCACTGGTTCTCGTAAGACTGCTATGCTGATGACACCAAGCTATTTTTCTTTGCCCTTGCTCTGTCGATCTTCAACTGGATAAGACTGAGTAGTGCTCCCTCAGGGATAAGATCTGCAAGTTGAAGTGCAGTTCATTTATCTACTATCACTAATTCTAGCACTGCTACTACTTTAAAGAGTATGGGTTTTTAGCAGTTGTTTTTTTACAAAAGAAAGGTTTACAGATATACATACAAACATCTTATTTGAATCGTTTGGACTTTATGTATAATCTATATTTTTCTGTCGAATAATGGATAATCTTACCTCTTCGTGAAAGTTTAAAAGAAAAAAATGTCATTGTTAATTGGTATCAACTTATTAATATCCAAAATGTGACATGGCATATTATCAAAGGTAAAATGGATATATGTTAACCCTACTCTGTCTCTGGTTTCAAACTCAACAGAATCTCAGATGTATCAATGAAAGTTAACTTGAGCAAACTTTGGTTAATTCCAACATCTAATTAGTCTGGTGTGTTTACTGAAGAGGGCCACACACACACAATCTGCTGGCTGGCAGTAAATTCTCTCTCATTCATCACACTGTTTACTAATTAGAAGCTGATCAGGGATTTCTCCAGCTGAGGTGCAACACATCCAGTGTGAGATTTTCACCGTGATGAATGTCAAAGAAATTATCTTTGTTTATTACTATCAGTTATATTGACCCTCATAGTATGAACATAATTATAAACTATGTCTGAATGAATAACTAACTAACAACTATGGTAAAGCATGATCCTTTGTAAGAAACAGTATAGCATTTGCATTTAAATACTACTGATGTAGTGCTTCATTTTGGACGGAGCAGGCCTTCTCCGAAAGGAAGACTCCCAGGATGACTGTAATAGTGAATCAGACTTGATACGCCCCCTTGATAAATGATTATGGAAACCAGCTGCAATGGCTCATGGATCCACCAGGGGGCGCAGTGATTAAAAAGCTGCCACATTTTCACTCATATTAAATAAACAGCTGATTAGAGGTTGCTGCTTCTAACACAGACACAGACCAGCTGGTTGTTTCTATGCATAACATAGCATAGAAACGTGAGAACAAGTGAGAAGCTGGTGAAAATTAACGTTCTATGTCACTTAAAAAGCTAAAAGTAGAAAACTACAGTAATGTGTAAAATCTAAAATTGTCCTGCATACTTAAGAAATATATTGTAAAGGTAAAAGTATGAGCATCAAAAATGTTGTAGTGTAAGCATTTTAATGATGGACAGTCCATTTTCAAAATAATGAAGACTATATATTATTGAATTACAATTAAGACAATAACATAAGATCAGATATTCCTTTTTTTATCCAATATCGGTTTGTTTTTTCCGTTACAGCAGCAGCTTAAAAATCAAGGCATTGCACATAATTAGAAATTGAAATAGTTGAAAATAAACAATTATATCGCTGGCATGTGTGTAATATTATAAATAAAACTAAATTGTAAAGGTAATGTGTTACATTTCACTCTGAAAATAAGGGATAGAAAATATGTGATTAAATGCTATTCAACAAACGGCAGAGCTGCACACATTGAAGTAACAACTACTGTTAGTCCAGAGGCCTGTACTACGAAGCCGGATTTTCGCTTAGCGGGATAACTTCAGGGAAAACTCTGGGTTTCCGGTCCTACGACACTGGTTCACTTTGTCACTACCCGATCTGCAGCCCTGCCCTATCTGCAGTGCGCATGTGCGAGATGGTCTGCCATATTGGACAACTCTGTACGGCAACCCAAGTAGGACACTTGACACAGTGGCTTTTGGCAAAGCTTAAAAAGAAAACTTCTGATAGACAGCTATATGCCATACATTTTTGCATACATTCACAGTAAATATTTATTCAGTAAAGACGGCCGGCAAAAATCAACTGACTGTGTGAACGTGAAAATGAATAGAATATCACCTCCCATCTTCAGAGCAATCTGACTATTATAACATTAGCGTTAAGAAAGCTTACTTAAATATCTGCCACAACATAAGTAACCGGATCAGAGTAACATTACGTACAGTCCGCGGCACTGTGAGTGCAGACGTCGATGTGTCCCCTTATCATTCATATCACTTCATAATGTATCATATTTCCTTATCTGAGTCAGCTGAGCCGTATCTGGCCGTGCAACACTCACAGTGTCACATACTGTATGCAGAAGTATTATTTTAAGCAACACATTAAGTTGAGGAAACACTGAAAGTCAGATCGTGTTTTAGACGGGCAGTGATATCATAAACCTGTTAATGTACGCATTCAAACACTTGTTCTTTTACCAGCTGTATTCACCTTGCAGGTGCAGCTATGTGGCTTTTATCCTGGATAAAGTGTTTAAGTCATGGATGTTTAAAGTTTAACTTCTTCATATTTGTCTAATATTATAGTTGACTTTTCATTCAGGAAGTATGACGCTGCGCTGTCAGTATGCTTCTCCATGTTTGTGATAGTAGTAGTAATAATGATAGTCATTAAAATGCTATTCCATTTACATCCCCTCAATAATTTCTAGTTGTAGGCCTTTCAATTGTATTGCCTTACAGTTTATGCTGTCTAAAGTATGTTCAAAACGTTTACATCAGTGTTAAAATGCTTGTCACTACTGTAAATGTACTGCATACCTTAGCCTATAATATGCTATATTACACTGTATGTAACTGCTTCTTTGCCATCTGGTAAATCACAGAATCTACAGGTTCATCTAAAAGAATAAATATATCAGAACTGTTTTTCTTTAATAAAACAAAATCATATATTCTAGATTCATTATGCAGGAAGTGAAATTTTTCAAACCTTTTGTTTTAATTGTGACTCTTACAGCTTACAGATCATGAAATGCAATAATCCTGTATCTCAAAATAGTATAATATTAGATAAGGATTTATAATACAGATATTTCGATCTTCTGAACAGTTTGTTCAAATATGTAGTCAATACTTGGTCAGGGCTCCTTTTGCAGAGATAAATGCATCAATGTTACAATGGAGGCAATATATTCCATGATATTCTAATTATTTTGTGAGCTGCACCTGTTTTCTGATTTATATAATATGTCTTAGGTCTAGCAAATATAATGCATTTCTTGATGGTCACATATACTTCTCTTCTCTCTCCAGATGCACTTTTGAAATATTTTGGGCCTTATACCACCTAAGCAGAGCCCAGCCCTGCAGCATCAAGTGTTCCTGTCCCCTCCACCTAAGCAGAGCCCAGCCCTGCAGCATCAAGTGTTCCTGTCCCCTCCACCTCAGCAGAGCCCAGCCCTGCAGCATCAAGTGTTCCTGTCCCCTCCACCTAAGCAGAGCCCAGCCCTGCAGCATCAAGTGTTCCTGTCCCCTCCACCTCAGCAGAGCCCAGCCCTGCAGCATCAAGTGTTCCTGTCCCCTCCACCTAAGCAGAGCCCAGCCCTGCAGCATCAAGTGTTCCTGTCCCCTCCACCTAAGCAGAGCCCAGCCCTGCAGCATCAAGTGTTCCTGTCCCCTCCACCTCAGCAGAGCAGCATCAAGTGTTCCTGTCCCCTCCACCTCAGCAGAGCAGCATCAAGTGTTCCTGTCCCCTCCACCTCAGCAGAGCCCAGCACTGCAGCAGCATCAAGTGTTCCTGTCCCCTCCACCTCAGCAGAGCCCAGCACTGCAGCAGCATCAAGCGCTCCTGTCCCCTCCACCTCAGCAGAGCAGCATCAAGCGCTCCTGTCCCCTCCACCTCAGCAGAGCAGCATCAAGAGCTCCTGTCCCCTCCACCTCAGCAGAGACAAGTGATACAGCATCAGGGATAAAGGCTTCACCAATAGACCCTGCCGACTGGCCATCTGTCGCTAGTATCGCTAGAAGACAAACCACAGGTTAAAGAACATTTCCTGGGCTTTCTTGTGGCAGAGCAGTCAACAGGGGAAAGTTTGACATTGCTCATTCTCAAAAGGCTGGAGGAACTTAACATCCCCTTTGAGGACTGCAGAGGACAGTCATATGACAACGGTGCCAACATGAAGGGTAAGAATAAAGGTGTTCAGGCTAGGTTTCTTCAGCACAACCCTAGAGCTTTTTTTGTCCTTTGTGGTGCTCAGATGCTATTTAACAAAGTTGTACAAACTCTTCTCTGCCTCCACGCATAGATGGGGCATCCTGCTGTAACATGTCAAAACAACCCTGAAATCGTGGTCAGAGACCAGATGGCAAAGCAGAATAAAAAGCATTGAGGCAGTAAAGTACCAGGCTGGGTAAATCAGAAAGGCTCTTCTGGAGGTGAGGGAAACAACTGCAGACCCTGTGGTGAGATTTGAAGCCCAGTCTTTGGCTGAGGAGATTGGATCTTACCGTTTTGCCATTTGCACAATCATATGGTATGACATCCTCTACAAGATCCAGCATGTGAGCAAACTGATGCAGTCACCCTCCATGCAGTTAGATGTGGCTGTCGACCTGCTGAAGAAAACAGGAGATTCCCTCACCTGCTACAGAAGGACTGGATTTTCTGATGCACAGACAACTGCAAAGGAGATGTGTGAGGAGATGAACGTGGAGGCTGTTCTCAAACAAAAGCGGTTGAGATCCACAAAACGGCAGTTTGGTTATGAGTCTCCAGATGAGCCTATTGATGATGCACAAAATGGAAATCAAATTTGGTTGTGGATACAGCCCTCTAAAATCTTGCCTAGGGCAGCAAATTGGTCAAGGCCTGCCCTGGCGTCGTAGGAGCGCTTAGCGAGAGCGCATTTGTTTTGGATTAGGTAAACCGGGTAACTCAAACATATCCAGGATTCGTAGCACAGGCCTCAAGAAACATACTGTGTGAACCAAGGCCTAAACAAAGACCAAAGGTTACCTAGTTAGCTGTTTGTGTTTTTGTGAAGGAAGCACCATCTCATGGTAAAATCCAAGAACTGGGCGGGTATACAGTGGAATCTAGCAACGCCATCTCAGGATTATTAAATTATTCCGTTTTACAATACAGTGCATAAGCAATAAAGGTACGATATACCTCACCTTTCATACTTTCTATCAGTATACTGTTATCAACCTGACCCTAATTTAAGACATAGTGTCCATCAGGATTAAGATGAAGTCTACTGAAACAACATAGATCATCTGATTGAGCTTGCCATGCCTGTGTGGCAGCGTCAGCAACGAAAAAACAACAAACATGATGTTGAGCTATGATATCAAACCTTTGGTATTGTGTTATTCATTCACACAAATATCAGTCCATCACTTAAACTCCAGCATATCCTGAAGTACACTGCACATTGTTTGTTTTTATACTAGTTTGTCATTGGGGTGGGCAGAAAATAGATACTTTAAAAACCGTTTAGCCAGTGGCGGCTGGTGAATCTTTCTCCAGGGGGGGCAAAATGTGCACCTTCCCACGTGAATCCTACGCAAAGCTTTATAAATGAGGCCCCAGGTCCGAGCTCTTTTACTTTCAGCTTTCCCTCCAGTGTGTTCCTCTCAAACAGTGTTTCTTTAAAAAGGCAGTTTTCCATTCATCCCCTTCCGTTATTATCACCAGATGATATGCATTTCTAAGATCTAACTTGGTAAAGATCTTAGCACCTTGTAACTGGTCGAAAGCTGATGACATAAGAGGAAGGGGGTACCTGTTATTGATGGTAATGTAGTTCAAACCTCGATAGTCGATGCAGGGGCGAAGTGACTTGTCCTTCTTTGCCACAAAGAAAAATCCAGCTCCAGCGGGAGAGGAAGAGGGTCGAATTAATCCAGCGGCAAGTGAAGACTCCACATATTCCTTCATCGCCCGTGTCTCTGGAGCAGATAGGGAATATAGACGACCCCTGCGTGGTAAAGAGCCTGGTAACAAGTCTATAGCACAATCGTACACACGATGAGGGGGCAGTGAGGTGGCTATGGCCTTGTTAAAAACCTCCTTAAGGTCATGGTAACACTGAGGGACCTTGGAAATGTCAGGGAAATCAGAATCTCAAATGTCTTGAATTACAGAGATAGCTGGAGGGGCAGCCAGGGAACATTTGGACGGAAAACTGGTATTTAAACATTCCTTACACCAAGCAATAATCTTGTCAGTGGACCAGTCTATGTGGGGGGTTATGTAGGGTAAGCCAGGGGTACCCCAAAATGATTGGGTGTTTGGGGACTGAAAAACATGAAAGACGAGAAGTTCAGTGTGACCGTCCTGGAAACTTAGCTGAAGAGGTTGGGTGTGGTGAGTTACCCTACAGAGAAGACGGCCATCCAAGGCACTTGCTTCCATTGGTCTTGGAAGGGGGAAAGTCTCAAGGTTTAGCTTCTTAGCCAACTCAAAGTCTATAAAACTGGCATCTGAGCCAGAGTCCACTAAAACAGGATGCCTGAGAACCACAGAAGACGAAGAAAGAGTGACATTTGGGAGACAACGTGAGGGACTAACATTAAGAGTAGTGCAGCTCACAAGTGCCCTCTTCTTTACTTACTTTACTTTTCTTTTAGTAGGCGACAGTTGGCGACTGAGTGCCCCCGTTCACCACAGTAGAAGCACCTCCCCTCCCACAGGCAGCGCTGTCGCTCTTTAGGGGTCAGCTTGGTCCTGTCGAGCTGCATGGGTTCCTCCGGAGCAGCAGGGGGCGACAGAGGCGAAGCGCTGTAGACGGAAGCCAGGGCTGTAGTCGAATAGTCCATTTAGCTTAAGAACCTTCCTAACCGAGTGAAATTACCCGGAAGTCCCTCAGTGGCAGCCATGATAAGTGCCGTTCAAATTCTCTAGATGATAGGAAAGAAGGTTTCAAACTTCCTTTAGCTTAGGAACCACTGAACCAACCTCACGGAAAGGAGAGGAGAAAATGCTTCCCCACAATGCCTTGCAGCCGCAGCATTTGCCGTCACTCAACAGTCGGCCGTTCACGGAAACAACCGATTACGACCGAGAAATTATATCATGAAAGTTATGGTGCTTATTAAGCATTTTAAAACGTATGTGGTAAGTTGCCAAAATGCTTGGTTTTGAACGTTCATCAGTATTATAATCAAAAAGAGAAATATGAACGTTAGTTTTTACTGAAATGATCAAATAAAGTCAACATTTCAGTCTTCACTGAGCTGTGGGGTTTGTTCAACTTTTAAAAGATGTTTGAATGGTGATATACACACTGACAGATGTTAAGGACTAACGTTTATAATAAATACATTTGTATTGATTTTAAGATATTTTCATACAATCATACGTATTGGAATCATTTGTATTAATGTGGACTGGAGGGAGAGGGTGACGAGCATAAGTTTCACTTTCCTTTTTTATTTCAATTCCAACTTTGGTCCTGAAGAATATGTTTCTCTGTTGTCCACGTTCATAAAGCAAAGCAACAGCATCAGAGCACGGTGCAGAGTCTCTAGATGAGTTTACAGTAGTCCCTCGTTCTTATTAAACATCCATGTTGTAGTCCGCTGTATAGAAAACTGTAGTTTCCATAGTTTCCCCACAGCAGCAGACGCACATTTATGACGTCCGCTGGCGCATCATAAACACGTCGGATAGTGAAAGTGCAGTCGGATTCTCTAAAGTACCGCAGTCTCTTCTCCTAAATCCTTTTGAATTCTCCTATCCACTATCCCTTAACCCTGTGACGTTTCACTCAGAGGTCAAGGGATAGACGATAGGGTTAGAACTTTTGGACTATTCGACTGCAGCCCAGGTCCTGGGGTGATTCCATGAGGACGAAGAGTTGGGTGAAGACTGCCTCTTGTGGGGGAAACAGGGAATCTCTCTCTCTCTCTCTATCTCTCACTCCCTCTCTATCAGTCGCTTGTCAATCTTAATAGTCACGGAAATTAGAGAGTCCAAATCAGCTGGAAGCTCAAGAGGAGCCAACTGATCTTTTAAGGTGCCGGACAATCCATAAAGGAAAGCATCAAACAATACTGGTTGGTTCCAGTCACTGTCCGCTGCCAGGGTACGGAACTTGATAGCATAGTTAGAAACCCTCTGCTTACCCTGGCGCAACCCAACGAGTGCTCTGGCTGCCTCCCGCCCAGGTGTGGTGTGCTGGAAGACATTGGTGAAGGTCTCAGAGAAGAGATCGAGGGACTCACAAACAGGAGACCTTCGCACCCACTCTGCCGTCGCCCAAGCCTCAGCTCGGCCAGAAAGGTGGGAGATGATGTATGCCACCCTTGAGCGATCAGATGGGTAGCATGCAGCCTGGAGCTCAAAGTGGAGGCCGCACTGAGGAGACAGGGACGGATTTGGAGACTGGACTGGAGTAGGATCCACTGGGGAAACAGATAATGGAAGAGCTGGAGGACTTGGCTGGAGGACTAGTTTTTGGATACTTTCGACCAAATAACAGACTCCTGTTTCTCGGCCATCATCCTTAATTCCTGCCGAAGCCCGGTAAGTTCCTCCTCTTGGTGGTAAATCCTCCTCCCTTGACTCTGAAGAGCAGCCCGCACAGAATCCTGGTCGGCTGAGTCCATGCTGGCCAGCTCCTACTATCAGACACAAGTACTGGCACAGGCAAAACATAGGACTCAAGAGCACAACCATGCAAAAAGGTTTAGTCAAGCGTTTAATCAAAAAGGGTAAAATACTACAGGCAAAGGTCCAAAACATAACAGACTGGAAGCAAACGAAAAACAACCAACTAAGTTGGTGGAAATGCTGCAGCTAGGACTGTAGCTTACTTTTAGGAGCGTCTCTTGGAGCACTTCATGCAAGACAGACAAGACGAACTGGGCACTGCCCAAGGCAACAGCACAGACTAAATACACAGGAGAGGAGTAATGATTAGGGACAGCTGAGGCTCATTGAGACCAGGCAGGTGATTAACAGGGAAGGAAAACACATCAGGTGAGAGAGTGAGGCGATCAGCCAGGACCAGGATGTGACAGTCGGCTCTTTTTTTCTAGCAGACCGTTGCTTAGGATAGCAGGCCGTTGCTAAGAAGGATGCTCTGTTCAAGGGACTATGTGCAGTCACATCAACCCACAAAGTACTCCGGTAAATGTAACGTCTGCTGTAGCCAAAACAGCAGACGATGGTCATTAATAAAAAGATTACTTCAGGTTGACTCAAGATCTTTGTGTCGGGATCCTGCCCACCCTGTTGGTGTTCTTTTTTCATTAAAATGCACATTATCCATTACATAATTGTTCTTCAAACTAGCTGAGCTACCACACAATGGTTCCACATGTCCCCGCAAACTGCACAAGCATCTCAGATTAGGAAACAATAAACAACACACTTCTTATTCTCCAAATTATCATTTGACATCTGACATCAAACATTTGTGTCACGATGTCTAGTCAAATAGGGTTTTTCTTAAACATTGTTGGTTTATGAATTGTCCAAAATAAAATTCCCAAACAATATTTAGGAGAAAACCGACTGGTAAAGTAAAGTTAATATTTATATAGAGTTATGTACACAGTGAAGGGCGATTGGAAGAGACAGGAGGTCGATGAGCAAAGTCAGTTATTTAGAGGCCCTTTGAAGCAGAGGGAGTGGCATCAAACACAATGTCTGAAAGGCGATAATTATTTAAAAGCGCTTTTCAAGAGAGTGAGTTTTCCTCCATAACTATCGACTGCTCTGTTTTGGTTGCTCTAAATAAAGAAATGTTCATTATCTTGCCTCTGAAGTCCACTGGGACATATTGATGGAAGCCCTGTTGTGCTTGCAAGTGAGCAATGCTGTCTCCTCACTGGGCATAAATACAGTATTGATTAGCCATTCTACACAGCTTTCACTGTCATTTTTCTATCCTGCTCGCCAAGAAGAATTAGTGGACAGTAATCACTCTGCATCCTGCAGGCAGAAGCATCCACCATTAGAGATGAGCCGGTATGAAACCCAATAAATCATACTCACACCAGATCCACCTGTCACCATGAAGGATTCAGCAAGTAGAGCGCGGAAATATGGCCTTTGTTATGAGTTGCACGAAAAAATCAGGTCAGACAGTCTCTGTTTACCCCCTTTGTTATTTCTTAGGATACAGAATGAGGTTTGCCACCAGTGCTCAGCCAGATCCCTCCAATATTTACACTGTGTGCTTTATATTTCATAAAAGGTTACTAGATAAATAAAACAATACAGGGATTGGCCATGCCTTTATATTCGAACAACAATACATTATGCATATCTCACTACCAGCCAGCCATGCTTTCATATTGGAAGATTATATATAGTAGCTTTAACATACACATACATTCATTTTAAGAAACAATGTTAAAGGGCCCATGTCATGGACATTTCTACTGATCATAATTCCATTGTTGAGGTATACTAAAATAGATTATTCTGTGCAATTTTCCAAACTCACATTGGTTTCTCAAACAGCATCTCTGTAAAGTATGTGTATTCACCGTTATTCACTCTCTGTCCTAAACGGCTTGTTGGAGCTCCTGCCTGTCCCCCTCCCTGTGAGCCCAGTGTGCTCCGATTGGTCAGCTCAGCCACTCTGTTCTGATTAGTCAACCACCAGAGAGGCTCCGCCCATGTCTAACACAGTGCTTTTTTCGGCTCTGACCGAACAGCAGTTTTACAATGGCGTCGGTACAGCCGTATATTTTGAACAGTAGTCCGTCCAATCCTGAAAGTGAGACAGACCAACGTGATAGACCTGATCCACCGTCCCAAACTAGACTAGAGCAGATGGTTTCACAAGGCAAGGCAAGGCAAGTTTATTTATATAGCACCTTTCAACACAAGGCAATTCAAAGTGCTTTACAAAAAATGTAAGACATTAAGAAAATGGCATTTAAAATCAGTCATTAAAAAGAAAAGATAATAAAAATAAACATTAAAAGAAAAAATACATTGATAAAAGTTACAGTGCCGTTTAAGATGTGAATAGTTCAATTAAAAGCAGCGGCAAAAAGAAAAGCCTTTAGTATGGATTTAAAAGTAGTCAGAGTTGCAGCAGACCCGCAGGTTTCTGGAGGTTTGTTACAGATATTTGGAGCATAATAACTAAATGCTGCTTTACCATGTTTAGGTCTGACTCTGGGGACAGAAAGCTGACCAGTCCCTGAATACCTGAGAGATCTGGATGGTTCATAATTTAGCAGTAGGTCAGAAAAGTATTTTGGGCCTAAACCATTCAGTGCTTTATAAACCAGCAGCAGTATTTTGAAATCTATTCTTTGACACACAGGAAGCCAGTGTAAAGACTTCAGAACAGGAGTGATGTGATCCACTTTCTTAGTGTTAGTGAGGACTTGAGCAGCGGCATTCTGAATCAGCTGCAGCTTTCTAATAGATTTTTTAGTGAGACCTGTAAAGACCATTACAGTAGTCCAGTCTACTGAAGATAAAAGCATGGACAAGTTTTTCCAAATCCTGCTGTGACATTAGTCTTTTAATCCTAGAAATATTCTTTAGGTGATAGTAGGCTGATTTAGTAACTGTTTTTAATGTGACTGTTGAAACTCAGGTCAGAGTCCATGACTACACCTAGATTTCTGACTTTATCTGTTGTTTTGTAACATCCCGTAACAATTTCACCAGGAGACTCCTGGTGAAATTGTTACGTAAATGTGTGTGTCACCCGCATAGCTATGGTAACTTATTTTGTTGTTTTTCATTATCTGAGCCAGTGGTAGCATGTAGATGTTAAAGAGAAGAGGCCCCAAGATGGAGCCTTGAGGTACCCCACATGTCCTATTTGTCAACTAAAATGTGTATTTACCTATAGAAACAAAGATTTTCTGTCCTTTAAGTAGGATTCAAACCAATTTAGAACTGTTTCGAAAGTCCCACCCAGTTTTCTCGTCGGTTTAGTAATATGTTGTGGTCAACAGTGTCAAACGCAGCACTGAGATCTAATAATACCAACCTGATCTCACCAGAATGCGTGACTCCACCACGACTCCCTAACACCCGCATTGCGTGGTGGAGTCACGCACTTTGCTACATTTACGTGTCTGCACCACGCAAACAACCCAATGTAAAGTGAATGAGGCTCCTTTGTCGTGGTGCACACGCGCATTTCTACAAACGTCCAGCAGTGAGCTTTATTCTATAAAACGTTTTTAAAATCTACTTTATAGCTTGTAGTAACTCACGGGAGGCTTCTTTTATTGTATTTGTATTCATAATCATTTTATTTTTCGTCAGAATGTATTATGGCAACCCTGTCTCCTAAAAATAACGTTCCCACAGAACTAAACTGCATTCTCAATTACGTTTAGCAAGAAATCTCAAATACGTTTATTTTCTCCCACGTTACGTTTCTTATGAACGTATCTTAAATACATTTATTTTCTACATATCTTTGCCATTTATTGTCTTGTTTATAATACTGATAATAGTCATTTATAAATATAATTTTAGAGCACACATTTGAAATCAGTAGGCGAGGCTGTAATTTCTCCAGCTGTTACTCTCATGAGCGAGGCAGAAAATAATAGTTTTAACATGACAAAAAGCTGCTGTGTCGTTTATTGCACCTCAAACATTAAAACAAATCTAGAGTTACGTGTTTCTGTACTTCCTCTAAGAAGAAAGGACATTAACAGAAGAGCTCTGTGGCTTCAGGCTTGATCGCCGTTCAAATGACAGCGTTGGTTTCCCCAAAAGTGGGCGGGGCTGTAAAGTGACGTAGATTTTACTCTCATCTATTATTCAAAACCATTCTATTTATTCTAACGTAAATTACATGCCAGTGTTTTATCTTTTTAATTATTTGTTTTTATTTTAAATCGTATAATGTCTGACTTTTTTTCCCGTCCGTGAGGAAAATAAATGGGGCTGAGAGCCTCAAAATACTAAAATCTGTATTTTTGAAAATCTTTTTTTCCTTCTAATTTCTTATTCTTTTCTAAATAACACACTGTTATTTACTCAATAATAACACACAATTATCCTTGTTTTTGGTTATTCGTTCAATTCTATAATCTTGGGCTTTTTAGCATGCTTTTTAGCCGTAAATAAAGTCACCGGAAACAGACGTAGGCCTACAGATGTAGCGCTTCATTTCAGACGCCTACCCGTGCGGGTCCATGATCGGCATGGGGTGGGCCCGTGCTGAAAAGGAAAACCCCCCCGCAGGACTTGAAACGCCCCCTTGATAAATACATTTAATTATAATGAATCCAGCTGCAATGGATCATGGATCCACCAGGGGGAGCCGTGAAAAGCTGTCACACTGGAACTCATGTGAAATAAACAGCTGATCTACAGGTATCTGATATAGCGGATATTTGTTAAGATCCATATGTCACGGATAGGATCATATTCTGTGCTAAATAAGAGACATGTAATCATTTACTAAACATCACCATGTTTTTATTTAACAAAATAATGTTTAATTCACGTTGGCGTAAGTACAAAACCATCGCTATGTTTTTAGATCAGGAAATGCAGCCCGGCTCAAACAAACGATTTTCAATCATCATGCTCACGATCATTTAATGTATCATATGTTCGCGAATTGAAATGAATGCAATAATACATGTAATTTAATCCACGTGAGTTTACAACAACAAAAATAATCGCTTTGTTTTTAAATCACATCCGACTGGAGGAAATGCAGCGGCTCTCACTACCGATCATCCTAATCCCACGGGCAAACAATAATATGTACAGTGTTAATAGTTTACTGTATTATTAGTGTCTAATATTACTGCTATAATAATCACACATTGAGTTGTTGAGTTGTATACACACATGCATTTCCAAACATTTGGACTACCTATGTTGCAAATGTATTATCTTTTCAATTTACACACGGCATCTATTGCACGTCTGTCCGTCCTGGGAGAGGGATCCCTCCTCTGTTGCTCTCCCTGAGGTTTCTCCCATGTTTCCCTTTAAACTGTGGGTTTTCTTCGGAGGTTTTTCCTTGTACGATGTGAGGGTCTAAGGACAGAGGGTGTCGTATTGTCATACTGATATTTTGTACAAACTGTGAAGTCCACTGAGACAAATGTAACATTTGTGATATTGGGCTATATAAATAAACATTGATTGATTGATTGATTGATTGAAATTACATTACATTACATTACATTGCATTTAGCTGACGCTTTTATCCAAAGCGACTTACACTAAGTACATTCGACCAGAAAGACACAACCCTGAAGAAAACAGAATCATATAAGTACATCAGGTATCATAGAGCCAAACATTTCAAGTGCTACTCAACTGGCTATAGATAAGCCAGACCTTTATTAGTATATAAGTGCCTTGAAATCAGACCGTCGTTTTTTTTAAACAGTCTGAATGAAACGGCAGCTCTCAGGTGATCAGGTGTGTTTTTACACAATAAAATATGCATAGTAATTTAATACCTTCCAACACACATTGTAAGAACAGTTCTGTTTCATATGAGTGTTGAGAGCTGTATCCACAAATCTCTTAATTTTGCCCTCAGTGCACCAGATTGATGCATTTAACTTCAATTTAAATAAAAACATCTTCTGTTGTAACAATACCATTATAAATAGTAACATAGCATGGTATTGCACATTTAGCTTTGAGTGTTACTGGCCTGAGATTTTTGTATTACATGAATTAAGGTGTATAGTATTAGTTTATTAGTCCCGAGGGGAAAATGGGTAGCAGCACATCACAGAGGCATTTAAAAAGTTAAGACAATACATTCTGGAAATGTTCACATCAGGCACCTTCAAGTTAAACAATACTACAGTAAACAATTAACACAGTAAATTATGTGCATTAAATCACACTTATTTCGTTAAAAATAAACGAAATATGATTTCCTCCGGAGTCGGCTTGACTCGGTTTGCATTCATAAAGAATGCACAAATGTGTTTAATCGTTAATGTCAGATATGTAGGCTACTTAGTAAATAGCCTACATTAGTTCCTGCTCAAGATTAGATTCAACTTTATTATTATTGCATAGATTACAGGTACTGAGACAATGAAATGCAGTTTAGCTTCTAACCAGGTGCAACAAGCAGTAAAGTGAAAAGTAATGTACACAGTCTACAGAATAAAATATAGAATGAATTGAATGAATAATACTTCAATAATGAAAAGTAAACTAATATTAGACAAATATGAACTTTAACCATCCATGACTTAAACATATAATACATGGGATACAAGCCACAGAGTTGCACCTGCAAGGTGAATATAGAACAACTGGTTAAAAAATAACTACCGAGTGTTTGAAAGTGTACAACAGTTTTATGATATCACTGCCCCATCTAAGACACGAGTGGATCTGTCTTGAATTACATTTGAGCTGAGTGTTTAGTCAACTTAATGTGTTGCTTAAAATAATACTTCTGCATACAGTATGCAACAATGTAGGTGATGCACGGCCAGATACGGCTCGAGAAGCTGACTCAGATAAGGAAATGTGATATATTATGATATTATACCTGAATGATAAAGTACTCTTTGTTTAAACCTAATTGGCCATCGGAATGTGTGGAGTCACATTCCACAGCTCTAAGTGATCCCCCGCACACAGAGAGACACAGGGAGATCGCTCTTCTGGAGTGAAGAGAGCGGAAATAATGATATTGCAAGTTAGAAACCAAGAAACCAAGTTCCCCCAAGTTAGACACTTGGGGGAAATATGCTGCATTTTGAATGTCCGATAGTCCACCATTAACACCTTAGTCCGTCTCATCTCATCAACGAAAATTAAATATACATTTCATCATAGTTTTCGTTATCAAGAATCTATTTTTAGCTCGTCATCGTCTCGTTTTAGTCATGTAAAAAAGGTCGTTGACGAACATTTTTCATCATAGTTTTCGTTGACGAAATTAACACTGGCATATTTAAACTGTCGCACTTTATGTTGCTTCTATCGTGCATTGCCGGTATGAAAGGGTCTGTGCTGGAAATATCAAACATTTAATAAAAGTGAAAAACAATGAACAAGACTTAACGTATTCATCATAATTCATTATATTTATTTCGTTTGGATGTAGGATTTTTGACTTTGTTTAGAGCAGTGATCTTCTCTGCAGCAGAGAGCTAAGCGCTGTCAGACCGGACCTAACCCTGAAAGTATTATCATCTGAAAGTAATCATTATGTTATTAACCCTTTGGAGTCCTGGGCAAATTTGGCCATTTTCACATACTTTTGATTTGTCTTACTAAACCCCATTAAGAAATGTTTGGCATGTCAATGTTTGGTATCTTTTTTAAGGACAACCTCACCTATATAACCTGATAGTTATTTCTTTCATTTTGAGATACTATATGAACATTTTGGACCCAAAATCACAAAAAAAAAAGTAAAAACAGATTTGAAAATGATATTATTTTCCATAGGTAACACAAACATACACAACGAAACCATTTAAAAGATGGACATATATACATGGGATGTCACTATGATAATGTGAAAGTTTGTTTGAGATAGCATGGGATTTATTCTGATAAGGCAAAAGTGTTATTATAAATATAATACAAATATATATATACACATTATGTACAAAAATCTGTTTTTTCTGTCTTTATCTGTGCTTCGCTTCAAAGCGGTTTCTGTCAACTATATGACACAGATGTCAAAAAACAAGCTTAAAGCTTGACTCACGTTCAGAGTTCTCTTCATCATAGTTGAATCTTCAAAACTCTAAATCTATCTAACTATATCTAAATTCTCAATGTTTGTCTGTCACTTTACTTCAATCGCAGTCTCCCGCCGTCTCTCTTCGTCTCTCTTCGTCTCCCGCCGCCCGTCTTTGTATATCTTCGTCTCTCTCCATTTCCCGCCGTCTCTCTTCGGTTCCCGCCGTCCCTCTTCGTCTCTTTTCGTCTCGTTTCGTATCACTCCGTTTACCTGATTACCTCACCCCCTCCCTGGTAAATACATCCTGTTGAGCAGAATCTACAGTTTCCAGTATTTTCCGTTTCGTAAAATGATAAAATACGGCGAAGATATTAAAATATGTGCTTCCATTATTCATACTTCTGAAATATATCTGTATTAACTTTATATCATCGTATTTCCGTGTTTATTGGGTCCTTTTGCATGAAACAAAGACTGGCATATAGTTTCAAGCCAGTACTTTCAACAGAAATACACATATACATCCTGTTGAGCAGGATCTACAGTTTCCAGTATTTTCCATTTCGTAAAATGATCAAATACGGCGAAGATATTCAAATATGTGCTTCCATTTTTCATACTTTTGAAATGTATTAACTTTATATAATTGTATCTCCGTGTTTACTGGGTCTTTTTTCATGAAACAAATACTGGGATATAGTTTCAAGCCAGTACTTTCGACAGAAATACACATATACATCCTGTTGAGCAGGATCTACAGTTTCCAGTATTTTCCGTTTCGTAAAATGATCAAATATGGCGAAGATATTCAAATATGTGCTTCCATTTTTCATACTTTTGAAATGTATTAAGTTTATATCATCGTATCTCCGGTTTACTGGGTCTTTTTGCATGAAACAAAGACTGGGGTATAGTTTCAAGCCAGTACTTTCGACAGAAAGACACGGCAATGTTGTCCGGACTGTTGTTTTTATGCGGCAACCGGCTTGAACAGGTCATGTGATCTGATCACGCCGGCATGACGGTCGACTCCAAAGGGTTAATATTAAATACATATAAGTATTTTTACAACTTGTATTTAGAAATACTCGGTTGTAATATTAATGCATAAATGTGTTCATCCATTCAATGTGGCATCTGCTATAATGGGGGTTAATGTATGATATTACTTAATAATACAATACATTATAATATATGATATGATAATTACATTTTAGTTTGATTAATTTCTTATTTCATAGTTTATCATTATTATTATTTGTATCGCTCATCTTATTTTGATTTTATTAATCTTGTGTGGATCTCTGCTGTCCTGTTTTTTTACCCTGTTGCTGTTGAACTACTGAATTTCCCCACGGGCATTAATAAAGGTCCATCTTATCTTATCTTAATGTATAAATTGATTTACTTCAATCTACTGTACTGTGAAAAACACCCCAACAATATTACAAGAAATATACTGCATAAAGCAAACTATATACTTTATTGATCTAAAATATTGATGTTTTTTCATTATAGTAGCTTGTGAAAACCATACAGTAACAAATAAGTGATTAAATGCTACATATTCAGCAAACACAACTGCAGAGCTGCAAACATTGCAAACAGACTAAGTTCTACAACACCCAGTTGTCTTTGTGTATTTTGTGAATGAAGCGCCATCTCATGGTTAAATCCTGTAATTGAACACATGGGGAAATTGGGCAACGCCCTCTAGCAATTTGGCAACACCCCAGCCACTGGGATCCGCTGGGCTTTTGACTGGGACACACCCATGTGAGTCCTATCTGGAGTGCTACATCTGTATAAGGGACATTTCGAGCGATACACACCACAAACCCACTGAACAGATTACCCAAGATCCTCAGCTTGAAGCTCGTTGATTGGATGTTTTAGCCGCAATGCATAGTTGGGATATGATGTATAATGCGATATGATATCCAAAAATATTAAAAAAATAAATAAAATACTTTATTCCGAGTGTTCTTGCTTTTCTCTTTGCAAGTCATCACATAACGGCATTGTAATAAACGGTTCGGCTGCATTAAATATTACACATCTGCCGTAGTTCTTTATTTATAGAGCCCTGATGAGAAACTTGAAGAACTGCCGCCAAAACTTGCATCTTGCATTTATTTCACAAAATACGTCTCCTTGCAGTATCAATAGTACTGCACTGTACGGCTGACTTTTATATTTGATCCAATTGGTAGATAGGTTATATTTACACCATAACGGTGCACAGCTGATAGAAAAGGACTTGTAGTTTTTAAAGATATTACTGATTTTCTTTGAATATAAGAATGTAAATACTGAGTTGAGAGAATAGTCAGGGGGATTTGGGTGAGGGAGACACATCTATGGAATCACAATTTCAATAGCTTACCATTAAATGACGGGTATGCCTTTCTGTCTGTGGTGTTTTACAAATCAGATATTAATGTGTAGAAGTAAAACATGAGAAATAGTATAGCAATATCCTGTAAATTATTTAAAAAAAACATGAATAAAACTACCATCTTCAGATGTTATACATACATAGTGTACTACACTAATAATACAAAGTTATTATTAGTAATGGTCAGTAATGGCTACACCTCTTTATTTGGACTGGTACATCTCGGCAGACGGCAACTTTAAAGTAGCTCTTGGTTAAAAAAAGGTTGGGCCACCCTGATCTAAGCTAATATAGTTATGTGACATGTGTTAACATTTCATTAAAGTCAATGTTTTAAGTTTCTTCAGTGTGTGATATTGGAAAGAATACCTTGTCTCAGTTAAAGTAACAAATATATATATTTAGTCTGTTCTGTGAGAAGGGAGTCATCAAACAGAACAAGTATCTTGGGCAACTTCAAGTCGATTAATAATGAAGGTCATCGCTTGTTGTGAAGGAAATAGAGCATATCATGTGAGTTGAGAGGAGTTCATTTATCTTGAGATTGGATGACATCTTCCACGTGATCAGGTCCAACTAGCTTCACACTGCTGAACCCAGTGCTTCACCTTATAAGCTGAGCTGATCAAGTGGGTGGCGTCCAACTCCTCCCCACCATCTCTTATAATCATCTAGATCTTAACCATAGGCGCTATTCACACTGCGGTATTTTCCCACAAAGGTTCAGGCGAACTTAGGTCTGAGAACGCTTTTATCGCGTTCACACCAAAAAGAGCCGGTACTAAAATTAGTTCATGTGAACCTTTTTACCCGCTCGAAAGTCCCTGCTAGAGAGCAGGGACTTTCGAGCGGCTCTTTTGTGAGAAAAGAGCTATATGTCTGATTGGCTGGGCGGATTGCAAACCACGCCCCGTAAAACTCCCTAACAGTTTTGTGAAGCCGCCATTTTATTATCCTCGTATTAGCATTATTAGCATTAGCATTAGCCCAGCGCAGAAACGCAGAGAGACTAACTTATGGCAACACAAAATAAAACATGGGAGCGGTGGAGAAGAGGAGGTGTCGGCGTTCTGGGGATTTACTCGGAAGGCTTCAGTAGAAGCTGCTGGGAGTCCCAGCAGCTTCTACTGAAGCCAGTCCCCAACTCCGGGGACTTCCGGCCGGGGACTGTGGGCGGCAGTATACGCCGTGAAGTTGTTTGTAGCCTGCCAGTAAACCCAAAGCAGAAGAAGAAGAAGTGACGTCTGCGGCTTCATTTGCCTAATCCACCCCCAGGGACTTATTCCGGTGTGAACGCGATCTGTACTTAGTTCATGCGAACTAAAGAGTTCGCATGAACTAAGTTCGCATGAACCTTTGTGGGAAAAGTACTGCGGTGTGAATGCGCCTAATGACTTCATCTTAAAGCACCATCCCCATTTTAGAGGAATCAGTGAGTGAGTTTTTTTCTGCCAACACTGTTATGATACTTGATGCAAGGAGTTAACAGGTTTGCATTTGCTGTCAATGAAGGACAGCAAACTCAATGTTATTTTTTATTTATTTTTTCAGGTTGGAAAAAATAACAAAGCAGCTCACATATTTTTAGAAGTGTAGCCAAACTAATGTATTGTATCACATGCCAAATGAGGGTAGAATTTTACCAGGGAGTCTTACCATTAGCTAACCCCAGCACCAGAACTACTAATACTACTACTACTTATTCTACTACTACTACTATTACTACTACTACTACTACTACTACTACTACTACTACTACTACTACTCACAAACTGTCAAAACTGTCAAGGTAACTCATCTCTGCTGGAGTACATTAACCTGACTATTTACTATTCTGGGGAGCTCACAACAGTCTGGCATATAAGGAACCTGTGGCTGCGGGGGGCTGCTGCCGAATTGCAGGGGTCCATTAGCCATGGAGGAATCTTGGTGGCCATGCAGGGACTCATTTCACCCGGTACTCACAGCCAAGTGGCGGCCCTCTCGGCTCCCCAGCATCAGATAAACAACCCCACCTAAAAATTTTTTTCCTATCTTAATTTCAACTGCATCTGTTAATGTAGCTTTAATCACGCAGACACATCTGTGTTCAACGTTGCCAAGGCAACAGGTGTCACATTTGATTAGCTAGCCTTAGCATTGTTCAGTCTACATGTTAATTGACAATGAGCAATACAATGGCAATAGTCCTACGACATCTCTAAACAAAAACAACCAACATCTATGCTATCAAAGATGAACAAAAACATATACAGAATATTAAAAAACAGACAATATGTAATTAGTGTGAATGCTGTTTACAGCATTCCACTATAGTTCTTCAAATCTTTATTCTTATTTCAGCCAATACTTTGGCTCTCCATAACTTCAGCATACTTTCAGCTACAGAAACCATTAAAATATCAAACTATTCAGCCTGTTTAGCAATCGGTGGGAAACTTTCAACTTTTTCAAAATATTTCATACTTTTTGAAATATTCAGCTTTTTAAACTATTTTCTTAACACGGAAGTCAATGGGAGGAACCTTAAAATCCTCTTTTAACTACACCTTGGGCCAAATGCTTCTCCTTCCCCATACTTTCAGCTAGAGACTTCATTCCAACTTTAAAATGATCACAAGACCTTCAGCTATAAAACTCGTTCTTCAGATCTTTCATATATTTTACACTTTTTGAGATATTTAACTTAGTTTGGAGCTTGGTAAAGAGGCTTTCTTCAGATTTTAACATTAGTGTGTATTGAGCAGCTCGTTAAGTCTAGAGTGCTCTCAAAACAGAGTGGAGGACGGCTTGAAATTCGCCCAACATTTTTTTTAAACCTGCCATAATTCCCAAACTCTACACTCCTGAGACATACTTTTTCATGAAAAAGGTAGGAAAACCTCTCCTAGGTTGGAAAATAAAAAATAATTAAGAAAAATATTAACGAAAATGCCTCTTGAGGGCATGAAGAGACAAAAACTTTAATTCCACCCTGCTCCCAATAGACTCCCATGTAAACAATCCGGATCTTTCTTCAGAACAGAGAGAAGTAAACTTTAAACAAACTGCTCCCATTTCCACATTTTACACACAAAACCCAAAAAAACAACATATATCAGTTCATTGGGGTTCCCTGATGCTCACGGTCTGTTCATCTTTTGATAGGAGCCATAGTATTTGAACAGGTGGCAAAATGATCAGATATAATCCTCAATGCATTCTTAATGGGACTCAGTGCTGCAGCTGGTAACCATGGTGTTGCTGGGCAGATTGAAACCTTTGATCTCTGGGCTCACACAGGTGTTATGATTATTGTTATGATTAGGTGCTCAGCACAGAAACAAACACTGACAAACATACTGGACTTTAACAGACTGTCTCAGCCTATTCTTTTCTGTCTGATGGAGACTTCATACTGACTTCAACATGTCCCACATAGTTTATACATTATTGGTGACGTATGGTTTTAGTCGAAAAGTTTGCAGTCAAATTATTCTGCTGCTTTCCCAAGCCTTTTTACTTTCTTTTCTCTTTTAATACTCATTCATTCACTACTACTTACATCTGATATGTAACTCCTTCAGCCTATTTTCAGCTGCAGAAACCATTCAACTATTACATTATTCAACTATTTCAGGACATCAAGGCTATACATTTTGTTGTTTATACCTTTTTTTAAACCTTTTCTTTTAAATATTAAGCTTCTTCACTATTTTTCCTACTCTTCCAGTTTAACATTTCACTTTCAAGTTTTCAACGTGTTGGAGCTGTAACAATTTTATTCAAATCATTTCACTTTTCTGCATTTCTCCACTAAGTTCAGCAACACACTTACTTGGTTTTTGTAGCTAAAAGCAGCTACCATCATTTCACTTTTCAACCAATACTTTGGCTCTCAATAACTTCAGCATACTTTCAGCTACAGAAACCATTCAAATATCAAACTATTCAGCCTGTTCAGCACATGATGGGAAACTTTCAACTTTTTCAAAATATTTTATACTTTTAGAAATATTCAGCTTTTCAAACTCTTTTTTTAAACATGTAACTCAATGTAACCTTCAAATCCTCTTATAACTACACCGTGTGCCAAATGCTACTCCTTCCACATACGTTCAGCTAGAGACTTCATTCCAACTTTAAAATGATCACAAGACATTCAGCTATAAAACTTATTATTCTGAATGTTCATATCTTTTATGCTTTCTGGGATATTTAACTTAGTTTGGAGCTTGGTAAAGAGGCTTTCTTCAGATTTTAACATTAGTGTGTATTGCGCAGCTCGTTAAGGCTAGAGTGCGTGATGTCACAGCTAGAGTGGGGGACAGCTTGAAATTTGCCTTCATATTTTGTTTAAAACTTGCCATAATTCCCAAACCCTAAACTCCTGAGACATAATTTTTCATGAAAAACGTAGGAAAACCTCTCCTAGGTTGGAAAATTAAAAAAATTAACCAAAAATAATTAAACAAAATGCCTCTTGAGGGTATGAAGTGACAAAAACGTTCAACATGTCTCCATTAAAGGTCCCATGTCATGGCCATTTCCACTGATCATAATTCCATTGTTGAGGTCTACTAGAATAGATTCATACTGTGCAATTTTCGAAACTCACATTGGTTTTGCATACAGCATCTCTGTAAAGTATGTGTATTCAGCAGTATTCACTCTCCCCACTAAACGGCTCGTTGCAGCTCTTTTGTCAAAAAGTGCTCAAACTTCACATGTGTGCTAACAGTCCAGCCGTGAAGACATCTAAGTGACTGTTTTGAGATTTCTTCAAATGCCGTTGCCATGGCAACACAATGCTCACTGTTCTGTCCTCATCAGGACATTGTTGTTCATTTGTTGGATTTGTCTCCCCCTGCTGGTGGTAGTCGTAATGTGTAAAATATGTACCATGTGACCTAGTGCATAAGGAAGCTGCATGTGAACAGGACAGCCACATGTTTTTTTGGTGACCACAATCTGCCCTAATCCTTGACGTTCCGTGCCTTTGGTCGCATTATTGGTATGTACAATTGATATACATGTAGTGTTCTTTCATTTACAATGAATATGTTTATAGAGAATAGTTTTGAGATGATAGTTAGTGTGTGTTGTAAATTCCTCTGTAGAACTACCGTTAGCCACGGCCATCATTTTGTGCTACAGCCACGTGTGTGTATGTTCTTTGGTGTTGATTCAACGTATAATGTGTGTAAATATTCTTCCGCATATTTATGTACTTCTTGTATTGTGTTTATTTCCTAGTTTCACCCTTTCTTCATGATTAAAAGCAATGAAACGACATCTACGGTCTCTAGTCCTTGATGGTGGAAGGTGTTTAGCTGGCAGTCAAAGTGCACAAGAGATATGTGCACGTACGACGACACACTCACCATGAAATACGGTTTTCTCATAACTTCAGTGAAAATACTCCAAACGCCCCAAAACTTCACAGGTTTGTTAATGATGCAGCCATCAACACATCTAAGCGTATCATGGGGTTTCATCAAATGCCGTTGCCATGGTGACAGATCACTCGCCATTAAGTTAGTTCAAAAGTTTCCAGTTAAAATATTCTGATGCTTTTTACTTTATTTTCTCTTCTTAATACACATTAATTCACTACTACTTACATTTAATATCTAAGTCCTTCAGCCTACTTTCAGCTACAAAAACCATTCAACTATTACATTATTCAGCTATTTAAGGACATTGAGGCTTTACATTTTGCTACTTTCACTATTTTTCCTAATCTTCCAGTTTAACATTTCACTTTCAAGTTTTCAACAAAGTCATTGCAATGAATTTGAGCTGTAACAATTTTTATTCAAATCATTTCACTTTTCTGCAGTTCTCCGATAAGTTCAGCAACACACTTACTTTTTGTAGCTAAAAGCAGCTACAGAGACCATTCAACTAATACAATATTCAGCTAAATTCAGCAACAAATGTACACAGTTTACAGCATTCACACGCATTTTCAGCAGGAAATGCATTTTCTAGTTGTTTATGACCTTTCTGTTTTTTTGTATCACATAGCAATAAACTAGGAGGGATGACAAAGAAAGGGAAGGGAGGGAAAGAAAAGCAAACCACATAATTATTTTTACGATGGTGAAAGCAAATATACCATCCATGGTAATTTAATCAGCCGAATATGAAAATAGTCTCATTGTGATGGAGGCGGCAGTCTTCCATTAGTAAGATCTTAAACATCTGCAAGGAGCCATGTGAAGAGTCTATATTGTCTGGGAATTGTTTTATATCCAGCTCTGTCTCTGACCATTTCCCTTCCTCCTCTATCCATCTATTTTTGAAATAGGATTTTTGAGTTTTTCTTAAGCTGTATCCATAATCAGCAATATTAAAATAATAAAAGGCTTGCAATATTTCAGTTGATTTGTAATGAATCCAGAATGTATGACATTTTGTTTTTTTTAATTGCATTACAGAAAATAAAGAACTTTATCACAATATTCTAATTTTCTGAGACAGTCCTGTATATGTCTTTGTTCAAATATTCCCTTAAGATGTCCATCTCTTCTTCCATTCTTTCCAATCAGTTTAAAATTCGTACAGAACAGCTGAATAATACCAAACAGGAATACGTGGCGCTGTCGGGTGCTGACCAATCACGAAGCGTCATTTCTTGACTGGCAGCAAAACAACCAATCACAGAAGTGCTTCTCCGGCTGGCTCTGTCCAATCACAAACAAGAAGTGTTCTCCCTAAAGGAATACCCTTCCATAATTTCTGAAATGCTGTGATGTTTTGTGAAATGCTTGTAGCGTTTTGTGAAATGCTGTAGTGTTTTGTGAAATGTTGTTATGACTTGCACTTCAGGGCCACTGTAGGTCTTATCTCAACATGTGACCGCGATGTTCATGAGTGAGGTAAAACGGATGCAGCCCACTCATTGGTGGCAGCGCAGGGCTGCTAAACCTGTTGGAAATAGTCCTAACGTTAAAACCATTTATATTTATATGTAGTCCAAGCTTCTCTCGAGTCACTTGCAAACCTTTGGCATCAAGAGAATGAACAGGGTAGACATCACGTTGCAGTGTATGAATGTGTGTGTGAATGGGTGCATTTTGGAATGTGAAAGATTCATTAATTGATGTTTCACCTCTTTGCTGTGCCTAAATGGCCGTCACTAGCTTTCTGTTTGGTGTAACATGAACAGGATACTGGATCTGCACAGGTTAAAACCATTCTAAAAGGCTGAGAATGGAGGACAATCCATCACTCCTCTCAGCTGTCTGTTAATCAGAGGAGGAACCCATGCGTGAACCCAGGCCTCACTGCAGCCTGTTCAGATTTTTCATTAGCCTAATAGTTCATTAACTACTTTACTTCATCAGCCATGCAGCTTTGGCTCACTTTTACAGATCCATCAGATTCTGTTTTTAAAAAATGGCAAGTTTGATTTTCAGAGCTTGATTATACGAGTTCACTAGAATGCTGCTTTTTTTCTTACTTTTCTGATTAACATACAGCAGAGAGCTGTTACCTAACTCAACGGGTCAGGTTTTTGATGTTCTCTTCTTTACTCATGCATATTTTATAATATGATTGAGGGACATTTTTCATGTTTTTTTTCAGGTGCAGTCTGTTATGGTATTATGTAACTACATGTGAACTATGTAATAACCTCTGGCTTGTCATTATCAGCTGATAAACCACAACTTTGATCAATTAACAAAACGTTTACATTTGCAGAAAGAAGGAATGAGCACCGAAGAGATGTGTAGAAACTGATGCTGGTTTATTTTGAACATTTCTGCAAACTATACTACCAGGAAGCTGAAGGCAAGATCCCTGAGAGGCATTCCTCAATATTGGATACAAATCTACAGACAGCAAGAAGCACATTCCTGGGCAAAACTCAGAGAATATACGCTTAATATCTCAGAGATCTTGGTGCATTCACAACGTGTTGTCACGATCCTAATGTTATGTCACGTTTTTGTTTTTCTGTCTTGTTATGGGTGTTATTTTGTAATTCTGTTCTCCCTGTCTCTTGTCTTCCTTCCTGTGTTTTTCCTCCTGTGTCTGATTGTCTGATTGTGTTCACCTGTTGCCCTTGTGTTTCTACCTCCCCTGCCCAGCTGTTTCTCTCCCGTGATTACCCTCTCTGTATTTAGTCTCGTCTTTCCCTGTGTTCGTAACAGTGATCTTATCAAAATGAACCGCGGAAAAGGTAGGACCCAAATGCAGACTACAAAAGTGGGAAAGGTCTATAAACAAAAGCGATCTTTATTACAAAAGCTGATGACAAAAAACATGACATGAAACAAAACGAAAGCACAAGGAAAAAACATTACCGAAAGACTGACCGTGACTGACATGGAGGGATACAGGAAAAACAAACAATGAACCCACAGGGAAAGACTAAATACAGAGAGGGGTAATCACGGGACAAGAAACAGCTGGGCAGGGGAGGTAGAAACACAAGGGCAACAGGTGAACACAATCAGACAATCAGACACAGGAGGGAAGACAAGAGACAGGGAGAACAGAATTACAAAATAACACCCATAACAAGTCAGACAAAACTAAAAACGTGACATAACATTAGGATCATGACACGTGTGTTCTAGAAGGTTCTGAGAGGAGCCCCAGCTCTGACAGAAGCACTGTACGTGGTGAACGTTCTGCTGGACAGCTTCTTCCTGTACAGTATCTACAGAGAGCAGTGGCATTTTCTCCTGGAGGCCAAGGGAGTGTAGTTATAATTTTAATAAATAAATAAAAACACTTTGTTTAGTTTCGGAAATTCTTTGCTGTGTGTTGCTGCCAGCCCGTCTCTCCCCCATTCTCATTGAGTATTTTACAAAGAGTGAAACAAACAGCGCCCCTCTACATGTTATGGTGAAACAGTAGATTGCACTATCTGCTGCGAGAGGAGGCTAGCCGAAATTGGCTTCCATTGGTGAAAACAAATGGAGAGATTGACCAATCAGATGAGGCTCACGTGATGCCCCTGCCAACCTGTGATTAGTCAGGGCCATGCCAAGGGAAGCCAGAGGCGACTGGCTTCCCTTGCCTCACAATCCAATCAAATCGCATCAACTTAGTGGTGCAGTGACGCGTCCTAAAACCCGGAAGTAAGCTGCGCTCGGTTTCCCTCGACAGAAAGCAATGAGATTTCTCCATAGGATTTTGGAAAATAGCTCGAAATAAGGTCAGTGGAAAACGAACCTGTTAAATAAATGCACGTTGTGTTCAGTCGGATAATATCCACATGTCTACCCTACTTTTATCATTTTCAATTATAAATCTAATCGATAGAAGATAGATAGCGTCACTGCACCACTCTCACCACCACCGTTAGAAAGTAGCAAGCAACTGAAGCAAGTGCAATTATGGAGGGTGGAGATTTGGAGTATTTAATCAAACATAATTGTACTAAACTTCCGCTACAGCAGCAACAACAAATACAATCTGATGACAGGCCGATGCCCAAACTGGAGCTGTGTACAGCGAGGAAAAAAGGAGCGAATCGGACGTAAAACGTTAAAGGTCTCCAGATTTAGTTTGTGAATGAATGCTTATTAGAGTTTGGGCTGTGGGAAAGAGAGGCCTTTTGTAGATGTATACTTCTTTCACAGTTTCATTTTAATAATCACAATTGTCATTTTAGCAGGTTTATGTGCAATGGCTTTTAAAATGGTTTGATGAAATAAGTGATAGCAATATACTTAACCTTTATGTATTTTCAAGGGTAGACCTTCCATCAACTATCAGACGAACTAATTAAAGTTGTAATAACACATAATGGGATGAGTCACACAGTGGGACAACACAGTCCTGACAGTGGTTCTTCAAGGTGGCGCCAAGTCTTTCTTATGCATATTCATAACAACAACGCAAGGTGAGGATTTATTTAAGGATAATATTATTATTATTCATATTTCATGTTTAAGTAAAGAGTGTGATTTTACCTTTTTATTTTGTTGTGATCATTTTATTTCATGTTTAATGGAGGTTCTTACTAACAGAATGTTTATTCATCTAAGCTTTGCTGAAATAATTATATTTTAAACCTTTATTATATATTACCTGTTTGATTATGTATGTTTTAATTGCTTCTCCCCCCCTCCTTGTTTGCTAATCGAATCCCTGGAAACCTTCACACTCAAAACATATATTTTAGATTGTATATACAAGAAGTAAAGTAGAATTCGCTTAGAGGAGACCTCTCTCTCTTACATAACACTAACCTGTTTTTTAACCTGTGTTTCCCAATATAGTATGGTTTCTTTAGGCTGCTGGAAAAGCTGTATTTCAAACTCTGTTGCCCCTTTCACACCATGCGGTTCCCGTTCTTGCTCCGTGCTTGGGCTCTTCTGGTTCGGAACCGGTTGTTCTTTTCAGCCCCCGTTTTGTTCACACCGCCTAGAGCCCGACTGGTGCTGCCGCGGCTGCGTCATGACGTCACCGTTTACGTCACTGATTTTCTCCCCAACGGCGCTCACAACAACAACAACAATGGGGGACTGCGTCAGGTCAATCATTGTGTTGCTTTTAATCATACGAAGCCAGATTAAATGAAATAACTACATCTCAACCCTTATACTTTTCTCCAGAGTGCCGTGGTTCATTGTTTATTAAAGGTCCCATGTCATGTTTTTCTGGTTATTATACCCGTCCCCTTGTGTGTTATGTATCTTTTTCTGCATGTAAACGGTCTGCAGAGTCACAAACCCTCAAAGTACACACCCCTGTAGGGAGTAAAACTCTAACACAGAAAAGACCTGTCTATGCTGCCCCAGAACGCCTCGTAGGGGATTTTTCTTTTTCCATTTGTTTCTTCGTGGGTACAGTGACGTGACCATGTCCAAATGGACCAATCCGTGGAGCTCCTCACACTCTCAGCGGCGAAATTAGGACGCGCTTGGGGGGGGGGGGGGGGCTAGTGGAGCCAAACTGTGGCGCGCTTACAGTTGTGCGCCGCGTTTGGGGGTGCTTCAGGGTGTGAAATAGAGGGATATGCATCATGGCTAGAATGGGGAGCAAAACACTTCAGAGACATGTTTTTTATATATTTGTATATACCTGAGACCTATGCTATTGCCTACAAATAGCATGATAGGTGACCTTTAAGAGAACAAGCAATACGTTATATTTTATGTTACAAGTGGTCAATATGGCTATTCTGAACAAGATTACACCTGATAACCATGATGCACCTTCCAAGAGTCATCTCAGCTGTCACACAAACTGTCATGACTCTTCATTTTGTTCCAGGAACAGTTTTTTGGCAAGTTATGGACTTAAAAGTCATGGGATCTGTTTATGGAGAGCTTCCAAATCTGTGTTTGGATGTGATGGTTACCTCCAAACCGGATTTCTAACCAAAGAAGAAAGCTGCCATGGGCAAAGGCAAACCCCCCGGCATAATGCATACATCTGCACTGTTGATGTAGAACTGTTCAAGATTAATTGGAGAATATAGGACCACAAGATGGCTCCTATGAAGGATGGCTCTCAGTTTTATTAGGCTGGGGAAATTGGAAAGCACTTGACAGATCTCCTTGATCTCCTCCGACTTTCATCAAAGATTCTGGACCGTATAATAAGATAGCGGGATTATTGCTGAGTGTGTGTCGGCTTTGGAGCTGAATTAGTTCTGTTTTAAGAACAAAGAGTGCCTCCTTGCCATTTCAAATACACTTGTCCAGAACTTACTACTGATCGTTGGTTTGGGATTATGCTGATGTCACTATGTGACCTTCAGATTCAAAATGCCAGTGACTACATCTCTGATACAGCCTGAGACAAACTAAGCTGACTGGAGTGATTGGAATCAGCACTTTAAAAAATCTATTACAGTTGTTAGTGAGAGATTGATAGATTAAACAACGTTCTAATTTCAAAGTAATAATTGCAAACTTGTGCTCATCCAAACACAGTGTTCCTAATGCATGAGGTCCATTCATTTATGTCTACAAGCAGAGATTCACACAGGGCCAATCAAGGGCCCTGCACTTTGGAGAGTGAAAAGACAAAAAGGTTAAACAATTTGATGCTCTTTTGAGTCCTTCATTTTAATATTAATAAGGCTACTGATTTCACTTTAACTATAATCATCATGTAAGGAATAATCTAAAGACGCTTTCTGGAGAAAATGTATCATCATTCCTTAAATAAACAAAAACATTGTATGCTTCTTTATATGGTAAATTGACAGCATTGATAACATTCATTACTACGCAGCATTGCTGTGATCGTTAACATCCCAATAATCAGCAATAAAGAAACAAAAAACATTCATAATTAATATCCTTATAATAACTACATTTTAATGTGTGAAATGCCCATTTATTGACTGATAACAAACATGACTGGTTTTGCGTTTGGACAATAATAGGGATACTATTGATATACTGGCATTTTCTTAAATATTAAAAAACATGTAAAGGCGGTTTAATAGTGACTCGAGACACATGTGCTTTGCATTCTTTCATAGGATCAGTTACACGGCTTATTGAGTCCTCCATTCTGATTTCTACATTCCAGAGGTCTGTTATTGTTCGCTAACAGGCCGCTGCTAAGGAACACAGCCCGTTGTTAGGGAGGAGGCTCTGCTCAACGGACTTTGTGAAGTTATATCAATCCGCAGAAAGAAGTTGATTTGACAGCTGCAGACAAGCTTAAAAAAGTAATGAAATCTTTGTTTGGTAGATTTCTTTATTTAAAACAATGCTTCTTGGCAATACATCTTATACCGTTGGAAAGCCTGTTTTCTTACCTTTCCAATGGTACCACATTTGTGAGGAACATGTATTTGTGAGATGAACAGCAGAGCTGAGTATGTGGGTTGCGCCCACGAAAAATGTGACAAATCTACTCTGCCTTTTTTTATTGAATTAATTGTTATATTTGTAGAAAACATGAAGCTTTGTCGCAAACGATGATATTTTTTATTTGCGGAAGCAATGTGATAATTTATTTTTTAATATAGTGAGTCAATTCGTTGGTTTATTTAGTACAGGTAAAAAGCGTCAATCCTGATCACCCTGTAGGTGTTCTCGCTGCACACGATCCTTTGCTTATACCTCAGTGTTTACTGTTGCCTCTGTCAGCATCAGGAATATGTCAGAATAATAATCCATCACTGCTATCAGAATCCGAACTCTTTAATCTGTCCCGCAACAGGGACATTTACATTATTCCAACAGCAGATTTGTGTAGACTTACATATTAAGGAATACAAAATAACATAAAGTTACATATAGTATGGACTGTACCAAACTCAGAACTCTCCAAGCCTCACTTTTGTCCTTTTGTAACATCAGCACTTTACTCCATAAGTACCAATAGTTATCAGGCCAACATTGTCCATTAGAAGTGATCATCAGCCTCCTTAAGCTACTGGGACAATGCAACTGTCCAGATGGCTTCAAATGATAGATAGTAAGTGTGGGCGGCTGAACCTATTTGAATCACAGTTTGTGGGAGGAACCAAAGTCTCAGAGAGGGCTCACACTGAATCAGCAGACTGTGAGGCCTTTAGTGGTGTGAGTAATCCTGACGCCTACACGGTCTGATGTCTTTGTGAGGGCAACAGTAGCTCTCAAAACAATCAACACATACACATACTTCAATGTAAGCTCAACACCTAATTAACAAATAGCGTTGTTAAAGGGGAAATTGAGAACTAATGACTCCTAAAGGTTAATACAGATGTCATCTCATTAAAGCAGCACTGTTAGGGTCTACGATTACTCAAACTCAAAGTGATGTCACTCAACTCAACTGTCAGAGATGCTTCTGAGAGTCGAAAACATTTTCTATGAGCACTTTATCTTTTTGTTGATTATTTTGACATGTTGTTAAGTTGCTTGCTTCTTGCTTCATATTTTCAGTAGAAAATGCACAGATGTGTTCCTGTTTCACAGTCAGGACAGACAGGTGCTTTGTTCGCTGTGTTTCTTAGAGAGGAAAATGAATCTGCAGCTTCCTCTACTATCTGATCACTTTCTCTGGGCTGCTACAAACACTACACCGGGCTACAAAAATACATTTATCAAATATTTTCGGTCAATTTGTTCCTCAGACTAACTTTGGCATGCCTCCCAGATAAGCATTTGGCTTTTAACCATTACAAATGCTTCTATACCAATGGTTGACTGCACTACGTGAAGCGACCTGTGAAACAGCTGAAGGGGCCCCTTTTACAGATAATATATCACATTTGAATATTGTTTTGTGTCAGGTGTGTCTGAATTGCTGTAACTCCCAAATGCCTCACCAAACCAATGTCAGAGATGTGATACAGTTTTATTATATTCAATATGTGCATCATGTTGACTATATCAGCATTATATACTGAAATGCTTTTCTCTATATTCTAAATATATAATTGTGAGACTCCTGACTAGCACAAAATATGTGCCTCAGTAGGCATGTAGCAACAGTACCTTCTATTCATGTATATCATCCGTCTCTATTCCAGTCCCTCCTCATGTTAATTATGGATATGACTGTGACTCCTGCTCTTCCTTTATCAAACTGCTTCTAACACTAACACTCGGCAGACTTATAGCGCTATACTCTGTCATATTAATAGCATTAATGACAGCTGACATTAACAGCCTTGATCATCTCATATTCCAAACGGTATAAATGAAAAATGTTCATCTTCCTCACAGTTGTAGGTGAAGTTAAACCAACCCGGTATCACGGCAAGACGTGAACATGTGACGATTTACCATGCTGGGAGACGTGAAGATGTTACGATTTCGTCCCATCAAACGTGACAGTTACACAGTATTGTTAACATGGCCCAACCAGTGGAGATGTACCCGAAATGCCAAGCAAATGCTCTACCCCACGGTCGGTTGTTATTGTCAATATTAATAATAATGATTTATTTTTTAATAGTCACACTCGATTACGCCAATTTTCTTGTTGCCCCAGCTGGTCGACACCTCTTTTAGCAGAAGCAAAGGCTACATTAATGTATTAAATCGATGTGTGTGGATGAGGAACCGGAAACAGGCGTAGGCAAGATCCTCAGTTCGATGATTGGATGGTTTCAGCAATGCATGCTGGGATTGTGTTTATGTGAGGTGAAATCTGAAAACGTTTTTTTAAAATAAAATAATACTTTATTCCCGAGTGTGCTTGCTTTTCTCTTTGAAAGTCATCACATAACGGCATTGTAATACACGGTTCGGCTGCATTAAATATTACATATCTGCCGTAGTTCTGTATTTATAGAGCCCTGATGAGAAGACTTCTAGACAAACATGAGGAACTGAAAACGTGACGTGGATCATAAATATATCAGCCATTAAACAACATCTTACATTTCTTTTCACACAATACGTCTCCTTGCAGTATCAACACTAATTCGGCTGACTTTTATATTTGATCCAATTGGTAGATAGGCTGTATTTACACCATAAAGGTGCACAGCTGATATAAAGGGACACCTAGTGGTTAAAGCATGTTATTGAATTTCATTATTTTATTATTAGATATTAATAGGATCCCTATAAAGTATATTCATTACTCGTTATTCTCTACAAATAGTTCATTAAAGACTGTATATAATGACTATTTTGCACATCCCTTTCAAGATTTCAAGATGTTCTAAGGTTTATTGACATATCATATAGGCCTACACAACTATGGTGTAGTTATGCATTGAAAAACTTGGGTCGCAGGTTCCTCAACAGTGCATTACAAGACATCTATCAATATGTGTGTATACCTCCACCATTAAACTGTCATTCTGCACATTTCTTATACTATCTACATACATCTTATAAGAGTATAATACATATGTATAATATCAGTTAAAATAAGTGCTTCAACATAGTTAACATTGCTGAAAAGCAATATATTAAGTGCTTTGTCAGGCTTAATATTTATCTGTAGATACAAATGTCACTGTGTGTGCTGTGTGCTCTGCATGTGTGACCATTAAAGAGGGGTTCATCCCTCCATATTCTTCTTCTATACCCCCAAAGCTTTTTTATTATTCAAAAGAAGACCTTAACCTAAAGTACTCTTTAATGTTTGAATTAAGCCTTATTAGTTTGTCTGTTTTGCACATCCTCCTATTAATATCTAATAATAAAATAATACAATTCAATAACATGCTTTAACCACCAGGTGTCCCTTTATATCAGCTGTGCACCTTTATGGTGTAAATACAGCCTATCTACCAATTGGATCAAATATAAAAGTCAGCCGAATTAGTGTTGATACTGCAAGGAGACGTATTGTGTGAAAAGAAATGTAAGATGTTGTTTAATGGCTGATATATTTATGATCCACGTCACGTTTTCAGTTCCTCATGCTTGTCTAGAAGTCTTCTCATCAGGGCTCTATAAATACAGAACTACGGCAGATATGTAATATTTAATGCAGCCGAACCGTGTATTACAATGCCGTTATGTGATGACTTTCAAAGAGAAAAGCAAGCACACTCGGAATAAAGTATTATTTTATTTTTAAAAAACGTTTTCAGATTTCACATCGCATAAACACCAAATCCCAGCATGCATTGCAGCTAAACCATCCAATCATAGAGCTGAGGATCTTGCCTATGTATGTTTCCGGTTCCACATCCACACACATCGATTTAATACATTAATGTAGCCTTTGCTTCTGCTAAAAGAGGTGTTGACCAGCTGGGGCAACAAGAACATCGGCGTAATCGAGTGTGACTATTACAAAATAAATCATTATGTCGAGGTAGCATTTGCTTGGCATTTCCGGTTATTTCTCTACTGGTTAACAGGGTTAAAAATACCGTGTAACTGTCACGTTTGAAGGGACGAAATCGTGACATCTTCACGTCTCCCAGCATGGTAAATCGTCACATATTCACGTCTTGCCGTGATACCGGGTTGAGTTAAACATGTCTCATGAGTGTTGCAAATTATTACAATTATTCTCTTGATATTGAATGGAAAAAACACATAGGAAGAGATAATGTTTTTTTTGTGTAAATGCGTCAGTATAATACGGGTTCTCCTGCTCGTCTGGCTTTGGACATCAGTCACATTTTGTCCTTTCTGTATTTACCCCAACTTCATGAGAATATAACTGAACATATTCTCTTCTACCTTTCACACCCTGTGAACTTGCAGTGAGGTATCGGGAGGATACGACTTATCACTACTGATACCTGAGAGCAAGATGACTTGATAGACTGTATTGTCTGCACACCATCATATCAGCAGTCATAAAAACAACTGCAGTTTCACATTAATCCTCTGGGGTCATCAACCACAAAAGTCATGGCATTTGCTGTTACAAAACAAAATGCCATGAAAACTGATAGTCATAGTTTGATTAAGATATGTACTTGGCTAAAATGATCTTTAATAGCTCATCAATACCACTCAAACATATTTTGGCAACATTTATGATATTATTGTTATGCCAACAATCGTTTTTAATTTCTCACACACACACACACACACACCTTTTAGACCCTCCAAAATGTGTGGTTCCCACCAGTGCCGTTTGATAACAAGGTCAGTAAGCCAATGGTATAATGACGTTGGTATCACCTGGTAACTCTCCATCATCAGTGACCAAGTCTTACCAGATGCGATTTGGAATTGAAAAATATGGCTGGCTTTGAGCATATCCGCCTGGCTTCACTCTGGTACCAATCCCAAAAGCTTAGTGACATAAAAGAGAAACCATTCCAGGGTGAACAGTGGTCCAGTCAGCTGAAGGACAGCAACGCCAAGGGAGCCACTTTTCTCTTTGACTGGTAATCTAAATCTAAAGTGACATTCTCCAAGTTGTTGTTAGTTGTTTGTAAGCAGTGGGAGAGAGAGAGAGATATAGTAATCAGATGTTGTGATGTATTTACTCGTGTGATTGCTTCTTAATTTAACTTTTGAAACGTTTTGGGTGTTGGACAAAAACAGGATTTCTGATTCTCAGTCACTGGTTCTCGTAAGACTGCTATGCTGATGACACCAAGCTATTTTTCTTTGCCCTTGCTCTGTCGATCTTCAACTGGATAAGACTGAGTAGTGCTCCCTCAGGGATAAGATCTGCAAGTTGAAGTGCAGTTCATTTATCTACTATCACTAATTCTAGCACTGCTACTACTTTAAAGAGTATGGGTTTTTAGCAGTTGTTTTTTTACAAAAGAAAGGTTTACAGATATACATACAAACATCTTATTTGAATCGTTTGGACTTTATGTATAATCTATATTTTTCTGTCGAATAATGGATAATCTTACCTCTTCGTGAAAGTTTAAAAGAAAAAAATGTCATTGTTAATTGGTATCAACTTATTAATATCCAAAATGTGACATGGCATATTATCAAAGGTAAAATGGATATATGTTAACCCTACTCTGTCTCTGGTTTCAAACTCAACAGAATCTCAGATGTATCAATGAAAGTTAACTTGAGCAAACTTTGGTTAATTCCAACATCTAATTAGTCTGGTGTGTTTACTGAAGAGGGCCACACACACACAATCTGCTGGCTGGCAGTAAATTCTCTCTCATTCATCACACTGTTTACTAATTAGAAGCTGATCAGGGATTTCTCCAGCTGAGGTGCAACACATCCAGTGTGAGATTTTCACCGTGATGAATGTCAAAGAAATTATCTTTGTTTATTACTATCAGTTATATTGACCCTCATAGTATGAACATAATTATAAACTATGTCTGAATGAATAACTAACTAACAACTATGGTAAAGCATGATCCTTTGTAAGAAACAGTATAGCATTTGCATTTAAATACTACTGATGTAGTGCTTCATTTTGGACGGAGCAGGCCTTCTCCGAAAGGAAGACTCCCAGGATGACTGTAATAGTGAATCAGACTTGATACGCCCCCTTGATAAATGATTATGGAAACCAGCTGCAATGGCTCATGGATCCACCAGGGGGCGCAGTGATTAAAAAGCTGCCACATTTTCACTCATATTAAATAAACAGCTGATTAGAGGTTGCTGCTTCTAACACAGACACAGACCAGCTGGTTGTTTCTATGCATAACATAGCATAGAAACGTGAGAACAAGTGAGAAGCTGGTGAAAATTAACGTTCTATGTCACTTAAAAAGCTAAAAGTAGAAAACTACAGTAATGTGTAAAATCTAAAATTGTCCTGCATACTTAAGAAATAATTGTAAAGGTAAAAGTATGAGCATCAAAAATGTTGTAGTGTAAGCATTTTAATGATGGACAGTCCATTTTCAAAATAATGAAGACTATATATTATTGAATTACAATTAAGACAATAACATAAGATCAGATATTCCTTTTTTTATCCAATATCGGTTTTTTTTTCCGTTACAGCAGCAGCTTAAAAATCAAGGCATTGCACATAATTAGAAATTGAAATAGTTGAAAATAAACAATTATATCGCTGGCATGTGTGTAATATTATAAATAAAACTAAATTGTAAAGGTAATGTGTTACATTTCACTCTGAAAATAAGGGATAGAAAATATGTGATTAAATGCTATTCAACAAACGGCAGAGCTGCACACATTGAAGTAACAACTACTGTTAGTCCAGAGGCCTGTACTACGAAGCCGGATTTTCGCTTAGCGGGATAACTTCAGGGAAAACTCTGGGTTTCCGGTCCTACGACACTGGTTCACTTTGTCACTACCCGATCTGCAGCCCTGCCCTATCTGCAGTGCGCATGTGCGAGATGGTCTGCCATATTGGACAACTCTGTACGGCAACCCAAGTAGGACACTTGACACAGTGGCTTTTGGCAAAGCTTAAAAAGAAAACTTCTGATAGACAGCTATATGCCATACATTTTTGCATACATTCACAGTAAATATTTATTCAGTAAAGACGGCCGGCAAAAATCAACTGACTGTGTGAACGTGAAAATGAATAGAATATCACCTCCCATCTTCAGAGCAATCTGACTATTATAACATTAGCGTTAAGAAAGCTTACTTAAATATCTGCCACAACATAAGTAACCGGATCAGAGTAACATTACGTACAGTCCGCGGCACTGTGAGTGCAGACGTCGATGTGTCCCCTTATCATTCATATCACTTCATAATGTATCATATTTCCTTATCTGAGTCAGCTGAGCCGTATCTGGCCGTGCAACACTCCACAGTGTCACATACTGTATGCAGAAGTATTATTTTAAGCACAAGACTTAAGTTTGAGGAAACACTGAAAGTCAGATCGTCGTTTTTGACGGGCAGTGATATCATAAACCTGTTAATGTCGCATTCAAACACTTGTTCTTTTACCAGCTGTATTCACCTTGCAGGTGCAGCTATGTGGCTTTCATCCTGGATAAAGTGTTTAAGTCATGGATGTTTAAAGTTTAACTTCTTCATATTTGTCTAATATTATAGTTGACTTTTCATTCAGGAAGTATGACGCTGCGCTGTCAGTATGCTTCTCCATGTTTGTGATAGTAGTAGTAATAATGATAGGCAGTAAAATGCTATTCCATTTACATCCCCTCAATAATTTCTAGTTGTAGGCCTTTCAAATTGTATTGCCTTACAGTTTATGCTGTCTAAAGTATGTTCAAAACGTTTACATCAGTGTTAAAATGCTTGTCACTACTGTAAATGTACTGCATACCTTAGCCTATAATATGCTATATTACACTGTATGTAACTGCTTCTTTGCCATCTGGTAAATCACAGAATCTACAGGTTCATCTAAAAGAATAAATATATCAGAACTGTTTTTCTTAATAAAACAAAATCATATATTCTAGATTCATTATGCAGGAAGTGAAATTTTTCAAACCTTTTGTTTAATTGGTGACTCTTACAGCTTACAGATCATGAAATGCAATAATCCTGTATCTCAAAATAGTATAATATTAGATAAGGATTTATAATACAGATATTTCGATCTTCTGAACAGTTTGTTTTCAAATATGTAGTCAATACTTGGTCAGGGCTCCTTTTGCAAGAGATAAATGCATCAATGTTACAATGGAGGCAATATATTCCATGATATTCTAATTATTTTGTGAGCTGCACCTGTTTCTGATTTATATAATATGTCTTAGGTCTAGCAAATATAATGCATTTCTTGATGGTCACATATACTTCTGCTTCTCTCTCCAGATGCACTTTGAAATATTTTGGGCTTATACCACCTAAGCAGAGCCCAGCCCTGCAGCATCAAGTGTTCCTGTCCCCTCCACCTAAGCAGAGCCCAGCCCTGCAGCATCAAGTGTTCCTGTCCCCTCCACCTCAGCAGAGCCCAGCCCTGCAGCATCAAGTGTTCCTGTCCCCTCCACCTAAGCAGAGCCCAGCCCTGCAGCATCAAGTGTTCCTGTCCCCTCCACCTCAGCAGAGCCCAGCCCTGCAGCATCAAGTGTTCCTGTCCCCTCCACCTAAGCAGAGCCCAGCCCTGCAGCATCAAGTGTTCCTGTCCCCTCCACCTAAGCAGAGCCCAGCCCTGCAGCATCAAGTTTCCTGTCCCCTCCACCTCAGCAGAGCAGCATCAAGTGTTCCTGTCCCCTCCACCCCAGCATAGCAGCATCAAGTGTTCCTGTCCCCTCCACCTCAGCAGAGCCCAGCACTGCAGCAGCATCAAGTGTTCCTGTCCCCTCCACCTCAGCAGAGCCCAGCACTGCAGCAGCATCAAGCGCTCCTGTCCCCTCCACCTCAGCAGAGCCAGCATCAAGCGCTCCTGTCCCCTCCACCTCAGCAGAAGCAGCATCAAGAGCTCCTGTCCCCTCCACCTCAGCAGAGACAAGTGATACAGCATCAGGGAATAAAGGCTTCACCAATAGACCCTGCCGACTGGCCATCTGTCGCTAGTATCGCTAGAAGACAAACCACAGGTTAAAGAACATTCCTGGGCTTTCTTGTGGCAGAGCAGTCAACAGGGGAAAGTTTGACATTGCTCATTCTCAAAAGGCTGGAGGAACTTAACATCCCCTTTGAGGACTGCAGAGGACAGTCATATGACAACGGTGCCAACATGAAGGGTAAGAATAAAGGTGTTCAGGCTAGGTTTCTTCAGCACAACCCTAGAGCTTTTTTTGTCCTTTGTGGTGCTCAGATGCTATTTAACAAAGTTGTACAAACTCTTCTCTGCCTCCACGCATAGATGGGGCATCCTGCTGTAACATGTCAAAACAACCCTGAAATCGTGGTCAGAGACCAGATGGCAAAGCAGAATAAAAAGCATTGAGGCAGTAAAGTACCAGGCGGGTAAATCAGAAAGGCTCTTCTGGAGGTGAGGGAAACAACTGCAGACCCTGTGGTGAGATTTGAAGCCCAGTCTTTGGCTGAGGAGATTGGATCTTACCGTTTTGCCATTTGCACAATCATATGGTATGACATCCTCTACAAGATCCAGCATGTGAGCAAACTGATGCAGTCACCCCTCCATGCAGTTAGATGTGGCTGTCGACCTGCTGAAGAAAACAGGAGATTCCCTCACCTGCTACAGAAGGACTGGATTTCTGATGCACAGACAACTGCAAAGGAGATGTGTGAGGAGATGAACGTGGAGGCTGTTCTCAAACAAAAAGCGGTTGAGATCCACAAAACGGCAGTTTGGTTATGAGTCTCCAGATGAGCCTATTGATGATGCACAAAATGGAAATCAAATTTGTTGTGGATACAGCCCTCTAAAAATCTTGCCTAGGGCAGCAATTGGTCAAGGAGCCTGCCCTGCGTCGTAGGAGCGCTTGCGAGAGCGCATTTGTTTTGGATTAGGTAAACCGGGTAACTCAAACATATCCAGGATTCGTAGCACAGGCCTCAAGAAACATACTGTGTGAACCAAGGCCTAAACAAAGACCAAAGGTTACCTAGTTAGCTGTTTGTGTTTTTGTGAAGGAAGCGCCATCTCATGGTAAAATCCAAGAACTGGGCGGGTATACAGTGGAATCTAGCAACGCCATCTCAGGATTATTAAATTATTCCGTTTTACAATACAGTGCATAAGCAATAAAGGTACGATATACCTCACCTTTCATACTTTCTATCAGTATACTGTTATCAACCTGACCCTAATTTAAGACATAGTGTCCATCAGGATTAAGATGAAGTCTACTGAAACAACATAGATCATCTGATTGAGCTTGCCATGCCTGTGTGGCAGCGTCAGCAACGAAAAAACAACAAACATGATGTTGAGCTATGATATCAAACCTTTGGTATTGTGTTATTCATTCACACAAATATCAGTCCATCACTTAAACTCCAGCATATCCTGAAGTACACTGCACATTGTTTGTTTTTATACTAGTTTGTCATTGGGGTGGCAGAAAATAGATACTTTAACCGTTTAGCCAGTGGCGGCTGGTGAATCTTTCTCCAGGGGGGGCAAAATGTGCACCTTCCCACGTGAATCCTACGCAAAGCTTTATAAATGAGGCCCCAGGTCCGAGCTCTTTTACTTTCAGCTTTCCCTCCAGTGTGTTCCTCTCAAACAGTGTTTCTTTAAAAAGGCAGTTTTCCATTCATCCCCTTCCGTTATTATCACCAGATGATATGCATTTCTAAGATCTAACTTGGTAAAGATCTTAGCACCTTGTAACTGGTCGAAAGCTGATGACATAAGAGGAAGGGGGTACCTGTTATTGATGGTAATGTAGTTCAAACCTCGATAGTCGATGCAGGGGCGAAGTGACTTGTCCTTCTTTGCCACAAAGAAAAATCCAGCTCCAGCGGGAGAGGAAGAGGGTCGAATTAATCCAGCGGCAAGTGAAGACTCCACATATTCCTTCATCGCCCGTGTCTCTGGAGCAGATAGGGAATATAGACGACCCCTGCGTGGTAAAGAGCCTGGTAACAAGTCTATAGCACAATCGTACACACGATGAGGGGGCAGTGAGGTGGCTATGGCCTTGTTAAAAACCTCCTTAAGGTCATGGTAACACTGAGGGACCTTGGAAATGTCAGGGAAATCAGAATCTCAAATGTCTTGAATTACAGAGATAGCTGGAGGGGCAGCCAGGGAACATTTGGACGGAAAACTGGTATTTAAACATTCCTTACACCAAGCAATAATCTTGTCAGTGGACCAGTCTATGTGGGGGTTATGTAGGGTAAGCCAGGGGTACCCCAAAATGATTGGGTGTTTGGGGACTGAAAAACATGAAAGACGAGAAGTTCAGTGTGACCGTCCTGGAAACTTAGCTGAAGAGGTTGGGTGTGGTGAGTTACCCTACAGAGAAGACGGCCATCCAAGGCACTTGCTTCCATTGGTCTTGGAAGGGGGAAAGTCTCAAGGTTTAGCTTCTTAGCCAACTCAAAGTCTATAAAACTGGCATCTGAGCCAGAGTCCACTAAAACAGGATGCCTGAGAACCACAGAAGACGAAGAAAGAGTGACATTTGGGAGACAACGTGAGGGACTAACATTAGAGTAGTGGCAGCTCACAAGTGCCCTCTTCTTTACTTACTTACTTTTCTTTTAGTAGGCGACAGTTGGCGACTGAGTGCCCCCGTTCACCACAGTAGAAGCACCTCCCCTCCCACAGGCAGCGCTGTCGCTCTTTAGGGGTCAGCTTGGTCCTGTCGAGCTGCATGGGTTCCTCCGGAGCAGCAGGGGGCGACAGAGGCGAAGCGCTGTAGACGGAAGCCAGGGGCTGTAGTCGAATAGTCCATTTAGCTTAAGAACCTTCCTAACCGAGTGAAATTACCCGGAAGTCCCTCAGTGGCAGCCATGATAAGTGCCGTTCAAATTCTCTAGATGATAGGAAAGAAGGTTTCAAACTTCCTTTAGCTTAGGAACCACTGAACCAACCTCACGGAAAGGAGAGGAGAAAATGCTCTTCCCCACAATGCCTTGCAGGCCGCAGCATTTGCCGTCACTCAACAGTCGGCCGTTCACGGAACAACCGATTACGACCGAGAAATTATAATCATGAAAGTTATGGTGCTTATTAAGCATTTTAAAACGTATGTGGTAAGTTGCCAAAATGCTTGGTTTTGAACGTTCATCAGTATTATAATCAAAAAGAGAAATATGAACGTTAGTTTTTACTGAAATGATCAAATAAAGTCAACATTTCAGTCTTCACTGAGCTGTGGGGTTGTTCAACTTTTAAAAGATGTTTGAATGGTGATATACACACTGACAGATGTTAAGGACTAACGTTTATAATAAATACATTTGTATTGATTTTAAGATATTTTCATACAATCATACGTATTGGAATCAATTTGTATTAATGTGGACTGGAGGGAGAGGGTGACGAGCATAAGTTTCACTTTCCTTTTTATTTCAATTCCAACTTTGGTCCTGAAGAATATGTTTCTCTGTTGTCCACGTTCATAAAGCAAAGCAACAGCATCAGAGCACGGTGCAGAGTCTCTAGATGAGTTTTACAGTAGTCCCTCGTTCTTATTAACATCCATGTTGTAGTCCGCTGTATAGAAAACTGTAGTTTCCATAGTTTTCCCCACAGCAGCAGACGCACATTTATGACGTCCGCCTGGCGCATCATAAACACGTCGGATAGTGAAAGTGCAAGTCGATTCCTCTAAAGTACCGCAGTCTCTTCTCCTAAATCCTTTTGAATTCTCCTATCCACTATCCCTTAACCCTGTGACGTTTCACTCAGAGGTCAAGGGATAGACGATAGGGTAGAACTTTGGACTATTCGACTGCAGGCCCAGGTCCTGGGGTGATTCCATGAGGACGAAGAGTTGGGTGAAGACTGCCTCTTGTGGGGAAACAGGGAATCTCTCTCTCTCTCTCTATCTCTCACTCCCTCTCTATCAGTCGCTTGTCAATCTTAATAGTCACGGAAATTAGAGAGTCCAAATCAGCTGGAAGCTCAAGAGGAGCCAACTGAATCTTTAAGGTGCCGGACAATCCATAAAGGAAAGCATCAAACAATACTGGTTGGTTCCAGTCACTGTCCGCTGCCAGGGTACGGAACTTGATAGCATAGTTAGAAACCCTCTGCTTACCCTGGCGCAACCCAACGAGTGCTCTGGCTGCCTCCCGCCCAGGTGTGGTGTGCTGGAAGACATTGGTGAAGGTCTCAGAGAAGAGATCGAGGGACTCACAAACAGGAGACCTTCGCACCCACTCTGCCGTCGCCCAAGCCTCAGCTCGGCCAGAAAGGTGGGAGATGATGTATGCCACCCTTGAGCGATCAGATGGGTAGCATGCAGCCTGGAGCTCAAAGTGGAAGGCCGCACTGAGGAGACAGGGACGGATTGGAGACTGGACTGGAGTAGGATCCACTGGGGAAACAGATAATGGAAGAGCTGGAGGACTTGGCTGGAGGACTAGTTTTTGGATACTTTCGACCAAATAACAGACTCCTGTTTCTCGGCCATCATCCTTAATTCCTGCCGAAGCCCGGTAAGTTCCTCCTCTTGGTGGTAAATCCTCCTCCCTTGACTCTGAAGAGCAGCCCGCACAGAATCCTGGTCGGCTGAGTCCATGCTGGCCAGCTCCTACTATCAGACACAAGTACTGGCACAGGCAAAACATAGGACTCAAGAGCACAACCATGCAAAAAGGTTTAGTCAAGCGTTTAATCAAAAAGGTAAAATACTACAGGCAAAGGTCCAAAACATAACAGACTGGAAGCAACGAAAAACAACCAACTAAGTTGGTGGAAATGCTGCAGCTAGGACTGTAGCTTACTTTTAGGAGCGTCTCTTGGAGCACTTCATGCAAGACAGACAAGACGAACTGGCACTGCCCAAGGCAACAGCACAGACTAAATACACAGGAGAGGAGTAATGATTAGGGACAGCTGAGGCTCATTGAGACCAGGCAGGTGATTAACAGGGAAGGAAAACACATCAGGTGAGAGAGTGAGGCGATCAGCCAGGACCAGGATGTGACAGTCGGCTCTTTTTTTCTAGCAGACCGTTGCTTAGGATAGCAGGCCGTTGCTAAGAAGGATGCTCTGTTCAAGGGACTATGTGCAGTCACATCAACCCACAAAGTACTCCGGTAAATGTAACGTCTGCTGTAGCCAAAACAGCAGACGATGGTCATTAATAAAAAGATTACTTCAGGTTGACCTCAAGATCTTTGTGTCGGGATCCTGCCCACCCTGGTTGGTGTTCTTTTTTCATTAAAATGCACATTATCCATTACATAATTGTTCTTCAAACTAGCTGAGCTACCACACAATGGTTCCACATGTCCCCGCAAACTGCACAAGCATCTCAGATTAGGAAACAATAAACAACACACTTCTTATTCTCCAAATTATCATTTGACATCTGACATCAAACATTTGTGTCACGATGTCTAGTCAAATAGGGTTTTTCTTAAACATTGTTGGTTTATGAATTGTCCAAAATAAAATTCCCAAACAATATTTAGGAGAAAACCGACTGGTAAAGTAAAGTTAATATTTATATAGAGTTATGTACACAGTGAAGGGCGATTGGAAGAGACAGGAGGTCGATGAGCAAAGTCAGTTATTTAGAGGCCCTTTGAAGCAGAGGGAGTGGCATCAAACACAATGTCTGAAAGGCGATAATTATTTAAAAAGCGCTTTTCAAGAGAGTGAGTTTTCCTCCATAACTATCGACTGCTCTGTTTTGGTTGCTCTAAATAAAGAAATGTTCATTATCTTGCCTCTGAAGTCCACTGGGACATATTGATGGAAGCCCTGTTGTGCTTGCAAGTGAGCAATGCTGTCTCCTCACTGGGCATAAATACAGTATTGATTAGCCATTCTACACAGCTTTCACTGTCATTTTTCTATCCTGCTCGCCAAGAAGAATTAGTGGACAGTAATCACTCTGCATCCTGCAGGCAGAAGCATCCACCATTAGAGATGAGCCGGTATGAAACCCAATAATCATACTCACACCAGATCCACCTGTCACCATGAAGGATTCAGCAAGTAGAGCGCGGAAATATGGCCTTTGTTATGAGTTGCACGAAAAAAATCAGGTCAGACAGTCTCTGTTTACCCCTTTGTTATTTCTTAGGATACAGAATGAGGTTTGCCACCAGTGCTCAGCCAGATCCCTCCAATATTTACACTGTGTGCTTTATATTTCATAAAAGGTTACTAGATAAATAAAACAATACAGGGATTGGCCATGCCTTTATATTCGAACAACAATACATTATGCATATCTCACTACCAGCCAGCCATGCTTTCATATTGGAAGATTATATATAGTAGCTTTAACATACACATACATTCATTTTAAGAAACAATGTTAAAGGGCCCATGTCATGGACATTTCTACTGATCATAATTCCATTGTTGAGGTATACTAAAATAGATTTATTCTGTGCAATTTTCCAAACTCACATTGGTTTCTCAAACAGCATCTCTGTAAAGTATGTGTATTCACCGTTATTCACTCTCTGTCCTAAACGGCTTGTTGGAGCTCCTGCCTGTCCCCCTCCCTGTGAGCCCAGTGTGCTCCGATTGGTCAGCTCAGCCACTCTGTTCTGATTAGTCAACCACCAGAGAGGCTCCGCCCATGTCTAACACAGTGCTTTTTCGGCTCTGACCGGAACAGCAGTTTTACAATGGCGTCGGTACAGCCGTATATTTTGAACAGTAGTCCGTCCAATCCTGAAAGTGAGACAGACCAACGTGATAGACCTGATCCACCGTCCCAAACTAGACTAGAGCAGATGGTTTCACAAGGCAAGGCAAGGCAAGTTTATTTATATAGCACCTTTCAACACAAGGCAATTCAAAGTGCTTTACAAAAAATGTAAGACATTAAGAAAATGGCATTTAAAATCAGTCATTAAAAAGAAAAGATAATAAAATAAACATTAAAAGAAAAAATACATTGATAAAAGTTACAGTGCCGTTTAAGATGTGAATAGTTCAATTAAAAGCAGCGGCAAAAAGAAAAGCCTTTAGTATGGATTTAAAAGTAGTCAGAGTTGCAGCAGACCCGCAGGTTTCTGGGAGTTTGTTACAGATATTTGGAGCATAATAACTAAATGCTGCTTTACCATGTTTAGGTCTGACTCTGGGGACAGAAAGCTGACCAGTCCCTGAATACCTGAGAGATCTGGATGGTTCATAATTTAGCAGTAGGTCAGAAAAGTATTTTGGGCCTAAACCATTCAGTGCTTTATAAACCAGCAGCAGTATTTTGAAATCTATTCTTTGACACACAGGAAGCCAGTGTAAAGACTTCAGAACAGGAGTGATGTGATCCACTTTCTTAGTGTTAGTGAGGACTTGAGCAGCGGCATTCTGAATCAGCTGCAGCTTTCTAATAGATTTTTTAGTGAGACCTGTAAAGACCATTACAGTAGTCCAGTCTACTGAAGATAAAAGCATGGACAAGTTTTTCCAAATCCTGCTGTGACATTAGTCTTTTAATCCTAGAAATATTCTTTAGGTGATAGTAGGCTGATTTAGTAACTGTTTTAATGTGACTGTTGAAACTCAGGTCAGAGTCCATGACTACACCTAGATTTCTGACTTTATCTGTTGTTTTGTAACAATCCCGTAACAATTTCACCAGGAGACTCCTGGTGAAATTGTTACGTAAATGTGTGTGTCACCCGCATAGCTATGGTAACTTATTTTGTTGTTTTTCATTATCTGAGCCAGTGGTAGCATGTAGATGTTAAAGAGAAGAGGCCCCAAGATGGAGCCTTGAGGTACCCCACATGTCCTATTTGTCAACTAAAATGTGTATTTACCTATAGAAACAAAGATTTTCTGTCCTTTAAGTAGGATTCAAACCAATTTAGAACTGTTTCGAAAGTCCCACCCAGTTTTCTCGTCGGTTTAGTAATATGTTGTGGTCAACAGTGTCAAACGCAGCACTGAGATCTAATAATACCAACCTGATCTCACCAGAATGCGTGACTCCACCACGACTCCCTAACACCGCATTGCGTGGTGGAGTCACGCACTTTGCTACATTTACGTGTCTGCACCACGCAAACAACCCAAATGTAAAGTGAATGAGGCTCCTTTGTCGTGGTGCACACGCGCATTTCTACAACGTCCAGCAGTGAGCTTTTATTCTATAAAACGTTTTTAAAATCTACTTTATAGCTTGTAGTAACTCACGGGAGGCTTCTTTTATTGTATTTGTATTCATAATCATTTTATTTTTCGTCAGAATGTATTATGGCAACCCTGTCTCCTAAAAATAACGTTCCCACAGAACTAAACTGCATTCTCAATTACGTTTAGCAAGAAATCTCAAATACGTTTATTTTCTCCCACGTTACGTTTCTTATGAACGTATCTTAAATACATTTATTTCTACATATCTTTGCCATTTATTGTCTTGTTTATAATACTGATAATAGTCATTTATAAATATAATTTTAGAGCACACATTTGAAATCAGTAGGCGAGGCTGTAATTTCTCCAGCTGTTACTCTCATGAGCGAGGCAGAAAATAATAGTTTTAACATGACAAAAAGCTGCTGTGTCGTTTATTGCACCTCAAACATTAAAACAAATCTAGAGTTACGTGTTTCTGTACTTCCTCTAAGAAGAAAGGACATTAACAGAAGAGCTCTGTGGCTTCAGGCTTGATCGCCGTTCAAATGACAGCGTTGGTTTCCCCAAAAGTGGGCGGGGCTGTAAAGTGACGTAGATTTTACTCTCATCTATTATTCAAAACCATTCTATTTATTCTAACGTAAATTACATGCCAGTGTTTTATCTTTTTAATTATTTGTTTTTATTTTAAATCGTATAATGTCTGACTTTTTTTCCCGTCCGTGAGGAAAATAAATGGGGCTGAGAGCCTCAAAATACTAAAATCTGTATTTTTGAAAATCTTTTTTCCTTCTAATTTCTTATTCTTTTCTAAATAACACACTGTTATTTACTCAATAATAACACACAATTATCCTTGTTTTTGGTTATTCGTTCAATTCTATAATCTTGGGCTTTTTAGCATGCTTTTTAGCCGTAAATAAAGTCACCGGAAACAGACGTAGGCCTACAGATGTAGCGCTTCATTTCAGACGCCTACCCGTGCGGGTCCATGATCGGCATGGGGTGGGCCCGTGCTGAAAAGGAAAACCCCCCCCGCAGGACTTGAAACGCCCCCTTGATAAATACATTTAATTATAATGAATCCAGCTGCAATGGATCATGGATCCACCAGGGGGAGCCGTGAAAAGCTGTCACACTGGAACTCATGTGAAATAAACAGCTGATCTACAGGTATCTGATATAGCGGATATTTGTTAAGATCCATATGTCACGGATAGGATCATATTCTGTGCTAAATAAGAGACATGTAATCATTTACTAAACATCACCATGTTTTTATTTAACAAAATAATGTTTAATTCACGTTGGCGTAAGTACAAAACCATCGCTATGTTTTTAGATCAGGAAATGCAGCCCGGCTCAAACAAACGATTTTCAATCATCATGCTCACGATCATTTAATGTATCATATGTTCGCGAATTGAAATGAATGCAATAATACATGTAATTTAATCCACGTGAGTTTACAACAACAAAAATAATCGCTTTGTTTTTAAATCACATCCGACTGGAGGAAAATGCAGCGGCTCTCACTACCGATCATCCTAATCCCACGGGCAAACAATAATATGTACAGTGTTAATAGTTTACTGTATTATTAGTGTCTAATATTACTGCTATAATAATCACACATTGAGTTGTTGAGTTGTATACACACATGCATTTCCAAACATTTGGACTACCTATGTTGCAAATGTATTATCTTTTCAATTTACACACGGCATCTATTGCACGTCTGTCCGTCCTGGGAGAGGGATCCCTCCTCTGTTGCTCTCCCTGAGGTTTCTCCCATGTTTCCCTTTAAACTGTGGGTTTTCTTCGGAGGTTTTTCCTTGTACGATGTGAGGGTCTAAGGACAGAGGGGTGTCGTATTGTCATACTGATATTTTGTACAAACTGTGAAGTCCACTGAGACAAATGTAACATTTGTGATATTGGGCTATATAAATAAACATTGATTGATTGATTGATTGATTGAAATTACATTACATTACATTACATTGCATTTAGCTGACGCTTTTATCCAAAGCGACTTACACTAAGTACATTCGACCAGAAAGACACAACCCTGAAGAAAACAGAATCATATAAGTACATCAGGTATCATAGAGCCAAACATTTCAAGTGCTACTCAACTGGCTATAGATAAGCCAGACCTTTATTAGTATATAAGTGCCTTGAAATCAGACCGTCGTTTTTTTTAAACAGTCTGAATGAAACGGCAGCTCTCAGGTGATCAGGTGTGTTTTTACACAATAAAATATGCATAGTAATTTAATACCTTCCAACACACATTGTAAGAACAGTTCTGTTTCATATGAGTGTTGAGAGCTGTATCCACAAATCTCTTAATTTTGCCCTCAGTGCACCAGATTGATGCATTTAACTTCAATTTAAATAAAAACATCTTCTGTTGTAACAATACCATTATAAATAGTAACATAGCATGGTATTGCACATTTAGCTTTGAGTGTTACTGGCCTGAGATTTTTGTATTACATGAATTAAGGTGTATAGTATTAGTTTATTAGTCCCGAGGGGAAAATGGGTAGCAGCACATCACAGAGGCATTTAAAAAGTTAAGACAATACATTCTGGAAATGTTCACATCAGGCACCTTCAAGTTAAACAATACTACAGTAAACAATTAACACAGTAAATTATGTGCATTAAATCACACTTATTTCGTTAAAAATAAACGAAATATGATTTCCTCCGGAGTCGGCTTGACTCGGTTTGCATTCATAAAGAATGCACAAATGTGTTTAATCGTTAATGTCAGATATGTAGGCTACTTAGTAAATAGCCTACATTAGTTCCTGCTCAAGATTAGATTCAACTTTATTATTATTGCATAGATTACAGGTACTGAGACAATGAAATGCAGTTTAGCTTCTAACCAGGTGCAACAAGCAGTAAAGTGAAAAGTAATGTACACAGTCTACAGAATAAAATATAGAATGAATTGAATGAATAATACTTCAATAATGAAAAGTAAACTAATATTAGACAAATATGAACTTTAACCATCCATGACTTAAACATATAATACATGGGATACAAGCCACAGAGTTGCACCTGCAAGGTGAATATAGAACAACTGGTTAAAAAATAACTACCGAGTGTTTGAAAGTGTACAACAGTTTATGATATCACTGCCCCATCTAAGACACGAGTGGATCTGTCTTGAATTACATTTGAGCTGAGTGTTTAGTCAACTTAATGTGTTGCTTAAATAATACTTCTGCATACAGTATGCAACAATGTAGGTGATGCACGGCCAGATACGGCTCGAGAAGCTGACTCAGATAAGGAAATGTGATATATTATGATATTATACCTGAATGATAAAGTACTCTTTGTTTAAACCTAATTGGCCATCGGAATGTGTGGAGTCACATTCCACAGCTCTAAGTGATCCCCCGCACACAGAGAGACACAGGGAGATCGCTCTTCTGGAGTGAAGAGAGCGGAAATAATGATATTGCAAGTTAGAAACCAAGAAACCAAGTTCCCCCAAGTTAGACACTTGGGGGAAATATGCTGCATTTTGAATGTCCGATAGTCCACCATTAACACCTTAGTCCGTCTCATCTCATCAACGAAAATTAAATATACATTTCATCATAGTTTTCGTTATCAAGATCTATTTTTAGCTCGTCATCGTCTCGTTTTAGTCATGTAAAAAAGGTCGTTGACGAAAATTTTTCATCATAGTTTTCGTTGACGAAATTAACACTGGCATATTTAAACTGTCGCACTTTATGTTGCTTCTATCGTGCATTGCCGGTATGAAAGGGTCTGTGCTGGAAATATCAAACATTTAATAAAAGTGAAAAACAATGAACAAGACTTAACGTATTCATCATAATTCATTATATTTATTTCGTTTGGATGTAGGATTTTTGACTTTGTTTAGAGCAGTGATCTTCTCTGCAGCAGAGAGCTAAGCGCTGTCAGACCGGACCTAACCCTGAAAAGTATTATCATCTGAAAGTAATCATTATGTTATTAACCCTTTGGAGTCCTGGGCAAATTTGGCCATTTTCACATACTTTTGATTTGTCTTACTAAACCCCATTAAGAAATGTTTGGCATGTCAATGTTTGGTATCTTTTTTTAAGGACAACCTCACCTATATAACCTGATAGTTATTTCTTTCATTTTGAGATACTATATGAACATTTTGGACCCAAAATCACAAAAAAAAAAGTAAAAACAGATTTTGAAAATGATATTATTTTCCATAGGTAACACAAACATACACAACGAAACCATTTAAAAGATGGACATATATACATGGGATGTCACTATGATAATGTGAAAGTTTGTTTGAGATAGCATGGGATTTTATTCTGATAAGGCAAAAGTGTTATTATAAATATAATACAAATATATATATACACATTATGTACAAAAATCTGTTTTTTCTGTCTTTATCTGTGCTTCGCTTCAAAGCGGTTTCTGTCAACTATATGACACAGATGTCAAAAAACAAGCTTAAAGCTTGACTCACGTTCAGAGTTCTCTTCATCATAGTTGAATCTTCAAAACTCTAAATCTATCTAACTATATCTAAATTCTCAATGTTTGTCTGTCACTTTACTTCAATCGCAGTCTCCCCGCCGTCTCTCTTCGTCTCTCTTCGTCTCCCGCCGCCCGTCTTTGTATATCTTCGTCTCTCTCCATTTCCCCGCCGTCTCTCTTCGGTTCCCGCCGTCCCTCTTCGTCTCTTTTCGTCTCGTTTCGTATCACTCCGTTTACCTGATTACCTCACCCCCTCCCTGGTAAATACATCCTGTTGAGCAGAATCTACAGTTTCCAGTATTTTCCGTTTCGTAAAATGATAAAATACGGCGAAGATATTAAAATATGTGCTTCCATTATTCATACTTCTGAAATATATCTGTATTAACTTTATATCATCGTATTTCCGTGTTTATTGGGTCCTTTTGCATGAAACAAAGACTGGCATATAGTTTCAAGCCAGTACTTTCAACAGAAATACACATATACATCCTGTTGAGCAGGATCTACAGTTTCCAGTATTTTCCATTTCGTAAAATGATCAAATACGGCGAAGATATTCAAATATGTGCTTCCATTTTTCATACTTTTGAAATGTATTAACTTTATATAATTGTATCTCCGTGTTTACTGGGTCTTTTTTCATGAAACAAATACTGGGATATAGTTTCAAGCCAGTACTTTCGACAGAAATACACATATACATCCTGTTGAGCAGGATCTACAGTTTCCAGTATTTTCCGTTTCGTAAAATGATCAAATATGGCGAAGATATTCAAATATGTGCTTCCATTTTTCATACTTTTGAAATGTATTAAGTTTATATCATCGTATCTCCGTGTTTACTGGGTCTTTTTGCATGAAACAAAGACTGGGGTATAGTTTCAAGCCAGTACTTTCGACAGAAAGACACGGCAATGTTGTCCGGACTGTTGTTTTTATGCGGCACCGGCTTGAACAGGTCATGTGATCTGATCACGCCGGCATGACGGTCGACTCCAAAGGGTTAATATTAAATACATATAAGTATTTTTACAACTTGTATTTAGAAATACTCGGTTGTAATTATTAATGCATAAATGTGTTCATCCATTCAATGTGGCATCTGCTATAATGGGGTTAATGTATGATATTACTTAATAATACAATACATTATAATATATGATATGATAATTACATTTTAGTTTGATTAATTTCTTATTTCATAGTTTATCATTATTATTATTTGTATCGCTCATCTTATTTTTGATTTTATTAATCTGTGTGAATCTGTGCTGTCCTGTTTTTCACTCTCACCCTGTTGCTGTTTGAACTACTGAATTTCCCCACGGGATTAATAAAGGTCCATCTTATCTTATCTTAATGTATAAATTGATTTACTTCAATCTACTGTACTGTGAAAAACACCCCAACAATATTACAAGAAATATACTGCATAAAGCAAACTATATACTTTATTTGATCTAAAATATTGATGTTTTTTCATTATAGTAGCTTGTGAAAACCATACAGTAACAAATAAGTGATTAAATGCTACAATATTCAGCAAACACAACTGCAGAGCTGCAAACATTGCAAACAGACTAAGTTCTACAACACCCAGTTGTCTTTGTGTATTTTGTGAATGAAGCGCCATCTCATGGTTAAATCCTGTAATTGAACACATGGGGAAATTGGGCAACGCCCTCTAGCAATTTGGCAACACCCCCAGCCACTGGGATCCGCTGGGCTTTTGACTGGGACACACCCATGTGAGTCCTATCTGGAGTGCTACATCTGTATAAGGGACATTTCGAGCGATACACACCACAAACCCACTGAACAGATTACCCAAGATCCTCAGCTTGAAGCTCGTTGATTGGATGTTTTAGCCGCAATGCATGTTGGGATATGATGTTAATGCGATATGATATCCAAAAATATTAAAAAAATAAATAAAAATACTTTATTCCGAGTGTTCTTGCTTTTCTCTTTGCAAGTCATCACATAACGGCATTGTAATAAACGGTTCGGCTGCATTAAATATTACACATCTGCCGTAGTTCTTTATTTATAGAGCCCTGATGAGAAACTTGAAGAACTGCCGCCAAAACTTGCATCTTGCATTTATTTTCACAAAATACGTCTCCTTGCAGTATCAATAGTACTGCACTGTACGGCTGACTTTTATATTTGATCCAATTGGTAGATAGGTTATATTTACACCATAACGGTGCACAGCTGATAGAAAAGGACTTGTAGTTTTTAAAGATATTACTGATTTTCTTTGAATATAAGAATGTAAATACTGAGTTGAGAGAATAGTCAGGGGATTTGGGTGATGGGAGACACATCTATGGAATCACAATTTCAATAGCTTACCATTAAATGACGGGTATGCCTTTCTGTCTGTGGTGTTTTACAAATCAGATATTAATGTGTAGAAGTAAAACATGAGAAATAGTATAGCAATATCCTGTAAAATTATTTAAAAACATGAATAAAACTACACATCTTCAGATGTTATACATACATAAGTGTACTACACTAATAATACAAAGTTATTATTAGTAATGGTCAGTAATGGCTACACCTCTTTATTTGGACTGGTACATCTCGGCAGACTGGCAACTTTAAAAGTAGCTCTTGGTTAAAAAAAGGTTGGGCACCCCTGATCTAAGCTAATATAGTTATGTGACATGTGTTAACATTTCATTAAAGTCAATGTTTTAAGTTTCTTCAGTGTGTGATATTGGAAAGAATACATTGTCTCAGTTAAAGTACACAAATATATATATTTTATGTCTGTTCTGTGAGAAGGGAGTCATCAAACAGAACAAGTATCTTGGGCAACTTCAAGTCGATTAATAATGAAGGTCATCGCTTGTTGTGAAGGAAATAGAGCATATCATGTGAGTTGAGAGGAGTTCATTTATCTTGAGGAATGGATGACATCTTCCACTTGATCAGGTCCAACTAGCTTCACACTGCTGAACCCAGTGCTTCACCTTATAAGCTGCAGCTGATCAAGTGGGTGGCTCCACTCCTCCCCACCATCTCTTATAATCATCTAGATCTTAACCATAGGCGCATTCACACTGCGGTACTTTTCCCACAAAGGTTCATGCGAACTTAGTTCATGAGAACTCTTTTATCGCGTTCACACCAAAAAGAGCCGGTACTAAAATTAGTTCATGTGAACCTTTTTACCCCGCTCGAAAGTCCCTGCTAGAGAGCAGGGACTTTCGAGCGGCTCTTTTGTGAGAAAAGAGCTATATGTCTGATTGGCTGGGCGGATTGCAAACCACGCCCCGTAAAACTCCCTAACAGTTTTGTGAAGCCGCCATTTTATTATCCTCGTATTAGCATTATTAGCATTAGCATTAGCCCAGCGCAGAAACGCAGAGAGACTAACTTATGGCAACACAAAATAAAACATGGGAGCGGTGGAGAAGAGGAGGTGTCGGCGTTCTGGGGATTTACTCGGAAGGCTTCAGTAGAAGCTGCTGGGAGTCCCAGCAGCTTCTACTGAAGCCAGTCCCCAACTCCGGGGACTTCCGGCCGGGGACTGTGGGCGGCAGTATACGCCGTGAAGTTGTTTGTAGCCTGCCAGTAAACCCAAAGCAGAAGAAGAAGAAGTGACGTCTGCGGCTTCATTTGCCTAATCCACCCCCAGGGACTTATTCCGGTGTGAACGCGATCTGTACTTAGTTCATGCGAACTAAAGAGTTCGCATGAACTAAGTTCGCATGAACCTTTGTGGGAAAAGTACTGCGGTGTGAATGCGCCTAATGACTTCATCTTAAAGCACCATCCCCATTTTAGAGGAATCAGTGAGTGAGTTTTTTTCTGCCAACACTGTTATGATACTTGATGCAAGGAGTTAACAGGTTTGCATTTGCTGTCAATGAAGGACAGCAAACTCAATGTTATTTTTTATTTATTTTTTCAGGTTGGAAAAAATAACAAAGCAGCTCACATATTTTTAGAAGTGTAGCCAAACTAATGTATTGTATCACATGCCAAATGAGGGTAGAATTTTACCAGGGAGTCTTACCATTAGCTAACCCCAGCACCAGAACTACTAATACTACTACTACTTATTCTACTACTACTACTATTACTACTACTACTACTACTACTACTACTACTACTACTACTACTACTCACAAACTGTCAAAACTGTCAAGGTAACTCATCTCTGCTGGAGTAGATTAACCTGACTATTTACTATTCTGGGGAGCTCACAACAGTCTGGCATATAAGGAACCTGTGGCTGCGGGGGGCTGCTGCCGAACTGCAGGGGTCCATTAGCCATGGAGGAATCTTGGTGGCCATGCAGGGACTCATTTCACCCGGTACTCACAGCCAAGTGGCGGCCCTCTCTCGGCTCCCCAGCATCAGATAAACAACCCCACCTAAAAATTTTTTTTTCCTATCTTAATTTGAACTGCATCTGTTAATGTAGCTTTAATCACGCAGACACATCTGTGTTCAACGTTGCCAAGGCAACAGGTGTCACATTTGATTAGCTAGCCTTAGCATTGTTCAGTCTACATGTTAATTGACAATGAGCAATACAATGGCAATAGTCCTACGACATCTCTAAACAAAAACAACCAACATCTATGCTATCAAAGATGAACAAAAACATATACAGAATATTAAAAAAACAGACAATATGTAATTAGTGTGAATGCTGTTTACAGCATTCCACTATAGTTCTTCAAATCTTTATTCTTATTTCAGCCAATACTTTGGCTCTCCATAACTTCAGCATACTTTCAGCTACAGAAACCATTAAAATATCAAACTATTCAGCCTGTTTAGCAATCGGTGGGAAACTTTCAACTTTTCAAAATATTTCATACTTTTTGAAATATTCAGCTTTTTAAACTATTTTCTTAACACGGAAGTCAATGGGAGGAACCTTAAAATCCTCTTTTAACTACACCTTGGGCCAAATGCTTCTCCTTCCCCATACTTTCAGCTAGAGACTTCATTCCAACTTTAAAATGATCACAAGACCTTCAGCTATAAAACTCGTTCTTCAGATCTTTCATATATTTTACACTTTTTGAGATATTTAACTTAGTTTGGAGCTTGGTAAAGAGGCTTTCTTCAGATTTTAACATTAGTGTGTATTGAGCAGCTCGTTAAGTCTAGAGTGCTCTCAAAACAGAGTGGAGGACGGCTTGAAATTCGCCCAACATTTTTTTTAAACCTGCCATAATTCCCAAACTCTACACTCCTGAGACATACTTTTTCATGAAAAAGGTAGGAAAACCTCTCCTAGGTTGGAAAATAAAAAATAATTAAGAAAATATATTAACGAAAATGCCTCTTGAGGGCATGAAGAGACAAAAACTTTAATTCCACCCTGCTCCCAATAGACTCCCATGTAAACAATCCGGATCTTTCTTCAGAACAGAGAGAAGTAAACTTTAAACAAACTGCTCCCATTTCCACATTTTACACACAAAACCCAAAAAAACAACATATATCAGTTCATTGGGGTTCCCTGATGCTCACGGTCTGTTCATCTTTTGATAGGAGCCATAGTATTTGAACAGGTGGCAAAATGATCAGATATAATCCTCAATGCATTCTTAATGGGACTCAGTGCTGCAGCTGGTAACCATGGTGTTGCTGGGCAGATTGAAACCTTTGATCTCTGGGCTCACACAGGTGTTATGATTATGTGTTATGATTAGGTGCTCAGCACAGAAACAAACACTGACAAACATACTGGACTTTAACAGACTGTCTCAGCCTATTCTTTTCTGTCTGATGGAGACTTCATACTGACTTCAACATGTTCCACATAGTTTATACATTATTGGTGACGTATGGTTTTAGTCGAAAAGTTTGCAGTCAAATTATTCTGCTGCTTTCCCAAGCCTTTTTACTTTCTTTTCTCTTTTAATACTCATTCATTCACTACTACTTACATCTGATATGTAACTCCTTCAGCCTATTTTCAGCTGCAGAAACCATTCAACTATTACATTATTCAACTATTTCAGGACATCAAGGCTATACATTTTGTTGTTTATACCTTTTTTTAAACCTTTTCTTTTAAATATTAAGCTTCTTCACTATTTTTCCTACTCTTCCAGTTTAACATTTCACTTTCAAGTTTTCAACGTGTTGGAGCTGTAACAATTTTATTCAAATCATTTCACTTTTCTGCATTTCTCCACTAAGTTCAGCAACACACTTACTTGGTTTTTGTAGCTAAAAGCAGCTACCATCATTTCACTTTTCAACCAATACTTTGGCTCTCAATAACTTCAGCATACTTTCAGCTACAGAAACCATTCAAATATCAAACTATTCAGCCTGTTCAGCACATGATGGGAAACTTTCAACTTTTTCAAAATATTTTATACTTTTAGAAATATTCAGCTTTTCAAACTCTTTTTTTAAACATGTAACTCAATGTAACCTTCAAATCCTCTTATAACTACACCGTGTGCCAAATGCTACTCCTTCCACATACGTTCAGCTAGAGACTTCATTCCAACTTTAAAATGATCACAAGACATTCAGCTATAAAACTTATTATTCTGAATGTTCATATCTTTTATGCTTTCTGGGATATTTAACTTAGTTTGGAGCTTGGTAAAGAGGCTTTCTTCAGATTTTAACATTAGTGTGTATTGCGCAGCTCGTTAAGGCTAGAGTGCGTGATGTCACAGCTAGAGTGGGGGACAGCTTGAAATTTGCCTTCATATTTTGTTTAAAACTTGCCATAATTCCCAAACCCTAAACTCCTGAGACATAATTTTTCATGAAAAACGTAGGAAAACCTCTCCTAGGTTGGAAAATTAAAAAAATTAACCAAAAATAATTAAACAAAATGCCTCTTGAGGGTATGAAGTGACAAAAACGTTCAACATGTCTCCATTAAAGGTCCCATGTCATGGCCATTTCCACTGATCATAATTCCATTGTTGAGGTCTACTAGAATAGATTCATACTGTGCAATTTTCGAAACTCACATTGGTTTTGCATACAGCATCTCTGTAAAGTATGTGTATTCAGCAGTATTCACTCTCCCCACTAAACGGCTCGTTGCAGCTCTTTTGTCAAAAAGTGCTCAAACTTCACATGTGTGCTAACAGTCCAGCCGTGAAGACATCTAAGTGACTGTTTTGAGATTTCTTCAAATGCCGTTGCCATGGCAACACAATGCTCACTGTTCTGTCCTCATCAGGACATTGTTATTCATTTGTTGGATTTGTCTCCCCCTGCTGGTGGTAGTCGTAATGTGTAAAATATGTACCATGTGACCTAGTGCATAAGGAAGCTGCATGTGAACAGGACAGCCACATGTTTTTTTGGTGACCACAATCTGCCCTAATCCTTGACGTTCCGTGCCTTTGGTCGCATTATTGGTATGTACAATTGATATACATGTAGTGTTCTTTCATTTACAATGAATATGTTTATAGAGAATAGTTTTGAGATGATAGTTAGTGTGTGTTGTAAATTCCTCTGTAGAACTACCGTTAGCCACGGCCATCATTTTGTGCTACAGCCACGTGTGTGTATGTTCTTTGGTGTTGATTCAACGTATAATGTGTGTAAATATTCTTCCGCATATTTATGTACTTCTTGTATTGTGTTTATTTCCTAGTTTCACCCTTTCTTCATGATTAAAAGCAATGAAACGACATCTACGGTCTCTAGTCCTTGATGGTGGAAGGTGTTTAGCTGGCAGTCAAAGTGCACAAGAGATATGTGCACGTACGACGACACACTCACCATGAAATACGGTTTTCTCATAACTTCAGTGAAAATACTCCAAACGCCCCAAAACTTCACAGGTTTGTTAATGATGCAGCCATCAACACATCTAAGCGTATCATGGGGTTTCATCAAATGCCGTTGCCATGGTGACAGATCACTCGCCATTAAGTTAGTTCAAAAGTTTCCAGTTAAAATATTCTGATGCTTTTTACTTTATTTTCTCTTCTTAATACACATTAATTCACTACTACTTACATTTAATATCTAAGTCCTTCAGCCTACTTTCAGCTACAAAAACCATTCAACTATTACATTATTCAGCTATTTAAGGACATTGAGGCTTTACATTTTGCTACTTTCACTATTTTTCCTAATCTTCCAGTTTAACATTTCACTTTCAAGTTTTCAACAAAGTCATTGCAATGAATTTGAGCTGTAACAATTTTTATTCAAATCATTTCACTTTTCTGCAGTTCTCCGATAAGTTCAGCAACACACTTACTTTTTGTAGCTAAAAGCAGCTACAGAGACCATTCAACTAATACAATATTCAGCTAAATTCAGCAACAAATGTACACAGTTTACAGCATTCACACGCATTTTCAGCAGGAAATGCATTTTCTAGTTGTTTATGACCTTTCTGTTTTTTTGTATCACATAGCAATAAACTAGGAGGGATGACAAAGAAAGGGAAGGGAGGGAAAGAAAAGCAAACCACATAATTATTTTTACGATGGTGAAAGCAAATATACCATCCATGGTAATTTAATCAGCCGAATATGAAAATAGTCTCATTGTGATGGAGGCGGCAGTCTTCCATTAGTAAGATCTTAAACATCTGCAAGGAGCCATGTGAAGAGTCTATATTGTCTGGGAATTGTTTTATATCCAGCTCTGTCTCTGACCATTTCCCTTCCTCCTCTATCCATCTAATTCTCTCACTATCTCTGTGTATTGTGTCTCCTACACACCGCCCCCCCCCCCAGCCCCAGCCCCAGCCCCAGCTCTCCTGCCACCTCCCTCTCTCCCTGCATCCATCTCCATCTCGGTCCCCCCTCTCCGATCAGATTAGCTTTAGCTCGGTCATTCTGCCTCCTGTCTAATTGCCTGCCGACGGCTGATTGGCATGTGAATCCCATCATTGTGAAAGCAGCCTAAATATTAATGTTGTGTATAGGTGTGGGCATGTTGCTTTCTCCTCGTCAAATGCTCCCTATCATTAGGCAGAATAATTGCAGGTCATTCCTTTTTTTTTGTAAACACTCTCTTGTCCGTTGATATCCAAAACACCACATGTATTCATTTGAAAAGAGTCATTCTGAGTGCGGCTGTCATTTGCATTTACCCACCACTGTAAATGTTGGTTCCAGCAGAGATAATTGGAGCTCTGTAACATGTACATGTTGTTCAAAGAGAGGTAATATCTATTTCCATCTGTCAGTATCAGTTACACAATCTGAATTCATACAAATGCCCTCCTCTGCTAAACATCTGCAGCAGGCTGGAGGAGTGCTGAGTGCTGACGGACTGCTACTGATACACCAAGTCCTCACCAAGTAAAAAGCAATGAAAAACATTTTTCTTTACATTTTCTATTTCCTTGCAGCAATAATAACAACAATCAATCTTTTGTTTAAAACAGGATCCCACCATTTTTGTAACATAGTCCTCTACCAAACGGTTGGGATGTTGCTAAACACTCAAAGAGCATTCTTAAGAAACTGCATAGATTTTTATGCATTCAACTGAAAAAATATATATTTATATGCATACATGACTGGTTACAGTCTTCAGTCTATGAACATTACTATGTATAAACCAAGCGGCAAACTGTGGGGTAGAGCCGTGAAGCCAATACGGAAGTGCCACACACTGCAGTTCATATATTGGCCGATAGGCGATGGCTGCAGAAAGTAGCACTCTCCATAGACCCCCATGTTAAAATGCCCAACTTTACAGCAGAAAAAAACATGTTTCTACCCCTGGCTCCATACATTTTTATTATCGATATAGTTAGATTCCACCTTCATGATTATGGATCTGTGAGTGAATTGTTTTCTCACGCGACCCTTTTATTTATATTAGGTCTTAAAGTTTGTGCACACATTAGGGCGTGGTCACGTTGATTGACAGATACGTGCCTCACTGTCAGCTAACAGCAACTTGTCCACTCTGCTAGGCTACAACCATAGAGGCTACAACGTTAGTTAGTTGTAGTTACTGTACTTGACCCTTTAGCTGTGTTCGTGGTGATCGTGCCTGTTAGGGAATATTGTTACAAATACCAGATAATTAAAATGTCGTGCTGTGCGCTTGAATGTACGAACAGAACTTCCAAGAAGTCTACTTTCAGCTTTTTTCGGTGAGTAAAATGATAATATTATACATGTTAACCCCGTTAGCAGGTGTTTGTGTGCTTGTTAGCTTAGCTTGTTATGTAGCTTATTAGTCAGCTAAGGACGTAATCCTTTATACATATATACAGTTTAGTTTATGATTCAGCCTTGGGTAAGACTTTTATACTATATGGCTATGACGCCCATAATGCTAAACGGGAGCAAATGTGAAAAGGGGACCCAATTATCCCAGTGGGGCCGCCGGAGTCCACGCCGCCTAAGCTAATGGGGCTGCAGGGGGCTAGCTCGCTAGCGCGTCCCGGCGGCCGTAGCTAGCCCCCTGGGGCTCCGTTAGCTTCGGCCAGCGGCGAAGTCCGGCGTTATAACTGCAGATCAAGGAATGCATCGAAACGCGGACTTGGTTCGCCTGTAGGCCGCTGTAGTATTAGCTAAATAAATGATGTTGAGCAAGGTTTATTAAGCTGAACACCGCCACAATTATTCTGCTTTGTATCGGTACTTATTTTATTAACGTGTGAATGACAAGCATTAAGAATAATACCAAATAGCTAATTATCTTGCAGATTGTCTCGTTTGATTATGAATGTAACGTTTATATAGTGGAACTACACTGTTTTATCAAAAACCAAAGTGCCACGCAGTGACTTGGTATGCATGTATTTCAGCAGGAAATGTGCAACCTAGATTTTGATTTGGAACGAGGAGCGGTGACTGCAAGCTGGGTTGTTAGCATAGACTGTGTTGTTAGCATAGGTTGTTAGCTTAATACTGAGAGCATGTTAGCTTAGCTTCTTAGCCTGAGCTAGGTCTGGAACGTCACGCTCGTTGGCAGCAGGTCCCGCCCTGTCCCGCCTCGGCTCCGCCTCAGCTCCGCCTCTTTGCCCTTATTTGGAGCAGGCTGGAGAAGGCGGGAGTTAGACTCTGACGTCACTGTCAAGCCGTTAGTAGCCGACTCCGCCTACTCTGCAGAATCCTATGGGTGACGTCACGGACCCTACGTCCATTTATATATACAGTCTATGGCAGGGGTCGGCAACCTTTTTGATATGAAGTGCCATTTAAAAAAAAAAAATGTATCAGCGTGCAAACGATCGAAAATTATCAACGGCGGGGGGGGGGTAGGGGGGTGGGGGTTTGAGTGTGTGGACCTGTCAGCGCAATTTACATGATGCCGAATTTAACTAACACATTTAAATAATTGGTTTAAACGGCATAATAATAAGGACGATCGTCCGTTCTGTGATTCTCCAGAGCACACTATGATATTAAAATCATGCAGAGTGAGATGAGATCGCTGTCCCTTTAAGAGAGAGAGAGGGGTGTGGCTGTGCATGTGTGTTTGTGGATGGTAGAGCGACAGTGAGAGAACCTATGGAGGGAATGTGTGTATGTTTCTGGAAGTGAAACGAGGAAGCAGAGAAACAGAGGTCTGTGATGTATTTTGTGAAACAGAAGAACAGCTAAATAAATGCAACGGCCTCCCAAGAAGAGCTCGCCTCTCTCCAGTCATTGAAGCTAAAGTGGGTATTGAACCTGAAGCTTGTTGCTTCTGCCCTCCTCGACTACGGCCTGGGAGCCGACAGGAAAGTACAACACACAGATGGCCAGTCCGCCCCTTTGTAGCATATTATTTCGATGAGAGATGAGCAGATCGCCACTGGGCTTTCAACTAAATACACAGCCACGCAACAACTGCGGCATGTGTACAGCTCCTTATGGGTAGGCTACTGCAATTAGTGAAGTGCTTTCCTCTGTGGTGAAACGATCAGCACCACGGAGGAAAGCGGCAGAAAGTCACCTGGAGTTAAAGAGAGCGGGGCTGCGCTGCGTGCATGGCTTCCTCTCTGCGGGTAACGGGGAGACGCGCTCTGGCGGCGGCCTCGTTCAGGATCCGAAAATACAATTTAAATATTTTTGCACACTTATTCCACTTATTCCTAGTGTGCCACTGGTTACGGTGCCGTGTGCCAATGCTGGCACGCGTGCCAGGGGTTGCCGACCACTGGTCTATGGTATAAAACTGAAAATGTAAACATATACGTTTCAAAATGTCATAAATGTTTTAAATGTATAGCATTACTACTCTTACCACTAAATGATGAACAACTGTTCGGTCAAGCATGTTTTTAGATAGTAAAAAAATAATACTCCTAAAGTGATTACATAAAAAAATTATGATATAACATTAAATATGTCAAAGTAACAACAATAAAGTTTTATCATTTTATAGAAAATAGTCAATTGTAATTACTAAAGTTTAGCTTTACCATACATTAAAGCGTCAAATCATGCTTGTTTAAAAAAACAGGCATGATTCTTTTTTTGTATACAGTTACACAATTATGATCAGCAATTATTCATACAATATATTATGTTGAAAAATTGCTTACATTTTAAAATCCCATCAAACAGTGGCCTCATGTCAGGAGTGATTTTGTTGTTGCTAACTTCCTGTAAACAGGCTAACTTGCTATCTGTGCTATTGAAAAACACAGTGACATCTAGTGGACTCTTTTAGCATAACATGCGTCAACCGAGTGGTTGAGAGTGCTGACAGGTGGAATTCTTCAATAAGATGTAGTGACTCAAAGTGTGCTCTACCATATGTTTACACAGAAGGTTAAAGGGAACAAGATAGCAACTATTAGGCAGCAGTAATATAAACAGATAGCCGAGATGAAGTGGCTCTTATGAAGTCCAAATTTTAAAGAATGGCTCATGAAGCAGCGAGAGCTCGGCAGGGTTTCGGCTGCAGGTCAGCCCAGATTTTGCTTTGGGGAGCAATCTGGCTTATTGCCTGCACTCACACACTTTCACACACTTGACATCACAACACTGCCTTTGTATTGAGAAGGGAGGAAGTTAATACAATTATACTCAGGGGGGGGGTTGCTTTTGTCCTGCATGTGCGGGGCTGTTTCCCTCTTCTGAAGCACGTTAACTAAGAGCTTTGTTTACTGCTCCATCATGTCTCGGTGGCTCTTGACAATGAGAGTTTTAATTAAAGTGACTGCAATTAAAATAACATTAATTCCATCAGCAGTCAGCAGATGCATATGAGTTTTTAGATGCAGACTGCTGTGAGGAAAGGAACAGTTTTCAGGGGCAAAGAGAGTTATGTCTAACTGGTTGAAAGTCAGAGGTTGCTGTTTGTCCGTGGAGTCAGCATGCCTCTGAATGCCCGGCTGAGCGAGGACAAGATGACAGTCGGGAAGCTAATCCTCTGCTATAATTTGGTCGGCTGTCTCTGAACCTCCACATTATCGTCCTCTGCATGCGGCTGATGATTTAAAAGCCTCAGCCCACTTTTGACAGGTGAATACAAGCCCGAAACTTAACAGGCAAACATTATGGACTGGCTCTGTGTTTCGGCCTCCAGTTTGTATTTCTTGTATACAGATGGTGTGCAGAATATGTATTTTGAGATAAGGGAGCTGACAGGCTAAGCAGCTAAAGGCACAGAGCTGAAACATGCACACAAGTTAGAGAGATGCTGGATGGCTTTATTTGCCGGTTTCTTGTTGGTACATAGACAACAACAGATATCTTCATCTAATATGTTCCCTTAAGTATGCTGTTGCTACACCTGCTTGGCACCAGACAGGAATTGTTTATCTAGTCAAACTAATAAATAAACATGTCACAGAAGCAAACAAGGAATAATTAATTCCCAAAAGTAATAGCTCTGCACTCTACATATGAGATATTTCCTCGGAATGCTGTTAAAGGTTCCTTGAACCAACCCTGTCTCCTACAAATTACGTTCCCACAGAACTAAACTGCATTCTCAATTACGTTTAGTAAGAAAAGTATTTTCTCCCACGTTACGTCTATTATGAACGTATCTTAAATACGTTTATTTTCAACATATCTTTGCCATTTATTGTCTTGCTTAATGATAATAGTCATTTATAAATATAATTTTAGAGCACACATTTGAAATCAATAGGCAAGGCTGTAATTTCGCCAGCTGTTACTCTCATGAGCGAGGCAGAAAATAATAGTTTGAACATGCCAAAAAGCTGCTGTGTCGTTTATTGCACCTCAAACATTAAAACAAATCCAGAGTTACGTGTTTCTGTACTTCCTCTAAGAACAAAGGACAGTAACAGAAGATCTCTGTGGCTTCAGGCTTGATCGCTGTTCAAATGACAGCATTGGTTTCCACAAAAGTGGGCGGGGCTGTAAAGTGACGTAGATTTTACTCTCATCTATTATTCAAAACCATTCTATTTATTCTAACGTAAATTACATGCCAGTGTTTTATCTTTTTATTTATTTGTTTTTATTTTAAATCGTATAATGTTGGACTTTTTTTTCCGTCTGGGAGGAAAAGAAATGAGGCTCAGAGCCTCAAAATACTGAAATCTTTTGTTCCTTCTAATTTGTCATTCTTTTCTAAATAACACACTGTTATTTACTCAACAATAACACACAATTATCCTTGTTTTTATTTATTCGTTTAATTCTATAATCTTGGGCTTTTTAGCCATAAATAAAGTCACCGGAAACAGACGTAGGCCTATAAGGGACATTTCGAGCGATACACACCACAAACCCACTGAACAGATTACCCAAGATCCTCAGCTTGAAGCTCGTTGATTGGATGTTTTAGCCGCAATGCATGTTGGGATATGATGTTAATGCGATATGATATCCGAAAACATTTAAAAAATATATAATAATACTTTATTCCGAGTGTTCTTGCTTTTCTCTTTGGAAGTCATCACATAACGGCATTGTAATACACGGTTCGGCTGCATTACATATTACACATCTGCCGTAGTTCTTTATTTATAGAGCCCTGATGAGAAGACTTCTAGACAAACAGGAAGAGATGCATCTTGCATTTGTTTTCACAAAATACGTCTCCTTGCAGTATCAATAGTAATTCGGCTGACTTTTATATTTGATCCAATTGGTAGATAGGTTATATTTACATCATAACGGTGCACAGCTGATAGAAAAGGACTTGCAGTTTTTAAAGATATTACTGATTTTCTTTGAATATAAGAATGTAAATACTGAGTTGAGAGAATAGTCAGGGGATTTGGGTGATGGGAGACACATCTATGGAATCACAATGTCAATAGCTGACCATTAAATGACAGGTATGCCTTTCTGTCTGTGATGTTTTACAAATCAGATATTAATGTGTAGAAGTAAAGCATGAGAAATAGTATAGCAATATCCTGTAAAATTATATAAAAACATGAATAAAACTACACATCTTCAGATGTTATACATACATAAGTGTCCTACACTAATAATACAAAGTAACTATTAGTATGCTGTGTGTACCTTGTGTTCACCGCCTAGTGGTTAAAGCACGTTATTGGATTATTTTTGTTGAATAATGTTTTTGTTGAATAATGTTATTTCATGAAAAACATATTAAGAGTACATACTTTCATAGGGGGAACGTAGAAGGTCAATGATAGAAATATAGAATATAAAAAATCGAGAAGATACTAGTGATAAAACAGTTTAGTGCAGGATGTACAAAGATATTAATGAGGATGTGCAAAACAGACAAACTAATTAACCTTTATTAACACATTAAAGAATACTTTAGGTTAAGGTCTTCTTTCAAATAAGAAAAAAGATTTGGGGGTATCTATCTACAGATAAATATTAAGCCTGACAAAGTACTTAACGTCTAATATATTGCTTTCCTGCAATGTCAACTATGAAGCACTTATTTTAACTGATATTATACACATTAATTATACTCTTATGTATGTAGATAGAATAAGACATGTGCAGAATATGACAGTTTAATGGTGGAGGTATACACACATATTGATAAATGTCTTGTAATGCACTGTTGAGGAACCTGCGACCCAAGTTTTTCATTCATTGCATAACTACACCATAGTTGTGTATATGATATGTCAATAAACCTTAGAACATCTTGAAATCTTGAAAGGGATGTGCAAAATAGCCATTATATACAGTTTTTAATTAACTATTAGTAGAGAATAACGAGTAATGAATATACTTTATAGAGATCTACAGATAAATGTTTAGTCTTCTCAAGCACCAACTATCAAATATCTCTCCTGATTGTTGGCACTTGACAATCACCTTACCTGCATTTTACTCAGGTGTAACTCAAGTCTGCTTTAAGGGTTGTTTATATTTCACATCATTAATCAGAATCTGCAAAGTAACTAAAATAAATGTAGTGGAGTAAAAATACCAGGTTAACCTCTGAATTGTAGTGGAATTACAAAGTAACAATGAGCTGTCATGTGGGTATATATTAATGCTGCCCATTATGGATACAAGCGATTTTCACCCATTTAGTAATCACATGTTTTAAATGTGTACACACCAATGTGTTTACTATCCCCTAAACCTCCAGGGCTGTACACAGTTTAATACTGTCAACTTCTAATTTGGGGAAAAACAAAAACTACAAGTCCCAGTAGAGACGTGCCATAGAGAACATGTTGTGAAACACAATAGCCAGCATGTGTATTTCTGGGGGGCGTTCGAGTCCAGTTTTGAATAGTCTGCTGTGGTTTCGTTCCATTTCAAAGAGCTTGACGCTCGGCGTAACCTTGGCGCACTGCCACTCCAACATCCAATCCGAGAGCTTGAAGATTAATCACGGGGTTTGTCAACGGGACTGTAGTCCCAAACGATAGCTGGGGATTATGGGTAGTGTAGTGTCGGCCATCCTAAACTGATTTTTTTTTCGGATATCATATAGCATTACGAACACCACATCTGGCGTCACAGAGATCTTCTGTTACTGTCCTTTCTTCTTAGAGGAAGTACAGAAACACGTAACTCTGGATTTGTTTTAATGTTTGAGGTGCAATAAATGACACAGCAGCTTTTTGGCATGATACAACTATTATTTTCTGCCTCGCTCATGAGAGTAACAGCTGGCGAAATTACAGCCTCGCCTACTGATTTCAAATGTGTGCTCTAAAATGATATTTATAAATGGCTATTATCATTATTATATCAAGACAATAAATGGTAAAGATATGTAGAAAATAAACGTATTTGAGGTACGTTCATAACGACATAACGTGGGAGAAAATACGTTTCTAGCTAAACGTAATTGAGAATGCAGTTTAGTTCTGTGGGAATATAATTTTTAGGAGACAGGGTTGCTTGAACTGAATGGTATAAAATGACTTCCTACAGAGTTGAGGAATTGAAAGAATAACAAATGTCAAACATTTTATGCTAAAAGATTTCCATGACTTCAAAATTAGAATCCAAATGAACAAGCTTTTATTCTGGCTTCATCTAATTTGACCTTCAGTAATTGAAAAAATAAATAAATCATCTGCTAACATGATACACACATTTTAAAATGAGTTATTGGAAGCTGCCGGTAATGCAACCCATTTTCAAACGGATAATGAGGTGTCCATTCCACTTCTGCTCAGTAAATACATATAATAACTTCTGCTGTCATTTCCTTAGCCATAACTCATTTTTTCTTGCGGGAAAGTATGAGGTGTTTTAGTTTTATATATTCATGAAATATCTACATTTAAAAAAAGAATGTACTAAAAGATTACTATCACACAGAAAAAGCCGACATTCAGAATACACAAAGAAAATGATCATGGAAAATACAAAATTCAAACAGCGAGATAATTATTTTTGCTTGCACATGCAACATCACATCACATAACACATGCTTGCTACAGTAGGTCACAAATAATTGATCTCCTCGTTTAAAAAAAAAAAACTTTATTAAAAGTAATTATAGAAGGAAAAAATACAGGAGGGAATAAACAACATAATAGGGGAGAGTGTGGTAAGTAGAGCCAGTAGGTAAGTTGACCCACCCCCTTTATCTAGGGAACTGTGCACATGTGTTGTCCTGTGGCCATACATTCATGAAGCACCCATCATGTATATGTGGCTGTGATGGAGAGAAGCACATGGTAAAGTGGTAAATGGTTATTCTTCACAATAAACCATGACTGGCTTGTCAGAGAAAATGTTCCACATGTCAGGTATAATTACTGTTATGTCAAAGCAAATGTATCCAAGTCTGAACATATGTATTATACATGTTGGTTATTTAGCAAGGTGTAAAACCATCTGAATCATTTAGCTAAAGATTAGCAGGAATGACTTAACTAGACAAAAAAAAAGTGTCTGTTCCCCCTTGATTAACTAACCCCTGGGGCAAGTTAAGCAGTTTTTTTGAATTCATATTTCCATGGCCCGTTGTGATAGATGCATCCATTTTCATGTTGATTGACAGAAGACATCCTGAAGTAAAGGTTATTGTTGTTATTTGACTTCTTTCTATTTTCTCTTGCCTAGAGCAGGGGTTCCCAAACTTTTCAGCCCGCGACCCCCCAAAATACAGAGCCAGCGACGGGGTTGCTAGTGAATTAATCTTAATTTTTGGGAATATCTTTGGCAACACCTACCATTTTCAGGTTCATTGGTGGTAACTATCAATCCAACCAGTTATGTTTAAGGGTTCCTGCTTAATGCATTCATTGTCACATGGAATAAGATATGTTTTGGTGTAAGGCTTCAAACCTCATGTCAGGTCCTTTCCTCACTCCCAGTAAATGTGCCACACATATAGTCAGGCGTCTCGCTGTGATGGGAACCAGATATCTTCTTTTGTCCACCCAATATTTCCAAAGCCAGCAGGGATGCAAACATCAAATGGCACATATTCCAGTTTATTACCTCTGATGTGGCGGTGGCAGGAGGAACAATTCAAATCAGAATGTCTGTCCCTCAGAAGCTCTCTCTCTCCTAGCCAGGTTAGGGTTAGGCCCATGTAAGCCAATAATACTTTGGAAAATGCATATTTCATAGTTTTACGGTCTTAAAAGAGATGTTTGACTCCTGAGTATGCTGCTTCACGGCACCATGTCGGCTCATCAGATAGAAGCTCAAACAACGCGCCTGAGAGATCGCAGACCTTTATCCCTCCGCTGTGGATCAAGACAAAATGTTGTTTCCTGACAGACACCTTCTCATGCCGTCTGCTAGGCAGCTGCTGTGCTTTTCTTCTTCTTCTCCTATCTCCTAGACTGGAAGCTAAGTAGGCCGAGGCCTTGGGAAGTCCCTCAAGTTACTTGAAACTCGAAATCTTGCCATGTATATTTGTCTAGTCAGAATGTGTCTTTACTTCTGATATAAGACATAATAACTTAAAAAGAAACAATGCAGTGAGATATAGGGTCTGGTTTTTAGAGAATCCATTTTAAGTATATTATATATTATATTTTAAGTATAGGTCCCATGTCATGGCCATTTCTACTGATCATAATTCCATTGTTGAGGTCTACTAGAATACATTTACATTGTGCAATTTTCCAAACTCACATTGGTTTCTCAAACAGCATCTCTGTATAGTCTGTGTATTCACTCTCTGTCCTAAACGGCTTGTTGGAGCTCCTGCCCCCACCTCCCTGTGAGCCCAGTGTGCTCCGATTGGTCAGCTCGGCAACTCTGTTCTGATTAGTCAACCACCAGAGAGGCTCCGCCCATGTCTAACAGTGCTTTTTACGGCTCTGAGCGGAACTTGAGTTTTACAATGGCGTCGGTACAGCCGTATATGTTATACGCTAACTAACCAAACTGTACCTACAACTGTTGTTATTGAGGTGCACTTGTGGAAACTGCGCCATGATGCCTACTGAAGTGGAAAACGTCTGTTGCAAAGAAATTAGAAAGGTAGCCTAGCTGACAGTTACAACATTATGTAGCCAGCTAGCTGAAAACACCAACAGTAGCACACAACATTATATGCCAAGATATACACCATACATACCCCACACCCTGCAGAACCTCCATAACATGTACAGATTCAATTATAGACCTTTGAGGCGTAGAACGGAAGAAGAGTACGTTATTTGTACCTGTAATAAACTACTACTGTGTTTGATGAAAAATCATGGTTTGCTATAGATGAATGATATGTTATAGGAGCAAATAATTGAAACGCTACTAAGTATTTCCATCAAACTTTATTTTTAGAAGTGTACAAAATGAACATGTGTAAATATACATATATACACTGCAGTGTTGTCACGATACCAACATTTTGGTTTCGATACCGATACCAAGTCAAGAATTGCGATTCCGATTCTTTTTCGATACTTTTCTTAAAAAAAAGGGAAACAGTCTTAAATGTAATTATTGTGCTTTATTTCACACCAGAACCATAACCATAACACAAACTTTTAAACAATGAGAACATTAAATAAAATAAATAACAAGAATTTGTATTAAATAAAATTAATACATGTCTCACAGACAGGCCTCGTGGTGTCCGTAGGCTTGCCCTCACCATCAGAGATATAGCTAAAATACATCCAAATTTCGCTTCTGGCGTCTTTTCTGTCAACAAGCCGAGGCGCAGCGGCAGCTGCACTCCCACTTGCAGCCATGCTTCTCGTTTTTTCAGATTCTCTGGCAGCTAGCGCGTGCACGAGAGATGGGAGGCACTTGAGCGTGCTTGAGAGGGGCGGGACTGCAGGCACGGCTGCAGTGCAGGGAGAGGAAGCAGAGCGCACACGGCTCTTATTAAAACGGCGCTTTCTCATCGGAGTACTTTCCCCCGTCATTCTTAAAGTACCGATACTAATGAAACGGAGGAATAGTAACGTTTTTAACGGCAGGGTATCGTGGTACCTTTCAATCTTATACGGGTAGTCTGCTACGTTCGGTCATTCATTGTAGCTGGCATGAAAACAATGTTTTCCCAAGCATGTCTAGCTCTTGGTAGCCTTCTTGTTTAGCTCGGTAGCATACACGCTAGGAACGGTAGCTCGGTAGCATACACGCTAGGAACGCCAACTATAATGTAATTAAGTTTTGCGACTGACCGTACGGTAAATCACCCGGAGTATACTGTCTGAGTATTTAGTGTGTGAATGCAGACATTCTCCTGCTATGAGATACATGTAAGGCCATCTGCTGACATTGGAGTTGATATATGGAAACGCTAGCAACTTAGTTAGCACAGTTAGCACTGTGTCAATTGCTTAGCAGCCCGAAAAACGTTTACCCATTTAAACAGTCGTGGTAGATACTTTGTTTGTTTTAAACATCATAAATACACAAACAACAATGAATACTTACAGGTTGTGTACCCGAATCTCCCGCTTGTCCAAACAAAGTAGGAACAGCATCGTCCTTCAGTGTCCTAGGCTCTGCACATCCGGCATGAATCGCTGCAATGTTTGCGAAGCTTTGGTCCGTGAAATGCCGCGCACACAGTGCAATACAGGTTCGAACATCTGAAGGAACAGTGTTAACAAGAAATGTCAACCACTGACTTCGTCGTGGTTCTGCCCTCGGTAAGGCATACATTGAAGATTTCCCCTCACAAGACAGGAAGCAGACCCTCGTTGGCATGACTGGATACAGTTTTGAACTGAACCTGAGCTTCCAACAGTATATATGTTCGGCTGGCAGAACATATATATATTGAGAGTTTTGACTCTGCAGACCGTTTACATGCAGAAAAACCTTCATAACACGCAAGGGGATGGGTAATAACCGGAAAAGCATGACATGGAACCTTTAAGAAAATCAATTTCGATTGAAAAATCGCCATCTCCGAAAACAGAAAACTTTTGAGCATTTTCTGCTTATTATGTAACACAACATTTCCTGATTCTGTTAACATACAGTTCAAAGACGTTTTCCCAGCTAATTTCAAGATTTCATTCATCTAAATATCCTATCTTATTTCAAGAAATCTTACCAAGCTAATTTTCACTTGTTCTATTCTTTTTTTTTTTTTACTTATTACACTCAAACACACCTTGTTTTTCTTACACTTTAACTTGATTTTGGAGCAGCATTTTTTCCAGTGTGCGGTTCAGTCTAACTTGCTTTGCGTGTAAAACTGTACGCAGGTTGGTTTTTTGGCAGAGATTCTACCTACCACGGAGTTAAATAATGAATCACTTGCTGATGTTTGGAAATAAATTATTAAAAGGCTGAACCCCTCAACAATACCTTGTGTGTGTGTGTGTAATGTTCAACTGCTGATATACTCAATTTGTAAGTGATCTTTGTTTACACTCTCATAGTTTGTATTAACATTCAATTTTGCATTAATGAATATGAATGTGGTCGACCGAGTGTTGCTTGACTCACGGAGGCTTTCATTAGCGGCTGCTGTCACAGAGCAATGAGAGGGGGGGGGGGCTCCGGGGGCTCATTCTGCTCTGTGTGTGGAGCCTTCAAATAAAGATTGCACACTTTATATATTCATTTTTAACACTTTCTATTAGTGTGGAGAATTATACTTATCAAAATAAGAACATGTATAGTCTATGACTAAAAGGAATGAGGAAATGAAAGCTTTAAAAAAGCATGTACCCCATGTCGTGTTCAGTTGTTGGAGATCAGGGCTGTTATGTTTAAAGTTATTTATTATAAGTAAGTTAAATAAATCCTTTAATGCATTACATGTCACTTGTTAGATGCTTTTATCCAAAGTGACTTACTCAATACTGAGGACAATCCCCACAGGAGCAATTTTAGGTGAAGTGTCTCAGGGACACAACGACATGCTGACTGCAGTGGGGTTTGAACCTGTGACCCCCTGATCCGCACACGTACAACCCACTGCACCACACGCCTCCCTAATGCAACTGTAACAAGTATTTTTACAATTGAATCTCAACCATATATTTTCCTGATTTTAAACCAAAGCTTAACCATACTTTGACCGTAATTAAGCACAGTGGGAACGAATGGGTTATACCAAAAAAACTATAATGTGCGATTCAACAAGACTGAAAACTTAAATAGCTATTTTAAAAGCCATGTTATAATAAGGTTACCAGTTATAGATACACTGTCGAAAAAAACAGAAAAAAATGCTGTAAAAAATTGCTGATTCATGTCCCAATCACAACTGAACAAGCCAATACAAACAAATAAACTAAAATAATATCTCACTGTAGAGTGAAAGCTACCTGGCTTAGAGCCTGTTTATGAATAGGGGAAGCTGCTGTCCCACATCTGCAGTGAAAACCAAAGCTGCCGTTGTGATAATGATGTAAGGATATGCAGACAAAACGCAGATAACATATTTGTCTTTTTTAAATCATTAAATGTAAGCCTATATTATTTCACTGCTGCAAAATCAGTATTGTATTTCTCAGCGCTAACTTAAAATATCTGACTTCTGAATTCATATTTATGATAGGGATTGTCTCCACATGGATGTAAACATGTCAGCTAATCGTGCTAACAGCGTTAGCCCGAGGGTTGCTGCTACTTTTCTGTGACATGGCTGTATATTTAAAACGCTGCTTATATTATTTATATGATTGTATTTGTATGTTATGGTGCTGTCTGGTTTAGAGCATTTATGGTCCACAAAAAATGATGTTTATACAATTTGTATCCTTTTCTAATGCTGCCTCTCAATCCAAACAAAAGATGCTGCAGCCTTCACTGCTTAACAAAAGAGTGATAAGCACAAAACATTTTCTCAGAAAAAGGAAGGAGTGAGCTTTGTGCGTAAACTGTGACAACATGGAGCTATTTAATAGTAAAAGATTCTCAAAATGTTAATCTTATATTTTTAGGAGGAGGGTTTTTAATTGATAGAAACGACTATTCGTGTTCCAATCAGGCTTGGCTTCTTCTGCACGCCTTTCATTGGTTTACTCATTTAGCTTTGCCTTTTAACTGCACTATCCCCTTTGTGCTGTAACAATGTAAATGTTCCCGCTGTGGGAGGAATAAAGGATTTCTTATTTCTACTTGAATGAACCTCTCTGGGGTGCTGCAGGTTCATCAGCACTTCACCTGAAGACACAGCAGTTATTGGTAGAACAGTAAATCAACAGCACTGGGAGCAGATACTCAGCCATGCATGATGTATTTGCTCCCAGACAGAAAACAACTACCCAGTCCTCCAAACCAAAGAATGCCTTCCCCCAGAACACAACTATTTTTAGCCGTTTCCCCCTACAGTGAAAGCAACATGCTAATCTTCAGCCAGCATCTCTTTGAAGTTTAAAAGGATACTTGAGGTGGATTATTTATGACCACATAGCTGTGGTCTTAAATCCTGTTAAGTCTACCAACAACCATAACTGTAATGTAGAGCTGGAACAAACAGATGAGAACCAGGTATGCTAACTTTGAAAAGCTCTCATCGTGTTGCTTCCCACACCTCCCTTCCTCTCAGTGTCTCTGCTAATGACAAGAGAGGGGGAAATGAGGTGTCGTTATTTGATGTCCACAGCTTGTTAATGATATGCTTGGCCTTTGCTGCAGTGACACAGCATTCAGCACCGCCGATTGATATGGTAATGAATTATATGTTTTTGCTCACATGCATATTTTCGTTTCAAAGGGGCAACAACAAATGCATGAGACGAGCACAACATTTGAAAATAGGTCATTGCTGCTAAATGTTGATAGTGCTACTTTGCCCCCCAGTGGCAATCAGACTCAGTGCAGACAAGGAGCAATTCATTATCATACGCTTCAGGCTGTTGACTTTTTTCCACAGCGCAGCAGGGATATAGATATGCTGAATATATGCACTTTTAAAATATGTGGGTTTAGTTTTCTACACGCATTTCAATGAAGTGCTGAAAGATTGTGCCCTGCATCTGTTTTTGAATAAAGTCTTGGAGATGTAATTGCAGGCTGAAGAAGAAGAATTATATTTCGTTCCATCTCACATCTTGTTTGTGCACCAGTGAATCATTTCAAACTGCTGTGATGGATGACTCATATGTTAAATTCCATTGGTAACACTTCTCAGAAGCTCCAGTGAAACCACATTTGTTTCCATTTAATGTGTCAAAATAAAAATATGTATTTGATATCACAACCTCACGGGTTAAAAGGCTTTGTTCAAGCCTAAGAAAACTGATTTATGTCTCATGATGCTTTGATTGCTTATTTACCACCCACATATAACATCAGGCTGGTATATATGAATATCAATCACATCCTGGGATGCAGAACATTGTGATTTATCCTCTCACTCTGCATAAAATTCAATAGGCTTTCTTTCAGTAACAATAGGAACTGATTACATGTGTTTTCAAATGATGAACCTGCACAAAAAAAAACTGAACCGTTGACTTTAATTAAATGTATTATGTCAACAGATTCCACATAACTGTATTAGGTTAGTTTAAAGCAATAATATTAGGTTTAACCTATTTAAACTCAATATTATGCTTTCAACTAACCTAATACAGTTATGTGTAATTTGTTGACATAATAAACGTAATTAAAGTAAATGTTTCAGTTTTTTCAGGTTGTCTATGTGAAGCAGCAAAGACTAAAGAACTATGATGTTAAACAAATGATGGAATCTGCTAACACACACTTTATAATTCATGCAGGTGTTTGGAGTCATTTCCCTTGAACTGTGCTTCACTTAGTTTCTACTATACTCACCTTATACTATCATCCATATATCATTATGTGTTCATTATGAGGTGCATGAGAAGAACCACCCTCTGAGATATGCAGGGCCTTGTGTTCTTTGATGAATATATGAACGCTGAATCATTGGAGGGATCTTGCTGTGTTCAAACACGCAGTGATGTATTATAGAAATCAGCAGCCGTGCTCATTTATATAATGTGACGAGCAACTTGGCCTCAGTGCCGTTATGAAAGCTGATCTGTATCTGCTCCCCTATTGTACCGACTGTCACGCTGATCCTCTGTGTGATCTACACAGGGGAGGAAGGCGAGGAAGGAAACAAGTCTTGCAAGCCAGCTCATGCTCACACACACACACATTCTCTCTGTCCGTCTCATTACTTCCTCACACGGTTTCTCGCTTGTGCATGTATCTGTCCACACACGCTGCATGGGCTCCATTGTTCCATCAGGGACACACAGCCTGCAGCACACAGCTCCACAGTGACATGTGTACTGTATGGCAGCTATCCCAGGGCCGTGAGATCATGTGGGGATTGGCGTCGGCTTCGTGCACACACTCAAGGCTACATACATTTGACATAGTAAATGCACAATCTTTATTTGCTGGGAACTCTTTAGGCTCATAACATCTTTTTAACAACAATCAGCACAGTGTGTTAGCACATTGTTAGCATCTCTTTAAAGGTTTTCACAACTAAAATGATGGGCAATCATTTCCAGAATAGAAAAAAACACCGTCCCAACACAAAATATATCTGGTTAAATATAACTAGCACTAATATGTTCATTGGCAACGTGAGTGTAAATGCACGGTTAGGGTGTGTACTGAGTTTGAGCATCAGCTACCAGGCATTCCTCCTTCTGTTCTGATATTTTGAGCTATCTATATTTAAACATAATGCTCAACGTGATCATTTGCATCCTATCAGTTTCCAGCTGAACTGCCAGGATGGTTTCTGTCCTGTCTTAACTGCATCATCTCAGTTTCCCCAGCAGTTTCTGAAAACTTCTGTATCATGGGTAGTTTTTTTCTGACAGTATGTGTCACCCCTGAACTAATCGTGTATCTACTGTAGATGGGTTTTGTAACTAAAAGGTTGTTTAACAATGTTGCGTGTCACAGTCTGAACTTTAATCAGTCTAAGAACTAACCCTAGTATCGTGTTCAGGTTTGCTATTGTGCGTTTTTACACAAACATTGTATTTATAAGGCCAATATTTATTAGGACAAATTGTATAAGAATAAGTCATGTATATTTATTTACTCATAACCTACACAAAGATATTTGATAGCGACACCATAAATGTTTCATAGATATGCACTGAGTAGAGCAGTGGAAAAACAATGTAATGGTGACACTGTTTCTAAATGTAAATATTCTACACTATAGCTCAACTATCACTGTGTTCCCCTCCCTGCTTCACCAGATTAGTCACAACAACCTGTGACTTCCATTCCTATGGCAAAAATAACTTAAAGGTCCCCTATTATACTGTTTTCCATCAATATATTATAGGTCTCAGATATATACAGAGCCTATCTCTGATTGGCTGAAACACCAAACAGATCATTGCAGCATCCCATAATCCCCTCTGTTTCAGCCCTGTTTCCAAAGTGCTGATTCCCTGTCTGTCACTTTAGATGAAAATAAGGAGCCCCTCCCCACGCCCCTCTGAGAGAGATTTGGTTACAAAGAACACAATGGCGCTCTAGGAGGAGATTCAGGTGATAAGGTGGGGGGGGGGGGGGGGGGGGGGGGGTTACCTTGGTTGCTGATTGGCTAATGGTTGCACAAGCCAAAAAATCGTTATGACATCACAAAGTGGCCAAAATCTGATCAGCTGATTTTCAGACAGGTTTTTATATACATGGATCAAGGCAAGGCAAGGCAAGTGTATTTATATAGCACATTTCAACACAAGGCAATTCAAAGTGCTTTACAAAGATGACAGACATTAATAGCATTTAAGAAACATATTATGAAATGATATTTAAAAACACTCATTTAAAAGTAATGATATAAAATGACATTTAAAAACACTAATTTAAAAGCAAAGATACATGAATCACAGTTACAGTGCAGTGTGAGATACACACATCTAAACGAACCACTCTTTGGAAAATTATAATCTGACCCCATGGTACCTTTTAGTTTTCGCCGAAACTATTCCTCTTTTTTATTTTTAAATGCACATAGTTAAGTTTACCTTGTCTTTCTAGGACTTTTTTGGTATCCTCCGTGAACCAGGATCTTGAAACCAAAACTAATTTCTGTACCCCTACCTTTTTAGCTTTCGCCGAAACTATTCCTCTTTTCTTTAAATGCACATTAGTTAAGTTTAAGTTGTCTTTTCTATGACTTTTTTGGTGTCCTCCGAACCAGGGTCTTCTAACCAAAACGGCACACGTAGGGGACTTTAACCACCTATGAGGGAACTTTAACTGTTCAAAAGCAGTTTGGAATCAAGAAGTGCATGCTGCAGCGTGATAAAATCAGATTTTAAATTGGAAACGGCCATATCCAGAGTATACAATAGTGTCATCAGCATACATACTGTATGATAGGTAGAAAATGGCATCTGATTACAAATATTGTTTACATATAATAAAAAGAGTAAAGGCCCCAAAATAGAGCCCTGTGGAACTCCCTTCTTCAAGGTGACAGGGTCAGAGACAGTACTACCCAACCTGACGCATTGAGTACAGTCGGTTAGATAACTCTGAAACCAGCAAATGGCATTATGACCGAAACGAGACACCAACATAACATTAGACATAATGTGGTGATCTACAGTGTCAAATGCTTTGGCTAGGTCAATAAACAATGCACCACAAAAATATTTCTTATCCAAAGCAGCCTTAATATCATCTAAGACTTTCAGACTGGCAGTCACAGTACTGTGCTTTGATCTGAATCCAGATTGCATAGAGTTAAGGATGTTGTGTGAATTTAAAAAAGGTTTTAGCTGAGTAGAAACTAAGGACTCAAGAATCTTTGATAACACAGAAAGATTTGAGATTTCAAGAGGGGCGATACCAGAGCTTGCTTCCACACAGCTGGCAGTGTGTGAGTGGACAGGAAGAGATTAAAAATATCAGTTACTGATTGTGCTATAATCTGAGCTGCAATTTTTAAAAAGAACGGGTCGAGGCCGTCAGGCCCGGCAGACTTTTTAGGGTCAATTGAATGCAAACCCTGTAAGACTTCAGAGAGAAATAAGCTAAATCAAAAACAGGGGAGTTCATCTCTTGACTAGGGCTGTGAGTACGACCATTTAGAGAGTCATGACTTTGCTCATAAAAAATTTGACCAGCCTTTTTGAGGTGAGCATGGAAAGCATTAGACATACCATCTGAATCTGAAATAAAAGAATTACTGACCTTCAGTTTTTGTGGGAAACTAGAAACCTTCTTGTTCTGAAGTGATTTAATTGTTTTCCAGAACTTGGAATGGTCATTAAAACAATCAGTGGTTAAGCTCAGATAGTAATCAGCTTTAGCTTTTTTAATAAGGGCTGAACATTTATTTCTGAGGACACGAAAAAGAAGTCAGTCATCACTAGTGTTAGACTTTCTTGCTAAGGACCATTGCTTATTTCGATCATGAATTAGATCAGATAATTCTCTAGTAAACCATGGAGTGTTCCTATTCTTAACTCTGAATTTTCTAAGGGGGGCATGTCTATTAATAATCGCTAAAATTGATCAATAAAAAATTGGACAGCAACATCGACAGATGGAATTAACGCTATGAAGTGCCATTTAACCTCCGCCAGATCGTGTAGGAAAGCCTGCTCAGAGAAGTGTTTGAAGCAGCGCCTGAGCACAATAAGGTCCTTGGCTTTGGGCAACTTAGATTTACCGCTCTTAATCTATTACCTATCAACACAGATATCGGCAAAGCTACTGGCAGGCATGTCCTGGAAAGAGTTGAGTGCCATACGCCCTTGAGCCTGGACCCAGCACATATCAGTAAGAGTTTGCTGCGTTTTGTACACACACATTCTTATCAGGCTTCGGTGACCGCAGATGGTGTCTTGAAGGGGGGGGAGGTGGTTGACGTAGGCATGGTGATGAAGACGGGGGAGATGGTGCGCCTCTCTGAGGGGCGGGGGTAAAGGACATGCTGCCAATCCTGCATATCGCCTTAATGCGGTCATTGAACTCCAGGAAGGAATTGGTGCCATCCTGTATCTCCTTCATGTGTTCAGCGATCTCCAGGAAGGTGGGCGAGGGTGAGTAGAGAGAGCTGTGGGGTGAAGGAAGAGTATCCTCAAAGGTGATAGGGGGGGTGAAGGGCGGTGGAGACTCCTCCATTTGTCTCATAGGTCAAAACATAATCAAGACATTCCTCAGGCGGGTGCAGTGTACATCTTCAAGGTTTTCTGAGCGATGTGTTGTGTCTTTCTCTTGTTTTGATTCCTCTTGTTGCTTGTCCTTGGCAGAGGGAACAGATTGATGATGCAGGCAGTTGAATATGTTAGAGATAACAAATTCCACCCTGACTTGTTCAGGCAAACTCCATTTGCCTTGAAAAGATGTCTGCGGTCCCAGAAAAAGTCAAAGTTGTCAATAAAATGGACAGAATGGTCAGTACAGGCAGTTGAAAGCCACGTGTTCAGTGCAAACAGTCTGCTGAATCTCTCCACTCCTCTTCTGACTGGTGGTAAAAAAACTATTTTCCATCTTCTCCACCCTCTTGGACCCTCCCAAAGCCCCTCCCCCCTCCTCACTTCTGTCAAGCGACTTTGTTAACCATTTTGAAAAAAAGGGTTGATGATATTCGCTCTTCTTTTTCTGACTCACCTTTACTCACTGCTGGGTCACCAGATCCTCCTTTCACCCACACACTAACCTCCTTTTCCCCTCTCTCTCCAAGTGAGGTTCTTACCCTCATTACCTCTGCCCGCCCTACCACCTGTCCTCTGGACCCTATCCCTTCAAACCTCCTTCAGACTATCGCTCCTGATATTCTACCGTTTCTCACCCATTTCATCAACACTTCTCTAACTTCTGGTCACTTTCCAAACAGTCTCAAGGAGGCAAGAGTAAACCCTCTCCTAAAGAAACCCACTCTCAACCCGTCTGATGTTATAAAGTACAGGTCTGTCTCTCTCCTCCCGTTCCTGTCTAAAACACTTGAACGCGCTGTCTTTAAACAACTCTCCTGTTATCTCCATCAGAACAACCTTCTGGATCCGCACCAGTCTGGTTTCAAGGCAGGTCACTCCACAGAAACTGCCCTCCTTGCTGTCACTGAGGAACTGCACACTGCCAAAGCAGCATCCCTCTCCTCTGTCATCATCATGTTGGACCTGTCAGCTGCATTCGACACGGTGAACCATCAGATCCTCCTTCGCACTCTCCAAGAACTTGGAGTTTCAGGCTCTGCACTTTCCCTCCTCACCTCATACCTCAAAGACCGTACCTACAGGGTAACTTGGAGAGGGTCCGAGTCCGACCCTTGTCAATTAACTACAGGGGTCCCTCAGGGCTCTGTTCTTGGTCCCCTCCTCTTCTCCCTGTACACAAACTCGCTCGGATCAGTCATTAGCCCGCATGGTTTTTCATACCACTGCTATGCTGACGACACCCAATTAATTCTGTCCTTTCCCCGCTCAGAGACCCAGGTCGTCGCACGCATCTTTGCTTGTCTAGCTGACATCTCTCAGTGGATGTCTGCTCATCACCTCAAGCTCAACCTTGGCAAGACTGAACTGCTTTTCCTTCCGGGAAAAGATTGTCCCACTCTTGACCTGACAATCAACATCGGCAACTCTGTTGTTTCCCCGACTCAGACTGCAAGGAATCTGGGAGTAATCCTAGATAACAACCTGTCCTTCACTGCAAACATCGCTGCTACAACCCGTTGCTGCAGATATACGCTGTACAACATCAGGAAGATTCGTCCCCAGCTGACCCAGAAAGCCACCCAGGTTCTGGTCCAGGCTCTCGTCACCTCACGCCTAGACTACTGCAACTCCCTCCTGGCTGGTCTACCTGCATGTGCCATCCGACCTCTGCAGCTCATCCAGAATGCAGCGGCTCGTCTGGTCTTCAACCTTCCAAAATGTTCCCACACCACTCCGCTCCTCCGCTCTCTTCACTGGCTCCCGGTAACTGCTAGAATCCACTTCAAGACACTGGTACTTGCATACCATGCTGTGAATGGATCTGGCCCTTCCTACATCCAGGACATGGTTAAACTGTACACCCCAGCGCGTGCACTCCGCTCTGCATCAGCCAAACGACTCGCTGCACCCTCGCTGCGAGGGGGACACAAGTTCCCATCAGAAAAAACACGTGGGTTTGCTATCCTGGCTCCAAAATGGTGTAATGTGCTCCCCATTGACATCAGGACAGCAGAAAGCCTGCACATCCTCCGGCGCAGACTGAAAACTCATCTCTTTCGACTCCACTTCGAGCGATAGAATTACTAACAAGGCACTTATATACTAATAAAGGAATGGCTTATCTATAGCCAGTTGAGTAGCACTTGAAATGTTTGGCTCTATGATACCTGATACCTGTACTTATATGATTCTGTTGTCTTCAGGGATGTGTCTTCCTGGTCGTATGTACTTATTGTAAGTCGCTTTGGATAAAAGCGTCAGCTAAATGCAATGTAATGTAATGTAATGGTAGAGGGCCACTGATAAACACCTCTGCATTTAGAGAGCTGACAGTTTAAACAAACATGTAAAGTCTTCTTTCAGCACTTCTGACTTTTGTTTCACAACATAATTTGTTCCAATATGTAGTACCACATTCTTCACAGTTGGATGTTCAGCCCCAATATGCAGGATCTTCTCAGCCAAGTCAGAGACCATATCCTTGGCAAAACAGAGTACTTTGGTGTTGTTCTTACTACACAGACCTTTTACATCTCTTACAGCAGAGTCACCGACAATCAGAGTTTCATGCCCAGTCGTTAGCTTTCCCTCTAGCCTTTTACTTTTGGAGTAGCTATTGGTCCTTACCCTGCTGTGTGAAGAGGACAGGTTATCCAGGTCATCAGAAAGAGATCTCCGGTTCTGGTTCAGCGGAGCATATCTGTTCTGGATTGGCACACTTGGTGGTTTAGGAGGATTGTTTTTAGTTCTCCCTTTAGCAGCTGTCCACGGCTGTTTCCTAGTATGAATAGGGGTTGAAGAGGCACTCTTCCTGGGTGATAACAATGCAGGCCAGCCGGTCGCATCACAGATTTCAGAGCGCTGGGCTCTGCCTGTTATCCGTCCTCCCAAATCCCATGGAAATGATTTACTCTTAGGCTTTGCACCCAGAGAGTTCCAGGGAGGACTACCACTTGTAGATTTATTACCCAGTACACAGCCCTCCTGTTCCTTGGAATCCTTGTAGCTGCTAACTAGCTTTGAGTTAGCATGCCCTTTTCCATTATTTTGCAGCACCGGTAAAGTGGTGTCATTCCAACCTAGTCCATTCACTTCCACGTTAAATTCCAACCGCTGCATTTTCATTTCCAACATAGCCATCTTCTGTAGAAGTTTGTGGAAGTCATCTGTAGAGAACGGAGGCATTTTGCTGCTAACTAGTGTTAGAAATTAAAATCAATGTTTTGATAGCATAATGTACCTTAAACATAACGTCAGTTTAAATGCTATTTTATTCTGGAAAAAACCAGAAGTTCTCAATACCAAGCTTTTATTCTGAAAATCCTTCATGACGACATCCGGGACTACCGTCCATTAGTATCATTAAAGTGGCTATTGACGCCGTTAACATGTATTACATATAAAGTTATGAAAGAGATAAGGGGAGAAAAGGCATGTGGAAGTAAGCAATGAATGTAAAATGTCGAAATCCTCTGTTTAACGAAATATCGGACACAGAAGAACGAGGGGGGAAGTCCCCCTACGTCACCACAGCCCCCAGAGAGGAGGAGCGAACAGCCAGCAAGCGGGAAAGACGAAGGCTTGTGGTCTCTCTTCTTCACGGCCCGACTGCGAGAGGAAGCTGCAGCCTTTCTCTCCTCTCTGAATCATCTTATGCTTGTAACATTACCGCACCATTTAATTAAAGTACCATTTGAACCTTCTCAGAGACTCCATTTAGTCTCCTTTTAAAGCTTCTCTCCTGGACGCGAGAATAACCAACACAGCATAACACTAGCTAAATAACATGCAGTACCAGGCTTTAGCTGTTGCTAGGCCACGCTACTGTAAGACTGAGGTCGTCGTACAAATATTTTATCTATTTACGAAGAGTAACTGTCCCAGTGATAAGTTAATATTCAGGAGCCGCTGCTCGAAGTTATCAGAAAATAAAAATAGGAAAATCAGCATTAAAAAAAGTAAGCGGAGGCAAGAGCAAACAGAAAAGCGTCTGCACTGTAAGAAAGCAGGAAGGTTGTTCCTCAGGACAAAAAGAGAGAGAATCTTTTTTTCCTGAAACTTTCGGAATCTCTTTCCACAGAGGGGACACATGTTTATGTATAAAAGACATGAAAAAGTAGATTTTGCATAATAGGTGACCTTTAACTAAACTATTCATTCTAGGGCCCATATTCTGCTAATTTTCAGGTTCATATCAGTATGCAGTGTCTCTACTGTGACATGTCTCCATGCTTTAATATTCAAAAAGCATTTTTTTTTCTCATACTGCCTGGGCTGCAGCACCTCTTTTCACCCTCTGTCTGAAACCAGAGCCCAGTCTGCTCTGATTGGTTAGTCTCCAGATATTTAAATATTTATAATCTAGTGATGCCGAATGATTCCTGTAAAAATATGTATTGTTCTTCATGTAAGAAGTATACTTGTTTGCTGTTAATTTAAGTTTTAGCATGAACAACAATATTCACATGTTCTACTTTATGGCACATCATCCGCCAAAACCTTCAAAGTAACAACCTGGGACCGATATCAGCTAGAAATGAACCAGAGTCCGTCCTTGTGATTCGCGACAACAGCCCTCCGATACAATCAGCGCCTGTCAGCGTAAACTATTCTAGCTTGTATGGGACATGATATTGAGCGGTCGGGCATCTCTCCTTCCAGCTTGGAAATATTTGCTTTATTTCTCTTAGTCATTCCTGTGAGACTTTACACAGCCCAATGTGCAATTTTCACAAACTATCATGCATTTATAGTAAAGGGTATTTCAATAAGTGATTTCAAATTATGTTATTCATAAATAAGCTTTTAGGTTAAGAAAACACTAATCTCAATTAGGATGGTTATACCCATCTTGAATCGTGTTCAAATAATTAATCACTCATTACACATTGTTCAATCTATTTATTTGGCTTTTTACATTCAATAAACGTAGCTCCATATCAGAATTACAGCATTTACAGCCAAAGATTGATAGAAGAAGTACATGTAAAAAGTATATCACAGAGTGACTCATTAGAGGCAGGAGGAAGGAATCTGGGTCATCCCGATCGTAATATCTCACAGCTGAGTCGTCCTCACATTCAGTATTGACAGTCTGGGAGGTTTGCATACAGAAAAGCTATTACTATGCAGTAACTCAAATAAGTGCAATCTATTGGAATGGATTTTGGAGTTTATTCAACAGAATAAATATTTCTTGGCATTTATCATTACATCTGGGGGACCAAATTGTAAGCAGCAGCGATTGGGATAATCTTGTTTTGCTGAATCGCAGCAGCACTACAAACAAGCAGGGGATTAGTCAACCCTGCTGGAGATTTTTTGTTTTTATTCCCTGGAGAAGACAGATAGTGGATGGCACCTGGGGCAAGGGCTTGATTTCTGAACAGTTAACATTGATGTTTCCTCGCTGCAAGAGCTGTTGTCTGTCTGGACAATATTTCATATTGATAATAGCATTTCAGGGCGCTTGAGTAAATGGAGTTGGATACTGCAGGTGACAGCGTGAGGTGACCTTATCAAACTGTGATAAACTGGAAATGGGAAACTGAAATCAAAATACCATCATGGAGAGGGAGCAGGATTCATCTGCTATTCTTTCACCGGCCAGTCAGACAGGGGGAAAAAAAGATTGTATTACATGGTCTGTGGAAGCTTCACAGTGCTGGCAGCGGGATCCAGTTCATTTTCCATAAAATGGCCAAACATGAGATGATCCCTCTGACTCACTCAGGCTCGGCTAATGGAGGCGCGTCACGCCTTCTGAGCAGTGAGTTGTTTTGGGGTAGGGGGTCATTATTATTCAGATAAGTAACAAACAGCAATTTGGACCTAATTGGGTCTTAATGACATCTGATTACTCACAAACACAAACATTCAAAAGCATACGCACACACACACGCACACACACGCACACACTCACACACAAATTGGCACAAAATGGTATGTCTCTTTCTGAGCCCCAAAGCATGAATATAAACTCATTCTGTCGAAGTCTCTGGGCAACAACTAAGGTCAGGACAAATTGAGTCTTTGCAGGAGTGAGTGAATTGTAAATTAGCAAGATGAATATCGACAGACAGAGACTCACTTAGAATAAAATGGAGGGAGCTCACACAGCCCTCCAAACCTCCACATAAACACACGCACAAAAGATACGGACTCATTAACATAAATAGTTTACGAGTGTACAAGAAATGCCTATCAGAATAATCTCACATACCCTTTAGAGAAAAATCTCTTACCTGGAAAAAAGAACAAGATAAGGTGCAATTAGTGTGGAGGAATGCAATCCTAGTGCATGTTGTGCTGCTAAACATAATATATAGCTGCTTTTTTTAAGTCAAGAATATGATTGTCATAAGGCAGTTGCAGTCACTTTGAGTGATGTGGAATACATCCCTGTCTGACATCGTGCTATTGTGACTGATGGAGCATCATGTCGTACTGAGTCCCAGGCATGTTTCAAATCAACACCACATGGGCTGCGTTTGTAAGTAGCATATCATATCCCATACTATTAACACTGCATTGTCCATGTAATGAACGTCTCAAGGACAAAACAAAGGGCAGCTCTATATCTGCCTGCAGCCATAGGGTTAAACCGATGAGCCTTCTCTCTCCAGCTACAACATGCTGTCCCAGCAGATGTCACTGTTACTCAAGCTATGCAAAAGGCCTGACTGACTGTATGTACAGCTGAACAAAGAAAACAACACTTCATTGACTGTCTGCCAACATCATTCCCATTGCAAAAATGCCTTCAAATTGTAGACAAATGTACTAAATAGTCAAAATGCTAAGTATGTACACATGTACTTGATGAGCAAACATTGTAAATATGCAAAGGAGGGATGAGGAGGAGGAGAAACAAGCAGCACTCCTGCAGCTCTCAGCGCGCTCATCCATTTCAAAGCAGGGAAAGCCAATTATATGAGGTTTTATTTCACAAGTTTGACAAGTCATTCCAGTGTGTAATGTGTGTGTAATCAGTGTGTGTTTGATGGCCTGTTTGTGTGTGTTTCCTCTGTAATTGATTTTTATTTTTTCAAGAATGGAATTCAGCCCAAAATACTTCCATCAGGAGAAACATGCTGAACCTTTCAAAGATGCCACAACACATGGAAATGAAGAAACATATTCTCCAACTTAACTCACAGCATTTTAGAACATATTCACCAACTTGTGTTTTGAGCTTCTTGCAGCATTTTGTATTTGCAGCTTTTTGTTTATGCAGCGCTTTTAGTAAATGACGTGCATGTTTTGTCAAGTTTGTGAAAATGTTTCTTAAATTGCATTTGTTTCGGCACATTCTTGCTTTGCATAGTTTTTTGAAAGTGCATTTTGTTTCTGATGGAAATACTTCAGGTCCGTTGTAGCAGCTTTGCACCTGTTGGCCACCGTATCATCTGTAATACAATTATAAATGCTATATGCATACTGCCTTCATACATTATTAAGTAATACTAGTAATAATAATAATAATAATAATAATAATAATACATTTATTTTATCAAGTGCTTTTAAAAATATATCAAATAAAAGTCAAATTGAAATCAAGCTAATAAAACAACATTGAACACAAGGATACAACATTAATCACACTTTAAATTGAGAGATAATGTTAAATGTCACAATCCACGATGCTTTTCTGTTGGGTATCAAACTGTTGTCCATATCACATGTACAACAGGGTTTCAAAGGACGGAGTCGATGAAGAGTATGGGAGAAGAAGAGCAAAGCTGTTTTTTGCCTATTTTAAAAAACACAATATTGGCATTTATAAATATAAACTCTTCTGTATATGATATCAAACGTATGTCGTTTTACATTTTGAAGTCAGGACGTGCAGAACCCACAGCTGATATTACACTGACAGTGATATATGATTATGAGAATAGAGAGGAACAGCCACACAAACAATGTGACGACACCAGAGGAATCACAGGAAGGTTACAAATGAGGAGGTATATCATTGCAGGAATCATGCATCACACTTATTCATACCAGGATTGAGCTCAAAGAGAGGATTTCATTTGCATGTACTCATGTCTGTAATGAGCTCCACAAGGACAGACAACTGCTACACCTCATCCCTCTCGCCTGCAGCAGCAAACTGCTTCCCTCCTGAACCATGTCATTTGTCTTTGATGTATTTAGTACAGGAATCAGTGCAGAAAAAAGGCATCTGCAAACGGTGGCAACTGTCCTGAAGAGCCTCCAGGGAGAGACTAAATGAGTTCCAAAATGTGTTATCTGGAAATAAATGGATGGATGATGTTGCTTTTTATGGAGCAGAGCTGCGGGTACTAACAGCAGATGTTTGGTTTTACTCCAATAAAGATTTTCTGGGACAACCAGAACTTTATAAAGGAAAAGTTCATAGGAGTTGAACTCAGCAGTGAAGACAGGAGTGATGTCATAAGACACGCTTTGCACACCTATGAAGTACAGTGTATTCAAAAGACTGAAGATATTACATCAGGACTGGCATTATATCAACCATCGGTGATCATCGATGGACAACCATCCTCACTAAGCAGAAGTCAAAATCACATTAACAGAAATAAAAGGCTGATTATATTGTAGCCGAAACGCTGTAACCAGCTTTGCAGCATCTTCTCAAAAAATGCTAAACATGCTTGCATTGAAAAAGAATAATGAACCCAGAAAGAATATTACTTCTATATCTAGTATCCCAACTTTAGACAAAGAGGAGCCTGGCATATTATTTTCGGGTGCATGGCTTGTTCTCTGGCTAGCTGATGACTCTCAGCCAAATGCAATATGGTATCCATATTCTACAACAAGATCATGAGGAATGCTGGCTTTAAATGATGGGAGAGAAACTAAGGCAACTTCATAAATGAATGTTGATCATTCTATAGCCCTACAGTGGTTGGCATAGCATGGTGCTAACAGGAAAGACTGTCTGGGATATTTCCTTGGATTGCATCTGGTTGGTGCATCAGTAGAGAGGAGGTGGTGGTTGGTGATTGGTGATTGGTGATTGGTGATTGGTGATGGGTGATGGGTGATTGGTGTTTGCTGTGTGCATTTGATTGCAGTGGCTCCGGGCACCTGGGTCTGGTGCTATTTAGAGCCTCTCTGCTCCTCTCTGTGCTCGCTCTCTGCCGCTCTCTGCTTCTCCCTGCAGGCACACCGGTTTGGTTAAGTATATTAGGAGTTTCTTCAGTTGCTTTACTTTGTGCACTTCAACACTCTCACACACATACATGTCCATACAATCCGCACCCTGCATTTACATTACTGATACCACTGACATCCCCACCTCATACTTTACTGGATTTGATTTGTTTGTCCTAAATAAACACCTTTACCTACCCGTTGACATGTTGTGTCTCCGTTTTGTTGTGGCCTTTTGAGCCAGGTCGCAACAAATGGGGGCTCGTCCTACGGGTTAGTTGGTTAAAAGTTTGTGTAGTGCTCAGAGCACATGGTGTCATTTGAGCAGCTAATTAGTGGATATGGTCCAGCTGTGTGCTGGCTCTGTACTGCTATTTTGGGGACACATCATGTTTTTTGGGTTTGAGGAAGCTTTAGTGTTTGACATGGCGTCAGGTTTGGTGTGCCAATCAGAAGGTAAGATGTTGCTGCTTGTTACGCTTTTGTAAAGAGTTTTCCCCGCTAGGCTTAAGTGGCGTTTCCCTTTGGGTTGCGTCTGTTTGTTTTTTTCATAGTGTTGTGGCAACGTGGTTAGTGTCAGCTGTTTTCGGACAGCTGTCTCGGGGGCACATCCGCGTGATATCTTGGTGTTACCTGCGTGCAGGTCGCTCCATTACTCCGCCGGGTTCCAGTGCGTAATTACCCACTGCAAGCCACATGAAGACTAGGTGAGATTAGGAAGATTTTGTGTAGGCAGTTAGGGGGAAATTCTCTGTTGGGTTAATCTTATGCCCATGCGTGTTGGCAGTTTGGTACTTTGCTTTCTGATTGGCTAGTATGACTTCTTTGTCAGCGTTTGTGGATGCGCCCTCAGTGTCTTTCTTAGATAATTGCCAGAAGGCGCAGTTGGTCGAAATAGCAGAGCATTATGACATTGCTGTTGTGGGGAGCAAGCGGAAACATGACATTAAAACTGTCATTGTGTCATCTTTGTTTGAGCAGGGGGTGTTGCAGAAGAGTGAGTCTGGTGCGGCAGGGTTCGTGCCGGTAGTAGTTCAGACAGCTGGTTTGACGTTCGAGCAGCAAAAGGAGCTTTTGGCCATGCAGTTTGATCAGGAGAAGTTGAGGTTGGATCAAGAGAAGTTGCAGTTGGAGATGAGGTTGGAGCAGGAGAAGTTGCAGTTTGATCAGGAGAAGTTGCAGTTGGAGATGAGGTTGGAGCAGGAGAAGTTGCAGTTGGAGTTGAAGTTGGAGCAGGAGAAGTTGCAGTTGGAGATGAGGGGTCAGCAGCAGGAGGTAGAGAAGCGTTTAGAGGTGGAGAAGGTGCTGGAGGTGGAAAGGATGAAATGTGAGGTGGAACATGCTAGATTACGGCTGATGGGAGAGGGCAAGTTGTCTCCAAGGGAGGATGGTGGTGATAGGTCGGCATCAGGCAGTGGCGATATAATTTCTTACTTGCGATTAGTGCCAAAGTTCAATGAGCGTGACCCGGACATTTTTTTCACTCTATTTGAACGCATAGCAGAGGCAAGAAACTGGTCAGATTCGGACAGAGTGCTGTTACTTCAGTGTGTACTCACTGGGCGAGCACAGGAAGCCTATTCAGCGGTTTGTGGCGAAAATGCTTTGGACTATGATAGAGTAAAATCAGCGGTGTTGAAATCTTACGAACTGGTTCCTGAAGCGTATCGTCAAAGGTTCAGAAATTGGGTCAAGGGAGATAAGCAGACACATGTGGAGTTTATCCGTGATTTAACTTCTCATTTTCAGCGATGGTGCACGGCAGCAAAGGTTGCAAGTTTTGACGGCCTTTGTGAGCTCATTGTCTTGGAACAATTTAAAAACAGTCTCCCTCAGCGTGTGGCCACTTATGTGAATGAACAGAAACCTTCCACCGCGTTTAGAGCTGCTGAATTAGCGGACGATTTTGTGTTGACACATAAGGGCAGTTTTACTGAGAAGTATTCTAGGGGTGATTGGAAACGGGGAGAAGACAATGGCTATGCCCGCGGTGGTGCAAAGTTTTCACCAGGCTCCTCCCGTAGACTTGTAGGTACAGGGCGACCCGAGGGGGCCAAAGTGGACCTATGTCATTATTGTCGAGAAGAGGGTCATTGGAAGGGGCAGTGTCCGTTGCTGGAACCTGAGGGGAAGCCTCGTTCTTCACCACATGCTCCAGCCATGTGTTGTTCTGCCGTTTTGGTAAAAAAGCCGCAGGGTATAGGATCGGGCATGGTGCCTGATAAGAAGCTGGTTTGTGCCGACTTGGATGTGGGTTCTGTTTTTGAGCCGTTCATAACGGAAGCCGTTGTGTCAGTAGTTGGTAGTGACAAGTATGTTCCGATTAAGGTGTTGCGTGACACAGCAGCTAGATACTCATTTATTGCTGAGTCAGTATTGCCTTTTTCATCAGAGACAGAGACTGGGGATGTTGTGCTGATGAGGGGCATGGAGATGGGCTTGATCCCTGTGCCACGGCATACAATAGTGCTGGATTGCGAGCTGGTGCGGGGAGTTGTGTCTATTGGCGTGCGTCCCGCGTTGCCACTTGATGGGATACAGATGATTTTGGGCAACGATCTCGCTGGTAGTGCTGTGTGGGCTGGTGTGCCACCGCCTGTGGTGGTTTCCAGGCCGTTGGCATCTGTGGGGCCAGATGAGAGCGGTTTGCAAGTTCCAAGTGTGTCGCCAATTCATACTGTTACGCGTTTGCAGAGCCATAGGATGTCTGCTGACCTACCTGTTTCAGAGTCTGGAGAATGTGGTCCAGCACGGTACCTTGAGATCGGGACAAAGAAGAAGGAGAGGACAGTCAAAGAGGTGAAGAACAAGAGAAGGCCGAACAAGAGGAGGCGGAAGAAGAGGAGGCCGAAGGAGGTCGGCGCGCCCAAGAGACCGATGAGCGCCTACATGCTGTGGCTCAACGCCAGCCAACCCAAGGAGGAGTGGGACCTAAAGGCAGTGGAGGCAAGGAAGCGGTGCGGGGTCGCGGGGCAGGAGTTCGGAGACAGTGGAGGAGGAGCGTCCTCCAGTCCTAAGAAGGGAAATAAAAAAAAAACTGGAGTTAAGAAGGAGGATCTTGGGGTGTCGTGGATCCCTTTGGGGCCCCGTCTTAAGGGGGGGGCTGTGATGCCCCTGTGGGTGCATCAGTAGAGAGGAGGTGGTGGTTGGTGATTGGTGATTGGTGATTGGTGATTGGTGATGGGTGATGGGTGATTGGTGTTTGCTGTGTGCATTTGATTGCAGTGGCTCCGGGCACCTGGGTCTGGTGCTATTTAGAGCCTCTCTGCTCCTCTCTGTGCTCGCTCTCTGCCGCTCTCTGCTTCTCCCTGCAGGCACACCGGTTTGGTTAAGTATATTAGGAGTTTCTTCAGTTGCTTTACTTTGTGCACTTCAACACTCTCACACACATACATGTCCATACAATCCGCACCCTGCATTTACATTACTGATACCACTGACATCCCCACCTCATACTTTACTGGATTTGATTTGTTTGTCCTAAATAAACACCTTTACCTACCCGTTGACATGTTGTGTCTCCGTTTTGTTGTGGCCTTTTGAGCCAGGTCGCAACATATAGCAAAAACAATAGGTTCAACCTGTCATTAAAAACAACATGGAGCGCAGTTTGCTTCAGCGCTTTTACAGGTGCTCAAAGACACTTTACAGATATAGTGAAAAGAAAAGAAAAGAACAACAAATAAATATATAGTTAAAGTTAAGTCAAATAATACAAAAACAATCACACATTAAAAGCCAGATTGAAGAGGTGAGTTTTTGTGAGTTTTTTGGTGAGGTCAGTGCAGTCTCTGATGGGTTGGGGGAGTGAGTTCCAGAGGGAGGGGGCAGCGACGGAGAAGGCTCTGTCCCCCCAGGTCCGGTGATTGATGTGGGTGGGGATGGATAGGAGGTTGGCTTCTGATGAGCGGAGGCAGCGGGAAGGGGCGTGGTGGTGCAGCAGGTCTGTGAGGTAGGGGGGGGGGCCTGATTGTTGAGGGCTTTGTGAGTAATGAGGAGGACTTTGAAGTCGATTATTTGACGGACGGGGAGCCAGTGGAGGTTCTGGAGGACGGGAGTGATGTGGTCTCGGGAGCGGGTGTGGGTGAGGAGGTGGGCAGCAGAGTCGATTATTTGACGGACGGGGAGCCAGTGGAGGTTCTGGAGGACGGGAGTGATGTGGTCTCGGGAGTGGGTGTGAGTGAGGAGGTGGGCAGCAGAGTTCTGGATATGTTGGAGTTTATTGATTAGGTTGGATGGTATGCCGTCGTAGAGGATGCTATTGCAGTAGTCGAGTCGTGATGTGATGAATGCATGAATCAGGGTTTCAGCAGCAGAGGAGGAGAGTGATGGGCGGAGACGGGCAATGTTTTTGATGTGGAAAAAGGCTGTCCTGGTGATGTGATTGATGTGGTGGTTGAATTTGAGCTGACTGTCAAAGATGACTCCGAGGTTGCGGATGTGAGGGGGGGGAGATAGAGTGTGGCTGTCAATGGTGAAGTTGAAATTCTGGATGGTTTTGGTACGGGATGGGGGGCCGATGATGATGATGTCTGATTTGGCACTGTTCAGTTGGAGAGTTTGTTTGCATCCATGCTTTTATTTCTGAGAGACAGTTGGTGAGAGTGGAGTGTGTTGTGGGGGTGATGGATTTTGTTGAGATATAGAGTTGGATGTCATCGGCGTAGCAGTGAAATTGAAGGTTGTGGCGACGAATTATTTTGCTAATGGGGAGCATGTAGAGGATGAAGAGGAGGGGGCCAAGCACCGAACCCTGGGGGACGCCTTGGGACAGAGGAGCAGTGTAGGAGGTGCAGTTGTTGATATTGATAAACTGATGTCTGTCGGTGAGGTAGGATTTCAGCCAGGAGAGTGCAGTGTCGGTGATGTTGAGTGATGATTCGAGGAGGGACAGCGGGATGACGTGGTTGATGGTGTTGATGGTGTTGAATGCTGCGGTGAGGTCGAGGACGATGTTCAGAGTCAGAGGAGAGGAGGAGGTTGTTTGTGATTTTCAGAAGAGCTGTTTCTATGCTGTGTTTTGAATTGGAAACCGGATTGAAATGGCTCAAAGAGGTCATTGGAGCTGAGGTGGGATTTGAGTTGTGAGGCAATGACACGTTCAAGTATTTTTCACAGAAAGGGGAGATTTGAGATGGGCCGGAAGTTGGACATTATGTCAGGTGTGAGTCCAGGTCTTTTGAGAATGGGTGTGACAGCAGCCAGTTTGAGAGAGGGGGGAACTGATCCAGATCTGAGGGAGGAGTTAATGATGGTGGCGATGAGTTGGGAGATGGCAGGGAGGCTCTCTTTAACACATTTGGAGGGCATTGGGTCAAGTGTGCAGGTGGAGTTAATTCCAGTCATGAAGTCGGACAGTTGCATTGGGGTCACAGGGGAGAAGTGGGACAGGGGCTGTGAGGTGAAGGGGGGAGCCAGGAGGGGAGGTGGGGGGGTGCTGATGAGGGTGTCAGATTGCTGTAAATGTTGCTGATTTTGGTTTGGAAAAACGAGAGGAAGGAGTTGCACTGTTCGGTGGTGAAGGATGAGGTGGCGTTGTCACAGGGTTTGAGGAGTTTCCTGATGGTGTAGAACAGACGCTTGGGGTTGCTGGAGCCAGACTGAATGAGTTGTGAGTAGTAATTAGACCGGGCTGCTTTGAGTGCGTTACTGTACTAATAATAATAATAATAATAATAGCTTGGATTTATATAGCGCCTTTCAAGGGACCCAAGGTCGCTTTACAAGTAATAGGGCAAAAACAAACATAACAAAACAAAAGTCATACAGACAAAACAACAGATCGATTTAGGGGCTGAAAGCCTTTGCAAACAGATGGGACTTGAGGGCCCTTTTGAAGGCGTCGAGGGTGGGGATGTTGCGAATCTCCGCAGGGAGAGCGTTCCAGAGGGTGGGGGCTGCCACACTGAAGGCTCTGTCCCCGAAGGTTCGCAGTTTGGTGCGGGGGGTGGTAAGCAGGCCAGAGTCTGAGGACCGCAGGTTCCGGGGTGGGGCATGTGGGTGAAGGATGTCCGATAGGTACTGGGGGGCAAGGGCATGGAGGGACTTGTAGGTAAGGAGGAGGACTTTGTATGATATGCAGGACTTGACCGGCAACCAGTGTAGGTGGATGAGGGTGGGAGTGATGTGCTGCCATGGCTTTGTGTGCGTGAGTACCCTAGCAGCACAGTTTTGGACATACTGGAGCCTGTCCGGGGTTTTGTTGGGAACCCCGAACAGGACACCATTGCAGTAGTCCAAGCGGGTGGTGACAAACGCATGCACCAGGGTTTCGGCAACCGACTCCGAGAGTGACGGTCGGAGTCTGGCAATGTTCCTCAGATGGAAAAAGGCCGATTTACTGCTGGAGATAGTCTTTGTAGATTTGAAGATGGACTGTTAGTGTGGTTTTCTTGTGTTGGCGGTCAAGTTGACGTTTCCTTGATTTCATGTGGCGGAGTTCGGGGGTATACCAGGGGGCGGAGTGTATGAAAGAGACATTTTTTGTTTTTGTGGGGGCCAGTTCATTGAGACAGAAGGAGAGGGTGCTGTTATAATAGTCCACAAGTTCAGATGGGTTTTCAGAAAGTGGGGGGGGGAGACAGACATCTTGCAGGTAATGGAGGCAGTGATTGCTGAAGGTGAGATGGATTTGAGATTTCTGTAGGTTATTGTGCGTTTTTGCTTTTGGGCGGGGATGGCGATGTTGATGTCCTTGATGATGGCCAGGTGATCAGAGATGTGGAGATTGAGGCTGGACAGATGATGGATGGTGAGACCAGTGGAGCAGACCAAGTCCAGGATGTGACCACGGCTGTGTGTTGGGAAGTTGATGTGTTGAGAGAAGTTGCAGCAGTGAAGGGTTTCCTTAAATTCAGAGGCATATTTGCAGGTCGGGTCGTCAACATGAATGTTAAAATCACCTAAGAGGAGAACAGATGGGGATATGGCAGAAAGCTGAGTGAGAATGTCAGAGAGGTCGGAGAGAAAGGAGGGGTTTGGCTTCGGGGGATGGTAGATGATGGCTGTGACCAGGGGAGTGGGACCAGATAGTTTAAAGATCAGGTGTTCAAATGAAGAAACATCAGCGATGGGGATTATGGTAGCTTTTATTTCCTTTCTGATAATAGCAGCTATACCACCACGCCGCCCTTGTGGGCGAGGTTTGTCAATGTATGTGAATCCTACTGGGGTGATTTGATTTCAAGAAAAATAGTCCAGGGGTTTTTGCCACGTTTCCATCATATACAGAAAGTCCAGGTTATTGTCTTTAATGAATTCATTCAGAATGTGGCTTTTATTGTGGATGAGCGTGTGTTGAGCTGGGCTGCTCTGAGGTGACGTTGCATTGGGGGGGGCGGTTGTGTGGACCGGGGGAGTGGAAGGAGATTGGTCAGATTCACGTGTTGTTTGTTGTGATGGTGTAGTGTGGGCGTGTGACAGGACCGAATGGACGGGATGGAGTGTGGAGACGTGGAATGAAATAAAAACTTACGGCCAGAGCCTCCGTGTGGAGGACGGCGTTTGCGGAGTATTTCATTAGCTGCGAGGATGTCCATGCAGTCCGGAGGCAGGCGGTTATTAAAGGAGTGGAGATCTGACAGGGAGTAGAGCGGCGGCATGATCCGGTGAAGTGGCGCTAGCACAGAGCTAGCTAATACTGGGGACCCGGGCAGCAGAGACCAGGAGCCAGATGACCGTGGAAGAAGGAGCGGTGTGAGTTCAGATAAAATGAGAATGTTAATCCACAGCATATGAGGAGAATAATTCCAGTGGTTTCCGGAGGAGAATCGTAGGAGGTGCTGACAGCCTGGTGCAGAGTGGGAGCCGGGTGAGCAGCCTACTAGCTGGTTAGCTAGCTTGATAGCCACCGGCTGTAGGCGGCAGGGAGAGACAGCGGGGAAGTCGGCTGATCGCAGCGGGATGGGAAGACCCACACGAGCCGCGGAGTTAGGGTGGTGTTAGGGTGGAGTTGGGGTGGAGACAGAAATGTTAGCTCAGCAGACTTCAGGGAGCCGAGGAGCATCTAGGTAGCAGGTCCGATAATGCTAGCTAGCTAGCGGGCTAGGGACCGGTGAGCAGGAAAGAGCCAGCAGGTAGGAGATGACAACACAAAGGTCTGTGTCGATTTGATAGAGAGATGCTGCTATTTTTGCTGATGACTGACGTTTAAAAAGTAGAGAGCCAGACAGGAGAGGTTCTGATCCGGACTAAAGAACAAGATTTGGGGCGGAAGAGCGGTGAACAAACAACGCCAGCACCCTCGGCGACCCGGAAAAGTTTCAATCACAATCACTGTACAATCTACAAATAAAGGTGATAACTGACTGCTGATTTAGAAGGCAGCCTTTTTAAATACTTCATGAACTGGCAGCCAGAAGTATTTTAATTAAATTGTATGATTTGGCCCAAACTATATTCTGCTCTAGGGCAGGTAAGATGCAATTTCTGTTATAAAGTAGGGTAGTTCATAGATCACCAATATGCACACTTGCCAACCTTGAGACCTCAGAAATCGGGAGCATTTCAAAACCACCGCGGGGGGGGGTGCTAGTGGATCATCGCCGGAGCTGTATTAGATTAACATGCTTATTGTAGTGGTAAGTGCACTGTCTTGCGGCCAGTAGCACCTTCCTTGATGGAGCATATGTGTGGGCTGGACCTGTATTTTACAGGAAAGGAGTGAGCAGAGGGTCGTGTTGTCGATTCTTGTTCAGTTTTCTGTGACAATCTTCCTCACCCTCTCAGACTTTGAGTTGTGCGCGTTGCTAAAGAGACGCGCTACCATGGAAACCAAACAATGGTGTAGCTGTATTAAAGTCCGAGTGGAAACAGTCCTGAGGAAATCTGATTTTGTCAGAAATCGGGAGAAATGCGGGAGAAATATGACCCCGGGAGGAAACCGGGAGAGGGCAATGAAATCGGGAGTCTCCCACGAAAATCGGGAGGGTTGGCAAGTATGCCAATATGTCTTGCTGTAGATATGACAGAACTCTTAATTTCTAAGTTGGCGCCTTACTGTCCTTCTGCTCTTTTATTTGAAACCTGCCTGCAATAAAAAGAAGAAATAAATAAACAAAATAAATGGTCCTGGTTGTTGCCAGTGTCATCGGATATGCAGATAACAATAAGTGAATAAAAGACTGAATAAAAAGCAGCAGCTATATTCCAAATGAATAACTATGCAAAAGAGTTACTGTCATCCTTGATGTGCTGATATATATATATAAATTAGGGCTGTCAGTCGATTAAAAATATTTAATCGCACATTTTTTATCTGTTGTAAATGTTCCTTAGAGGGATATTTTTAAAGTTTTTAATACTCTTATCAACATATGAGTGGACAAATATGCTTTATGCAAATGTGTGTTTATTATCATTTGATCAATGACAAATATTCTCATGAATATTAAACACAACAACCTCTGAACATTACAAATATCTGCCTCAATTCAACCTGGAACCTCTCTCATACAATACAATAATACCATACAAAGTGTGTGTGTGTGTGTGTGTGTGTGTGTGTGTGTGTGTGTGTGTGTGTGTGTGTGTGTGTGTGTGTGTGTGTGTGTGTGTGTGTGTGTGTGTGTGTGTGTGTGTGTGTGTGTGTGTGTGTGTGTGTGTATAGAGACACTGTGATGGATCGTTGGAGCTATGTGCAACTCAAGGCATATGCTCGAACGGGAGCTGCCTGGACGCTGCGATCATGTTGCGCACTATCCGTGCTGAGTGTGCTGACTTCTCGTACAATGTCCCACTGTCTGGCTTCCTGCATAAAGTCAAGTGCTCGGCGCAGTTGTCGGCGAAATGTCGCTCCTCTGTTTTCATTGAAACAGCTCCTTATATCCGTTAGCGCAGCTAGCTAGCACCAGATGCTAACAACAACAATACACGTAAGGTGTGCACGTTCTCTCTCTCACTCTCTCGCTCGCTCGCGCCACACATACACACACCCTCCCGGTCCTCCCGATGGCCAGTCGGTGCCTGCCGGTGAGCGTGGAAGTGTGGTCTGCCACAAGCGGGCGGCAGGAGCGGGGCTGTCAGCATCAGCTTGTAGATGGTATTTTAAACTCGATGCGCTCTGAAACTACGGGGCGGCCGAGGACAAAAAATACACATGCGTTAATCGCGTTAAAATAATTAGTGGCGTTAATTTTTTTTTTTATTAAAGCGTTAACTTGACAGCCCTAATATAAATATATATTATTGAAAGGTATATTTAGTTATTAATTATTGTACTTTTCTTAAGTTTGGGGATTCAGAGAAACATGAGACTGAAACACAATTGCCTGTGTCCAGCAGTAACATATTAAAAACCAATTTGTGTTTGATGTAGGGTCTGTCACCCAGGTGTCCTTCACTCCTGTGGATGTCAGAGGAAGAAGGATGACAGGGATGTAATTGTTTCCATGCTTTGCTTGTTCGGATGTTTGTTACCCTGTTTCATCCAACTAAGTGAGAACATATTGTAGATCCTAAAAGCACACCTGAGACCAACAAACAATGACCAACAGATTCTGAGCTGGGTGCTGGCTGACAGCAGGCAGTGTGACCTTCAAGCAAAGCAACATGGATGAACATAGTTTGGCAGAAGCTAGAGGCACCATCCATCTATCTGAGGAAAATCATATTAAACGGGCGTAGGAATTGCCTCAGTGGATAAATTGCCAATTTATTGGTAAGTAATTAATTGTTGGGTAGAGGAGAAGGTGATTACCACCCAGGCATGAAAGTGATACCTATGCAGGAGGAGTTCAGTCAAAGAGCTGCTTCAAAGGGACAGAGTGGCACCCGGTCTGTGTGCAGGATAAAGAGTGGTATTACCTTAACGAGCTAGACCTCCAAAGCATGAGCTTCCTCAACTGAAATGGAAATGTACAGTTAACTACAAGTGTGTTGGGACCCTATTCTCTGACGGTGGTTTTACAGTATTTGAAGGAGTTATTGAGAGTAAAACGATATCTGTTTTACATTTGAGCAAATGCTTTGTTAGATTTAAAAAAGTAGTAAAGAGAGTCACACTTAATAGAAGGCTTAAGTTGCGACCAACCTATACTGGATTTTCCACTTTCCAATAAACTACTATACCTTTCCAACAGTTGAAGTTTCTTTCGGTCATTCTTTTTTAAAATAATTTGTTATTTATTATTTTTCTATTGGCCTCATCTGACAGACAGAACTCCATACCAAGCTCACTTCTGATTAACAGCATTAAACTAAGAAATTCGAGTAAGAAATATGCGAAGTCCAACTTTCTTTTTGGCAAGCTAGTTGCAATATTTACTTTCCAACAGTTGTTGACTGGGCCAGTAAAGTACCTATGTGATCTATTTTACATAGAAAAAGCTACATGCTTCAGTTGGAAATCGGAATGACGAGAGAAGGAGCAATGAGGAAAAGCTCCCTGAGAAGCTGCAAAGGTTGGCGATATTGCTCTCTGGGTATATACATGTTAGAATAATTATAACTTGTAAACATACCTAGTATTACTGGTAGTTTAAAGCTGAAATATTGGATGTTTGGCTGCTAGGGGATAGAGATTAGAAACACACATGTCCACAATTGTATCACTTGTTTAGAAAGTAGCTATGCTAACATGTTAGCAAACAATCAACCCAGTCTCACAGCATTTTGTATTTAATCTATTGATTTGTGTTCACCAACACGATTTTCCCCTTTTTTTCGTGTCACACAGAACGATTTTAAAAGCAATGTATTTCTATTGGTAGTATGTTTCTTGCCTGCACCACGTCTTTTTGTCCGGTCGGGTCTCGGAAGCTGTGTGGTACATAAAAACATTTTCTTACTATCAATTTCAAGCCACGATTATTGTTTTTATTTTAAATTCTATAATGTCTGACTTTTTTTGCCGTCCGTGAGGAAAATAAATGGGGCTCGGAATACTGAAATATGTATTTTTTTAATATTTCTTTCCATCTAATTTGTTATTCTTTTCAAAATTTCACACTGTTATTTACTCAACAATAACATGCAATTATCCTTGTTTTTATTTATTTGTTTAATTCTATAATATCGGGCTTTTTTGCCATCCGCCAGGAACTGAATTTCAAAATAAAGTCACCGGAAACAGACGAAGGCGATACACACCCACTGAACTGATTACCCAAGATCCTCAGCTATCGTTGAAGCTCGGTGATTGGATGTTTTAGCCGCAATGCACGTTGGGATATAGTGTTTACGCGATATGAAATCCGAAAACATTTTTTAAATAAAAAATACTTTATTCCGAGTGTACTTGCTTTTCTCTTTGAAAGTCATCACATAACGGCATTGTAATACACGGTTCGGCTGCATTAAATATTACACATCTGTCGTAGTTCTTTATTTATAGAGCCCTGATTAGAAGACTTCTGGACAAACAGGAGAACTACCGCCAAAACTGAATATGTGACTTGGATCACAAACATATCAGCAATTAAACAACATCTTCCATTTCTTTTCACAAAATACGTCTCCTTGCAGTATCAATACTAATTCGGCTGACTTTTATATTTCATCCAATTGGTAGATATGGTAGTTATATTTACACCATAACGGTGCACAGCTGATAGACAGGGACTTGTCGTTTTTAAAGATATTACTGATTTTCTTTGAATTAAAGAATGTAAATACTGAGTTGAGAGAATAGTCAGGGGATTTGGGTGATGGGAGACACATCTATGGATTCAGAATTGCAATAGCTTACCATTACATTACGGATATACCTTTCTGTCTGTGATGTTTTACAAATCAGATATTAATGTGTAGAAGTAAATCATGTCAAATAATATAGCAATTATGTGAAAACATGAATAACACTACACATCTTCAGATGTTATACATCGTTAGCCTAATAGCATAATTGCCCAAGTCATATTTGAATGTTTTTGGAAAACAAGGAAAAGTGCCCTGCAAAAATGCCTAAGTCAAAGCGATGACTTAGGCAGATAGTGATTTTGGACTCTAAAATGCATTCTGATAGGCTGTGGACATAGGCAATAAGGCAGGGTGATGCAGCAGTGGTAGGAGAGTAAAGTTAGGCAGATATCACAATTTGGCCAAAAAATGACTTAGGCAATTATGCTATTAGGCTAACGACATACATAAGTGTCCTACACTGATAATAAAAAGTATAATTTGTTGTGTTAACACTTTAAACTTGACAGTTTTTTAACCTGCACCGCCTAGTGGTTAAAGCACGTTATTGAATGTTTTTGTCGAATATGTTATATTTGATGAAAACAATATTAAGAGTACATACTTTCATAGGGGGAAAGTAGAAGGTCAATGATAGAAATATAGAATATAAAAAATCAAGAAGATACTGTAAGTGATCTCTACAATAAAATAGTTTAGTGCCAGATGTACAAAGATATTAATATGAGGATGTGCAAAACAGAAAAACGAATTAACCTTTATTTAAACATTAAAGACTACTTTAGGTTGAGGTCTTCTTTTAAATTAGTGATGGGCATTTAGATTCCCTTCGGGGACACAAATCTTTTGATTCAGTTCACTTTAAAGATTTGTTCACTGATTCGTTCACCGGTTCGCGAACGACTTCTGGTGATTTGCACGTTCGCGAACGATTCATCTTTGTACTTAATTCGTTCAGTGAGTCTTCACTACTGCCGAAGTCCAAGAAGTTTGCTGGCGTAAAATGTATGATATTAAAACACATTTTACACCTCACCTTGTTGCCCCATAAATTATGCTCTGGGAATAGGCTACATATTATTTAAGAAATATAATTGGCCATTGTTAAATCTCATAAATGTGTGCCTGACTATACGATGTATTACAGCAGGCTAGCACGTTATACTTTCAAACCCATGCACGTACAATGTGGCCTAACTTAAATCCCAAAGCATTAAACTCCATTTGGCCGAGTTCAAAGTGAATAAAAAAATATATCCTCTACATCGGTGACGATTTATTCATATTCTTTGTACCCATCTATGTTTACCTTTAGCTAGCGGCTAAGCTAGTGGCACGCTACGGAGCCCAGCTATCCGCCCTCTGAAGCTTTTAGGGCCGACAGGGGGAGGAGAATGTCCCGCTAACGCTGTGTGTGTGTGTGTTTCACATTAGCGGGACGCTATGGAGCTCAGGTATCCGCACTCTGAAGCTTTTAGGGCCGACAGGGGGAGGAGAATACAACGCTGTGTGTATTTATCGCTAAGCTAGCAGCTAAGATAGCTGGATGCTACGGAGCCCAGCTATCCGCCCTCTGAAGCTTTTAGGGCCGTCAGGGGGAGGAGAATGTCCTGCTAATGCTGTGTGTGTGTGTGTGTGTGTGTTTCACATTAGCGGGACGCTATGGAGCTCAGGTATCCGCCCTCTGAAGCTTTTAAGGCCGACAGAGAATACAACGCTGTGTGTATTTATCGCTAAGCTTCTCGAGACAAGGGCAATCTTAAGTTGACACAGAAGTTTTTTTCTTTCGCACGGCGTAGCCGTTATTTGGCGCCAAAGTTTGCGTTCGCTCGATGCTAGGCGGTCCCTCGCCATGGAACACGATGATGTCATAGCGCCAACTGACATTCTCAGAACGCCACCAAACTTCACATGATGGTTAACACTAAAGCCCTGAACAGCTCTAGGTCAAATCTGATGTTACTTAATTTGGCGTTACCATGGCGACGGATCCTTCGCCATAAACAACGGTGTCGCTGTAAATCCAATGGGCACGGTCCCATCGTCCCCCAAACTTCACTTTTATATCACTGGTCCATGCCTCAACAGCTCAACGTCAAATCTGAGATCTCACGTATGCCGTTTCCATGGAAACGCATCCCTCGCCAAAAAATACGATGTTGTTGTAAGTCAATGGAAAATCGTCCAAACGGCACCAGACTTCAGACTATCATTAATGGTCCGGCCCTCAACAGCTCTATGTCAATTATGGGATGTCATCATATGCCGTTGCCATGGTAACGCATCCCTCGCCAAAAAACCTGGTGTTGTCGTAATTCAATGGGAAATTGTCCAAACGGCACCAGACTTCATATGATGGCTAATGGTCCGGCCCTCAACAGCTCTATGCCAATTATGGGATGTCATCATATCCCGTTGCCATGGTAACGCCTCCCTCGCCAAAACACCTGGTGTTGTCGTAATTCAATGGAAAATCATCCAAACGCCACCAGACTTCATATGATGGCTAATGGTCTGGCCCTCAACAGCTCTACCCCAATTATGGGATGTCATCATATCCCGTTGCCCTGGCGACAGATCCCTCGCCAAAAAACCTGGTGTTGTTGTAATTCAATGGGAAATCTTCCAAACGCCACCAGACTTCATATGATGGCTACTAGTCCGGCCCTCAACAGCACTATGTCAATTATGGGATGTCATCATATGCCGTTGCCATGGTAACGCATCCCTCGCCAAAAAGTACGATGTTGTTGTAAGTCAATAGATAGTATAAGAAATTTGCAGAATATGACAGTTTAATGGTGGAGGTACACACATATTGATAGATGTCTTGTAATGCACTGTTGAGGAACCTGTGACCCAAGTTTTTCATTCATTGCATAACTACACCGTAGTTGTGTATATGATATGTCAATAAACCTTTGAAAATCTTAATATCTTGAAAGGGATGTGCAAAATAGCCATAATATACAGTCTTTAAATAACTATTAGTAGAGAATAACGAGTAATTAATATACTCGTTTCCATTCATGTCAATTGCAGATCATGTTTAGTCTTCTCAAGCACCAACTATCAAATATCTCTCCTAATTGTTGGCACTTGACAATCACCTTCCCTGAATTTGACTCAGGTGTAACTAAAGTCTGATTTAAGGGTTGTTTATATTTCACATCATTAATCAGAATCTGCAAAGTAACTCAAATAAGTGTAGTGGAGTAAAAATACCAGGTTAACCTCTGAATTGTAGTGGAGTAGAATTACAAAGTAACAATGAGCTGTCATGTGGGTATATATTAATGCTGCGCATTATGGACACAAGCAATTTTCACCCATTTATTAATTATATATTTTCCATTTGATAACACCAATGTGTTTAATACTGGCAACTTCTAATTGTGGGAAAAACGAAAACGTTCAGTAGAGACATCCCATAGAACATTTTGCGAAACACAATAGCCAGCATGTGTAGTTCTGGGGGGGCGTTCGATTCCAGTTTTGGAAAAGTCTGGCGTGGTTTCGTTCCATTTCAAACAGCTGTTTGACGCTCGGCGTAACCTTGGCGCACTGCCACTCCAACATCCAATCCCAGAGTTTGAAGATGAATCACGGGGACTGTAGTCCTAAACGATAGCTGAGGATTATAGGTAGTGTAGTGTCTTCGGCCATCCTAAACTCAGAAATGTTGACAATCGCAATGATGCTCGAAATGTCCCTTATGGGTAGGGTTGGGTATCGTTTGAATTTCCACGATTCTGATTCCGATTCCGATTCTACTTTTCGATTCCGGTTCTTAACGGTTTTCAATTCCGATTCTTTGAGGGGCAGGGTAAAAAAATTATACATGCTTCTTCCACCAAAACAATTACATTTATTCGAGAAACTTTTACACAGGTTAGTTTACAGTAATATTCACATTAATCAGTCTGTTTATATTCACTGCTATGTAACTGTAACCTGAGAACCACTGAAGCTACAGCAGTGCAACAGTCCAACTTTTAAAGAACAGTTCTTGTTGAGAAAAACAAGCATATCTGCCTTGTCAGGCATACCTGGAAGAAATGTTTGAACATTTTAAAGTAAAATGCTTCAATCTGGTGCACTTTAAGCAGAATTACTAGAGACTAGATCTAGGGGGTACAACTCTAAACACCCATATGAAAAAGATTGGTTTACATTTTAATAATTAAATAAGTATGTGAACATAACCAGTAACCTACCATAGCCAATAACAAATACATGTAACGTATTTTTATTTTTGCTGTTCATTCATATCTTATTTTACTATTTTATCTATGCATATGTTTTTATCTCTCCAGTTTAAAACGATATGTCTGGTTTACTGTCCTATAGTCAGTGGCACAGCCCCACCTAGTGTCAGCAGAAAGTATTACAATAATGATTACAACAAAATGCAAAAAATAAATTAAGAAATATATAAAATATATTTTAAGATCATGTTTTATCATCTGATTCGTCTGTACATTGCTGTTTTAGTATGTGTTCTTCTAATTAGTGCCTACAGTGTGTGCCTATTGAGCTGTTTAGAGCCATGTGGGACAAAACCCCATCATGCCCCTCCCTCTCACTGTCTAAGTGAACGGTGACTATAAAAACTACACTGCGCATGCTCAGAGTATTGTTCTATTTAATGTGTGTGGCATTAAAATAATGACCATAGGGGCACTGAGCTGCCATCCCCACCATACGTCATCTCACATAATTCAGAGCTGATTGGCTGTAAGTACGTGTGCCGCGAAAAGTGTGGTGTGTGAAGAGGAGGCGAGAGACGCGTCTTAAAACCAGGAAGTAAGCTGTGCATGGCTTCCCTCCACAAAAAAGCAATGAGATTTCTCCATAGGATTTTAGAAAATAGCTCAAAATAAGATCTGTGGGAAACGTAGCTGTTAGATAAATGTACGTTTTGTTCAGCCGGATAATATCCACATGTCTACCCTACTTTTATCATTTTCGAATCATAAATCCATCATTTAGATTTATGATAGACTTTTGAAACGACAAGAAGATAAGGAGGACTTTTACAAAAAAAGTAATAGAGCTTTTTGTCCAGAAGGATAGGCAAATGGACTTCATCTTCATGTCAAGGTAAGACCACCATTTTATTGAAAATGGGATCTTACTATATATTTAAATGATACAATTACATTTTTTGGGTATCCTTCTGTTGAACTGTCTGTTTAAAATTAATTGAAGCATCAGACTAAAAAGCTTTTGAAAATAATATTATATTTTGATTTAGGTCAAAATATAATATTTGTAAACCTGAAGAGTCAGTGCCAGTGCCTCACCAGCCATGAACCTCACTGCAGAAGCTTATATATAGACATCTGAGTTTTTTGTGCCCCACCACTTTTGTACATATAGAAACGCCACTGCCTATAGTATACATTGGAATGATTTCAAACCTGTTTTATCCCAATAATTATAAAGGAGTGCCTTGGAAATATGTGTTTACGGAAATTGTGATCAAAACGTTTGAGACCCACTGAGATAACTTAGACTAAAGTGAACTATCTAAACCCTCAGAGTCCTTTACCTCACTGAGCTGTAGTTATCAGCCTCTCAGTCTGACTGGAGAGGACTCTCCCTCCACATCATTGTAGAAACATCTTCTTCTTCCGTTACAGCAGCTAGCACCAAATGCTAATAACAACAGCGCGTGCACCCTCCTTTTCTCCCTCGCTCGCTCCCACGCTCACTCGCACTTTGGCTGTGAGCTGCGGGTGCCAGATAAGCCAACATCCCCCATGTTCATCACTTACAGCGCCCATTAGGGCTGTGCATCTTCACTGGTCTCACGATTCGATTCGATTACGATTATCCTGTCAACGATTCGATTCAATTCGATATCCCGATGCATCCCGATGCATCACGATTCATACCAATGCGTTGCATCCTCAATTTTCTATATTACTGCACATGGCTTATTTTTCATCAATGCATACATGCAGTAAATACATATGAACTCTTTTTATTATTTAGAAAGTGCTTCAGAAATCAATAACATAATTGTCTTGACATTAATTTATAAACCAAAATAAATTAATTGTATAGGTCTAGCCTCCATATATCTGTGTGTGAAGTTGTTCCATCCTCAAAAAAAAAAAAAATAATGCTTCTGCAGTCTAGCTGCAGCTTCTAGCTACGGTGTTCTGTTAAAGAAAGGACACTGAATGTCCTGAATGTGGCATCACACACAGGACTTGAGACTGAACACAGCAGACAACAGGAGTATTTACATTAGCATATACAAACAAAAATACTGCATGTGGGTGCACACTTACATTCTCTGTCTTACTGTTACATAAATCCCATGAATGTATGAGATTAAATTAGCTTCATTATATCTCAGTGATTAAGTGAATAATACAGTTTCTATCGGGTCACTGTCAGCCTGTCACTCATTATTTTCAGGGAGGGGGCGGGGTTTGGAGGAACGGAGAGGAGACGTGATCGCGGAAGCTTTTTTCCTCCTGCCTTCACAAACTTTACACACTTATATATCGTCTGAAAATTGCTAGAGGACATTCATACTCTGCAATCCAAGACTTAATTAAATCCACCAAAAACCTGACATGATTGTAACGCGATTATCTTTGAAAAACATAAATCCCTGTGCCGCAGCGACACGGAGTGATTCAGAGCGTGTCCTTCTGCTGTTGGTTCTGGACTGGTGGTGTTGTGTTGGTGGATAAAGCAGACTGCTCCGTGTTTGGTGTTGCTGTGCCGCTGTCACGTCTGTTCCCTGATCTCTGCGTCACCGACCGATTTGATATTAAAGTGACAAAAAAAAAAAACGTTATAGTAAAACCGCGGCCGGAAAATCAGGAAGCAACGTTACTACGCTATAATCGATTATCTTCCGTCACTGCATCGATACCGAATCGTCTGCATCGCAATGCATCGTAGAAACGATTATTTTCAACACCCCTAGCGCCCATCGCACAGGGCAAATGAAACGTGTAACCGGGATGAAAAGGGTGTTACATTTATTTAATTATGAATGTTGTTACATCAAGGCCAAATCAAGCAAACCCCCCTCTCAGATTCCACAGCAACCAGAAGAGCATACATACTGGCTGGTGATTTGATTCATCAGCTTTGAGATGGAATACAAAATGCACAGTGCATTTCCTTAGCTGTGGGTGAGTCCACTGACACCACTGACAATGCTCAGTTGCTGGTGTTTGTGAGTTGTTATGATGAGGCAAAGGGGGAGTTTGTTGAAGATGTGTTGGGCCTGACGAACCTCAGTGGACGCACAAGGGGGCAAGACATTTATAAAGCAATAATGGGAATGCTGAATGAAAGAGGGTGCAGCTGCCTTTATTCATAACTGTGCAGCTCTTACACTGCGACTCTGAGGGGTCAAGCACAGACACAATAACAAACTGCTGCATACAGATTATTTTTGTTTTGCAACCTCGTGTTAAGAATCTTGTTGCAATTGTTTAAAAGTTTGAATGACCGTAATAAACGGACCTTTGTCTTATTGAAACATTTATTTTGGACCTTTAAGATTTGTATTTGAGTACCCCTGTCATAGAGTCTCAACTTCCATCTACTTACTACTTTTAGATGTAATTCAATAATATGTTGCTCTAAATATCCAAATTGTGGTGACCAATGAACTTATTATACTTACTCAGTTTTTCAAAATGTCTCAACTGTGCACGTTTTACTTTCAGAGCATAGCAGCCAGGTAGAGCAGAACAGATCCTCTTCTCATAGAATAGTTATGTTAACTATGGCTCAGTTGAATACTCTGTATCATTCACTGACAATACAATCACTAAAAAAAAGGATGGCAAGGAATTTAAAATAGATCAAACCTGTGCTGCTTGGTTTATGTTGTTCACACAATAAAAAAAAAAGTATAGATTGCTAAATGTTTGCCGCAAGCAAAGGGAAATGTTCCAACCTGTTCTAACACAGCTGTTCCTGTGAGACGCTGATGAGAATAACCTTTTCAACCCAAACTAAATCAGACAATTCAGAAACAATTCCCAGAGCGGTCTCTTCTGAATGGTGGTGAGAATCAGTCAGAAGAGGGAATCATTGGAAACAAAAAAGTCTTTACAGCGATTTATGGCTGATAGATTCTTGATGTGACTAACTAGAAAAGCAGAGCGTATCAATTTAGTGAAATGGAGACTCAAATGATGTTGCAATTCTTTATTATCTGCTGCTGATTTAACATGTATTAAAGTTGGTGAAAAAGGATGCATCATTTAAGAATGAACAGTACTTTATCCAACATCCCTGTTAGACGAATGTGTTCTGTCCTGACAGTCCAGCAATTACTTTTGTTTAATATGTTGTTGGTCACCAGGACAACCTCAGCGCTGTCATCAGGGGTCAAATGGATCACTTTCAGACTATATCAACTAATAGAAATGTGTGGTCAAAATGTAAATAATAGGTGGCATTTGCTCATCCACATAGAAAGGACGGGTTTTCCCTGACCCTTTCCAAGTCATTATGTTTTCCAAATCTTCCTAAACCTTACTAGGATAAAAAAAGTGTCCTGAAGATATTATATATGTATTTTTGTTGTTTCATTTATATTTCCCAGGAACGCGTGCAGGATGCCACTGATCCTCAGTCTGTATCAACGTGTTTTGAGAGCAACAATCCACAATCGCTCCTGATTTATTACCACAGTGCCTTATATGGTATTGCGGTGTGTGTGTGTGTGTGTGTGTGTGTGTGTGTGTGTGTGTGTGTGTGTGTGTGTGTGTGTGTGTGTGTGTGTGTGTGTGTGTGTGTGTGTGTGTGTGCAGATTTGTGAATTCCCTGTGTCCTTTCATTAAACACATTTTTTTATTTACATTTTATGGTGTTTCAGAAAACACATAAGAAATCTAAAAACATCTTTGGATGCCTCCACCTTAAGCTGATTGTCAACATCACCTGATAAACATCAGCATTTACAGGGGTGCACATAACTTGTTTGCCCTGGTTCTCAAAGGAGCACCTGGAGATGTTGCTTGGTGCTCATCCTTAAAATTAAATAAACCGTAACTTTTGAGGGGGTCTTGACTTTATTTGCCAGACACACGGCACTGAACACACATGCAGAGGTGAACACAGAACACACATGCAGAGGTGAACGCAGAACACACATGCAGAGGTGAACACAGAACACACATGCAGAGGTGAACACAGAACACACATGCAGAGGTGAACACAGAACACACATGCAGAGGTGAACACAGAACACACATGCAGAGGTGAACACAGAACACACATGCAGAGGTGAACACAGGACACACATGCAGTGGTGAACACAAGACAACATTAGCACGTCCAGTAATCCTACAAGCTGTCATCACTACCCTCCTCTCTGTTCTCCTCACTGTCTTCCTCTGTCAGACATGGTAGCTGATGATGTAGGCCTACTACTTCCTCTCTGGTTGAGTCTGTGATTAGCTGCTTGCATCCACAAGTCAACAGCTGGTTTTGGGTCGAAAGTCTCTGTTGTCATCTTAGACAAGTGGATGTAATCAAATAAGTATGTGAACATAACCAATAACCTAACATAGCCAATAACAAATCAGCCTCTCAGTCTGACTGGAGAGGACTCTCCCTCCACATTATTGTAGAAAAATCTTCTTCTTATATCCGTTAGAGCAGCTAGCACCAGATTCTAATAACAACAGCGCAGGTACCGGTGCGCCCTTCTCTCTCTCCCTCGCTCACTCGCATTTTGGCTGTGAGCTGCGGGCGTCAGATAAGCCAAGATCCCCCATTCATCACTTACAGCTAGGGCTGTCCCGAATACCATTTCTCGGGCTCCGGATATTCGGTAGTAATCAGCAGCGAATATTCGAATATTCGGTGCGGAGATTTTTTTTCATAACACGCTCCGAGACACCTGACAACACACTGTTAAGCAGAAGCGCAGAAAGAGCATACCAGGGGTCAGCAACCCCTGGCACGCGTGCCACCACTGGCACGCGGCACCGTAACCAGTGGCACACTAGGAATAAGTGTGGAAAATATTTTAATTGTATATTCGGATCCTGAACGAGACCGCCGCCAGAGCTCTTCTCCCGTTACCTGCAGAAGGAAGCCATGCACGCAGCGCAGCCCCGATCTTTAACTCCAGGTGACTTTCTGCGGCTTTCCTCCGTGGTGCTGATCGTTTCACCACGGAGAGGAAAGCACTTCACTAACTGCAGTAGCCTACCCATAAGGAGCTGTACAAATGCTGCAGTTTTTGCGTGGCTGTGTCTTTAGTTGAAAGCCCAGTGGCGATCTGCTCATCTCTCATTGAAATAATATGCTACAAAGGGACTGGCCACGTGTGCTCTGGAGAATCACAGAACGGACGATCGTCCTTATTATTATTATTATTATTATGCTGTTATAACCAATTATTTAAATGTGTTAAATTCGGCATCATGTAAGTTAGTGATGCTCCGATCGATCGGCCGGTGCTCTCTAAAAATGCCGATCGCGAGAGCCGATCGCATGACGTAAAATACATGACACTTTTCTCTGTGCACGGCAAAACAAGCTCTCCAAAATGGCTTCACCGGTCTGGCAGTATTTTAAAGTGTCCGAATATGACAATAAAATAGCGGTATGCAACGTGTGTGAAGCAGAAATCCTGCAGCTCCGCCCGCTGTGACGGACCGGTGAGCGGAGCAACACACAAGAGTTAGACCTAACACACTTAGCTATGTTATCTACCTCTGGAACAAGCTAAACTAGTTATAAATATATGTATTCTTCACTGTCGGGTCACTCATTACTGGATCAGTGAGCTGCATGAGATACCGACGGGCTGTCAGGAGAGAGAGAGAGGGGGAGAGAGGAAAAGAGAGCGCTTCCGCTCATTTCTCCCGTGCTATTATCCAAAGTTAATGTAAACTTGAATAATGTACTTAATTTGAATGTAATAATTATGTTGGTTGTTGTTTGTGGAAGCTCCAGTGAATGAGCCCCATTAACTGAGTTTTAAACATAACTTTAAATGGAAGATCCCCATAGGCCCCGCCCACTCGATCCGATCGGAGCATCCCTATAATGTAAGTTGCGCTGACAGGTCTACACACTGCTTCCCCGCAGCGAGCCTCCCCCCGCCCTCCTGTTGACAGTTCACGAGCGTCGGCACGCTGATAAAATAATAATTGAATGGCACTTCATATCAAAAAGGTTGCCGACCCCTGGAGCATACTATTACGATTTATATTTATTTATTGTCTCAGTACTCGCATACATTAAAACTAAATGTGTCCTCTGCATTTAACCCAATTTAAAATGGTCCCACACAGCTGGAGTCTTCGGCATTTTGTGTGCAGGTGTGTGAAGCGAGGTGAAGCAAGGAGAAGCGTGCCGTTTGCGTTCGTGACTGTGAGTGAACGCGATGTCAGGAGCACAGGCTGAGATTGTATATATTTCCGCATTTTAACAGTGCAATTCAAAAGTATAAATATAGTATAAGAATATGGAAATTCGCCTTTATTGATAGCATACATTTAGGGGAAAAAAAAATGTTTTGGAAAAAAAATAAAAAAACGAATATCCGAATAATGAAATTGAAACCCGAATAGTTGGCCAACGAACGAATATTCGAATAGTCTAATATTCGGGTACAGCCCTACTTACAGCGCCCATCGTACAGGGCAAATGAAACGTGTAACCGGGTGAAAAGGGTGTTACATTTACTTAATTATGAATGTTGTTACATCAAGGCCGAAATTAGAGCGTCAACGGTCAAAATGATTGTTTCCCTCCCAGAGCTGCCAACGCAGCGCCTCCACAGATCTGGCGCCCTAGGCGAACATCTATAACGCCAGTGCGACGGGCCAGCCCGGAGTTCATATGCAACTCGCAAATATCTTTCTCTCTCCTCTCTTTTCTCTTCTGCCTTCTCTCTCTCCCTCTCTCTCTTCTCTCTCTCTCTCTCTCTTCTCCCTTCTCTCTCTTCTCCCTCTCCCTCTCTTCTCTCTTTTCTCTTCTCCCTTCTCTCTCTTCTCTCTCTCCCTCTCTTCTCTCTTCTCTCTCTCTCCCTCTCAATGTTGGTACGCAAATGCGCCTTTTTTCAAATGACCAGGTGCTCTCTTTTTTTTGGCGGAGGTGCGCATGTGCAGCCCAGGGGCCTCATTTATAACGCCGTGCGTAGGATTCACGTGGGAAGGTTGCTTACGTAGTACAAAGCAAAAAAATAGGTACAGAAATGTTCCGACATTCCGATTCACCAAACATTGCGTACCGGTGAGGAAAGTGCGTACAGCACTTCCTACGCCGGTTTCCCTTTATAAATCACAATCGACTCGAAATGCGGTGCAGCTTTTGCAGGCTTCACGTAACGCCCAGATGTGCCTATAAATAGTCAAAGAAACGCCCATTCATTCATTCATTCTGACTGACTTTATGAAGAAGAGCGCAGGAAATTACGACAGAACAGCTAAAAAAGACATCTCACACCGTGTCAGATTCTGGTTCCTTTGAGGAGGTGGAGATAAATCACATTGTTTGGTGGATGCAGTTTGAACCAGAGAAGCAGCATGGAGGTCGGATCGTCACCAACATAAATAAATAAGTGGTCTGAAAAAGGTTAATGACAAAAAGAATACACATAGCCTTCCTCAGGCAGTGTGTTTGCACCGGGGACAGGAGACCCCCCCCCCCCTTGATGAGAAACTGTAAGAAATGATCGGGGAATCCCTCCGGAGTGGAGTCATGACGACTGGATCTGAATTATGTTTTCGTATTTGGTGGTTTGTGTCCCCGCTGTCGATCAGCAAATCCATAATCCACCAGTTAAAGGAAATACAACCAATGTGTTGTGTTATATTAGCTGTACAATTGACCACATATAGTGTTCTTAGTTTCCAATACGTCCTGTGTTTTACGAGCGACTTATCAAGTAGGCTATTGGCGAATGGCATAAAACATGATTAAACATGATAGGCTATATAAAACCATGCTCGTATCTAAAACCTATAGAAATGCAAATCGGCGTCAGTTTAAAGTAATTCTGTCCTCCTGTTTACCGCATCATTTATGAGAATACATTTCTTAACAAGAGAACATAATCGAGGGGTGATCAATAACATATCCGTATTTATTTATTTCTCCAAGTTATGTTTTTGTGTGCACAGAGGAGTCTCAAACAGGCGTTTGTTTAATCATTTTAAGATTGGCTTTAATCAATGTGTGAAAATGAATTCTTCATATATGATAAATGAGAGGTAACATTTTATTGATGGTATTATTTCCACATATTTCTCTCCATTCTTCCTTCTGCCAACAGTGTCGCAGTTTCTCGTCTCTCCCGTTGTTGTACACATGAGTTTGCGTGGAGGACCGCACATTTTCCCGTCAAATACATTTTTTATAAATCGCAAACATTGCGTAGAAACTGGTGTACGCCATTTTTTGAGCGTATATCCCTTTATAAATGAGGCCCCTGAGCATTTACCTTTATCCACCACGGCCAGTATTTTTTAAATAGTCATTAAACAGACCACAAGAACACATAACAGTTTTAAGACACAAGCTCCAAATAATTATAATCTAGTAAACACATAAATCATGTAATCCTTTATGAGTTATTAGACACATACATTGCTAAGTATGGTAGACTATTACAGACACTTTCCCTGTTTTAATATTCTATCTGCGAGTATTATGTGAATAATTGCTCTAGTCATGCATGCAGCACATCCTGCTAGATGTTTCTGATACTAAAAATAACGGCAGACTTTTTATAAATGCAAACATCACTGCTTTTCTATCATGTCACTCTGCATCTCACAAGAGTCATTGACATCTTCTTTGACCAAACATACCTGTTTTTATAATATAGGACTTTGTAGCACAACTGTTTCTGCATCAAAGGAGGCCGACAAGATGTCTGGGTATTAAAGTGTGTCAGACAATATTGGTGAGTACCTCCCATCAAAACTACTGAGACATTAGAACCCATTTTCCCAGGGCTGAATGTTTGGAGTTCCAGGAGGAATGAAGCCGGCATTAGAGCGTTGAAAAAAAGAAGAAATGAACCACTGAAACGTAGCATTTATACTTAAGCCGACGTGCTTGGCAAGTTTGAGACGGGTTATTTCTGAGTTTAAAGAAGATCTCTGAAACATTCTGACAAGAGGACAGAAAGGAAATAAAGATTTTCTTGAGAAAAGTCGATGTGCAGGTGTGCAACCTTCTGCCAATTGGATCAAAATCACCGGATTGAAAGATATATACAGAGCCAGACATACTAGGTATAACTCAATAAGAAAATGGCTAAAGTATTAAAAAGCATTGATTGAATGCAGTACACAGTTACAGATATGCCTACAGTCCAGATGCACCATGTACAAGGCGCATCCCCATCATACTGACTTTAAATGCAAAACACTGTAAAAGCCCTTCATACTTCATGTGGGATTTTGGCCTGACCCAGATAATGTTGAGAAATGTAAGAGAAAGGGTCAAAAAGCAGTATTCTTGGCACCTACTGGGAGACCAATGATTTAAAGCTGTGGTAACCAAACACGGGCAGAATCAGAACGTGACTGCTGCTATTACCAACCAACCATTATCAAATATGAACATGAAGGGCACTCTAAAGGCCCAGACACACCAAGCTGACACCAAAGAACACGTCCCGATGGGACACAACTGTTGTGTCGCCTCACGTCTCCTGCGCCTTGGCCAAAAGTCGCATTGGAACCAAGCGGCAAACTGTGGGGTAGAGCCGTGAAGCCAATACGGAAGTGCCACACACTGCAGTTCATATATTGGCCGATAGGCGATGGCTGCAGAAAGGAGCAATTTCCATAGACCCCCATGTTAAAATGCCCAACTTTACAGCAGAAAAAAACATGTTTCTACCCCTGGCTCCATACATTTTTATTATCGATATAGTTAGATTCCACCTTCATGATTATGGATCTGTGAGTGAATTCTTTTCTAACGCGACCCTTTTATTTATATTAGGTATTAAAGTTTGTGCACACATTAGGGCGTGGTCACGTTGATTGACAGATACTGCTAGGCTACAACCATAGAGGCTACAACGTTAGTTAGTTGTAGTTACTGTACTTAACCCTTTAGCTGTGTTCGTGGTGATCGTGCCTGTTAGGGAATATTGTTACAAATACCAGATAATTAAAATGTCGTGCTGTGCGCTTGGATGTACTAACAGAACTTCCAAGAAGTCTACTTTCAGCTTTTTTCGGTGAGTAAAATGATAATATTATACATGTTAACCCCGTTAGCAGGTGTTTGTGTGCTTGTTAGCTTAGCTTGTTATGTAGCTTATTAGTCAGCTAAGAACGTAACCCTTTACACATATATACGGTTTAGTTTATGATTCAGCCTTGGGTAAGACTTTTATACTATATGGCTATGACGCCCATAATGCTAAACGGGAGCAAATGTGAAAAGGGGACCCAATTATCCCAGTGGGGCCGCCGGAGTCCACGCCGCCGAAGCTAACGGGGCTGCAGGGGGCTAGCTCGCTAGCGCGTCCCGGCCATAGGTCCCGGCGGCCGTAGCTAGCCCCCTGGGGCTCCGTTAGCTTCGGCCAGCGGCGGAGTCCGGCGTTATAACTGGAGATCAAGGAATGCATTGAAACGCGGACTTGGTTCGCCTGTAGCCCGCTGTAGTATTAGCTAAATAAATGATGTTGAGCAAGTTTTATTAAGCTGAACACCGCCACAATTATTCTGCTATGTATCGGTACTTATTTTATTTTATTAACGTGTTAATGACAAGGATTAAGAATAATACCAAATAGCTAATTATCTTGCAGATTGTCTCGTTTGATTATGAATGTAACGTTTATATAGTGGAACTACAATGTTTTATCAAAAACCAAAGTGCCACGCAGAGACTTGGTATGCATGTATTTCAGCAGGAAATGTGCAGGAGGAGCGGTAACTGCAAGCTGGGTTGTTAGCATAGACTGTGTTGTTAGCATAGGTTGTTAGCTTAATACTGAGAGCATGTTAGCTTAGCTTCTTAGCCTGAGCTAGGTCTGGAACGTCACGCTCGTTGGCAGCAGGTCCCGCCCTGTCCCGCCTCTTTGCCCTTATTTGGAGCAGGCTGGAGAAGGCGGGAGTTAGACTCTGACGTCACTGTCGAGCCGTTAGTAGCCGACTCCGCCTACTTAGGGCTTCACGGCAACTCTGCAGAATCCTATGGGTGACGTCACGGACCCTACGTCCATATATATATACAGTCTATGATTGGAACACATCGCAAAGACTTCAGCCCCAAACCCCATCCCCTCAGGAAGCCTTTGCCTCCTCTCAGGTCATCATTGTAAATAAGAATTTGTTCTTAATTGATTTTCCTGGATAAATAAAGGTTCTACTACTACTACTACTAGCCGACGGCCAAGTTGCACGTACGAACTGCGCATGCGTGAGTGGCAATAACTCTCCATACCAGCAGGCGGCGGTCGTGTGTATTCGTCATTCAAAAGAGGCAACAACCGGACGACAGACTGCGTGATATAAACAAACAACAAATAGTGTGTGCATTCCATTTTCACTCTCGTCCATCGAAAACATGTTTAGTGCGGTACTGGAGCTATCAGCCCTTGGACTGTTTATGAGGGGCCGTACAGGCCGTAATTCATACTGGTCCTCTCACGCACATACATTCTCCTTTTACATACATATATTTTCGCTATATCTTGAAACTCGCGGAAGTGATTTCAAAACAAAAGCACTCGTTTGCTTGGAACGTTGATAATATTATAAACAAGGTGAATTTAGCAATCACAACGAAAATGGCGAAGACACACATTGAGCCCAGAAAATGAATGTTATTAAGGGCTGTAAATATAATAAGCCTATGTCTAAAATGGACAACATTGTTAGGAGATTTAAACTATACAGCGGTTCTGCACTGCGGTCACTCAGCCGTCTCTCCACTTTGTTTTTTCAAAATCAGCTGCTCTTCATTTTTCTTTTACAAATATTTTTTACCGCAAGTTCTTAATAAAATGAATTACTGTTACTGTGTACTTTTTTAGTAATCCTCTGTCAAAGTCCCCTCCTGAGTACACTGCATGTTTTTCTGCTACCTTTTGATGAGTGATAAAAAGACAATTTGACCATTAGTTCTTAACAGAGGTGGGGACTCGAGTCACATGACTTGACTCGAGTCAGACTGGAGTCGCATATTTTTTGACTTGAGACTTGCTTGACTAACATTGATAAAAGCCTTGACTTGACTTTGATTTGGTATTCATTACTTGAGACTTGACTTAAGCTTGAGATAGATGACTTGAAAGGACTTGACTGTTTAAAATTAAATGTTTGCGTTTGTTTTTGCCGTGAGATATTACGTTTAGTTTTTTCCGAAAAACGTGATTATAGCGCCATGCGCGCAAACCTGGCAACCCACTAGAAGGTATGAGTCTCAGGGCCCTTCTCACTTCTCTTATTTTCATTTCCTCGCTCCTCGGTCTCGGTCTCACTGGAAGTTGATTTGTCTGCGCCATCTTGAGTAGCGTCCCAATGGCCTTATTTTTGCCGGAGGACCGAGGAGCGTGGAGCGATAATGAAGCAGCGATAACCGAGGAACCACCAGACCATCCTTCGATGAAATCCTCAGACACTCGCCCCGCCCCCTTACTGTGTATCGCTCACTGATTGGACGATGCAGTGCATGCACTGATCTGATGCTTCTTGACATGAGAGCAGTTTCCCAGCAGAGTGAAGAAAATACATGAAACTCACGAGAGTCACTCCTCAGTTTATACCGTGTTTTGTTTCAATTAATGTATCATTTAGTTACAAATATGTGATATATCTGAACAACAAAGTGGTCAAAAATCATTTAATGATCGCTTTTTTCGTTTTACATTTTCATTTATTGTCATTTCCATTCAGTCAGTCATTAAGTGCTATTTAAAATGTTAATGTGCTACATATCCACACAAACAAACAATGTGTGCAATCCAATGAATGTTAATCTAACTGGGTTTTGATAGATAACATATCTCTTTTTCTTCTCTCAATTATTGTATTTCTATTGTGCACTCTAATCAATATTAATCAAACTATTGTTCGTTTATACATTTTAAGAATGGCGTTTATCTTTTTTGAGAATGAGTTCTTATTTTATTTTATTTATTTGGGTCTACAACAGATGATACAAATGTTTGTGTCAGTAAATGTGTACTAACAGAGGCGGGGGTGTGTGTGGAAATAACGGGGACAGAGCTGACAGTCAGACGATCAGCTGTGCAGCGTCATCACAAACGGACGTCGCTTCACGTGACGCTCCGGAGGAAAGGACGTCCCATTGCTCTTAAAACTAATTTCCCTGCTTCTCGTGGTCATTTCCAAAGTGCTTCCACAGCAGTGACACACATCTGTGGATAATAATTTATACGAAAATGTTTAAAGCAACCATTACTAAACGCCAGCAACACTGCATCTACTGCAGACAGTAGCAACAGGTCAGATGGGGACCAACCCAGTCTCATGGCATTTCGTGTTCACCAACACGATTTTTAATCTATTGATTCGTGTTCACCAACACGATTTTCCCCTTTTTTCGTGTTGTTTCACCCTATTCACACTCTACATGCTCCCCCTTGGCTCTATCATCAGCCGACATGGAGTATCATTACGCTGATGACACCAAACTGTACCTCAGGATCAACCCTACCTCCTCTGCAGCCCTGCCTTCACCCAAACTTACTGCCTGCCTGGAGGAGATACAGGTGTGGATGAAGCAAAACTTCCTGAAACTGAACAGCTCCAAGACCGAAGCCATTATAGTTGGCACCCCACACCAGGTTCGGTCATCCACCATCACCACCATCACCTTCTCCGGCCAGGACACCTCCTCAACAGTCACCGACCTGGGTGTGAAAATGGATGCCCATCTGACCTTTGAGGCCCACATTAAACAGCTGTGCAAGAACTCCTTCTATCACCTCAGGAATATCGCCAAAGGTCTCCCTCCTCACCTTAGTGTATCCATGGGACTTCCCCCCTACCTCAAGGAACTCCTCACCCCTCATACTTCCTTGCGGACCGCCCGCTCCAGCAAAGCCAACCTCCTCAAACCCCCCAGGACCAAGCTCCGTACTATGGGAGACCAGGCTTTCTGCTCGGCTGCTCCCAGACTGTGGAATGCGTTCCCCGAGCACATGAGCACCACAGACCGTGGAGGCTTTTAAAAAAGTCCTCAAAACCCATCTGTTCAATAGAGCCTTTTCCTAGACCTTTTATCTTGTTTATTTCTACGCTATCATTTTTTTTAATTGTTTGTTTCTACTGCTTTTTATTCATTCTACCGTGTTGTGTACTGTTTTTATTTTTGTTCTATGGTAAATGCTTGTAGCACTTCGGGATCTGAACTTAGATATGAAGTGCATTATAAATTAAACCCATTATTATTATTATTATTAATAATATAAATGAGTAGATTTAGGGAACGATAACAGATTAGGCTAGGATACCGGATAAAGTTAGCAACACACGTTAACCATGATCAGCCTTTTAATTTTAAATTAAATTCTCTTAATGTCATTTCATCCAACGTTGTGGAATTAGAGAAAAGGGGCTTCCAAAGGTGATTTTATGCGGGGTGGAGGGAGTTATATATTAGTTAAATATAACATTGGGGCGTGTGATTGTAGTGGGTGGAGGTGGTGAAATGAGGATATCCATTTTGGAGTTCAAGCTAGTATATTATAGTTAACATTACATAATAATAAGGAAGAGAGCTATTTTTGTCATACATCGCTATTGATATGGATTTAGAGTGGATATTTAAGACTTCCAAACAGTAAACAAAAACGTAACTTATGAGTGAGTGTTTTTAGCAGAGCCATAATGTCCTTTATGTTGATTATTACCTGTCTGTATTATGTTGCAGCTCAGCTGATTTTGGATTGATTGCAAAGGGAGAGGGACTTAAAGGGGACCTATCATGCAAAATGCACTTTTGTACGTCTTTTATACATGAATATGTGTCCCCGGTGTGCCAGGGAACTCACCAAGTGTCAGAAAACTCACCAAGTGTCAAAAGACCTCTCTATTTTCCTCCATACCCAAATCTCTAAAAAAGGGGCTTCAACGGATCTGATACAGACTGGTCCAGATTTGAACACTGTCCTGACGTCAGGACGGTGGCGCTACGTCTATTGGTCAATTCTCCACGTATCAGGGAAATGAGAGGTTGGGCCACGGCCGGCCATTGCTGCACGAAAGCGCTGGAGACGCTGTAGTACATATGCCAGGCCTGTAAGTGGTGCTGTAGTCTGCCACAAAAGCAGCGAAGAAGACTTCCCTTGCATGGTTGCCATGGTTGCCCTTCTGTTTATTCTCCGCTGTGGCTCTTTTTCTCCCTCCCCGAGGCAAGAGTTTGCACCTCCTGCTTTAAAACAAATGAATAATGACTCTATATAATCATATGTAAGGGATAATGTGCAGCGACGACTCATTATGGGGAAAAGAACACCGACAGGCTGATCAGGAGCCCGACGCGAAGCGGAGGGATCTAGATCGGCATGAAGGCACATTATGCAATGTGCAATGTGCACATTATCCGCTTATTACACGGCCACATTCTCAACAAAGTAACGACATGACTCCCAATATTAATTGAAATGCTTTTATGGATTTAGAAAATGATTTTATTGATTTAAAAAATAGTTGTATGTATTTATTTAAATTGACATGCATCCACTAAGAAAAATAGTCCGTTGTTACTGTTTGAACTAACGTAGCAACGGCAGGAAATGCTTCGATAGCGTTTTGATTACGGATTTGAAAACATCGTTGCTTGCTTTAAAGGTAGCACAATTCATTATGTCAAACCTTGGAAAGTATCTAGATATCCCTGCCCTAATGCCAAAGTAACTGCCAACTCCCCTCTCCTGCAGGGGGGCGTGGTCAGCTGCAGCTCACAGAATCAGCCCCCTGCAAAAACAGTGCTGGAAAGAGCAAATAGAGCAAAATGAAGGATGGCTAAAATGCAGGATCTGTTTGGTATTTTGAAAACAAATATCTATTTATATGCTTTTATATAGGTATGGCCCTACAATATATGTTTCAAATATAGCATGACAGGTCCACTCTAAGTGAGAGTGAAAACACAAGATAAGTTTAAAATAGGTCAGCAATTTCCCATCCTATAGGTTGCTATATAGATGTATCTAACCCTTTCTCCTGTCTTTGTCTCCCTCTTTCAGCACAAGAACCCCAGGGGGATTCAATGGAGCCTGAAGACCTGCAATGAGACCCTCACCCTGCACCTGAGTCTCCCAGAGCTTTGCAGGCCTCTCCCTGTTCCTTATTTTGATTAAACAGACATTAAGCTTCCCAATGGTGTGGTCTTTGTTTTGTGAAAGATATGATTACCTCACATGTTTTGTTACTGTTGTTGTCTTTCGTGATAGTTAAATTGCTCCTGCTGACTTAAGCCAGCCATTCTTTGCTCCTCTCTGTGTCAGTGGGGAAACTTTACATTTGTACTCCTTTCTCTGAGCGATTGGAGCAGCACAGCAAACCATGGGGGAGACTATATGCCAGGACAACACGGAGGAAAAGGCTCAGACAAACTGCATGACATTCAACGTTTATTGAATTCCATTTATTTACATGGATGTTTCTAAAACAACACATTTAACATCATCATCATCATCATGCTGCTGCTGCTGCTAGTCCTTTGACTCATTGTGCTGTCAGTTGACAATCATTGATAGGCACCTGTGGGTCTCCTGTCCTTTCTGAAAGTCATAAAGATGACATTAGTCATTTAGATTACTTATGTCCTCAATTACCATGGGATTACTGAAACCACCATGAATTAAAGAAATGGTAGAAATTAATCTAATCTGAATTTTAAAACATTCCTTCCCATCCCCTCCCTATATCAATAAACTTTAGGATGTGATGCTCCTGACTACCATACAAGTTTAAGAAGATAATGTGTTTTAAAGAATTCAAAGCAATAAACAACAGCAACAGGCTATTTACCCTTCTGAGACCCACATAGGACATTTCTGTTTTTGTATATTTTTGTGTTTTGCCTTATAAATTGTAATTTCTTTGCAGTATAGTACTTTTTTATTGCTATTTTATTGCTATTTCAGATATTTACATTTTGGATTGTTTATTTCTAGTCTTTTAACTACTCTAATGTAGAATACCTTGTCTTTTGCTGCTGCAATGCAAACATTTCCCAAATTGGTACTTCTTATCTTAATCCTCAAATATTAGCAAATTTAACTTTTTTTTTAAAAACATATTGATGTATTTACATACACATATCGATATGTTGTATAAATATTGCAAACCACTACAGATTCATGTGTTTTTTTTTTCTTTTCAAAAGATGCAAGAAAAACATGGATAAAGAGAGGAAGGGGCCCCACAGAGACAGTTTATGTATAGGGCCCGGAGCCACTGACTCCACTACATGTATGTACTTACTTTACAGATGTGGATGAATGATGTGAAACATAATCAAGTGTTAAATCAGACTTTAGTTCCACCTGGAGTAAATTCCCCAGCTACCCTGCAGTCTACAAAGTCATTCAGACTAGCTGCAACTTTACCAGCTTTGAGAACACTTTAAAGGTCTCCTATTATGCTATTTTTAGGCACATATTATGGGTCTCAGATATTTAAAAACATGTGTATGATGTGTTTTGCCCAAAATACCAAACAGATCATGCATTTCAGACATCCCTCATATCCCTCTATTCCAGCCCTGTTAGAAAACGCTGATTTTGGGTCCTTAGCTTGAAAAAAAAAAAAGAGGAGGGGGAGCTAATGCCTGCTCAGGATTACCCGGCAGCTACAGTTCAATTCTGCCATGATGTTTGCCATCATGTTCCAAACCACATCAAGGATTATTTCTGAAACAGTGGAGCTCAAATGCTTTTCCTCTTGTGGGTTTACCACAAGGTGAGTACTTTCTGTTACTTCCTGCTTTTTACACATACGCGATGCTTGCTAACAAAGATCATATTACTTCCAAAACACTATAGGAGGAGTGGACCAACATTCCACAGGCCACAATCAACAACCTGATCAACTCTCTGAGAAGGAGATGTGTTGCACTGCCTGAGGCAAATGGTGGTCACACCAGACACTGACTGGTTTTCGGACCCCCCCAGACCCCCCCAGACCCCCCCAATAAAGCAAAACTGCACGTTTCAGAGTGGCCTTTTATTGTGGCCAGCCTAAGGCACACCTGTGCAATAAGCATGCTGTCTAATCAGCATCTTGATATGCCACACCTGTGAGGTGGGATGGATTATCTCGGCAAAGGAGAAGTGCTCACTATCACAGATTTTCTCAGATTTGTGAACAATATTTGAGAGAAATGGTTATTTTGTGTATATAGAAAATGTTTTAGATCTTTGAGTTCATCTCATGAAAAATGGGAGCAAAAGTGTTGCATTTATATTTTTGTTCAGTGTATATAAAAATAAAAACATGTCTATGAAGTGTTTTGCTCAAAATACCAAACAGATCACCCATTCTAGCCATGCCTCATATCCCTCCATTTCACTTCCTGTTTCAAAAGTGCTGATTTGGGGTATAGAGCTGAGCTCATGCGGGAGATTCTACCGGCAGCTACTGCGGTGATGAAATGCCATATCATGGATTATCAAGGATCTGAAACAGTATGGAGCTCAAAGGCTTTCTCTCTTGCCGGTTATAACACAAGGTGAGTTCCTTTTTATTTTCTGCTTCTTCACTAGGGCTGTGCATCTTCACTGGTCTCACGATTCGATTACGATGATCCTGTCAACGATTCGATTCAATTCGATATCCCGATGCATCACGATTCATACCAATGCGTTGCATCCTCAATTTTCTATATTACTGCACATGGCTTATTTTTCATCAATGCATACATGCAGTCAATACATATGAACTCTCTTTTTATTATTTAGTGCTTCAGAAATCAATAACATAAATGTCTTGACATTAATTTATTAACCAAAATAAATGAATTGTATAGGTCTAGCCTCCCTATATCTGTGTGTGAAGTTGTTCCATCCTCAAAAACAAAACAAAATAATGCTTCTGCAGTCTAGCTGCAGCTTCGAGCTAAGGTCTTCTGTTAAAGAAAGGACACTGAATGTCCTGAATGTGGCATCACACACAGGACTTGAGACTGAACACATGCAGACAACAGGAGTATTTACAATACAAACAACAATACTGCATGTGGGTGCACACTTACATTCTCTGTCTTACTGTTGCATAAATCCCATGAATGTATGAGACTAAATTAGCTTCATTATATCTCAGTGATTAAGTGAATAATAAAGTTTCAATCGGGTCACTATCAGCCTGTCACTCATTATTTTCAGGGAGGGGGCGGGATTTGGAGGAACGGAGAGGAGACGGTGATCGCGGGAGCTTTTTTCCTCCTGCCTTCACAAACTTTACACACGTATATATCGTCTGAAAATTGCTAGAGGACATTCATACTCTGCAATCCAAGACTTAATTAAATCCACCAAAAACCTGACATGATTGTAACGCGATTATTTTTGAAAAACATAAATCCCGTTGTGTCTGAGCCGCAGCGACACGGAGTGATTCAGAGCGGGTCCTTCTGCCGTTGGTTCTGGACTGGTGGTGTTGTGTTGGTGGATAAAGCAGACTGCTCCGTGTTTGGTGTTGCTGTGCCGGTGTCAGGTCTGTTCCCTGATCTCTGAGTCACGGACCGATTTGATATTGAAGTGACAGAAAATAAAAACGTTATAGTAAAGCCACGGCCGGAAAATCAGGAAGCAACGTTACTACGCTATAACCGATAATCTTCAGTCACTGCATCGATACCGAATCGTCCACGTCCGCATCGCAATGCATCGTAGAAACGATTATTTTCAACACCCCTGTTCTTCACACACATGCTCTCTCTCTCTCCCCCCCCCCCCAAGAGTGAGCTTCTCCATAACGCTTCCCTTAGTCTACCAATGCTAACACGTCTCTGAGTCTTCTGTAGAAAAAGGTAATTCATGAGAGGTAATTCATGAGAGGTCTTCTCCTACAGCAGCTAATTTTCTCCGTCTTCCTTTTGAGCATCACTCAGTCCCACCCTTGGGTGCCACAGTGTCTTATAAAAGAATGACTGCTAGGGGACTTCTAATAGTGCTGTGTCCTTGTTCATAACGTTACAACATAGAGGGAGAAATCATTCACATTACCACTCAAGCATGTGGTGAACATAAAAGGAGAAACAGCTTTTATGGCGGCTTTGGAACCTTTTTCCCACTGATACTGAAAGAAATATTTCAATTAAAATGTTACAGATTAGAATGTTGGCAGTGATAGATTATCTCAACTTTTTCATAAAGTCAAAGTTTATCCTATCTTATCTAAATGTATTGAATCCCAAAATGCTTGTTGCATTTGTTTTAGAAGTAAATGAAACTACATACAAAGGGACAATTAGACACACAATACATACAATAAAAAAAGTCGCTACATAAGCAATATATACAAAAAACAGGAGAGTGGATCAAGTCTGTGGTCAACCAAAGTTTAAGAGATTTTAAAGTTGTGTTCTACAATATAAAATATGTCAGTATACTCCATTTGTGATGTGTTTTTCCTGTGTGTTAGTTTAGATGGAGAATATTTCTAAACGGCCCTAGAACGTGTTTTAGTATAATGCATCAACATGTTAGTGTGGATAGCTTAACTTGGCAATTGTTGCACATTTGCCCAAATAAAAAAAATTGGGGATTAAAAAAAGTAAACTACCCTGTTTACTTCCCCTAAATATGGAAACTATAGTCCAAAAACTAATGAATAATTATCTCCAAAAAAATATATAATTCATTTTAAGCCAATATTACGACACACCCAGAGCATTTCCCAGGTATCACACCGACTCTGTCCAGATGTCGTCCACATCGTCTCCCAACCTCTACAGCCGCAGCAATATGTTCTCTCCAAAGACATTAAAGCCTTTTTATCCCTGTCATAAACAACTCCCAGGGAAGTTTTTTCTCAAACTTTAAAGAAAAATTATGATGACATCAATCCTTTTTAATGTGCTCCTTTCAAAGCATGTTCTTGACATATAGCACTTCCAGATGTGAGTTCAGCTTACAGCAGAGAGCTTGGAGCGCTGCCAAATGGAGGCTGCTCTCCCATGTGGAGTCAAACATGATTGATGAATCACTTCCTGACAGGATGACAGGACAGCTTGACAGCTGATGTCTCCCTCATGATACATCAGTCAGGTAAAATACTTTTGCTCACAAGACAAGGACATTAGCTGCAGCTCCCAGGAGGAAACTGTTGCATTTGGGAGCTAAATATAGCTTCATTCTGTGATAGTGCTTTTTCCTGGAGCTATGAACTCGGTTGTTGTTTTGCCTAAAAATAATGATTACCTTAAAGGTGACCTATCATGCTATATTTAAATGATATAGTGTATGACCATACCTATATAAGGTATATTTATACATTTTATTTTTCAAAATACCAAACAGATCATTTTTTAGCCATGCCTCGTTTCGCTCATTTTCGCTTTATTCCAAACCTGTCTATGAAAACTCTGAGCAGCAGCTGACCACGCCCCCTGCAGAAGAGCCGGCGAGAGTCACGTTACCATGCTTGCTGTGATTACGAGTGTGGAATACACATGTCATCTCAGAGCAATGCATGTGTTCAAGCATATTATCAATTTGATCCAGAAACTGAAGCAGCGGAGGTTTTGGTGGAGGTGCAAACATCTCGGTTGCAGCAGGACGTTTCTGAATGGTTAGTTGACAAGCTGTTGTCCCTATTTATTTTTACTCTGTTTGTTACGATGCTTGCTACTTATTCCGTTCATACTTTGGCTAATTAGCAAGAATGCAATGTGTACAGTTTGTAACTTAGAGTTTGTAACGCAAACACAGCGATACATATATATATTTATAAAGGGAGACATTCATATTTTCAGCATATATACAATGGCCTCATTGCGTTTAATAGTTTACAGTCCTTTTCTTCCAACATCGTGCAACAACCGTTGGAAAGTTCAATAACTTAGGGTGATAAAAAGTATAACTCCAACACTTCAGTTGTCAGCAATGTGTGTTTCATGTGTTTTAAAAGCTCAGTTATTGACTTCTTTCTAAAGGGGTACATGTGCAACTTGCGCCACGATGCCTTCTGAACCGGAGCATGTGCTGCATGGAGATACCACACGTAACATTAGCTTCACTAAGTTGTCTGTTTAGAGAATACATTTTTCACATGTCATTCAATATATGTTTATCACACTAGGTGTAAAGACGGATGCAGGAACATGAGGACTCTGTAACCTGTATGGTGGACCATCCTGGATTGGAGCCTGTGTGCCTGAATGTGTTGTCCCTGCAGAATGCATTGAATATTTACAGAGCTGAACATGGTGGACTACAGTTGAGGCAAATAGAGCACTGAGTGGTTTGTTTGTTTTGACTGAAATTGTAAAACGAATGCTAATATTGTTCATGGAAATAAATACTGGTGTATATGGCTTTATGCAATCTTTCATTCTGTCATTGTACATGTACTATTATATACTACACAGCAATGGCATAACACACCCATGTGTACGACAAAAAAAGTCCACACACAACCTTATGCTTTTGAAATCAGAATATTCTTTACCCATCCCAACATGAATAATCACGACACACTTGATATCAACTCGGAACTTTATTGTCAAAATCAACGGTTATTTGAACCCATAAAAAACAGGAGCTTTGTGAGCTGGTGCTGGGGCTTCCTTGGACACAGGATCAGAGTGGTGATTCCGGCCTGCGTTGTCCGCTGATCCGTGAAATGTCTGTTAGGTTCAGACAGCAGCCAAATTGAACCGTGTAGCATACCCAGCGATGACCTCCTCCCTGTCAGGTTGGGGTCCACAAAGACTTGTTGGCCACGTAGCCTGTGCAATGTTAAAAAAAGCACAACAAAAAAAGTGGTTTAGATTAGTATATGCATGTCGTCAACAACAACATACCAGGGCTTTAGCTCCGTTTTACTCGTGGTGTGTCCCCTCGCATACATACATACAGTGTTGTATCACACACCCCCATTTATATTCATGTGCGCAAACAAGTAAACACACAAAAGCTTTTACATATAACGCTTCAAAAAACGGCATGTCTCATTAGCGTAGCTTAGCGTAGCGTAGCGTAGCTTAGCTTACAGATCGATGATATATGATCGTTCTTACAGACTACAATCACAAAAGCTTTTACATAACGCTGGAAAAAACGGCACTTACCTCCAAAAGATTACGTTTGTTATTATAACTTACTCAATATGATTTTAGAGGATACAAAATACTAATACATAGGAGAATAAATACTTGTGTTATCGGCTAGGCTAGGCGTGGCTTTACAGCCTTCACACAGATCGCCATTACGGCAGTCTGAACATGTTCGCAAATGCCTGATAATTAAAATAAAAGACAAAGCAAAGACTGCGGAGCGTACAAAATAAAATGTTACAAGAACATATAAACACCTAACCGATTACTAGTTGGGGTTGAGGCGACATTGATACGGCGAAGCTACATGCTACATGCTACATGCTACATACTACAAGCTAGAGATAGCTTTATCAGGAAAAACACCACTAAATAAAAACTTACAGCTTCAGAATTGGATGTGTCCTCACTGGCCTGGTCCCGGATGGTTGGTATTGATCCCGGGTGTAGCATTAGTTTGGAGGCATATCCGTGTTGGACTTGAGAGAAGTTCATAAACATGTCCGTGGTTTAACTGGCTTAGACATCCTGCCAAGAGCAGGCAAAAACACAGATGTGACTGGGGTAGCCTGCCGATAGCCTATATGCGAATGAGAGGTTTGGCAATGCACGTGGCCGTGGCTCATTCCCCTAATAGGTGGAGAGTTGACCAATAAGCGGAGTACGTCTTTGTGACGTAGAAAAGTGTCGGAATGTGGATCCATTTTTTTCAGATCCGTTGCAGCCCCTTTTTTAGAGATTTGACGAAGGAGGAAAATAGAGAGGGTTGTGTTTTCTGACACTTGGTGAGTTCCCTGGAACACCGGAGACACATAATCATGTATAAAAGACATACAAAGGTGCATTTTGCATGATAGGTCACCTTTAACTATGAAACATTTGAAATTATATTGTAAATGTCAACTTTATTTCAAAACTGACTGAAACCATTTGAATAATTGGTTTATTGTTTATTACAATTGTGCTGCCCCTTTAAGAGGGCCTGCAAAGGGTTTGGGTTTTGCGCTGTGTGTCCATAAATGCTTGCCGTAGTTTCCTGTTTCTGGCTGTCTATGGAGCACATGGGTTGTTTCCTGTCAACTAAATCCTTGCTCATGAAATGAAAATGGAAATGGAAATGAATCAGTAAACATCCTAAACCGACCTGCTCTCTCCTCGGTGTTTATTCCTGATCGTGTTAAGCTATCTGCCAAGCCTGCAATTCCAAAATATTCTTGCAAGGGCAGAATAAAAATTATTTATGAAAAAATAAAAGCCAAAAATGAATTGTTTTCAGTTTGTAAAATGTAATGATGTGTGGCTTTTATGTTTAATAAAATGTTTGACTGTTGGTTGAAGAGGTATATTAACCTCAGTAACATAAGAAGTATAAAGACCAACTTTAGACCATGTTGGTTTTTATTGTCCTTTTTTTTGTTTTTGTTTCTCAATGCACATTGGCAGGTCAAAGTGTTGCCAGGAATTGTAGCATGACTTTTGTTGGACAAAAACAGAAAATCACCATAAAGTCCCTCAATGTATACAAGAAATTCCTCATCAAATAGTTTTATTCAGTAAAATTCCCAAACTATGGAAATTCAACCCCTGAATAATGTCACAAGTGAGGAAAAAAACAAATGACACAATAAAGGTTATTGCATTTGATGAATTTTAACATGAATCCATGGTCTGCCTGTGCTCATTAGTATGTCATCATCGTGTGTCCCCATTTCTCTTTCTGTGACTTTTTCACACTGGATGATGACATCTTTAAAAGGTCTGCTTCATACTCTTTACTGACAATTGTGAGGTTGGAGATTTTGTGCAACAAAAACAAGTTAAACAAAATATCTTAAATCATTGTTTTACAAGTCTTCAAATCCAACGATGCATTGAATTATGCTGCAGCTGTTCAAGTTGGGCTTTAATTTGGCGGCTGTTCCCTTTTAGTGTTATGACCATAACCATAAATAAAGAGATAAGATACCATTAGTTGTCCTTTTCCTTGGGTTGAGTTGGGTGATGACAGATGTAACAATACAACAATATGAGTGTGCAAGTCAACGATAAGGACCTATAGTGGCAGGTCAACTGCAATGGAACACCGACGCACATTTTTGGGGCTGAATAAAACTAAATAAAATACAGATTTCTAAATAGATCATATTATGGTATCTGAATACAGGCCAGCAGAAACTGATAAAACAATATTAATCAAAAAGCTCCTCATGTTTAGAACCTCAACCCGTGATGACCATCACACATTCCTGACCGAGGATGAGGGACCAGACCCACTGACACAGACTCATCATGAAGCAAAGAACTAAGGGCTGGGACATTTCTGAGTCAGCCAATCACAACAGAGCCGGCCAGCTAACCAATCAGAGCAGACTGGGCTCTGGTTTCAGACAGAGGGTGAAAAGAGGTGCTGCAGCACAGGCAGTATGAGAAAAATAAAGAGCTTTTTGAACATTAAAGCATGGAGACATGTCCCAGTAGAGAAACTAAATACTGATATGAACCTGAACATGAGTAGAATAGGGTATTTTCAATCATTGATAAGATGATGGCATACATTTCTTAGTTGTTTGGTCAATGTATTATTACTTTAGTTGTTTCAAATATTGTTATATATTAAAGCATTTAGATTTTGTTTTGCTATCATGTGAGTTTACATTTTCTGCGACAGCCAGGCCTTTATCATCTGTGCTTACCAATGCTTTGAGGCATTTCTTAATATTATCACATAGGAAGACCAAATCGGGTTTGAAAACATTGATGAAACCGTGATTTGTGAACTAACTATGAACTCATGGTTTCAACACAGATGTATGCTGTATTTAATTAATACATGTGAACTTTTGTATATGTTATCCTGCTACAAGCCAAACTGTATCTATCTAGCTTTTAACCAAAACTACAACAGTGAACCTAAAATAGTCCTGAGCTTGTATGTCGGAAGAAGACCAGTAGCACTTGTCCAGAAGCCTTCTAATCCTCTCGTTCATCCTTTATGACTTTGCCCAGTGGAAGATGTTCTTCTTTAACGAATATGACCGCGTCATTGCCCAGAGGAAGTCCGAGCAGCACCAAAAGCAGTGACACAGTGTGGAGGAGCGGTGACTGCACTGCTGAAGGCATCAAAACACCAAATGAGATGTGACAGCGGAAAGAGAAACAGGCCCGGCTGATGGGGTTGAAATGAGAACAGAAGGTCCTTTACATGTGACGTAGTATTTTCACAGTTGTGGTACTATATTTAAAATGTGGGTCAGTATTTTTTTTTAAAAAGAGAGTTGCAGTGTATATAAATTAGCAATTAGTTCATCAAATCAGAGCTTAGTACTCTCCTGCCACGATAGTGTATATATATATATATATATATATATATATATATATATATATATATATATGTGTGTGTGTGTGTGTGTTTGTGTCCTTCACATTCAGCTCAGGGCTGGTCTTTTAGTAAAGTCCTTAGCTGTCCTGGTGATGTAATGGAGGGAGGTGTGAGTGTTTGTGTACGTGTGTGTGTTTCTATGGCTGTTCTTGATAAAATTGTTTCATCATCAATAAATAATGACCTCAGAACTCTATTGGACACACAGCGTCTTTTACTGTATCTGTGATCAAACAGAAAGCCAGTTCCTGTTCTTAGATTTAGAAATTCTGACCCGTGCACACACCATGCAGCAAATACACACAGACATGTGCATTGACACACACAAGTCAAACACTTCTGGCAAATATAACGTTGGTTTACGTATTGTAACCCTTGTTATATTAGCACAGGCGGAGCCCTCTACTGGACTCTATGGGTACTACCTTATCATGCAAGCATTCATCCACTGAGACTTCTATAGACGTAGCCGGCCTTGGGCGGGCCTACCTGAATGCGCGCGCATCACACCGAATAAAAGGAGGCCTCGCCTCCTGACTAGCATCCTACACCTCTCTTCAGCGAGCGGAATAGGACAGACAGTGCGCTGAGTAGAGGGCTCCGCCTGTGCTAATATAACAAGGGTTACAATACGTAACCCAACGTTATATCTCTCACAGGCTCCGCCCTCTACTGGACTCTATGGGTAAAGTGGGTGGAGCCCCGATTTATACGCGCACTGTCGTCCAACAAAAACATTCCACCCTACTGCCCCTGACCGGCTTTTCTGGGCAGCAGCTGCTGCCCTACATTCTCCTTTAACCCGGTTGTGACCGAGGAGAAATCTGGGCTGTGGCTGATAGAGCACACCCTGCTGCGCTTACCTCGCAGAAAGTGTGCTCAAAAAATCAATCAATCAATCAATGTTTATTTATAGCCCAATATCACAAATGTTACATTTGTCTCAGTGGACTTCACAGTTTGTACAAAATATCAGTATGACAATACGACACCCTCTGTCCTTAGACCCTTGCATCGTACAAGGAAAAACTTCCGAAGAATACCCACAGTTTAAAGGGGAAAATGGGAGAAACCTCAGGGAGAGCAACAGAGGAGGGATCCCTCTCCCAGGACGGACAGACGTGCAATAGATGCCGTGTGTAAATTGAAAAGATAATACATTTGCAACATAAGTAGTCCAAATGTTTGGAAATGCATGTGTGTATAATAGGAAGATGAATCCACGAGGATATCCATCCAGGACCTATGATCCAGGACCACAGCCACGACTCAAGATCCAGGGCTCGCGATGCAGGACACAGGACCGCAGGATCATCCATGACTCCGGATCCCAGCGTATATAGACACCAAAAAGAAAGACATTTGGGGAAGCTGGGTTAATCGGAACATAGGAGTACACAGGTATAGACAGAGAGAAGGAAGAAGTAAGATGTCCCCCGACAAACTAAGCCTATATCAGCAAAACTAGGGGCTGAATCGAATCAGCCCTAACTATAAGCTTTTTCAAAAAGGAAGGTCTTAAGCGCACTCTTAAAAACGGATAGGGTGTCTGCCGCCCGAACACAAACTGGAAGCTGATTCCACAAATGTGGAGCTTGATAAGAAAAGGCTCTGGCTCCCATTGTACTTTTAGAGACTCTAGGAACAACCAACAACCCTGCATTCTTGGAACGCAATGCCCTAGTAGGACAGTAGGGTATAATTAGTTATTTAAGGTAAGATGGCGCCTGCCCATTAAGGGCTTTGTAGGCGAGAAGAAGAATTTTAAATTCTATCCTGTGTTCTATAGGGAGCCAGTGTAAGGCAGCCAGAACAGGAGTAATGTGGTCCCTGTTCCTAACTCTGGTTAGTACACAAGCTGCAGCATTTTTAATCAGCTGAAGCGACTTGACTGACTTCTTGGTACACCCTGATAATAAAGAGTTACAATAATCCAGCCTTGAAGTAACAAATGCATGGACTAGTTTCTCTGCATCGTTTTGAGGCAAGATATGCCTGATTTTTGCAATGTTACGTAGATGGAAGTAGGCGGTCCTTGAAATTGATTTTATGTGGCCGTTAAAGGATAAATCCTGATCAAATATAACATCAAGATTCCTTACAGTCTCACTGGAGGCCAAATTAATGCCATCCATAGTTAGTATATCTTTTGATAATTTGTTTCGTAGATTCTTCGGGCCAAGTACAATAACTTCAGTTTTGGTCGTGTTTAACATCAAAAAGTTTAAGGTCATCCACGTTTTTAAGTCCTTGAGGCAGTCTTGCATTTTATTTAGATGATTAATTTCATCAGGCTTGATTGATAAATATAGTTGAGTATCATCCGCATAACAATGAAAATGTACAGAATGATTCCTTATAATATTGCCTAACGGAAGCATATATAATGTGAACAAAATAGGTCCGAGCGCTGAGCCCTGTGGCACTCCATGGCTAACTTTGGTTTGCGTGGAAGATTCATCATTGACACGTACAAACTGAGAGCGTTCTGATAGATAGGACCTAAACCAGCCTAAAGCAGTTCCCTGTATGCCAACTAAGTGCTCTAGTCTTTGCAATAAGATATCATGATCGATAGTATCAAATGCAGCACTGAGATCGAGCAAAACAAGAATAGAGACAAGTCCCTTGTCAGAGGCTATTAGAATGTCATTTGTGACTTTAACCAGAGCTGTCTCAGTGCTATGATGTGTTCTAAAGCCAGACTGAAAATCTTCAAATAAATCATTGTTTTTTAAGTAATAACACAACTGTTTTGCGACTGCTTTCTCAAGAATTTTTGAGAGGAACGGAAGATTAGAAATAGGTGCTTTTTAGGTTGTGCTTTTTAAGAAGCGGTTTTATCACTGCTACTTTGAATGATTGTGGAACATAGCCTGATAATAAAGACATATTCATAATATTTAATAGAGAAGTGCTAATGAATGGAAAAACTTCCTTCAACAGCTTAGTTGGAATTGGGTCTAACATACACGTTGATGGTTTAGAAGAGAGAATCATTTAATTGAATTGTTCAAGGTTTATGGCTGAAAAGCATTCTAGTTTACTATCTAGTGTAATATTAGAACTTACGTTTCCGGGAGTTGATAACACTATACTGGTCAAAGGCAAGAGGTCATTAATTTTGTTTCTAAGAGTAACAATTTTATCGTTAAAAAAGCACATAAAATCATTACTACTGAGTGCTATGGGAATAGAAGGCTCAATCGAGCTATGGCTCTCTGTCAGCCTGGCTACAGTGCTGAAAAGAAATCTTGCATTATTCTTATTCTCATCTATTCATGAAGAGTAGTAGGCTGCTCTCGCTTTACGCAGTGCTTTCTTATATTCATTGAGAGTAATATGCCAAATTAAACGAGATTCTTCAAGTTTAGTGGAACGCCATATCCTTTCAAGTTGTCTCGACTTTTGCTTTATTTTGCGGGTTTCGGCATTATGCCATGGAGCTAATCTATGTTGTTTTATTTTCTTCTTTTTCAAAGGAGCAACAGAGTCTAATTT